>OZ021723.1:104584736-105233736 GCA_963978545.1 Linyphia triangularis | reverse complement strand
CAATACCAGATGATAATTTTTCCAAGCTTGTTAAAATCAATTTTGTATATATTTTTTTTAAAAATGATCAATTATCTTAAAAAGGTACTTGTAATCATTAAAAAAATTTAAAAAGTATGAATTATTTGTAAAGCTTAAGTAAAACTGTTGAACGTACCCCATTCATTTATTATTTATATAAACAATTTCATCTTCTACCAGGAAAATATTTATTTTACATTATTTTGGTTTCATAAATTATTGACTAGTGCAAATATAATTCAAAAATAAATTATGGATTGATATCTCCACTTTTTAAACAATCATTTGATCCAGTATCATCCTGCTGGTCAACACTATTAAGTTCTAAATTTGCAACTTCATGTTCTACTGGCATTTTTTCATTCACTAATGGGTCTTCTAAAACATCTAATGATTCATTTGATTCAGCCACATCAGAGTTTTCATTTGCTATAGTCATTGATCCTTCACTTAGGTTTTCACTCTCAACACTATTTTTTGTAATTTCTGGCACATTAACATTTTTGCCTTCATTATGAATGGTAATCATTAACCCCAAATCTTCATCTTCATCTTTAGACGGCATTATTACTTGCAATGGTTCCACGATCTTGTCAATATTCAACTTGCACAAGTGCTCGAACTTCTTGAACTCCAGCGATGTAATTCCCAATGCTTGGGATATATTTTCAGGTGGGAATATCGTCGTTAAACATCTATCGAGATGAGGAATCAGATCAGACGACAGTAGAAAACAAAGTTTGTTGAAATTTTCGGTCTCGACCTCGTTGAGACGTTTCTTCCACTTGGAATGGATGCCAACCAGTGTCTTTATCAGCCGATCGAGGGAGTTTGTGACGGCGGCAATAATATCTGACGACATAGAATAAGAGCAGCTAAGTTTTAAATCGTTTAAAGCTCCTAAAATGTCGTTGCAGTACTGTGCAAGAGGCTGGAAGTCTAATAAGCTTATTGGTGGCTGTAACGATTCTTCAGACAGACTTGTCACCAATAAAGTGGTGTTGGTGTATGTTGAGAAAGTGAAGGTTTCCATGACGTTTTCAAATTTGAGGGTGGCTCGCTCTAGCGCCGAATATAATTTCTTCAAAGCCACGTTTTGGAATATGGGAACGAGAAGGGGACGGAAATCTATGTTGACGCGACTGAACGACAACCCAAAATACATGCACTGTGCCAGAACAGAGTCGATCCGACCACCTAAATCGGCCGATATGTCGTCTTGAAGAATGCAAAGAAACCACGATATTTTCCAAGTGATCCAACCGTGGAATATAGCGCAATTACCCTTGCTGTCTTCTCGTACCAGCAGCAATGGGTCGTCGTCAGAAAATATTGCACGATACTGAGTGGTTATATCAAACAGGTGAACCCTACTGCTTTCTATAACTTTGATGACATGCTCGTAAGGGTCGGTTTTGTCGATGTCACTTATCACTTTCTGGAACCAGGAATCTCTAGCTTGCAAAAACTTGATGCGCAGCTCGGATTCGTTGAATACGTCCATCCTTCTTAAGTAGCCTACAACCTTAAGGCAATCAGGGAGTTTGATGTTAGTTCTCAGTTTTGTGAGTAGATGGGACAACATCGCATTGGCTGAACCTTGTACGTCTTGGACGATGCTTTTTATCAGTGGTATATCGGAGTGCTTCCTTTCCAAGCGCTTGACGTAAGCAGATAATTCCAGTGCCTCGTCATAATATCCGTTTCTCACATAGGTATCCATTAATTGGGACATTTCTAAGAACTCAAGTAACTGCGGATGCTTGCTGAGGGTGGAAGAGGCTTGTCGCCACCTGGCGTTGATCTTTTGTGCTTCTTTACCAAATTCTCCACACTTCTCCTTAAAGACTGGCAGTTTGTCGACCATTGAATCTAATCGTGTTTCAATTATGTTGAAATCTTGGAAGATTTTATGGGAACATTCAGCAGCCTGGATGAAGGTCTTATAGTTGTGGAAAGCTAGATCCTGTGTCTGTTCTAGAACTGAACCTTTCTCCTCCGCCAGACGATCAGGCTCCTGACTTAAGCGCTGCAGTCCCAAAGAACCTAAGTCGGCAAGGTACACTAAAACGTCGGGATTGTCTTTCCAATTGTCTCGAAATGATTCCGGAAGTACCCGAAAGACTTCTTCATAATCGACAATATGATCGGTAGATGACATTTTTGTACTATGTTACTAGAATATGTCTTAAAAACAATTTAACAATTTAATACGAATGGGATGTGGAAAGGAAATTTAAGTTTGAGGACAATAATATTCATTTGATGATAGCGAAGAGTAAACAGAAGCAGACGTAAGCAAAGAAGTGGAAGTACTTAGTTTCAATAAAACGCTTTCTAAAACATATATATTTACGTCATAACCAACTGCTATATACCATGAAATAAAATTTTAACTTTGATTGGATAGTTTTTAAAAATAACATTTTGCATATGGATCCTTAGCCTAATTTATTTAAGGATCTTTCTACAATATAAAAAATATTTTATTAACATCTAATTTTTGTTAAATAATAAGAAAATATTATTTTCTTGACTTTGAAAGATTTCCGTTTGAATGGTCATTTTGTTTTGTTGAATTTTTTTGGAATTACCGATATTAAGTGAAATGAAGTTAACCAAAAAAACATGTAAATAGAAAGCATGTGGTGGTTTGGTGTCTGATTTGCAAATTAATTCATAATATATCTTCATATTTCTTATATGATTTGCAAAATTCGAAACATTTAAAAAGGTAAAGTTTTAAAATTACTGGACTTTAAAAAGATTTTGTCCTGATGATTCAGTAAATATTCTTCTGAAAAATGTTTAATATTTTTGTGTGGATCAAGAAAACTCGCGTGAAAATATCACGAACATTTATTCATACGTGCTTATTTTTCATTGTGTTTGATCTTACATTTTGATTGGTAAATTGCTGCAGACACTTTATCAATTTCTGGATGCGCAATATCGCTTTGATTCCTTATCATTTACGAATCAACTTTGAATTATTTTCTAATTATAAAAATAAGATGACAATGTTGCTTTCTGATGAGCATCAAGAGTTATTGTATACAAGTTATACCTCATTTCTTTAGATCACACCTTGTAAATTTCAATCAAACTTTAAAATTTTGAAAGTGATCAACAACACACACACAACAGTGTTCCTCCTCTTTTGCATATATGCATAGTAGATAAATTTTTATTACTCTTATGTTAGACGGGTACCAGGTAAATCCACCAAACTACAGCTATAACTCACTCCAACTAACAACTTTAAAATTTATATATTTAATATTACAAACCATAAACATCTAGGCTCGGCAATACATTTACATGTCATCAGGGCCATAGGGTTGTTCGGTGCAATCACCGGGCCGGTCAGTGTCTGTAGGAAATGGGCCAGTCTGGTACGGAAGTTTTTTTTTAAAAATTTTTCTAGTTTATGTTTTTTTTTATTTTTATCATAAATAGATATGCTTTTTTAAAAAGACCAATGCATTCAAATAACGACCTCCCCCCCCCCTCCCGGCGAGGTCTTTTAGAGATGACTAAGAAAAGTAGATGTACTAAGCAAATTATATAATAGCATATTACTTTTTACTTATTTTATACCCTTTAAGGGTAAATATATTATCATTTCGGGTGTCATTTTCTTATAATCCTACTAGTTAAATTCCCGGACATTATTTTACGATTCTGATTTCTTGTTATAGTTTTAGCAGCAAACAACAACAATCAACGATTTATGATGGAAACCAAGTTCACGCCAAGGAGTCATAAATCATACAAATAGTAGAAACAAAAAACATTTGATTTAATAAAATTATTTTTGTAACAATTGAATTTTTCAAATTTTAAACGAAATTAATTATTTAAATTAATTTTTAAATATTAATATTTAAATAAAAAATATATTAATTATTAAATATGAATACTTAAATAATAAAATATATTAATTATTAAAATTATTTAATTATTAAAATTATTTATTTAATTATGGATTTATTTTATTAACAATGATTTAGAAAATTTGGGCTGGCATAACTCTAAAATCAACGGGCCGATTTTATGTCCCAGTACGCCCCTGCATGTCATTTAAACCTGTAAACATTTAGGCTTGGTGACAACTGCACCAACTGGTACCCCTTTAATGGAAGAGTACCAAACTCTTTTCTACAGATGTAGTATAGAACATTTCTTTAGCACGATTTTGTATGGCATTTTTTTCTTTCTCTGGATAAATGCGGTTCTTGGCAACAAGTTTTATTTTATTTATTAATATATTTTATTTATTTGATTCATTTTACAATTTATACTTTAACTTAATTTTATTATTTATTTTTTAATTTAACTATTATTCATATTTAAATTAATTTTAATGTTATTTTATTACTGTGTTTTTGATTTTGGCGATTTTTCTGATCTCCAAAAGTCCTATGCTACATCTGTTCTAAAGCCAAAAATCTTGTACCCTATGCAGAACCTTTTTCAAACATAGGTAAAATGAGAATTTTCTTGCGTAAGTTGTTGGCTCTGATTTGGTTAGTCGGGCATTGGCTTTCTATCTTCAGTCATTTTAAACTTTTGGGCAATTCTCTGCGGGTAAAAGCTGCTTTATATATTATATCTTGAAAGTGTTTATATCAGGTTTTTTTCTGGGATTCTAGCAATAGAGAAAATATGAAAAACAAAGAAATTAGCAATTCTGCATATAGCAGCAATTTTTTGTAGAGTTACAATTAAATCCGGGAGTTTAACATTGCTCTTCATTCATAAAAAAAAAAAAGCGACATAAAAGCAAAAAATCCCATTTTATTTCTACAGTCTTATTATTTGTACAAAATTTATAATTTATTTTGTGCTATAAAATTCTTTCAATTAGTTTTTATGATTTACGTTATTGTAAAAGTACTGCTGAACAGGTATTCTCATGCAAATTTAAATAACTTTCCCTTATGGATGCTCTTTAATTTTTTATGGGTACTTACGTATTAACGCAACCAGGCCAAAATTCGCATAAATCGCCAAATTTGGCGACCCTACTTACGGCAACCCTACGTGTTATATGTGGTTTTCGTAAAGAAATTATTTTGCTTACTGGTTAAATTGAATGGCGTCAAATCGCGCCAACCTGGTTGCGATAATACGTAAGTACCTTTTTATGTCAATGCATATGTTACTGAGGCACTCTGAGAGACCTTAAATATTGGCAACTGTTTTTGGAGCCTAAACAATAACTATGGTTGCTTTCAGACTGAGGTTAAGTTGTTAGTTATGATTTGAAAATATTTTTCCATTAGCCAATTAAAGTTACCACAAGTTGCACCTGTATCTTAATCTGCGTTCTGTAATGTTTTTATATTAATTTCAGAACTCTTATATAATTTGAACGCTGGTTTTTTGTTGCAAATTATTGCAAAATGTACTGCTTTAAGCACTTGTGCCATATTAGACGAACTTGTATTTGTATAGGATGACCAGAAGCAAGGAAATAGTAATTCTGGAAATATCAGGGAATTCAAAAACTTTCAAAAGGTATAAAATTGTAACAACAAATTTCTTCAGATCAAGAGCTCAAGTATCTTTAAACAGATTATTCCCCATTTTTTAAAACAATATAATTCTCTTTATAGAGGCTTACTTCTAATTTGATTAAATTGTTTCTTTATTAATTTCTGAAAAATTAGGTTTCTATAACTATGTTGTATTATCCTTGGGCTAATCAAACTATCATACATTAAAGTAAAGATTTTCTCTCTGGACATCCTGATAGTAAAGTTATGATAAAACCAGTCGCATATGATCTATATATAGTTTCCTAATACCATGTGATAGATTATTCCATAGATGATTGTATTAAATCTCTTTCAGAAATGGGACGTGCAAGAAAACGCTTCAATGATAGGGCAAGGTCCAATGCTGGACAGAGTAATTCCAATGAAGAAAAGGTATATTGCATCATCTTTTTATCTTTTTAAACGTTAATTTTAATTTCAAGCAAAAAATGTACATGAATACTGTTTTTATACAGTTGAACCTGGTACAGCTTTTGGTTAATACTATTTGAGGTTCTTGTATTTTCATAAAAAGATTTTAAATGACAATTTCAGTATCGATATTTTTTTAATGTTTTTAAACTTTTTTCGCAATGCTAATTCTTGATAGGAAGTCAAGAAAGTTATTTCTCATTTTTATTGTTTCATGTTCATGAACTTCCCTTTACAAGAGTGTTTTAACATTTTTGTAACTATATTATCTGAGTAGTGTTATTAATAATACAACCGACTCAAGTAAAACAATAACTTTCGTCATCTCAGTCATAGTACAGTTCAGCAGAAACAATGATTTAAGTTTTTTTGCTGTAATTTTAGTACTTTGTACGCATATGAAAAAATTATAATTTTTTTACTTTTTCGTTAAAAGGCGCCGTTGGCACTATATAAAATATGAGTAAAAATATTTCCAAGTACGGTACGGATTCAGAGCCAAGGTGTTTTTTGCCAATAAATGTTAGTAGCCGCCAGTTTTTAATAACAAGTGAACTGCCTATGGTTGCCATAATTTGGCACGGTTTTAGGTAAACAATTCTTGGCGCAGAATCCATACCATATTTGGTAGTATACCAACTGCCCCCTTTAACAGAAAAGTTTCGAAATTTTTTTTTAATTAGATTCATCTGTTTTTCAGTATAGAATTACTGAAAGTTGTTTGGTTTATGAAATGTTTTGAAAATCTGATGTTTTTTCCTAGTTTTCATTGCTTTCACATGAAATTCAGCTTTATTGCTTGGGAGCTGTATCATGCCTGTCATCTGTATTCCGTAATTTTTGTGATATTTTAAAATCAAGCAATTATTGTTGCACAATAGACAAAAAAATAATGCCAAATTGTTCTTGCACTAAAATTTTTCTTGTACTACGTTTCCCGTTTCTAAGCAAGCGAGTTACATTTCAAATCGGAGTTTTCTTAAGTAAATTTTTTTCAATCTAATCTGAAGGAAAAATAAGAATATTATTTTGTGTACATGGTTCTACATATTTTGCTCAGTTGTCCTCCATCATTTCAGTTACAAACGTAATCCCTACTACTAAATGAATGTTATGTTTTCAGAAATGGGGAGTTAATTGTAAATAAATGTTGTTTTTCTATAAAAACTTAGTATTCAGTTCATTTGGAAAAAGATGTACATTTCCAAGTCTTTTGTGTTACTTGAAGTATCTTTTATGTGATATAATGTCATATTTTTAGATTCAATGTTAAGACACAATCTTTTTTGCCTACAAATGGTTCTACAAAATGGTTATTTTTGTTTTATAATGGTCTTTTAGATGAACCATTTGAAAGAATTTCGTAATAAATGTATGGCTTTGACTAATTTAATACCATTTCATAGTTTTCTAACTTTTTAAGGTGCCGGTTGAAGTAAAGTTAGATCTGTCGAAGGAAAAATACGATGAGAGTAATCCCCTTGTGCTGAGTGGTACTAAGAAAAAGGCTGCAAAGGTTTTAGAAAAGAAGCAGAACATAAAGAAACCTCTTTCTAAAAAGCAAAGAAAGATGCTTGAAAAAGTTTTGGAGAGAAAAAAGAAAAAGTTAAATGTAAGTATGTGCTGTGCTTCTCATTTAATAAACTTTTGTTTCCTTAACTGTGTGCTTCCAATTGGCTAGAAAAGGAAAATATAAAATCGGGAAGCAATTAAGGGTTCTTATTTTGAGTTTTTATAAATTTTTTAATTTATATTGAATTATATTTAAATGCAATTTGGTATGGAGTACATGTGACGTACATATTGGTTGTTTTAAAAATAAACCAAACTAATGTTATATGATTTTGATATTTTTTTTTTTTACATATTTTTACTGAAATTTTAGTGAATTTATAATGAATTGCCAGTTTTAAAAATCAATCCCATTTCAAATTTGTAAAGAAAAGAAAAATGCCAGAACAAACACTTTTTCTTTTCAAAAACGTTTTTGTTTATAAAGAAGTTCTACATTATAAATAGCAAGAAATACTTAGGATGTTAATCTACCTTTTTGCAAACTGTTTAACAACAACAATTTAGCTTTTTTGTGGGGGTGGGGGGTAGATACTTTATGGTATTGGTTGAGAAATATGTGCCGTTAACATTTCTTCAGAGTGGCCACAGAACTTAGAAATCAGGGAAATGCCAGGGAGCTTTCTGATTCTGGAAAAAATCAGGGAGATGTCAGGGAATTTCTGAAAATTAGGGAAATTTTCTTTGTTCTGAAGGTACACTTCCCCATTCATCCATATTTTCACGACATTTACCCGGTGAAATATGGTGGTAATTGTTAAAAGTTTAATGTTACGGAATAATTTAAGCTTTCCGTTACCACCAAAACGCTTTGGAAAAAATTGGCACATTATCTTTTCAGCATACATGTTCTATTTGATCAGGGTGTCTACGCATCTGGAAAATTTGAATAAAAGTTTGCCGTAAAATCAAAGAATTTTTTAGAAATCTATCAAGGAACTTTTTTTTTCTGAATTTTGTGGCCTCCTTGTTCTGTACCTTTTTTTTATTTCCGGATAATTCCATTCTCTTTAAAAATAAACCCTTCTTCTCCCAAGGGAATCTAGAAAAGATCTATTTGAACCTAGAAAGTATCTACTACATTTGGCAATCTGTTTCTTACCATTGGATTTATTGTAGAATGTCAGTATAAAAATTGATTTGTTAAGCGTTCAGTATTGCATTCTTAATTCTTTTCTTTTTAGAGAGTTGAGCTTTTAGAAAAGCTCAGTAAAGTTCAAGCAAAGCCAGAAGAAATGAAGCTTCTCACTTCAACCTCAAATATGCAAACTTTTGGAATAAAAAGGTAAAATGCTTTCAATTTCTTTTACCGAGTTTGTTTTATTTAATTTGCTTGATTGTATTGGATATTTTATAGTGCAATTGGGATATATGAGGTTTGTACTGTGTATCTACTGCTCCACATTTGCATTGTGAATGACAGGACCCTCCCCCCCCCCCTCCTCAAAAAAGTCTCACCTTCAAGCTTTTGATAATGGATACATGAAATTTTTTTCAATCTCTATCCTGTTTGCTAAATACTACTTTCAATTACCCGTATGCTTATATAGGGTAATGAAAGTATAGCATTCGGCTAATTTTTTTTTTTTTTTTTGCATTTCCTCACGTTTTGAAACATTGTTATTTTAAAAAAGTGGTCTTGAAAAAATGTCTGTCTGTGTGTACTTGGTCAGTATAATTCCTGGACAATTTGACCTACGATGTTCAAATTTGGTATGCGGGTCAGTAGTTGCCATGGGACCTTCCATTAAGGTTTTCGCAAAATCGTGTTTGTGCATAAGATTGAGATAGTGAGAAATCATGTTTTTCAGCAGTTGCTAAAAAACGGTTCTAACGATTTTGATTAAAATCTCTGTGCTACTCTGTGTTCTAATCGTCCCCACCTCTGAAATCCCCTTAGAAATGCAATAAAAGTGTATTAAGTTGAAAAATGAGTGCCTTTAACACAGAGCTCTCTGCCCTTGAGCATCGCCCATCAGCAATTGATTTTTCTATTTCATTTGCCCAAGAAAGGACAATGTAATATCTATCATATAACATCACCAATCTCGCCATTTTAGCTTGTGTTTTTTTGGCGCATGTAAAAAAATTTTGTCAAAAATATCGCCAAACTGGCCATTTTTACTTAAGGATTGGCAATTTTTTTTTACCAGAGCTGTTACAGAACCGGGAAAACCTGGAAATCAGGAAAATGTCAGAGAGCTTTCTGATTCTGGAAAAAATCAGGGAACTTTTGAAAAAATCATGAAAATTAGGGAAATTTTGTATTATTTAAGGCACGTTCATCCATATTTTGGCGCTATTTACCTGGAGATTTGTGGTGGTAAGCCATTAGAAGTTTAATGTTATGAAATAATTTAAATTTTTCATCACCACTAAAAACTAAAAAAAATTGCATATTATCTCTTTAGCATACATGTTCTATTTGATCAGGGTGTCTGGAAAACCTAAGAAAATTGAGGAAATTTGAAAAAAAGTTTGCCCTATAATCAGGGAATTTTTTAGAAATCTGTCAATTAATTATCAGGGAACTTTTTTTCCTGAAATTTGTGGCCACCCTGTTTAAGGACTGAAAATATGAAAGTGGTAAATAACACTATATCAAATTTGAAGGCAATTATTATAGTGTAATTAAATGTTGTGTGATGTTCCACACCCCTAGTTTTTAAAAGAAGAGTTTATAGAGTGCTCAACTCTGAGAATCAGGACCTCTCGCATACTAGGCAAACATTCTGGTTCTGCACCATTGAGTCTGGCTTACTTAACTTACATTGGACGTGTTACAAACTTCACAAATTATCAGTTTATTTAGAAAGAAATATTTTTGAAGTGGAACAGGCTTTGTATCCTAGATTGTGCTACATTTCATATAGTAAATATATAACTATCCATTACAACTTTTATTTTATGCCAAATATGAAAATTTTAGAATCTTTGCCTGAACAGAAACACATTCAGCATATTCTTGTATGATTGATGTGTAAAATTGAATTACATGATAAACTTTATTAAACATGACTTAAATTCATCTTAATTTTATTATTTTTATCTATTTACATTAGTATAAAGAGTAGGGAAAATGTCCTGTTTGTTAGCCAGAGGAGGATTTTATCAAATTTAGCGAAAATTTTGCAACTTCTTTGTTGGCTCCACTAGTTACTGAGGGTTTTGCAAACATGATAATTAAATAATCATTAACTAGTGGATTTTACAACTCAATTTGTACATATATATTGTAGAATATATAATTTTATCTTATGAATTTAGGTGTTAATATGATTTTTACAACCATAGCTATGTCAATAAATCAGTAAAATTAGTCAATAAATCAAATTTTAGATGTTCCGAACCAACAGTAGATGAGACTTCGCACAGAAAGCGTCTCAAAGTGAGCAACATCAAGGGAATCAACAAGAAACAGAACAGATTGACGGAACGACTCCACGAATCGGACGAGGACAGCTCC
Organism: Linyphia triangularis; assembly: GCA_963978545.1. Classification (NCBI taxonomy): domain Eukaryota; kingdom Metazoa; phylum Arthropoda; class Arachnida; order Araneae; family Linyphiidae; genus Linyphia; species Linyphia triangularis. Next base: position 105,222,702 of record OZ021723.1, on the reverse strand, counting down.
GATTCTGAATCCTCAGAAGACGAACCAAGTTCACCAATTCTGAATGTTCCTGCTGAGGAAGTAACACAGACGGATCCAAATGTTAGCAGAAAAGAAGTAGAAACGGTAGATGGAAAAAAAGACACTGAAATTGTTGTAACTGATAAAGCGGAAAAAGAATGTACTATTGAAAAAGTACCGGCCGTTTTCATTGCGCTTCAGCGAAAACCAGAAATTCAGGTAATTTAGTGAATTTTTTGCTACTTTTTATCTTAAATATCATGTTTTGTTTTCTTTGTGTAGTTTCTTATATGTGTGTTAACTGCATTTATCTTCTAACTGTGATTTGAAGGAACCTATTCAGCTTTATTATTTAGCAAGCACATTTTTTATTGGAGTTTATATTCATTTTGTTAAATACTTATGTGTATGAAATCCTCAATATTATATTTTATTACATGCAGTGATTGATTTGTTTTACATACTATATATATCAGGATAGCATGGTTTAAACCACATTTTTTTTTTAAAGCATAATTTAAAATTGTATTTTTATTTATTAATAACTAAGAGTTTTCAAATTATTTGATTCTGTAAACCAAAAGTTTTCCCATTCCAAAGATATCTTTTTCCAAAAGGAATTTATTGAAAATGGAACAATTTTAGAATGATGGGGAATTTATGAAAATAATATAAAAAAGTTTAATGCTGATGTATTGAAGGAAGTTTGGGTAATTCTTACTGCAAAAGCAACTATACTGAATGTTGAGAGAATTTTTTCTTCTTTTGGAGTTTTACAATTGTTACGTAACAGACTAGGTTTAGAAAAAGCTGCACATTTTTTTTTTTTTTTTTTTTTGTTAAATCCTATATTTGTTTTTAAATGGGAATAAAAAAAAATAAGAATCTAGTTTTCTTTCTATTATTTTTTTAAGAAAATTATTCACAAATGAAATATCTACATTCTTGATATAACATGACTGAGTGATGTTATTGTAAATGAAAATTTTTACGTTGACTATAAATAGAATAAGTTAGAATCGATTTAAAAAAAAAAATCTTTTAATTAAAGACTATTGAATAGTAAGTTTTTATATTACTCTAATAGATATATTATTGTTTTATAATTATTCAAAATTATTAATAAAGCTTAAATCATAGGCTGCATTTTAAATACTGATAAACCAACTTGCCATCATCCAATCGCAATGAAATACCATTTAACCGATTATTGAAGAAACTCTTTCCGGTTGCCAAAATTGTTTTAATAAATAAATAATAATATTGTTTTAATCGGAATAATTAAAAGATGTTTGGAAGCGAGTGCATAAATTCACATTCATTTTTAATGAATAAATTTTGAAAAGTAGCTTACTGCATATTTGGCTGATAGAGATGTCTTTAATATTTGAAATTAGATGCCAACACCAAGCACACACTGGCAACAGAAATGGTGCTTTGTTAATGAATATAAAAATTGGGAATGCATGTAAAGGATTTGTATTAAAACTTTTTTTATGGGCTATATTATTGGTAATGGTGCGATTATTGTAATTTATCAAACTGTATTGATTTTTCTTTTCTAGGCTGCAAGAGAAGCTCTGCCCATATTTTTTGAAGAACAGCCAATCATAGAAGCCATTAAAGAAAACCCTGTCGTCATCATTCATGGAGAAACCGGAAGTGGAAAAACTACTCAAGTGCCGCAATTCCTTTACGAGGCTGGCTTCACTCAGTAAGATGGAATGTTTTGATGCAATTTATTACGACTCTTGCTTGTGATCCAACATATGTGAGAAGTTTCTGTTTAAAAATGGGATCTGTTTTAGAAAGCGATGGATTCTGTTGCTAATATTTTACTTTGTAAAAACTTCGTAAATTATTGTTGCATGCAGACAAGTCAATAACAGAGTGACCACAGGAAGTCAGAGAAATATCAGGGAGCTTTCTGATTCTGGAAAAAATATCTCTGAAATGTAAGGATTTAAAAAAAAAAAAATTACGAAAATCAGGGAAATCCTCTATTGTTTTGAAGGTATTGTTTCTCCCTTCATCCATATTTTGGTACCATTTATCCAAAGAATTGTGGTAATCATTAGAAGTTTAATGTTTAGGAATCATTTAAGCTTTTTATTACCCCCAAAACTGTTTTTACAAAATTGGCATATTATCTCTTTAGCATATATGTTCTATTTGATCAGGGTGTTTGCTCATCTGGAAAAGTTGAGGAAATTTGAAAAAAAAGTTTGCCGTAAAATCAGAACATTTCTTGGAAATTTATCGGGGAACTTTTTCTCCTGAATTTTGTGGCCACCCTGAATGAGATATAGTAGTTCGAAATATTACTCATTTTCAATAGTTTTTCTGGAATAGATTTGATCTATTTGATCAAAATTTGTATATGTCATTGGACTTTTTCCAAATTGAAGTCTGTGTTTTCTTTATATTATAATCTAACATAAAATTGTATTACTTTGGAAAAAGTTCTAATAAGTTCTTTATAAAAATTAAAACTATTATATTATTTAATAAAAACTATACTAAAACTATATAATAATTATTATAAATAATGAAATTTCCTTGTAAAAATACTTTAAGTTTATAAAATTAACTTTATTTATATTCTTTATTTTACATAACTCATGGTCCTATTCTAATAAAATTTCTCTTGTGATGATAAGAGTGTCAAAAAGTAATTTGAAAATTTAATAATTTTCTTAGTAATCTATTTAAAATTTTATTAAAAAGTTAAATCATCAAGATAAATACATTAAAAAAAAATGATTTTACTGTGTTCTGTTTTGCAGTATATTGTTAATCTTGGAAATTTGTCTTGGACATTTAACAATTACCCTAGTTTTAATTATTGTAAATAAATAAAAGTTTAAGATGGAGTTGGACTTTGTTATATTTTTTTTTTTTTTTTTTTGGTTGGGTAATTGCAACAGTCATTACTTTCTAAAAAAAATCTGATAATTTTTTATTGTTTTTAAAACTACCTCTATTTTTTTTTTTAACTCAGAAACGGCAAAATTATCGGCATTACAGAACCTCGTCGGATAGCTGCCATGACGATGTCATCGCGTGTCGGAGAAGAGATGAATGCTCCTGAAAAAGTTTCCTACCACATTCGTTATGAGAAGACTGTGGGAAAAGACACAGAAATCAAATTCATGACAGACGGTGTGTTGCTCAAAGAAATACGACATGTAAGAAGAATTTCTTGAATAAGTATCTATATCTTGAAACAAGAGCCGCCCTTGTCAATATATTATGGCCAGAGTCATAACTCAAGGATATAATGCTCGTCAAACGTGCTTGAGGTTTTGAAATTAAGCCTTTCTCTGGTCTCTGTTTTCAAAGTGAGTTTCCACATCAGCGGTGTTCTCACGGTTATTAAAAGGGATTAATATTTTTAATTAGTTTACCAAGCCTTAAGAGTTCTTGAAAACGCTTATAGATCTTAAAAAGTCCTTAATTTTTGCCACTCTCCATACTGCACCAAATTTTTTTGTTTTATGCATGAACTTGTACATCATTTGCTGATTGGTGGAGTTGAAATCGAATGGTTTTATCTACACACTGTACTCTGTGAGATGAACACGTAAGATTAGTCTTTACGTTTAGAGTGCAAAAAAAAAAAAAAAAAAAAATCGAAGACTATCATCAAAATCATCAAAGTCTGTTTACAAAGCAAAATGCAAATTGTGCATGAAAGATTTTGATATTAAAGCTCTGGGCAAAGCAGCTGTAAAATCACACGCTAAAGACTTGAGGCATGAAAACATATTTTCAAAGGTCCTTAAAAAATATTATTGAGTTCCTTAAAAGTCCTTGAAAAGTTGTTGATTTTCAATCTACAATTTCAATGGGAACTCTGATCAGGGACTTCTTGCGAGCATCTCTTGGTCGTCCTGATCCTGCTCTCGATAGTAAATTACTCGGAAAATAATATATCCATATCATAGGTTGTAGTTGAATTGAATTTTAACAGCAAGCTTTCAAAACCTAGTGAAAAATTCATTTTGACTTCAGTTTTCTTGTTTCAAGGTATAAAATATTGCATGGGTCGCATTTTACCTAAATTCATAATATTCCTTGAATTTTTGTTTCTCCTTAAAATTTTTAAAAATGTACTTTAATTTTTCGATAATTCCTTTAAAAAAAATTGAAAACCCCCCAAAATTCCGTATCTTCCTCCAAAACCCTTGAAAAAATTTTCATTCCTCCAAATGATAAAAGTTGATTTAATTAAATTTGTATGTTTTTCAAAATAGTATAATTATTTAATTATATAACTGTTATTTTTCTAAAAAGTTGCTTGACATTCAATTTCTTGAAAATTGATGGTTTTTGAAAATTGATGGTATTGAAACAAGCTTTAGAAAGAATAGGTATGAGAGCCTATGTCAGCTTCAAAAGAAATATCCCTAAATGTTATGAATTATTCCTAAAATTTTAAGAATTATCCCTTAAATTTTTAGGAATCATTCCTGAAATTTTTAGAATTATCCATAGAATTCCTACCAAATTTTTTTAGATAACTCTCTGTACCCCCTGATATTGTCTAATTAAAATAAGTAAGCTAAAATAAAATGGCTTACATCAAGAAAACATTTTGTTAAAAAGGACTTTATCTGTCTTTTCTAAATAATCTTGAGCTTTTTTTTCTTTCCAGGATTTTTTTCTGACGAGATATTCAGTAATAATAATTGATGAAGCACATGAAAGATCGGTTTTCTCTGACGTGTTGATCGGTTTACTGTCTCGAATCGTTACAATTCGAGAAAAAGTAAGTGTGGTGATATTTTTAAAGTTAATGGGATTACATGAAATGTGTCTGCTAGTTGGTTGTTTTCAGATTATCTGATGCCGTCAGCTACACGAGGGCTATAATGCGCTGAAACATTCGTACCACTATACCATTTGGTTGGCATGTGTCTGCTAGATATTTGTTGTCTGGTTTTGTAGATTTCTACCACAATAATTTATTAGCTAAATTTTACTTGGTCATAGTTTTTATGGAAACAGGTTGGCAGGTCTGCAATTTTAATCATAGCCACTAAAAAACTATTAATGTTTTATCCCCAAGAGTGTTATTTCTGTATAAAGATGCTGCTTGTCTGTTTGGTACTTTGTAATATTTTCTTTGAAATTAAAAAAAAAAAAAGTACAGTTAAATGTGTACATAAGTCATGATTTAACAAGAAACTCCCAGTTTATAATGTGTACTAGATGAATGGTGCCACATTGCAGAGACCCGTCATTGGTGTATAGGTCCCAGATTTTGATGCTTCGCTCACGGAAAGATTCATTGTTACATGAACCCTTAATATAACAACCCCCACCCCTATTGAGAAACAAAAACATTTTCCCTGTTAATACGATAACACAACTCCATCACCCCTCTGAGAATAATTTAACGTTATGTTTGTCAAAAGTCCTATTAGAAAACAAAAACTACTTATGTTGAAAATTTCAGAGCTGTATCCCTATTTTAAGTTGTTTTGTAACTAAAGAATGAAAAATAATTAAAAAATCTAATTAAAATGTTAACATTTTGATTTTTAAAAGTCCAATTAGAAGGCAAACTACTTATGTTAAAAATTTCAGAGTTCTGTACCTATTTTAAGTAGCTTTCTATAGAGAGACAGACAGAAAGACAGACTGTTTCATTATTATCGATACAACTTAAGCAGGCAGCTTCAGGGTCCTATTTGAAGTTACATAAGCTCTGGCAGCATTGCAGCAGCTTTCCTCTGACCTAACATGATAAAGAATTAATATGCAGCCACTGTGTGTTGGAATGTAAGAAACATTATTTCCAAAATGGTAGATGTGTGTCCACAGGTTAATTTCCACACAGTCTGGAAGGGTCAAATGATTTGTTATTAAATGGAAATTCTAAATGTTGTGAGGATTTCATACTACAATAATAACAATCTCATGCCATCAATTATAACTATTTAAAAATGTGCCAAGAAGTAATTGAAGGATATTGTTGATGGACAAGTTTCTAGATATTGATACTAGCATTTATTGAAAGAAAACATTTTATTTTTAATAGCCCAACATGATTCACCTAGGGCTCATAAAATTCTAAATAATGCCCAAAACGTATTTATTGCGTTATAAGCAATTGAACTCTGAATAAATAGTTTAAATTTTAGTTTGAAAGTATGTACATGGGGATCTTTACTTTCGACATATCCCTCACTTAAAAATAATTTCATGCTTAGTTTGATTTAAAACCAAAAAAAAAAAATACCGTCACACAAAGAAATAACAAGAAAGGTTATTCTGATTATAGCAACAACAATCCTGAGTTGGGATTGCTCTTATAGATATTTTAATTAACATTATTTAATTTCACTTTTAAAAAAAACTTTGTATTGGTTTTCAATTTGACTGCTTAAAAATGTTTTTCTTCAAAATAATTATATATTTGATTTTTAAATTCGACTAATAATTTCTTTTGCAGCTCCGTTTTATAATGTTTCGTCCTTTCTTTTAGAGAAAGGATCCTTTGAAATTAATAATTATGTCTGCCACAATGCGTGTAGAAGACTTTAGAGATAACGAAAGGCTTTTTAAAACGCAGCCTGTCCTGATTCGGGTAATTATTTAGTATTTTTTGTTTGATTATCCTTTGTGATATTGAGAATTAAATGTAAGTGATTTAGTTTGCTATTTTAGGTGAATTCTCGACAACATAGAGTGATGTTAAAATTTAGTACCAATACGAAAGAAGACTACGTTAAAGCTGCTTATGATAAGGTGACTCATTTTATTATAGTGTTAATATTTTGTTCTTATCATTAAGAATTAGAAGTTATATGGTGTATAAATGACATTTGATTCTTCTTTAGTTTACTTTGTTAATTAGTATTAGTTTATTAATATTATGGTAATTAATATTAGTTTAATTAATATTATTTTGATAAGGAAATATTGCATGACCTGTAATAGTCGGATTTGCAGCATGCTAAAGCTGATTTATTGCTCCAATTTTTTTTTATTTATTTAGTGCTCTATTGTTTAAAAGTTGAGTTGACTAAAGGTCATCAGATAAATTAACAGAGTGTCCTGCTGTCTTGACAGTCGGAAAAAGTGCTTGAATTTTTTGCACCTCAGGAAAGTCAAGAATTATGCTTAAAATTTGTGAATAATCTAGGAATTCCCAATCTGAATCGGGAAATTTTCGTTTCTCTTCATTGTTGAGAAAAAAATCTCTTTATGGATTTTTTTAAAAAAAACTTTGTTTTTCAGAGATGTGATTCTTAAAAATCTTGTTATGCTTAAGGAAAACTATTACACTGCATGCTTAGATTTGTTTCCTATGCTTCTTGTCTGCATAGGTTTAGACCTTATATTTATGACTTGATAACAATTTTATACTTTTTTCCCTCACTCTCAAGAAGAAATAGCCTTCTGCATTATTTCAAAATATCTTTGCTTGCTATTTTCAAAATATCTTGGCTTGCTGTTTTCAAAATAGTAACCTGATTAGCTATTTCTAAGTTTCATAAGTTTTTCCAATTTCTAAAATTGGCTCAGTTCATTACTGCTTAGAGGTATAGTACTTTGGAAAATATAGTGGTAATTATTTGGTCACAAGAGGGGCACTTGAAAGTTTTTGGGATAAGCTTTGAAACATGCTTGAATTTTTATTAGAAATTTTGCTGGACATCTTGATTTAACTTCATTACCTTTTGAATATCTTTACAATTTATCTGCATTAAATGCCTTTCATGAGTTTTGTTTCTACTGAGACTTTTTATATTTCAATAACTTTTATTGGTTACTGATCAAGCAGAGTTCTGTTAAGAAATTTGGGTCTTTTTCCAGATTCACTACCAATTTCAAATTGTGAAAAAAAAAATCCTCCTCCTAAAATTCTATGTTCTAAAACAGGAAACTTGAATGAAATTTTATGTCTGAAAAAGTAGCCCTCAAAATGTCCCAGTACTCTGCAGATATTTCCATTAATATATGAGAATGTGCGTTTTCACATGACACTTTTTATTTTAATTCTTTGACTCCATCAACATGTTTTCTTTATAAATCAGGGTTCCATTAGCGTTCCAGGGTCATTAAAAGTGCTTAATATATTTTAACTGGTTTTCCAGTCCTTAAAAGAATGCTTAAAGGTCCTTAAAAGTACTTTAAAATACTTAAAGAACCTTATAAAACCTTGATTTTTGTCACTTATCCGTGCTGCAACAAAATTTTCTGGTATATTTGTATTACGCATGCATCTACTTGTACATCGTATGGTTCATATTTGCTCATTATTGGAGTAGACATCAAATGATTTTAGTTACACACTGTACTTTGTGAGGCGATCTTGTGAGATTAGTGTTTACATTTTGCGAGCCTAACAATCAAAGACCATCATCAAAGTCTGTTTATAGGGCAAAATGCAAATTGTGCATGAATGGTTTTGATATTAATGCTTTGGGCAAAGCAGCTGTAAAGTCACACATTAAAGACCTGATGCATGAAAACAAATTTTTGAAAGTCCTTAAAAATATTATTTAGGTCCTTAAAAGTCCTTGGAAAGTCATTGATTTTCAACCTATGATTTTAATGGGAACAGTGATTAAGCTGGGGACGTGAATGTTTTTTTAGCAAAACAGCTAAAGTAAGAAATTTATTTTTAGCAAAATTCTAAAATGGTTATTATTTTGTCACACCGAGGAGGAAAGTCGCTGACGCCAAATGTCACGCACTCTGGTCACCAAGAAAGAACAGAGGCGAGTTCAAAGATTGCATTGGGTTTATTGTTTACACTGCAAGCATAAGCTCCACACTGAGTGGGGGGAAGTAGTGAACTTCTTACGTTTACCGGCAGCAATTCCAAGGCGGTGACATCTATTCCGGTTCACTTCTTGTCATGACCAGCGGTAGCCCAAACATCAACTCGGTGTATCCCACAGGCTAACTGAGCCTAAAACAATAACTAAGCCACTAAATCAACAAACCCCTTAAACTAGCTGCTTTTATTTGCCAGGCCGCCTGGACATGCGCTCTCTCCGACGTTGTGGCCAACCAATCGAGGTGAAGATGTGCAGAAGAAGCGCGCATGCCAGGTTGAACCGTCACAATTTTAATCCCTCTTGATTTCAAATCTACAATAATTAAGAAACTTTTTGGTATAAATTAATTATGAACTACTGAAAAAATGAAACTGTTTCTTACTAAACATCAACTGAAAAAATACTTTTCAACCTTCAAGTTGTTTGTCCTTTTAGGTCAATGACAAATTTTGGTATATAAAAATGGTGATTTTGCAAGTTTCGTTATTAAATGCTTTAGTAAAAGAGCTAAATTGCATTTTATAATTTTAGCGTTTACGAAAGTTCTTTAGGATTTTGCTAAAAAAGCAGCTTAATCCCTGAGTGGGAACCCTGTAAATGTAAAATTTAGTTTTCTATTCACTGATTCAATTAAAATTCTCTAAATCCTTCTAAAAGCGTCTTCTCACTTTAGGCACCTCGAAAATAGGCTATTTTCGCGATTTTTTTTCGAGGATTTTTGCAAACAATTATGGGATAAAATAAATAATAAACACATCTTTCAAGTACAAGAAATTCTTATTTTTTTTAACAATTATTATAATAAAACAGTAGCATCGAAAAACCCGTGTAGAAATGTAATGTTCGTGGCTTGTTGATGAAATTTTGGAAACTATCCGGCCGATTGTCATGAAATTTGAATGACATATTCTTCATAGTTATGGCTATAGCGCATATCATCAGATTTTTGAAATTTTGATTTGAAGTATTTTTTTTTTACAAAAAACTGCAAAAAACACGTTTTTTTTTTTACTTTTTCGAAAAACGTGCACCATTTTGTTATTTTCGCGAATATCAAAAATCTGATGATATGCGCTATAGCCATAACTATGAAGAATATGTCATTCAAATTTCATGACAATCGGCCGGATAGTTTCCAAAATTTCATCAACAAGCCACGAACATTACATTTCTACACGGGTTTTTCGATGCTACTGTTCTATTATAATAATTGTTCAAAAAAATAATTTTTTTTCTTGTACTTGAAAGATGTGTTTATTATATAGGATCCATTTTATCCCATAATTGTTTGCAAAAATCCTCGAAAAAAAATCGCGAAAATAGCCTATTTTCGAGGTGCCTAAAGTGAGAAGACGCCTTAATCTATTATCATTACTTAACTTGATTACTTTAGGTATGCGAGATTCACAGTGAGCGTCCTCCTGGCGCAATACTAGTGTTTCTGACGGGCGAGAAGGAGGTGCAACAACTCTGTAAGATGTTGAGACAGACATTTCCTTTTAAATCCAATGTCGATCAAACTCAAATCGAAGAAAAGGCGCCAAGTCCATCCACAGCTCACAAACGTCACAAGAAGACGAAAAAGAAAGAAGAAGAAAGCTCTTCTTTCTGTGATATAGTTCCGAATATTGATCTGGATGAGTAAGTGGAAACTGAATTTTGATTATTCATTATTTATTCCATCAGTGGTGCAACTAGAAAATTTCTGTGGGAGGGGTTTCACCTAAGTTTGCTCCAGTGTTTCTCTGAATAAAAAACAACTTCAATCCAAAACTTTCTTAACCCATATTTGTCCCATATTATCAATACTTTTGTAGTTTCTTACTCTGTTACCTACATTATGACAAAATATTAAAATGCTTTTTGTCCAGTTTTCAAGTTATGCTAAATAAACCAACACGGGACAACGTTTTATCTAGGTCCTGTATTATCCATATTTTTTGGATTATAAATTAATATAATTTTTTTCTCGTTTATAGAAGGCGTAATATTTTAGATTAACGAGCAAACACCAATATCAGCGGGGTTCCTACGATCATTGAAAGTCATTAAAAATACTTAATATTTTTTAACTTGTTTTCAAGGCCTTGAAAATGCTTAGAGGTCCTTAAAAATCCTCCATTTTTGCGGATATTGTGAGCCCAGTTGCAAAAGTTATAAAAGTACAACTCGGACTTGCTATCCCTGTGTGACCGCTACTTATCTGCACTGTATTGGAATTTTCTGAAATAATTGTATTATGCATCCACCAACTTGTAACTTTTTTGGTAGAGTATACTTTATTAAAAATTTATTTATAGACATGATGCCTGAAAACAAATTTTCAAAGGTCCTTAAAAACCTTATTTAGGTCCTTAGGTCCTTAAAAGTCATTGGTTTTCATTCTGTGATTTGAGTGGAAACCCTGACAGGCTGGTTTTACCATATGTTTATGTGTTTGAAATACAAGGGCATGTACCACCGATATTTTATATCAATTGTAACAACAAAACATCCATATTTTTTTACATTTCTTTTAAATGATACTTTATATTGAACTTAACTAGACTAAAAATAATGCTTAATGATTTTTTTTTTATGCTAGGAGATGTACAAGTACGTTATTTATGTGCAAGTTCTTGGACATAATCTCTTATTATATTGTGATACGGTATGCAAACTCTGTCTGAATAATGGTAGATTAAAAATGTTTTATTTTAAAATTATTAACTACGATTATTAAGTGTTTCTTATTCAATCATTATAAAACTCCGAGATGTTAGGGATCCTTGGGGAGGAGGGGGGGGGGGGGGTTCTAACATTAAACTCATTCTAGACCTTTTTGCTCTCTTTTCTAGAGCTTGCAATAACATTTATCTGAAAATTAGACTGATATGTTATGTGCTTGGTTTACGTGAGATGAAAAAATATTCATTAGTTTTTTATATTTATGAAATGAATATGGACCATTTGAAAGGAATTGAATACTGCCACTTAGGCATAGGTATTTGAATGTAACTTTTTACAATTACTGCTGTTTAGTTTTTAAATACATTTTTTTTTAACTTCAATTTTTTTGTGTGTGTATGTATGTCGCTACCGGGCTAATCTGCATAATCCTAATTACCCCATTGTTGTCATACAATTGGGCTGAAACTTGGCAGATAGATTCAATGTCGATGGTAATGCATTTTATCAAATTTTGGGGGCTGTCATTGTCACTAAAAGGTCACTTTTACAGGATACTAATAAACCAACTTGTTGTCTTCCAATCATACTGCAATTGCATTTAACTGATAATTGAAGAAACTCTTTCCTGTTACTAAAAGTGTTTTAATCTGAATAAATAAAAGCTAATGGAACTTGAATGCCTTAATTTATAATGGAGTGAAGTTCAGTCAATTTAACTTTGCATTGTGTAGTAATGCTGCAAGTGAAAGAATTTTAACCGGCCATTTGATGAAGCGCTTTCCTGGTGCCAAAAATTTTTTAATAAATAAATAATAAAATTGTTTTAATCGGAATAAATAAAAGATATTTGGATGTGACTGCTTTAATTCACATTAATTTTTAATAAATAAATTTTGAAAAGTAGTTTACCAGATATTTTGATGATAGAGATGTTTTAAAAATGTAAAATTAGATGCAAACGCGATTTGTGTGCTGATAACAGAATCGATGCAATGTTAACGAATATAAAAATCGTCCATGCATGTAAAGGATTTTATGCTGTTTTGACATAAATCATAATATGTTTTGATAATAAAGTATGATTTAAAAACACAACAAAAATATTTTATTCAACTTTCATCATCAGTGCATGATGAATGTCGACATTTGCCAGTGTTAGTGAGAAATAAAGATATTTAGCAAATATTTCAGATTTCAGACTTACACCAAGTGACTATGTGAATTTTGACATTCACAGGTAATATAGTCGACATTCTCCAGATTTCGGTCTTGCACAGTAACATTTATGTAATTCATTAAACATTGTATGATTCCTTGCATATCTACTTAATCTTTCTAAAGATGCGTTGTGTGAATTGAATCTTACATTAATTTGATAAAGTTAATTAAACCACGATTTTGAAGTAAGCAATTTGTATATTAAATGCTTCTTTTTTTTCTATTTCAGTTTTGCTGTCATACCTCTAGATACAGAGGACTTGCAGCACCAAATGTCTGATGATGAAGAGAATGAAAAACAAGTTCATTTTGAAAAAAAATCCACCGAGTGTGATGTGCCACTGTACGCTCTTCCTCTGTATTCTATTTTGCCATTTGAAGAACAAGAAAAGGTGTGCACTTTCACATCCTTTATTCAAACTGCATCTTACTAAAAAACCAGAAAAAATTAAATAGTAATTTGAAATATGTTACCAGGGTTCCCACAGTCATTAGATGTGCTTGTTATTTTTAACTGGTTTTCCAGGTTTTAAATGTACTTGAAAATGCTTAAAGGTCCTTGAAAGTACTTAACACATTGACTGCCAACTACGAGATGTCTCGTAGGTTGCTTACTTGCCCAGGATGCCTACTACAAGTTATCTCGTCTCTTCATTACTCGCCATATTTTTTTCAGCTACGACAAAACTCGTAGCGTAACAATGTAAATATGAATAAATGACCTCAGGAAAGAGGTTAAAAAATCAGGGTTGGCTTAAATGAACAGAAAGTACAATTATACAAAGTTTTTTAAAAAAGAAAAAGCTACTGCAAGGAAATAAATCTCAACGCAACGTAGCAGTCAACGTGTTAAAATTTTGTCACTTATCTGCACCTCACAGAGATTTTTGGGTATATTTGTATTAAGCGTACATCAACTCGTACATTGTTGGCTTCATATTTGCTGATTGATGGAGTAGAAATTGAATGGTTTTATTGACACACTATACTCTGTGAGAAGAACATCCGAGATTGGTGTTTACGTTTTGTGAGCCAAAAAATCAAAGACCATCATCAAAATCTGTTTATAAGGCAAAAAATGCAAACTGTGCATGAAAGATTTTGATATTAACTCTCTGGACAAAGTAGCTGTCAAGTCACACACAAAGACCTGATGCATGAAAACAAATTTTTGAAAGTCCTTAAAAATATTATTTAGGTCCTTAAAAGTCCTTGGAAAGTCATTGATTTTCAACCTATGATTTTAATGGGAACCTTTGTTAAGATAAAATTATCATATTTAAGTATATAAAGTGCGAGTGATGAGTTTTTAATTTTACAGTATAGAAGTGAGGGAACTATATGTACAGGAAATGAAAGCTCATCAAAATTTTTAAAACAAGATTTACTGATCTCTTTTTTTTTTTTTGTGATGCAATTGCAAAAATAATATTTATATTTGTAAAACTCTTAAACTAAAACTATTTTTTTTTAGTACTAAAAGAATATATTACTATTAAAGTGTTGCCAATATCCCTTAAATGATATTTATATTACTTAATTTGTTATTATCTGTACATTCTGACAGTTTATTGAGAATTAAATAATTCTTTTACAACAGCTTCCAAATTAAATTTCCATAAATACAATCTTAACAAATAACTGTTTTATTATTTACTATCTAAGTGTTTTTCATTCCTTTTTTTCTGTATTTACCCCTAAGTTAGAAGTGACAATCATGAATTTTTAAAAAAAATTAAATAAATAAAATGTAGGCTTTCGCATAAAATGTGACTTTTCAATTTTCAAATAACAAAATGTGGAAATAGGAAGATTTAAAAAAAAAAAAAGAAAAAAAAAGCAAACCATGTGACTTTTTTAAAATTTCTTATTTACGAAATGTTGTTCTTGATTATACAAGAAAAACGAGTTGTCAGAAGGAAAAGTAATTGCATCTTTTTACTATTATCAGAAATTGGACACAAAAGCTTAAAGTACTGAAGTCAGAGTGATCTAAAGATGAACGAGGACCTAACAATGTTCGTACGGTCCTTAAAAGCTTAAAAAAAAATTCTTAGGCCCTTAAAAGTTCTTATTTTTTTTTAAAGAAGTCATTAAAAGTCCTTACCTTTTCCAAGTTAAAACCAATATTAACGAAATTCAGCAATCATCCAAAGTGTTTTCCTCCTTCCACACGTCCTTCTATTTCTCACAATGATTGGTTATAATCATTAGGAATTTAAAGAAATTGCTTTCATGAATTTTAGTATGCATTAAAGTTTTCTTTTCATTCAATTTTTCCCCATTTTATAAATCACAAAGAAAATTGAAGTCCTTAAAAAGTTAACAAAGTGCTTAGAAAGTCCTTA
This sequence comes from Linyphia triangularis, assembly GCA_963978545.1. NCBI lineage: Eukaryota > Metazoa > Arthropoda > Arachnida > Araneae > Linyphiidae > Linyphia > Linyphia triangularis. Next base: position 105,207,668 of record OZ021723.1, on the reverse strand, counting down.
AAAGGTCCTTATTTTTTGTTTTAAAAATCTGTATGAACCATGGCTAACCAATAATTGCTCTATCTCTTTATAATTCTTTATTTATAGTAATCGAACAATGAACCAAAAATAATTAAGTTCAAGCAGCTTAAAGCAATTGATGGACAATTAAAGTACACCTAGCTATTATCTTATAATCCATTTAAGAAAATTAGGCATATGATCATTAAAATAATTGACCTTGAAAAAAAAACAATGGTTAATTAAGCAAATCAGCACCATTTTTTTACATTTATATTTATGGCAGTTAGACTTTAAAGGAAATCAGTAGTCACAGGAAATCGGAAGCAATTAATAATGTTTCCATCAACAGGGAACATATGAAAATCGGATAATTTTAAAATTCTGAAAGTATCGTTCAATTTTTGAAAAATTGCATTGCATCAGAGAATATTTTTCCCTTGTTCATAAGTTGAGAAACAGTATAAACAAAATTAAAAAAGAAAAAATTGCATTTTTATTCCAATAACTTTAATATTTTTTAGAACATTTATAAACAAATTCTTTTTTGTGCTGTAAATTGACTTTTTATTTGTTTACATTTATCTTATTGTTAAAGTATGGGTGACTGGGAAATTCCATTAGTTTTCCTTCTGAATAAACTGATATTGGCATTTTTAAGACTGAATTCTTTTTTTAGGTTTTCAAACCACCACCTACTGGCTCTAGATTATGTGTTGTTGCAACAAATGTGGCTGAAACATCGATTACCATACCTGGATTAAAATATGTTGTGGACACTGGAAAGGTAAATTTTAATATTTGTCATTAACATATTTCTTGGAACTCCAAGTTCTAACAACTGATCAATTAAAGATTTCTAAATCGTTTAAATTAGCTTTTAATAAAGTTCTTTTTTTTAATTACCCATTTGTTTACATAGGGTAATAAAAGTACTGCATTTGGTAAAAAAAAATGATTTTTTTTTTTGGTGCTATTCTGCATGTTTTGGAACATTCTGATTTCAAAAAAAGTGATCTCTAAAAAATTTCTTTCTGTGTGCACGTGGTCAGCATAACTCCCAAACAAGTTGACCTATGATGATCAAATTTGGTGTTCAGATTAGTGGCGGCCATAGGCCTCAAGGTTTTCGTCAAAATCGTGCATGTGCACAAGTTTTAAATTAGGAAAAAATAATGTTTTTCAGCAATTGCTAAAAAATGGCTTTAATGATTTTGATTATAATATCTGTGCTAATATCTGTTAAGGTGTTCTAATTGTCTCCACTTCCGAAATTCTTGTAGAAATGGGATAAAAGTAGAAAACTGAGTAGCTTTAACACAGAGTTTTCTGCCCTTGAACATCGCCCATCAACAATTGATTTTTTTCTGTTTCAAGCCAAGAAAGGACAATGTAATGTCTATTGAATAACCTTGCCAATTTGGCTGTTTTTTTGTTTTTTTTACCCATGTAAAAATTACTGCCAAAAATATTGCCTACCTGGCCATTTTTATTTAAATGAGTGAAACTATGAAAACTGTAAATAACACCATAAATTTTAATGCAATGACCAATATTATAGTGTAATTGAATGTTGTGCAATGTTCCACACCCCTAGTTTTTACAGTTTTATATACAAGTGTTAAGGCTCTCCAAATCAATGCTAATTTTTTTCCATAATTCTTTTTCATTGTTTCTTTTATTGTGTTAGGGTTCTTGTATTTTTACATTTCAAGCATGTAGTCTAAAAGAATATTGATTATCTTTACAGGTCAAAGCAAAAGTTTACAATAGTAATGGAGGGGGAGTATCCAAGTTTGAGATAGACTGGTGTTCAAAGGCGTCTGCCAATCAGAGAGCTGGACGCTGTGGTCGCACAGAAGGTGGAATTTGTTGGAGGTAAACGGCAAAACTTGCTCCCAAAGAAGCAGAAACTATAACTTGTTGACCCGAGTTTTGTATTGCCTTGTAGTGGTGTTCGCTAATGGGGAGTGGAACCCGGGACTCCTAGATCAGAAGATAGGCACGCTAACCACTAGGCAAAAGTGACCACTAGTGCCTAGGTGTTGTATCTGTCATTTGTACACGAGACCACCACATAGCTCCTTCCCAGTGAGTTGCAAAGGGGTGAACGATTGAGTTGTTTGCGTGTGAGTTCAGTGCATTGCGTGGTGGCAGTTAGTCGCCAGAGATGCTGAGGTGGTAGTGTGGAGGTCGTGCAATAGATGGTGCCACTGGTGTGTTCGAATATTCGGGTCACCAATGTAGCGATGTGCACTAACGGGGAGTCGAACCCGGGACTCCTAGGTCAAAAGACAGGCGCCCTAACGGCTAGTCAAAAGTGACCATTAGTGCCTAGGTGTTGTATCTGTCATTTGTACACGAGACCAACACAGCCTTAAGAGAAAGTCTTTGTAAGGATCATTCCCTTTACTCGCTATGTTATAATCTTCTAGCTCAGTGTGTTTAGAAACTACTTTCTATAAAACCTTGACATTTGGCGAGTGGGTACGAAAAACATCACTTAATGAAATCACATAACTTGTTTTCATTTAATTTCTATCGATTATAGAAGAATACTAAAATAGCAAAAGATAAAACCAGGTCGAGCCACTGCATAGGTATCGACATAAGATTTTCAAATATAAAATTATATATATTAGATGCTACTTTTGAGTTTTTAATTTTTGTCATTTCTTGAAGTGATAGTTTTCGTCCCAAATGTGAAGGTGGTTATAGAAAGTAGTTTCTAAATGCATTGGGCTTGAAGATTGCTAGTATAGGAAATGATGCTTTGTAATCTGTTAAGAAGCCTTTATAACTCCTTAATTTCATTTAAGGCTTCTGAGAGCAAGTATTTTATTAAGTATACTTATTTTTGTCTAATAGGTCATTACAAATTCTTGATTTTGGAAGTCCATGAAAGGTTATCTAAGAAAATTACTTAGATTGTTTACAAATTTTAGTTTTTTACATGCTCACAGAACCATATACATTTAACAGCATTTTTTATTAAAATAAAACACTTTTTTATAGGTGTCATTATTTTTTGTTTTAAAAATTTATTAATTTAAATATTTTTACTTTTTAAAAGTCCTTACAATTTACTTTAGAGTAATTTACCAGTAATCTTTCTGGCATGCCCATTGCATTTATTGCCTAAAAACTCAGTTTTTTTTTTTTTTTTACCTTTCATCTTTTCCTTTATATATTTATTTTATTTGATAAATCTTTTTTTTTTTTTTTTTTTTTTCTTTTTTTTTGCCAACATTGGATAACCATGTGAAAATGCTTCTTGTGTAACAACAATAATTCTGTTCCTACAAAATCAGTAGATATGAAAGTTTTTTTTTTCTTGTGGTTTGTCCAACTTTTTTCTATATAAAACACAATGGCTTAAAGTCTTCCCAAAATGTTTTTCCAGAAGATGTTTATTGCTCAGCTGCTGGGAAAAGTGTACTTAACACAAATTGTAACTGGTTGGAAATATAATCATAAAATTGAAGATAATCAAATGAATATTCATAGTTACTGTCGTATAAGCAAACTCTCTAAAAATATTATCTTGTATGTGTGTGGACTAAACAAGTTACAGGGTTTGCATTCGCCTTAAAATTCCTAATATTCCTTAAATTTTTGTTTCTCCCTTAATTTCCTAAAATTTCACTTAAATTTTTCAATGATTCTTTAAAAAAATTACCCCAGCCTCTGATTTTTCTTCAAAACCTGCATAAACTTCAATATTCTTCCAGATAAGAAAAATTAATTTAATTAAATTTGCACGTTTGTCAAAATAGTATACTTGTTTAATTATGTAACTACTATTATATTGCTAAAAAGATTTTTATGTTCATTTTTTTGAAAACTGGCAGTTTTTTTTGCCGGTATCGAAGCACACTTTGGAAAGAATTTGTCTGTATTAGGAGTCTATGTCAACTTCAAAAGAAATATCCTTAAATGTTTTTGAACTATCCCTAAAATTTTAAGAATCACCCCTAAAATTCCTACTTAAATTTTTTTTAGAAAACTCACTGTACTTCCTGAAGTTATCAAAACCTGTTTTCATCCTATTGTGTAGAGGAAATACAGGATTACTGTATTTCTACAATTATACATATTTCTGCAATTTGTCACACATGATAACTGTATTAGAAAAAGCTCATATTTATTTAAAAAAAGCATTTTCTTTAGTTATACTTTTTATTTAGGTTATATATATAATTTTTGTTTCTAGATTATATTCATCTGCAGTGTTTGAGAATGACTTTCCAACCTTCTCTCTACCAGAAATACAGAGGATACCAGTTGATGATGTCTTACTTCAAATGAAAGTAAGCGGTTTACCTTTTTTTTTTTATTTGGAAAGGTGTATTTTTCCGGATAATAATATAATTCATAAAAAAAGTTTTAATATAAATCTTTTATATGCATGGAAATTTTTTATATTCATTAACAAAGCGCCGTATCTGTTGTCAGTGTGTGCTTGGTGTTGGCATCTAATTTTAAATATTAAAAGCATCTCTATCGGCAAATTATGTAATAAACAACCTTTCAAAGTTTATTCATTCAAAATTAATCTTAATTTATGCACTCGTGTCTAAATATCTTTTATTTATTCTGATTAAAACACTTTTATTATTTATTTATTAACAACTTAGCTGCCAGTGTCTTGGAACATGGGAGTCAGTCAGAAGCCAACTTTCTTTTTTGTTGTTTATTTGTTTAAAAAGGATTCAAATGTCATTAATTAAGTACCATTTGCATATATAAGGTAATTAAAATAAAAAAAATAAGAAATCAAAAATATCACGCACCGGTGCGAGACCGGCACGGCGAAAGGAATTCTCTCTATCAGTGCCGGGTCTCGCGCCGTTGCGAGATCATGATTTTACAGACTTTAATTTACATAAATCGTTTATTATTTATATTTTTGTAATCATTTTCAAAACAATAATTATTTATTAATCAACAATCTTCCAAAATCATTTTAAATTTAAATGGCAGACACGTTAGCATGTTACTTCGCGCGATGCCAGCGCTGTACTGGCTCATAAAAGTTGGTTGGTAGGCATCTCGCGCCGGCGTGAGACCGGCCTCTCACCATACACTCTGCGTCTCGCAGCTAACACTGGCAGCTAAGTTGTTAAAACAAATTTGACAACTGGAAAGAGTTTCTTCAATGATGAGTTAAATGCTATTTCAGCACGATTGAATGATGGCAAGTTGGTTAATTAGTATTCCGTAAAAGACGTTTTAGTGACAGTGACAACCGCCAAAATTTGATTGAAGGCATTGTCATCAACATCGAATCTATCTTCCAAGTTTCAACCTGATTGGATGACGGTTAAGGAGGTTAATTAGGCCTCCTCAGGTTTGCCCGCCAATGACAAACATGCCTACAATTACATTCCTTTTTTTCTTTTTAAATTTTCACAAATATATAAAACCATGTAATTGGAAAAGATTTATGACTTAAATAAATAAAAAAAAATCTGTTATGATGAATTTCATTGGCATTTTATAAAAGTGGCCATCATTAGTGGTAAATTTTTTTAGTTTTCTAATTGACAATGAATTTTGTGGCATTGTAGTGTTAGTGTCAAATATAAAAATTCAAATTTGTGGATATTTTGTAGTGGAATAGTCCAAACCCGACTAAACTTCAAAAAAGTTACTTTTTCAATAAATTTTTAAGAAACCTTGTATTTTGTTAATAGGGAATAATTTTGTGTGTGTTTCTCTTAGTGTCCCAATTTTTCTATAAAACATACTTTTTTATTTTTACATGTATTAAAAATCTTTTACCATTACAATGTATAGAATAACATTAAATTATATTAAAGTCATTTCTAATCTCACAACACTCAATGTTAAAAATTACTAATGTCATAATAAATTACAATATAATATTGAAATCTTCAACACATTTCATTTTGCAATTTCGAAAGATTCTTTATTCTAAATAGACCTTGTGACTTGAGACATACTATCTGCACATTTTTCAAAATCATGTTCAACCTCGTAATTAGTTTTATTAAATCCTTTATATTTGACTTCGATTTTGTGTGTAGATGGCTGTGTATGTCGATGGTGGGCAAATCTGCGGAGACCTAATTAACCCCCTTACCGTCATCCAATCAGTCTGAAACTTGGCGCATAGATTCGATTTCAATGATAATGCATACTATCAAATTTTGGGAGCTGTCACTGTCACTAAAAGGTCGCTTTTACGGAATACTTATAAACCAACTTGCCATCATCCAATTGCTCTAAAATAACATTTAACCGATTATTAAAGAAACTCTTTCCTGTTGCCCACATTTTTTTAATAAATAAAATTGTTTTAATCAGAATAAATACAAGATATTTGAATGTGAGTGCATAAAATCACATTAATTTTTAATTAATAAATTTTGAAACATAGTTTGCCACACATTTTGCTGATAGAGATGTTTTTAATTTTTAAAATTAGATGCAAACACCAAACACATACTGACAACAGAAATGGCGCTATGTTAATTAATATAACAATTAGCAAGGCATATAATGGATTCGTACTAAAAACTTTGTTTTCATGGATTAAATTTTTTTCATAATGATCTATATCACAAATATAATCAGTAATGTTTTTTTAGGCTCTTGGAATAGACAGGGTTGTTGGATTTCCCTTTCCATCGCCTCCAGATAAAGAAGCACTCAAGGTAAGTTGTTTTTGAAACAAAGTACAGGGTTCCCACTGTCATTAAAAGTACTTGAAAATGCTTAAAAGTCATGAAAAGTACTTGAAAATGCTTAAAAGTCACGAAAAGTACTTGAAAATGCTTAAAAGTCACGAAAAGTACTTGAAAATGCTTAAAAGTCACGAAAAATACTTGAAAATGCTTAAAAGTCACGAAAAGTACTTGAAAATGCTTAAAAGTCACGAAAAGTACTTGAAAATGCTTAAAAGTCACGAAAAGTACTTGAAAATGCTTAAAAGTCACGAAAAGTACTTGAAAATGCTTAAAAGTCACGAAAAGTACTTGAAAATGCTTAAAAGTCCTGAAAAGTACTTGAAAATGTTTATATGTCCTAAGTCATTAATTGTTGTCACTTATATGCACCACATATTTTTTTAATTTTTTTTTTTATATATTTTAACTAAGAATGCATTATACATTGTTTGGTTTGCATTTGCTGATTGATGGAGTAGAAATTGAATGGTTTTAGACGAGCTGTGAGGCGAACATGTAAAATTAGTGTTGACATTTTGCGAGCCAAAAAAATCAAAGACCTGATTCTAAAGTCTTAAAGTCTATTTATAAAGCAAAATGCTAATTGTGCATGAAAGATTTTGATATTTACTCTCTGATGAAAGCAGCTGTAAAGTCACACTTTAAAGACCTGATGCATGAAAACAAATTTCGATGGCCCTTAAAATATATTATTTAGTTCCTTAAAAGTCCTTGAAAAGTCATTGATTTTCAATGTATGATTTCAGTGTGAACCCTGAAAATATAATTTTACAGCCGTATTTTTCTTTCTTTACTTCTTTCATTTTCTTTGTAGAGTTACTGAAATATAGATACTGTGTAAAAGTAATTTAAATCATGTTACTTAAAAATATTTTGATGACATTTGTGAAATATTCTCAATTTTAGCTAGCTGAAAGGAGATTAGTTTTATTGGGTGCTTTACAAGACCTACAAAAAGGTGGAAGATACAGAGATTTAGATAAATGTAAGTTGATTACTATTTTAAAACGATTAGGTTTATAAAGGAACTATAACTTTAGCTTACTAGCAAATGTATCAATTTTATTTTATTTGGGTTTCTTTTTAAAGGTATCGATCAAATGTGTTAAAATACTCTTCTATAAAGTATTTTTTTTTTTAATTCAGAAATGCACTGGATTTATGGGTGTGAAAATTACTCGTAATGAAATATTTTCAATAATCATCAATATTAACCCTTTGCACTCCAGTGGCACCTCTCAGGCTCCACACGATTGGATGCCAAACCACGAGAGGACCATTAGGTGTGATGCGGAAATTCGATGCAAGGCCAATGACTGTGTTTAGTTTCAATGAAGCAAATCCCTAAACACCAGCCAAACCTAAAATGTCTCGAGTTGCTGATTCCTCTGCGCGAAAAAGGCTTGGAGTGCAAAGGGTTAAAGGAATTGGTTCATCTCGTATTATTTAAATTTTACAGGCTCTGACCTCTCATGCCAAAGGTTCCAGATTCGAATCCTGGGTTAGGCATGGATGTTCATTGTGGTTCAGAATCCACATTAAGCTATAGGTCCTGGCATGATTAGCCTTTATTGTGCATAAAAATAGGTGATGAGCGTGCAAACCAACCAACTAAAATTTTACGGAAGAAAAATAAACTAAATTTCTTTGAACAGTTTGAAAATAGGTTTTTATTTCTGAAATTCCTACAATCGTTAACTACATCCTAAAATACTAAAATAGCTCCTTTGAATAAAAATGTATCGTGGAATAGTCCTGTTATAATTTTCTTCTAGCAAGTCTTTTTTTTTTTTTAATTTTTTTTTTTTTTTTTGATTTATAGGGGTTTTATAATAAAGTAGAAGTTTTCAAGAATGTTTGTTATTAAATTGTTTAGGATTTAAATTATTAGTATTCCTTTTCATATCTCTTATAGCATTGTAGTACTAGAAATAGAACCACTTAAATATTTACTATAATTCTTTGATGATGATAACTTTGTGGTGCATTTTAAAATGTAATGTTTTTTTTTTTTTTTTTTTTACTATGAAAACTAGAAGTGATGCTTTCTTGCTTATACAACATTTATCTATATATAAGCATTAAAAAAATAATAATATTTCATTTAAAAATCAAATCAAAATTAGCCGCTTTTGAAATTTGCGCAAGTGTGAGACCATCCTTATTTGATACTCTGATGTTGTAGCAATTTGGCAAGTAGAAACTGTAAATATATTATTTAATGCGAGTACTGCATTATTTGCTAGTAATTATCAGGGTTGGCATAATTTAAACCAAAAAGTTTTTTACTTAAAAAAAAAAAAAATTTTTTTTTTTTTTTTAAATAATTTAAAATTGTATTTTTATTTATTTATAATTAGATTTTTCAAATTATTTGATATTGTAAATGACTTTTTTAACTGAATAACTCAACTTTTCTTTCTATTATTTTTTAAGAAAATAATTCACTAAATGAAAAATTATATGAATACTATAGATGGATTAAGTTCTAATGTACTTTAAAATAAATCTTGTAATTAATGACTGTTGAAGTTTTTATAAATATCAACAATAAGTTTTTATATTAAACTAATATATATATTAATGTTTTATAATAATTCAAAATTATTAAACTTAAATTATAGGCTGCATTTTAAATTTGTTTCTAAAATTGAGGTTTTGTGTTTTAATAACTTATATTTAAACATTAAAAATATCATTTTGAACAACTTACCACCATTACTGATGAATCCAAGAACAATATTCCATGTATTTTCTTTGTAAACTATTACTATTGTATTATATTGTACACATTAAATTTAAAAAATAGTATTTCTAAATAAAATATTAAAGTTTAATATGATTTGGATGTTCACATAAGTAGCAACAATTGTTTATTTACCTAGTTTAAATTGTTTTCAAAATAAATAGGTATTGTTATTTGAACATAAATTATTCCGGTTTATGTAAAATTTTATTTATAATATGTATACATATGTAATTAGAAAACGATTAAAAAAAAAAAAAAACACGGTTTAAACCAATTTTTTTTGTTTTGTTTTTTATAAAAAAAACCCCTATTTTTTTCCAACTCTGGTAATAATGCCTTTCTGTTATGTTTCAGGGGAGTATTCTGCAAAGGTGACACCATTAGGAAAGGCCATGTCCCGCTTTCCCCTGAGTCCCCGCTATGCTAAAATGCTCCTACTCTCTCAGAAGCATGAATGCATACCCTACATTGTGGCCATTGTCTCTGCACTCACAGTCCCCGATTTATTCGTGAATTCAACGGTCACAACAACAACCGATGATGTGAGTATTGGCTCATGGTACAAGTACAGGACGGTCCAGCGAAGGACTCCCTGATTTTAAAATTAAATAACTAAAAAACAAAGATCGATAGAAGAATGAAACAAAATTATTTTGAAAACTGTAAAAATTGTGTACTATGTTTTCAAAATTAGTTACAAATGTTGCCAACAGATGGCACTGTAGTTCCAAAATTCTAGAAATATGTTATAAATTTGTCCTGTTGATGCAATCATGCTAACTTCCTTTCACATTTAAACAGTGGAACCGTCTGAAGATTGATCACAGAGCTTCAAAGCACTCTTTATTCGTAAAAACTACAGTGTACACTGCCATCTGTTGATAACATTTGTAATTAATTTTGAAAATTTAGTGAAAGATTTTTACAGCTTTCAAAATAACTGTACTCTTTTTTTTTTTTTTTTTTATTATTTTAACCTATTAATGACAGTTCGTAAGAAAATTTTCCAATCAACATTTTAGTTTTTTTTTCTTTGCTAATAAATAAAAATTGCAATAGTGGTTCCACTTAGTGTTTCTTAAAAATCATAGAAATAATTTTCCAAAAAATCTGAAAAGTTCCAAAGTGTACTTTGAGTGATCTAAATAAACAAAGTATAGGACAAAAAGTAATTGTTTTCAACTATTTCAAATTCGTCTTTAATGGATTAACTAGGAAACTTTTCCTGGTTTGAATGGATTGTGAAACTGACACTTTCAAGTTGTTTGATGGTATTCAAAATTACTTGAACTCAATTTTTCATTTTAAAAGCCATTTTTAAATTATACGTTTTTATCGTAGCAAAGTACTTCAAAAATAAACTTTTTTTAGTGTTCTGTATTCTAAAGGTACAAAAAATTATCCCATCTAATTATACTTATATACCTGCACCAGGGGTCCCAGACCTGCGGCAATTGCGCCCAACTGCGCCAAATACAAAAATCGGCTCCAAGCTGCTCCAAATGCTTGAATTTAGCCCTATCTGCGCCAGAAAACGATTTTTTTTTTTTTTTTTTTTTTTTTTTTTTTGAGCGTTGAAATTCGATATTGTTTGCCGCTGAAATATCGCTATTGTTGAGAAATATTCGGCGCTAACGCTGATATTTACGTTAGTGCGGTATTCATTTTCTCCCGAGTGCTACGATGATTTGCGACGTTAATGCTGACATTATTGTCAAGTTTTACGTTTTTATGACGGTCATTTTCGTCGAGTCTTTCATCGATATAATAGCTCAGTAGTATTGAGAATTGCTCCAGTTAATTCGACGCTATCGCTGATATTTTCGTTGGTATGTTACGATATTGTAATATCCGGAATTTGCCCCGATATTACTGAGAAAATGTCGCTGTTACTGCGATGATTTGCAACGCTGATGCAGACATTATTGCAAATTATTGTGAAGGTCATTTTCGTCGAGTCTTTCACCGATATATTAGAGCTGTTGTTGAAAATTGCTCCTGTTTATTCGGCGCTATTGCTGATATTTTCGTTGGTGTGACGGTCATTTTTGAAGAGTGGTGCGCTTTTGTTAACATCCGATATTACCGAATCTTGCACAAACATTACCGAGAAAATGTCAATATTACCGACATTTGTGCCGATATATACGTTTTTGTGATGGTCATTTCTGTTGAGTCTTCAACTTACGTAATATCCTCTGTCTAGATTTTCGACGGTATTGTAAGCGCTATCGCTAATATTTAGGCAAGTGTGGTAGTCATTTTCGATGAAGTTTACACTGATGTAATGGCAGCTACTGCCGAGATTTGCGACGCTGTTTGGTGACTTAAAAAATACGATGTTACTGGGATTTTGCGCCGATATTACCGAGATTGTGATGGTATGGTGGGTGCTATCCCCGATATTTACGTTGGTGTTATATTCGTTTTTGCCTAGAGCTATAGTAATGTAATAGCAGATATTGCCGAGATTTGCGACGCTGTTTGGTGACTTAAAAAAAAAATACGACTGCTCCGAGATTGCTATGGTATGGTAGGTGCTATCATTTACGTTGGTGTTATATTCGTTTTCGCCAAGGTCTATGGTAATGTAATAACAGCTGTTGCCGAGATTTTCGACGCCGATTTGGTGACACTTGTCTCGGGTATTTTTGCTTCAAAGTTTTTTTTTACTGCAAAATTTATTTTTCTGCTAGAATTTTTTTTTTCTTTTTTTTTTTTTTTCTTGCTACCAAAGTTGCTTTTACATGCTACAATAGGCATTTTCCCTGCTACTAAACTTGTTTTTACCTGTTCCGAAAGTCATTTTTTCTGCTCCGAAAGTCATTATTTCTGCGCCAAAACTTAATTTTACAAGCACCGAAAGGCATTTTTTCTGCTCCAAAACTTGATTTTACCTGCTCCAAAAACTGCTCCAAATCTTTCTGAGTGAGTGGGAGCCCTGCTGCACTCTTAACAATAGGAAAACATTTTAATATCTGTATCCCTCAGATTAATTTTAGATTTACTGTTAGGTAAAACAAGAAGCAAGAAAGTATAAATTTATGAAAATATAATGTACAGATAGCTATTTTGTTTAAAACATCTTGGATCAGCTTTCACCACTAACTTTTAGATGCGGGCCATATGACTTATGTTGGAGATTTTCCCAGGCCGGATACACCAATATATAATATATGTATCTTTTATTATTATCGATTTAGTAATATATAGCATTTTTTTAAATTGAATTTTTTTTTTATCTTAATAAAATTGCAATTAATATTTTAGTTCTTTTTTTAAATAATTAAAAAATAAAATTTTTCATTATTAGTAAATTAAAGTCTATTAAAAAAGGGAATCTTTTTTCCAATGTGACAATAGAACTTGACCTAACTTTTATTATAAGTATTTAAGCTGTACTTCTATATTGCTTTTGTTTTAGTCGTTATCAATGTGAAACGATGGCGGTCGAAATTGTTCAGTTTATTTTATGATAGAGTCGATGTCTGTCGCAGTATTTGTTGCAACCAATTTTAATCAATTGTCCAAATGAGATTTAGTTGAGTTATTCTTGAGAAAATCATCTTTCTGAAAGCTTCTTCATATTGTTTTAACTCTGTTCTACACAGTTAACTCGTACCATTTGAGACAAATTATAATTGTGTAAAGAAAAAAAATTCATACAGTAAAATGGATGATTTTTTGTATCCTCTGCGCTGCCGCTGGACCGCAGAAAAATCTGTCGCATGAGCCGCCTAGTAGCTAACGTTGTCTTAGATGTAAAGAAATAAATGTCAATATTCGAGTTGATTATAAATGGCTATCGTCTAGGAAATAAACTATATAGTAACTAACTGATTTTTAGTGATTAGTGCAGATGAATGCCATGCAAGTTGATCAGGTTTGAATACAGTCCCAACTGCTCAGTGTTGCTGCATGTTTATTTCAAGGTCATGTCCGAGAAAAATTTGATTTGGGAGTGCGATTGTGGGTATACAATATATAGCATTTGAGTATTGACACATAGCACTTTTTTGTATTATTGTATTTATCTTTTGCTTTCCATATCTTTTACCCATGACTCTTACTTAAACCTTTTGAACTTGATGTTGCTACATTGCTAGAAGAAGGGTTAGTAGATTGTTATTAACTGTTCCCATTGTCGGTTTGTATTTAAACTGTATGAACGGATAATAGATCGTTAACTATGTTTTTTTTAAAGTAAATGCTTAAAAATTAAGGATAATTTTAAGTGAGGAAAAAAGACTAAAATTACTTAGTTAGCATTTAATAAAAATGTATTTAATAATATCTAACCTTGCAACAGTTAAATGGGGTTAAACAGTTCTTTTGCCTTTCAGGGAGAAGATGAGGTAAAGATAGTGCAAGAAGGACCAAAGAAAATTGGGACTGGATTGGTGAGTGTAGGATTGTTGTTAGCATAATCCAAAAGTAACATTTTCATAAAGTATTTAATAAATATTTACTCATTTCATTCTCAATATTTCCTAGTAAAAATAAATAATTTTTCTAATCTTGTTTTTTTAACAAATAAAATAAGTATTTTTTATACACAAGAGTGATTTTCGCTCGGTCATCTAAAACTATAAATTTGACAGCATTTTATCAATAACTCAACTTTTGTTTACTATCAGAAATTTGGAGTCGAACTCGTTTTTGAAATCTCTTGGTGCGCTTGTTCTATTTTCAAACTCATGCTCTTAGAATACTTTGCCTTAAACAAAAAAGTAAAAGTCAGAATTTGTCTGGATCTCAAAAGAAATAATAATAATAATAAACTGAGTGTATTGTGATAATTGAGATATGTGATAATATTGAGATAATAGTGAGTATTTAACTCTTGCACCTAGTGTAGGGTTTTGTAATTAAAAAATAATAATTATTATTATTTTCAATTTAAGTTATGTCTGATACTTTGCAAACACTTTTTTTGTTTGACTGGATAATACGATTTTAAAGTTCTTAAAAGTATTTGTAATGAGAAGTTACTTTAGATTTTTTCCCCCTGTTATATTTTCATTTACCTAGTATTTTTCAAATGTTGCATTATCAGAAGTCTAGTTTTTATTTCTTGAATTTAGGTTCAAAATAATAATGCCCTAGTTTTATAGGTGTTTTTTTAGACGTGGCAAGAACAAGCTATTTGCAACATAGCTCTTCCGAGTGTCATCACATCTGATGAACTTATGAAAGAACTAACAAGAAATATATAGTTTTGAAATTTCTCTTTCTCAGGGAAAGTCTCAACTATTAGGCGATGTGATGGTGCTTCTACGAGCTGTGGCATTGTTTGAAGAGTCCAAACAGAAAATTAAATTTTGCGAAAAGTATGGGATACGATTCAAAGCCATGTCCGAAATACATAAAATGTCTATCCAACTCATCAGAGAAAGTAAGTTGAGCGGAATGCTACAAGACCTTAAAATTCCTTATTAAATCCTTTATATTAAGTTTGATTTTGCCTGTGTATCAATGACGGACTAATCTGTGGAGGCTCAATTAACTCCCTTGCTCTCATCCAATCGGGTTGGAACTTGGTGGATAGGTTCAATGTCGATGACAATACATTCTATCAAATTTTGGAGACTGTCACTGTCACTAAAAGGTCACTTTTATGAAATACTAATAAACCAACTTGCTGTCATCCTATCATGCTGAAATAGCGTTTAACTCATCATTGAAGAAACTCTTTCCAGTTGTCAAAATTGTTTTAATAAGTAAATAATAAGATTGTTTTGATCCGAATAAATAAAAGATATTTGGATGTGAATGCATAAATTCATTTTTAATGAATAAATTTTGAGAAGTAGTCTACAGCATATTTTACTGAAAGTAATGTTTTTAAAATTTAAAATTAGATGCCAACAGAAACAGCACTTTGTTAATGAATATAAAAATGGCACTGCCTGTAAAGGATTTCTATTAAAAACTTTCTTATGGGTTATATTATTTCTGATTTCAAACTCATTCCGATGTTACTTTTGCAGTGAATCGAGCTTTTCCTGACGCTCAAATACTTCTTGATATGAACATGCCTCCCCCTGATGATGCACTTGTTGATAAAATTAGAAAAATTGTAGCTGCCTGCTCAATAGACCATGTTGCTAGGTATTATATCCCAAAGTTTTCCGACATTGTATTCTATGTACAGGGTGGCCAAAGAACCTGGAAATCAGGGAAATGTTAGGGAGTTTTTTAAAATTTCATGAAAATCAGGGAAATGTTCTTTGTTCTGAAGGTACGTTTCCCTGTTCATCCATATTGTTAGGGTAAAGTGTTTATTTCCTTTTGTACCCACTAGTTTTCTGGTTTTGAGCCTTTTTCTGTAAAGAAGGTTTTTTCTTTTTGCCCTGCTCATGCACAGCACTTGGTTTTCTTTTCCTCCCGTTTCGTCGTATTACGTCATCGCCGACGTAAAGTATAGTACGCCCGACGATGACGTATGCGACCAATCGCGGAGGTATACCTCTCATGTTCATGGATGTACTCCCATGTATGGAGCATTCGTAGTCGCGACCGCATCTCACTGGAGTGTATCCGTGAGCAGGAGAGGTAGGTATATAAGTGTTGATATTTTTACTTTTTGTGTCTTCTATCCATCACTCTGGTATGTTGTGAGGATTTTCATGGCAGGCTGTAGTAGTGCCGATAATCTTTTCTGCAAGTTAGCAGTGGCTGCCATTTTTGTTTTCAACATATTTTCTTAGTACTTGCAAGACTTTTTATATTATTAAATCTTTTTATTCTGCCAAACGCCTCTGTCAATTATTAGATCATAAACTTCCACTCCCATATTTTGGCGTCATTTTCTAAATTGTGGTCGTAAACGTTAGAAGTGTAATGTTATGGAATAATTTAAACTTTTTATTAACGCCAAAACTATTTAAAAAAAAATTTGGCATATTATTGCCTTAGCATACATATTCTATTTGATCATTGTGTATACGCATCTGGAAAAGTTGGAGAAATTTGAAAAAAGTTTGCTGTAAAATCATGGAATTTTTTAGAAATCTATCAGGGAACTTTTTTTCCTGAATTTCGTGGCCACCCTGTATGTGTAATATATTTCGTAGCAATTTTTTTATTACAGTCAAACACTGTTAACGCAAAATCGCCTAACACGAAATCCCATTTAACGCGAAGTAAATGCAGTTCTTTGTACGATGTAGCGTAAACTTTAAAGTCAATTTATTCGTTTATCACGAAATCTCATACAATGAAATCCTGCTTAAGGTAAAATAAAATTTGCTCTTTAAACCACTTGTTTTTTCAATGAAAGCTTGTAATGTTTCCTAATGCAGTAGAAATAATCCAACATGTGCTTTAAATAATTTTAAAGAGGTAGAAACATTTAAAAAAAAAAAATTCCTTATTAAAAAATTTAAAGCAAAAATCAATAACTTACTTCCTTATAAGTCAAATAAATAATAGGTTACTGGTAAATACATTTACTTTTTTTTTTTGTTTTGTTCCTCATGAATATCTTGTTAAACCATTTAAATGTACTGAACAGAAGCCTTGCAATGTAAATGTTCTAAAAAACCACCAGTATTAAATACACATGTTGCTAGCAGTTGCTGCATTAATTAGATGAAAAAGTTTGTAGATGGTTGACATGAAAATTTTTGGCAGCTCCATTGAGCATTGCGTTAACAGGGTTCGACTGTATATTTAATAAGTTTAGACGCAAGATTGATAAGATTTTTGATAGTAGAGTACCAAGCTAAGAAAATCTATTTGTTACTTCAAAATGAAATGCAAATTTCTTGAGTAGTTGTAAGAAGTTCATTAATTGAATTTTCCTCACATCCATATTGCATTTATTTTTCTTTAAATTTCAATTAATAATTTAAGTTCTTATAAATTGTAAATTTAAGTTCTTATGATTTAAATTTCTTATAAACTGAAAGGAAATTTCTTATAAACTATTATTATTGTAACTGGTGAATAAAGAAAGGATTACATTTTGGTATCTTGAGTTAAACTGTTATTACTGGATTTTTCAATTTTCTGACAATATCAAACTTTCTTTTATAGGAAATTACCAAGAGAAGAAACTAAAGATGATAAGTCATTGAAAAATGCTTATAAGGTATAATTTTGAGTCTTCTTGATTCAAACAGAAATTATTCAAAATTTGTTCCTAATTAATTAATTAAAATTTTAATTATTCATATTTTTTCAATAAAAAGCATATTATAAAAGTTATTTTGAGGCAGCATGCATTCGAAAAATGTTTTAATAAAAATTATATAACTAATATTTTATTTAATGAATACTAGAGTATTTATGTAATTTATGCAACGTTAGTTTTTTTAGTGACGACTTACATTTGGTAAAACCTGAAAGCTACTACTTTTTTGCTGAAGTTTGAATTGGAAGTTTTGTGATTTGCCTTACTTAAATAGTTTAAATTGTTACTACTTATTTTGAGAAATAATTTTAAGTTTGCAATTTTTTTTTACTTTTTTTTTTACCTCAATTAAATAAAAGATTTTGGTTGTTGGTAGTATAATTATATTGAAACGTTTTAATCAGTGCAATATCTTGGTTGCTTGATAATATTTCAAAACTTCTTTGCTGAATTTGTAGTGTCTGGATTGTGATGAGGCAGTCTTCATTCATCCTGCATCCACAATGTTTAAACGTCTTCCAGAGTTTGTTGTTTATACTGAAATTGTGCAGAGTACAAAGATGTATATGAAAGGTAACGTTTGCTTTTCATTTTATTTTAATTGCATTTGAAACTCTTTATATCATACTATTAAGCAAAAATCTGTCGCATCTATAAATAAATTAAAAAAGAAAAAAAAAATTCTTCTCAGTGATGTCTTCAAAGTTTTGCTTGTGTTTAATTTTGTTGCATTTTTCATCCAAAGCAATCACATTTTATTTTCCATAAAGCAATTAAATTGTCATGTTTTGAATTCAAATTAATGTACTTGTTCATTATAGACGCTAGTTTTACTCTAGTATGTTATTTACAAATAACTATTACCAACAATATATGTCAAGTTATTCGCTAAAGGAAATGCAACTACAGCTCAATTGAATCTAGTTCAATTTCCAGACTGCTATATTTGGCAGACAATGTTGCTTTTAGTAAATAGTAGACACAGTAATTATTGAAGAAATTTTTTCTAAATTCACTTTTTAGACTATCTAGTAATGCTGTGCCTTGCTGTTTTTTCTTTCTTTCACATGACAAAGTTCCCATACCTGTCCTTTCAAAGAGATGACCATCTTTTCTGTGAAATATGGCTTCAGTACAATGGTTTTTATCTAAGTAATAGTCCTTAACTATACCATCCACTCTAAAATATAAAAAAATATATATATTAGAAATTACAATAATACAAAATGAAGAAGAAAATCAACAAGACTTAAGAAACCCAAGGTATTGGTGCTGATCATCAGGGGGCTTAATCAGCCACAATATCAAAAACAAACAAATAACTTTTTTTGTCTCATGGGACTCAGACTTTTGGTCCAAAAAAGAATGATTTGATTAAGAATAACAAACAAGTAAATTGTGCTCAAGTTGCACCTTATTGCATCCTGGAGTGTTATCTCAATATTTGCTTATTTTATTATGTTATTCTCACAATAAAATACATAACAAATTGTAATTATCTACACATGCAATTTAAATTTTTATATTTTGTTTTCACAGGCATGTTGTCAATTACACAAATATCTCTTTGCTTTACAAAAATGAGATGCATTAATTTCTTGGAACACTAAAAACAGTTAATATTTATTTCCAAAGATGTCAAACAAGAAACTTGCATGCTTGTATGCTACTCTCTTCTGCTGTTCATTGCAAATTTGAAATGAAATGTATTCGGATTCCAGAAGGAAATTTTTACATCTGTAGTTTTAACGAGTAGTTATTCTTGTGAATGTACTCATTTTTGTATTACATTAATTAAATTATTATTTCTTTTATTTTCTGTAGTTAGCCTTAGCATAGTTCAATTAGGTAGTTTTATTCTCTGATTAAATTAAAAATTTGTTTGTTGCCCAAAACTCTTCAATTCTAAATAAACTTAGAACTATTGCCTCAGTTTTCTATCAAATATAATTTTCTGTCACCTTCAAAGTTTGTGAAGTCTTAAAATTATTTTCAATTTTTTTTTTTAGGAGTGGTTGAAATTGAAGCCGAATGGTTGTCTGCCTTTTCACCTAACTTATGCGATTTCTCAGATCCCTGTGAAGATCCTCCTCCAGTCTACGATAGTGAGAAAGATAAAATATACTGCAGTATGGGAGGAACGTTTGGTATGTACTTCTATGGGTTGAATTAATTTTAAGATACCTTAAGTACATACTTGACACTCGTTAGTAACAAACCTAGTTCCCATTTCTATTATGGATGTGGAAAGTCTGTTTTTTTTTTTTTTTTAACCCAGTAAAAATGCTAAAACCAGACTGCAGATTTTTTTTAAGAAGAATTTATTAGTTTTTGCAATTTTTTTATTTAATGAGATAAATTTTAACTGACTTATGTAAATATTACTTATTCTAATTTGCAATGAATACGGTTTTTGTATTCTCAAAATCGGAGATGAATTTGTAACATTTGAATCTAAACTATTCTATAGAATTGTGGCTTTTGTATTTTGATCAATAGATTTTGAGATGGTTTATTTTCTAATGTACCTTTATAAGGCAATAAGGTGCAAGTAAATGTTTTAGATACAACATGAAATTTAATTATCTTTTGATTCTCTGCTAGCTTTCTTAGACTCAAATTAAAAGTATGGATCACTGGGAAATATTAGACCATCTTATGGCTATGGCAAAGAACAATCGGGATCCGTTTTTTTTTTCTTCAATTCTCTAGGAAAGCTGAATAAAAACTTTCCAAGTCTCTGAGCTTGTATCAGGACTGAGATAAATGGTCTATCAAAATCTTACGCACCATGATATTTATCTGCCAGAGAACGCTGCATGGTTAAAACTATTTGCTTTAACCCTGAAGATGGCTGGAAAACCTCGATTTAGAAAAAATGTGATTCTGATCGTTCTTTGCTGTGGCCCTTCATATTATTATCTCACTGAACCACCCCTTTAAAAGACAAGTTGATGTTTTAATTTTCTACTTAATAACAAAACCATTAAAAATAATATAATAATTGCTTAAAAATAGCATGTATTAAAAATTATGGATTTACAGGGCATTCAGAATGCAAATACAGGAAAATTTTCCTTTGTATGACGTCCCAGAAAACATTCTGTCTTGAAGTTCTGATCATTGTGTCATAATGTTCTGGCACAGCATAGCCCTTGTATAGAAAAACTGCAATGCAACCAACCAACCTATGATATCTCAATTTAGGTCCTTGGCAGTGGGATCTTCCTGTGGTGAAGATGGAGATGCCCCAGGGGCTTCTCAAGTACAGCTGGTTCTGCGTCTTCTTTTTGGAAGGACAGGTGTGCCCATCTATTGCCAGTTACAAGACACATTACCTATCATCCCCCTCCATCATGCTCAAAACATGGGCAAAGTGAGTACTAAATATGGATTTTCTGTTAATTCAGCAGGGTTCCCACGGTCATTGAAAGTCATTAAAAGTGCTTAATATTTTTTTGACTTGGTTTCAGCGCTTTAAAAGTACTTGAAAATACTTAGATGTCCTTAAAAGTACTTGTATATGCTTAGAGTTCCCTAAAAGTACTTAATTTTTGCTGATGAGATGTGTGGCCAATCCCAATGGCATTATTTATAAAAATTCAACTCTTGCTTATTTCCTTGAAACCATCACTTATCCTTCCTGCTCTGGAACTGCCTGGTGTATTAATATTTCGCTTACTTCAACTTAAATATAATTTGGTTTTTTTAGCAGAAGCATTTTACGAGTGATATGCTCGAAAAGTTCGCGTTTAATGTGCTATGGCCAAAGTACAGTGCGTATGAAAAATGGATTGCAACATCATCGAAGTCTGTTTATAAGCATAATTGTGCATAAAAGATTTTGATATTGGTGCTAGTTGCAAAGCAGGTCCTTGAAAATCTTTAGAGTTCCCTAAAAATCTTTAATTTTTGCTGGTGTTGTGTGCCCGATGCCAATGTTTATAAAAATTCAGCTTTTATTTGCTTATTCCTTTGAGACCACCACTTATACACACTGCTCCGTATTTGCCTGGTATATTTATAATTCGCATACATCAACTTATACTTCGTTTGGTTTTCTAGCAGAAGCATTTTATGAGTACTATGCTTGGAAAAGTGCACGTTTAATGTGCTATGGCCAAAGTACAGTGCATATGAAAAATGGATTGCAATATCATCAAAATCTGTTCATAGGGCAAAATGCATATTGGGCATAAAAGATACTGATATTAGCTCTAGTTACGAAGCAGGTACAAAATCGCAAATTAAAGACATGCCTGAAAATAAATTTTCAAATGTCCTTAAAAATATTATTTAGGTTCTTAAAAGTCCTTGAAAAGTCATTGATTTTCATTCTGTGATTTCATTGAGAACCATGTATATTCCAATACTACTGATATTACTTATTTTGTATACTTCTATTGTTATAGCCCTATTTATGAATTTTGATCATTTCCAGACTATCTCTGGTCCAAGATTATTGGGGAACTCATATTTTGAGCACAAATTAATTCAAAAAGCACACAATTTTCTTGAGAAAATTTCCTTGTAAAAGTCGTAATAGTTTGAAATTTTATAACTAGGAATGGGATTATAATACTGCAGAAATCTTTGGCATACAATGATTATTTTGACTCATTCGCAATGACTCATTTTTAATATGCTTAAAAGTATAAATGAAGATTAAATGTTTTTCCAAAATAAATTTGGTATTTTTATTTTTGTTATGTTTCTTGAAAAATTCTTAGAGGAATAATAATAACAGTCAATTTTAAAGTTAATATTTAGCTTTACAGTGGTTTTCATATCAAGTAACCTTTTCAAGAATTGCTTTTCAAATGAGTATTAGGTACCATAAAAAGTCTAAAAAATTGCATCAAACTTCTAGACAAGGTTTAATAGAATTTCTTCAACTTATTTTTTTATGCTTAGATTGCTGCCCAGGACAAGATACTTGCTTCAAGCAATCATCTCAAAGGAAGTGGATAGCAGAGAATCGCTACGAAAAGTTTGGAAAAAAGATCCTAAATGTAAATATTTAAATTTTTAATGAGATTGTAATTTTCTGTTACTGTTAAGTTTTCAAAATGTGTTATCAGTTTCTAAATTTTAGTAAAATCAGAACAATCACAGAATAAAAATTATGCATAAATTAAAAATTAGTTCATAATTTAATATTAATATATGTGATCAATTGATTAGAATATTTTCCAACAAATAAAGTTAAAAATTATTTTATGCATTTAAAGTACTTTTTGGTGTGCATATTTGTGTGTGTGTCAGATATCTTTGTTTCAAATATTTAACAGAGATTAGGCCAATAAAAATTAACGGTTTATTTACTGCAACATGGGCTAAAATACACATCAACAAGGCCCTCATACATATTAAAACATATAAAAGGCACTTCCTCTAATCAAACTGAGAAGAGTAAGAAAAAGAATGTCTTGAATTCATCGAAGCATTTGATCTGTAGAACTGTCTACAATTTTGGTCTGAAGAAGAACATTATTCCGGTGACTTCAGTGATTTCCAAAGGATTTTTTTTGTTGCGGTTTTCATCTACCTACCAGAAGCAACACTATGGCAAGAGAATCGGGGTTCTATCTATAATAGAAGCTGAGCTGTAAGGGGTCAATAACTTGCCTAAGCTTGGTTAATATAATATACATTTGCATGTTCTGCCGCTTTGTTATCGGACTTGGAAACGGACCACTACTGGGTTCCTAGATAACAAGTAGAAATGCTATTAAAATGGGTTTGAACTTAATAGGATAATAAATTGGGATGTATTTAGTTTAATTTAAAAGCTTTATTGACTATGAATTCATTTGTGTAAAATATTTTTCATGCATCATATGGAAGATGTCAAAGTTGGGTTACATTTAGCAGCAATACTTGCTCAAAATCTTTAAAGATTTTGTTAATTTCTATAGTTTGAGTTTCATTTGAACTGTTAAATTGTTATTGTATATTTTACTATAAATGCATACTATGAGGACAAGGAAAACTCCATTTCAGAAATAAGGTACCACTTAAATTTTTAAATTGTAAATATGTTAGTTTTTAAGTTTTGGATATGTAAAGTAATTGGAAACAGTTTCGTAATAAAATCGATTGAATAAGAAAAAAAAAGGGGGGGGGGACACATTTTTATTGTATTATGCCAATATTTTAATTTTCTTGTTTGTATCTTTTTAGATTTATTACGGGAGTTTTGGGAGTGGCTGCCAGTGGATAAGCATGTAGAAATTGAACTGAAATGGCCACCAAAAATATAATTTTGATAAGTACTTTGTAAATACGTTGTGAAATAAAATGCTTGTTTTTGTATAAGACCTTATGTGAAAGAGCATTTTTTTTTTTAATGAAAATGAATCAGTTGTTTGAGAAACCTTTGTAGCAGTGCGGCACTTTACTCAATGCGGTGATTCTACCACTCAACTTTGGCTGGGAAGTTTCGGGCAAAGCCTTCGAATGGTATAAATTCCAAAGCAGACTCAAAAGTCAGCTTTGTTTTTTGAGATTTTTGTCACATTATGTTTGATGTTTAAATCAAGTTCATAAATGTTAAGTCTGGTTATTAAAAAGAGTTTGTATTGTTATTAAAATGGTTCAATCTAAGTTTAGGGTTGGGTTGCCTTCAAGTATTTTTAAATCCTTTACATTAACTTCGTTTTTGTTTGTTTGTTTGTCACTGAGAGTGGAATCTGCGGCGGCTTAATTAACCCCCTTGCCGTCATCCAATCGGGCTGAAACTTGGCAGATAGATTCTATGTCAATGACAATGCATTCTATCAAATTTTGGGGCTGTAACTGTCACTAAAAGGTCGCTTTTACAGAATACTAATAAACCAACTTGTCGTCGTTCAATCGCATTAAAAAAGCATTGAGCTGACCATTGTTGAAACTCTTTCCTGCTGACAAATTTTTTTTAGTAAATAAATAATAAAATTACTTTAATAACAGGGGTGGGAATTCTGCGCCAAAAGTGGTATCCTGCCCCAACCTGCTACAAAACCACATTTAAGTGCAATTCTGCGCAAATTTTATTTTAATGATCTCCAATTTTGTTTTAAATCTTCTTTTAAACGCGCACCCTAAAGCGCCAAACCAGCTCGCGCACGCCAAATCTATGTGGAGAAGTAATTACGGCAACCTCAAGGGCCGTTTTCGCACGAATTTACAAAACATTCGATTCCCCCCCCCCCCCCTTCCCCAACAGAATGCAATGTGTAGATTATCACTCTGAAATCGATATTCACGCATGCGCATTCATGTTCAAACGCACCTTGCACCGGGAAAAATTCAAATCGCCGAGTGCTGATAGCTGATATCACGTGCGTCATTGCTGGACAGAATTTAGGGGGCAGCCTCACAATTTCCGATTTCTACTTAGCACAAATGGCCATTTCGTACGTACGTACCTTGATTGAGTGTGTTTCGCGGGATTTTTACCACGCCCTCTTGTTCTAAATAAAGAAGAAAGGAATTGGTAAAAAGTTAAAGGTGTATAATCATCAAATGTTTTTACTAAGCATTTAAATAGAATATTTCCCCTCGGACACGCGTAATGACGATGCCTTCTATTAAATTTAGGGATGTTTTTTGTAATTTACTTGTTGGCTGTTGGTAATTAACTTTGGAAATTGTCGACATAAGTGGTTTTAGTCTTTTTTAATTAGACTTTTTAAAAACAGAATAATAAAATTTAATTAATTTTTTTTTATATATATAAACCGACTTCAAATAGAGGTACAGCTCTGACATTTTCAACATTAGTAGTTTTGACCTTTTTTTTTTAATTAGACTTTTTGAAAACAGAATGTTAAAATTTAATTAGTTTTTTTAAACTAATTTTTTTAATTAATTAAAAAAAATTACAAAACGACTTCTAATAAGGCTACAGCTCAGAAATTTTCAACATAAGTAGTTTTGACCTTCAAATTGTACATTTGACAAACAGAATATCAAAATTTTAATTTAAAAAAAAATTATTATTATTTTTTTTTTTTTTTTTTTTTTTTTTTTACAAAGCGACCTCAAATAGAGGTACATCTCTGAAATTTTCAACCTAAGTAGGTTTGGACTTTTAATTAGACTTTTAAAAACAGAATTTTAAAATTTTAATTTGTTTTTTAATTAATATTTTTACAAAGCGACTTCTAATAGATCTAGAGCTCTGAAATTTTCAACATAAGTAGTTTTATCCTTCTAATTATACTTTTCAGGGACACCAGTTAAAATTATTCAGAGGGGTGAGGGGGGGGGGTGTTATTTTATTAACAGACAAAGTTTTTGGTTCTCGGTAGAGTAGGGGCTCTAATATTAAGGGTTTATGTTGCAATTAATTTTTAGCGAGTCAAGCTAACTTGTTTTTGCACTGCAATGAACCTTCTAGAGAGTGAAGCGAGCCTGTCCTTGCATAGCAATATATTTTCAGCGAGCTTGTGCTTGTGTAGCAATTAAACTTTTTAGAGAGTTAAGTGAGCTGTGTTTGTGTTACAATGAAACTTTTAGCGAGCAGAGAGAGCTTGGTTTTGCATAGCAAACCAGTTCGCGAAGTATCAAAAGCTAATAAGTAAAAATGGTTTTTTTTTTTTTTTTAATTCACAAATTATATCTTTTAAATTTACAAATTATATCTTTTAAATTTACAAATTATATCTTTTAAATTTACAAATTATATCTTTTAAATTCACAAATTATATTTTATGTTGTAATTTTATATATATCTTATAATTTTATATTTATTAATTTGTGTTTTATGTAGAAAAATAAAATTATACAAGTTCAAATTTTAATTATTGTTAAATCGGCTACAATTTATTATATTTCTGCTACTAATCTTCGAATTTTGCTGCTACATTTTCTCTTATTCTGCTCCAAAAGTTAAATTTTGCTGCTCCAAAATTTCTCCAAACTGGGCACTTCCCACTCCTTTAATAAGAAAATATTGTTACGAATTTCTGTATATTTGTAAACATTTCGTAAAAAGAAAAATGTATGTACATTTCGCATATGACAGTGCAAGAGTTTGCTTTTTCTTCTCTTTCCTGCAATGCGTCTCTTAATGCTTGAAAATGAGCTTTACAGGGATAATGCTGGAAAACAAGTTTTACAAGGCGAAGGACATTTAACATTATGGTTAATGGCAATATCGCCAAGTTGGCGACAATTTGGGCTACTAATTTTGGTCACCAAATTTGGTGAGAAATTGCAAAATGTCGCCAAACTTGGCGACATTTTCGGTCCCCATGTATAGGACTTTTCGAATGCGATCTGGAAAATTCTCCAAACTTCTATCTCTAGAAGATTCGCGAAGGAAGCTTTCCTATATAAGGCCAATAGTGAGTTGAGTAAGTTAGTTAGTTGTCTCTCAGCGAGCATTCAGAGTAGTTCAGAAAGTGGACTGTATTGCATTGTCTTTTGCGTTGTTTTTAGCAGTTGTGTATCTAGTTTTTAACTGTTGTTTGTGCTCCATTGTTGCGTAAAGAGCTGTATTAAGTCTATTAGAATGGAAAGTTCTGGAGTTGTAAAAGAATCTGCGAAGAGTTATATCGGAATAAATTTCTGTAAGTTTTAATCTGCTTTGGCTTCAAATCTTTCGGACCCATCCACGCAACAATATAAATGATATTTGGATGTGAGAGCATAAATTGACGTTCATTTTTAATAAATAAATTTTGAAACATAGTTAGCAGCACATTTTGTTGATAGAAATGTTTTTGATATCTGCACTATGTTAATAAATATAAAAACTGACAATGCACATAAAGGATTTTTTAATTTATTAATATTGTTACACAGTTTTTCTGTAATTAGTTGAAAATGGTGTTTCTTTTCTTTTTCTTGTTGAAGCTCTATTTCATTTTATTATTAGGGTTTTTGTTGGCCAGCGCTAATATAGTCAGCAAATGGTTGGCGACACGCGTTCTAGTCGGAAGGTTTTGCGACCGTTCTGCGTCTTCTGATTGCAAAATCGTTTGCACTTGATTTTTCTTGAAACTTTCCTGGCTAATATAAAAGCATTGCCGATTCGCAAAATTAATTCAATTGGATTTTTAGCGTTGTTTTGAAAAGAGCTAAGAGCTTGTTTACTTTTACGCTGCCTGAATTATCATTATGTTTGTAAAGTTGTATGCCCTGAAGCTGTTTGTTTCAGCTTGATAACGAGTTCCCTGTTGTTTTAAGAAGTTTTGAGAACTTCTGAACGTAGAATAAATTACAGCTATTATTTTGTAAAAGCTGTGTCGACATTGCTCTTGAAATGACAAAGAAGAGAAAAGCGAAAATTTATAATAATATTGTTCGACTTTTTCTTCACATTTTTAGTTTTTTCATTCATTTTGGTTTCATTCTGGATAGGAATAAGAGGAAATCCTAGTAAGGATCTTTCTCTGTACTCACTATGTTACAATTTTCTAGCCCAGTGCATTTAGAAATCACTTTCTATAACCACCTTGACATTTGGTGAGTAGGTAAGTACGGAAAAGATCCCTTCATGAAATGACATAAATTGAAAACTCGAAAACAGCTTTTATATTGTTACGAATTTTTGTATATTTGTAAATATTTCGTAGTGTTAATTTTGTAAATAGGAAAATTTATGTATATTTTGCATAAGGCAGTGCAATAGTTCGTCTTAAGTTGGCTTCCCTGCAATATGGGTCTTAATGCTTGATAACGATTTTTACAGAGGTAACGCTGGGAAGCGAGTTTTGCAAGGAGCAGGGCATTTAACATTGTGGTAATGGCAATCTCGCCAAATTGGCGATGGTTTTGGCGACTAATTTTTGTTGCCAAATTTGGCTAGAAATCACCAAATGTCGCCAAACTTGGTGACATTTTCGGTCCCCATGTACATGTATAGGACTTTTCTACTACGATATGGAAAGTTCTCCAAATGTCTATCTCTAGAAGATTCACGAAGGTTCGCCTCCCTTATATAAGACCGGCCAAGTGAGCGGGGAGTTTAGTTGAGTCGGTGAGTTAGTTGACTGAGTTGAGATACTGACTGAGTGGAGTTACTTACTTGGTTGTCTGTCAGCGAACATTCAGAGAGTTCCGAAAGCGAACTGTATTGCATTGTTTTTTGCAGCGATTTGAGCAGTTGTGTGGTCAAGTTTTAACTGCTGTTTTGTGCTCTATTGTTGTGAAAAGAGCTGTATTCTGTCTACTAGTGCGAGAAGTTCTGGAGTTGTAAAGGAATCTGTGAAGAGTTATATTGGAAAAAATTTCTGCAAGTTTTGATCTGCTTTGGCTTCAAATCTTTTGAACCCATCCACGCAACAATATTTTATTTTATATTTGAAATCCTTACGTCAATGCATATGCAGTGGCTTATTGTTACTTAAAGTGGGCACAATTTTGAAACAATTTAGTCGATGGGTTTACTATTTTCATTCAGAGAAGGCATACCCTTTGTGGTGCTTCGTAAATTATCATTTTAAGAAAAGATAAAAAAAACTCATGCATTTTTTTGGTAATACAAATTTACCAAGGCACTTTAAAATTGTTTGATGTAGTGATTTTTCATCCCTTTAATGAATGGAGTGGTGCTTATACTTTACCAAACAGCCTCGTTTTTCGTCCACTAACAAATACTTCAATTTATTAACTCTCTTTAAAAATAATATATTGTTATCAAAATTATTTCGAAATTAAGAATATTTTTAAAAATTAATTTCAAGTTAGAATGGACTTGTCACAATGTTATGTGTTTAAATGCAAACACCTTTTCATAACATCTAGTTTTGAGCCTGTTGCTTTGTTTCTATACTGAAATATAGACAGCTGCTAATATTTGGACAGACGGGAAAAGTCAAAAGAAAAAAGATATATTACCTAACTGTGTCTTTAAAGGACGCATTCATCATATTAAAAAAAAGAAAAAAAACTCGCACATCAAGTTTTTTTTTTTTTTTTTTCCTTCTTCTTCAGCATTTTGCAAAAAGAATGTCATACACTTATGACATACCTGCTGACCATGCAACGATTTATAAAAATTTCTTTTTGGAACTAAACAGTTAGTGAATTTATTGCAATTCAGAACAATTCTTAGAGTGAATTCAATGGTCGTTTAAATGCTATTTGAACGCGATTGGATGACAGCAAGTTGGTTTATTAGTATTCCGTAAAAGCAACCTTTTAGTGACAGTGACAGCCGCAAAAATTCGATAGAATGCATTGTAATCGACATCGAATCTATCTGACAAGTTTCAGCCCAATTGGATGAAGGCAAGGGGGGTTAATTAGGCCGCCGCAGATTTCCCGCCATCGACACGCAAAACACCACACACCCACGTACACGCAAAATCGAAATTAATTTAAAGGATTTTTAAAAAAGACATTGAAGTTATGTGATAAAGCAACACACAGGGTTTCCGAGCATATGGAAAGTCGGTAAATGTCATGGAAAGTCTTGAAATTGGACATTGGGCAAATTTAGTCCTGGAAAGTCATGATTTTGAGCGAAAAAAACGACCATAAGTCATGGAAATACAGTGAATTTCATGGATTATAAGTAAAATCACATAACTATGACGTCATAATCACCATGATCGCTATTCAGATAATCGGAAATTCATTTACGTTTTGACAGAAACAACGGTCACAGTTAAAAACCGCGGCTAATGAAAACATTTTTGAAATCCTACGAGTAAGGTCTCGTAGCTGAGAAAAATTCATAAATAAAAACTGATTTGATAAGCTTGTGTGCACATTTTGATTTATTTATTTTTGTTGTCTTCTTTCTTCTACTGTTATGCATGGTTGATATCAAATCGTTTGATTTTTGATGATATAATTTATTACTGTCGTTTTCTTTCTTCAAATATTTCTTTATTATTAAAGATTGCTTAGCTTTTTTTTTAACACTGAAATATCAAAGAATGGAAAATTATTTTTCCCTTTTACTTCTGATTTGGAAGAATCTTCGTTACTGAAACAAGGATTTTCCCCTTAATTTAAAATAAAACTTTATTAAAGTAATTTTATGGTACATTGATTTACTTACTATGTTCCGTGTTAGTAAAATTCATATGGGTTATTATTATTATTTTGTGACTCTATTTCTTGAGTCATGGAAAATTATTTGCTTCAGTCTTGGAAAGTCATGGAATCGTGATATTTTATTTTGGCAGAAACCCCTGTACGTATTTTGCCAATACACTTTGTGATGAGCTATAAATGCGAATAAGAAGGAGAGGATCAAAGTGCCTAATGATCAAGAAACAGTGTCCATTTGCTTATTATTGCTACATTCTTTCGTGTCGATTGGCAAACTTATTTGATTTATTCCGACACTAAAGGAGAAGAATACAGTTTCTAGTTTTGAACCAACATCCTAAGACTAGCTGAATACCTGTGCTTCGCTACGAAATTTTATCATGTGCATTTTAGCAATCAAAAGACATTCATGTATTTTAACACTTCAGACGTTTGATCCCGTTTCGATCCGGACAAATTGATTTATAAAAATAGGAATACCTTACTTTTTCTATGCTTGCCTTTGTTGACATTTCCCCAAAAATTTATAATTGCGAATATATTGAAAATGAGACATTTGAATATCCCTCGTTTAGAAAGTTTAACCCTTTTTAATTACTTAATCGAAAATTGCAATAGTTTATTGT
This sequence comes from Linyphia triangularis, assembly GCA_963978545.1. NCBI lineage: Eukaryota > Metazoa > Arthropoda > Arachnida > Araneae > Linyphiidae > Linyphia > Linyphia triangularis. Next base: position 105,176,450 of record OZ021723.1, on the reverse strand, counting down.
GTTTATGTTTGATCTTAGTTCTGATTTTCAAAGTTGTTACTACCATATTGGAAGTGAGACATTAAGATATTCCTCGTATATTTTCAATGGTGCGTCGATTTTTTATCGCTTAAAAATTCATTAATTGATATTGGAATAACTTATTTTTTTCTAAATTTGTCCTTCTTAACATTTGCACCTAATATATGATTCGTGACTGCACTGGAGGTGGGACATTCACAATCCCTCGTTTGGAATGTTTAACCCCTTTTCGACCCTTCAAAGTTGGTTAATCGCGATGACAAATCATGTCTGTGGAAGTATTTGTTTAGAATAGAAATGTTTTTTAAGAGTTGCTTTAAAGAGTTCCTATAAAGAGGGTTACTTATTTTAGGAAACTCTTTTGATTACCATTCACGGCTGAAAAGATCCATTGATAAAACTACTACTTAAAACTTTTCCCCTTGTAGCCGTGTGCTACCACTAAAAATGTCAGTAAAAAAAGCTCGCAGTCTAAATGTAAAATTATTATCAGTTTTCGAAGATGTGATATATATTTGATTTTTTTTTTTAACAGGAAATTCTGTTTATAAATAGGATTTTATTTTGATATAAATTAAAATAAAAATAATTACTTCATTTATTTCGTGAAAGATACATTAAAAAAAACTAAAATAATAATAAAAATAGAAATATTGTTTGTTTGATTAATAGAAAAAATTGGCAATATCAAAAAATTAATAAACAAAAATCGTCTGTATTAACAAATAATTTAGAATAAGCTTCAACACATTAACTTTCGCGTTTATCAACTTTAAATTAAATTGTTTTCGCATTAAGTGTTTTAATTACATAATATAAATCTACTAAAAATGTAAAACTTTCGAATTTGAAAGATTCAACGAACTATGCGTATAATGTCCCTGCCTTACTTGACTGGAGTCAATAACGTAAGACAAGTTCCTCGTGAACTTTTAGAAGAATGGTTATTCGATATGGCCAAAAGAAACCAAGAACGGATATCATCTGCCACTTCTTTAGAACTTCTCTGGTCATCTGATGTCGCCGAATTTATCTTTAACGTTTGCTCTTCCTTCGACTTGGACAGCTACGTTAAGTTCACAGCCCTTGAAATATTCGAAAGATTCTTGGCTCATCATGTACTTGAGCTTCGTCGTTGTGTCAGAAGCAGACAGGGAACGGACAAGCCCTTAAATTGGGAAGTTATTGAAGGGAGAATCATGGAACAGACAACGTTGCGTGCCCTGACGTCAATCGAGCTCGCCAGCAAACTAGATTCACATTATAATCACTTGATGCCGAAGCAAGTAGCTGCATTTTTGGATAAATATGGTAAGAGCTACAGTAAAACCTCAATTTTCCATTCTGAAATGAGAATCATCAAAGCGCTGAAATACCAAATGAATGTTACGAATCCGGCACTTTATGTCGGCCTTTTGTTGTGCGTTCTTTACACAAACGATCCTTCTACTGATGATTTTCTGTACATGGCATCTTACAAAGTGTTGGAGTTGGTTTACCTTAATCGCACGAAAATCTACAATCAGTTGTATGAAAGCGTTACTGGAATTCCAGAAGCTGCTGAAAATAAATCCATGGTAAAAGTTAAAGCTGATTATATGCTTCTGGGAACTGCCATTATTGCTGCCGCTGCTTATATGGTAACGGAAGACAAATGGAATGTAGTTTTAGAACAATTGCACCAAGTCACAAGAATTTTTCGACCGGACATAAAAAATTTCAGTCTTGTTATTGTGGATATAATAAGCGATGTACTTGATTAATAAAGTTTTCGTAATTTCGGGAAAGCGAGAATTTTATAATTTTAGATAAATATAATTTTTATTTTTTTATTTTTGAACAACTCAAAAGGTTTTGTTTGCCATTCCCAAAAATATTTTGACATCCCCATTTAATAAAACGTCCAAACGTTTATAAACTGCAATTTTTGGACCCCATCGAATATCATTCTGAATTTTTTTATAAAAATTGGAGAAAAGTGAGTAGATTACGAATCTACTGGTCTGCCGTGGCAAAAATGGCCGAAACTAATCAAAAATCGACTTGGAATGAGTTGAACTAAAATCCGATTGATAAATATGTCATAACTTGCCAAAAAGAGAACAAACTTTTTCGTCTGGCAACCCACTGCATTTTGATTTTCAATGAGAAAAAGCGCAAACGATTTCTGATCTCTGGCTCGGAAAACTTGTATCTTTGAAAAGTAAGCCAAATTGGCGACATCAGTTACTTCATCAGTGACGTAATGCTTGTTGCCAATTTGGCTCGTTTTTGAAAGATGCAAGTTAGCCATCATAGCCACACATCCGAATCGTCTGCAACCTCCTTCATTGAAAATTAAAGAGTGAGGGTTACCAAATAAAAAAAAAAAGCTAATCATTTGGCAAGTTATGGCGCATTTGGCAATCGGATTTTAGTTCAACTTGTTAAAATCGATTTTTGACCAGTTTCGGCCATTTTTTCCACGGCAGACCAGTGGATTCGTAATCTACTCACTTTTCTCCATTTTCTATAAGAAATTCAGAATAATATTCAATGGGGGGTCCAAAAATTGCAGTCCCCTCTCAGTCTATATACATCGTAAGTTAATGCGTGGTTAGAAAAGCACTGGAATTGAGCGGCGCTGTTACGAATGGAGTATGTTTTTTTTGTTGGACTTATTAAATTTGTTTTGTATAAACAATTATTGAAATTGTGAATGAGGTGAAGAAGAAGTCATAGCAAGGGTCATTCCCTATACTCGCTATATGTTACTGCATTCTAGCCCAGTTCATTTACAAACTACTTAACTTAGTATAAAACCTTAACATTTGGTGAGTAGGTACGAAAATGATCACTTAATGAAATGACATAAATTTAAAAACTCGAAAATAGCGTCTAATGTATTTTATTTTATATTTGAAATCCTTACGTCAATGCATATGCAAGTGGCTCCACCTGGTTTTGTCTTTTGCTATTTTATTTTTCATTTATAATAGACAGATATTATATGAAAACAATTTATGTCATTTTGTTTGGTGATCTTTTTCGTACCTACTCAACAAATGTCAAGGTTTTATGAAAAGCAGTTTCTAAATGCACTGGGCTAGAAGATTGCAATCTGAAAACAACCAACCTTACTAGGAATTCTTCTTAATAACTCTTGACGTGCTACGTAACATTTGGTGATAATTGGATTAGCGTTCAGGCGTTTGTCGTACTACAAAGGACGTACATATCGAAATCTATTGATATTAAAACTTGGTGAGATGTTCTTAAGAGGGTCCAGTACCGAAATTTCGTCAAAAATCACAAATTTATTTTTTTATTTAAAAAAATAATTATGATCACTCATTCCTGAAGAGAATGATGTTTTTATCTCATTCCTCCAGTGATTAGAACTCCACGAAGTTACCTGTTATTTATAACATCACTAATGGGCCCAATGCCTTGAAACGTCTGCTTAAAGAACGTTTTTCGAGTACTTGTATTTTCACAGATGTTGCTAAAATTCAAATCAATGTACAGTAGCGGCTGGTGCAGGGGGCCAGGGGGGGGGGGGCCTGGGCCCCCTCACTTTTTTGGACCCTGGCCCCACTTACATATATGCTTGTTAATATTGTTTTGTTGTGGGATTTTTTTAATATTTAAAAAAAAAAAAAGCTTTAAACTTATTTATTCTGTCATTAGACATTAACTATTGTGAAGGGAGCAGGGCGAGCTCTTGCAATAAACCCGAAAAAATGTTAATCAATCACAATCATTACTACAAAAAAGCGACCCTTCTCTTAAAGACTTAAAGATGCTAGTTTTCCTGGGGACAAAATGACCCCTTCTTCGGACGACCTTGAATTTGAAACCGATAGGGCATATAAGATTGCAACTTTCACGTGACATCCTGTTTTGCCAAAGCATAAAAACAAAATTTCTAAAACATCCCTGATAACTCTGCTCTGTAAAGGAATGGCCATTTTTTGTAGAGACGGCGATTGCACGTTGGTCCTCTAGTATGACGGTGCGAAAAAAGTGGCTACAATAAATATCCATTGCATTCATTTTCGCACTTTGTTTTTCAAAATGTAAGAGTAAGATTTTCTCTGCAAATTGTTTTTATTTAGAAATTTAATTTTTTCCCGAAAAATGTTTGAGTATTTAAATGTCGTCCATATGATCGAAAGAAGTGATTTGTCTCACATTAATATTTGATATCCTATTAAACTATTAACGTAACTTACAATCCGATGCCATCAACGGAAGAATTTCTATACAGAGAATAAAAAATGTTCTTCTCTAAATAAGTGGCTCCACTAGAACTAAGCCATCAAATAATGCTATGTTAAAGTTAAAAGATAAACGTCACAGTTACAGAATTTTCAAAACTCCCCTCCCCCCTCTCCCTCTCTCCCAAATAATATGTAAAATGTAGATAAAGCAAACCTAGTTACTGTTACCAGAAAAAAATTTCATGAGCGTTTAGTAAAGAATCTGAGTCATGAACCTACATGATCCTTTAAAAAGCAAAATGATACAAGCAATTTGAAATTGTCAAATAAAATTTGGGCATTCTTAAAATTGAAGAAACGATGTTTATTCTTAACTCAGGTAGGATCCAATTCTCAAAATAAATTTTGAATTAAATAAAATATTAAAATTTGAAGCGAGTTCCATGTTTGCTCAACTTCTTTTCAAAATATCAAGAATCATGGTAAAATACCTATTTTCAACTATCGCTATGTCAAAACTTATTGACCAGAGGCAATATATTCAATTCGCATGTGAAATGTCGTCGAATCGAGCCCCATCGGATGTTTTGCAGGTTGGTTTCAATGTAAGTAGACATCTCAAATTCGAGATGCATATGCAATGCATTTTTCAAGTAATTATTCATCCTCAAATCAAGTAATTATTCATTTTTTCATGAATTTAAATTAAAACTGTTGAACTGGTCAATATAACAATACCTTTGACTTTGGTTGCAAATTTATAAATATTGCCCATTCTAAGTTATTGGCATTTTTCATTAGTTCTAATGTTAAGCCAAAATTATTTTGCATGAATTGATTCATAAAATATCATTTACTTGAATATTAGGAGCAATACCGATGTCTTTAAAAGGATTTATTTAAATTATTTAAAAATATTATAAAATTATTTATTTAAGTATTTACTCTAAAGTTACGAAAAGTGAAATTGTTGCTGTCGGTATTTTTTTTCTTGTTTCTTTTTTCTATGATTCATGTAATATTTGATGAAAATTTTTCCCCTGTGATTTCTACAGAATTTTTAACCACGGTTTTGACTTTATTTTTTTTATAACTCTTCCCTAACTCTTTGTTTTCTTTTTCTTAAATACAGAATAGAAATTGAGTGACATCGGTTTTCATACTTTAACTTATTTTTTTGTGATTAGTATTTTAATTTATTATTATGTCAAACAAAATAAAAAAGCTTTTGCTTCCTACACTCTTGGTATCTAATCCAGCCACCTGTATTGTACATAAAATGTTTTATACTGTTGAAAATATTGGTAACTTTTCTTATATTAAAAAAGTTTTATCTTCAAAGCTGTTTAGCTTTTACTCTTCGTCCAATCGACATGAGTTCATTTTAATGTGTTCTCTATTCTTAATTTAACAAAATTATTAATTATACCATGCTTTTCATTATATGATTAGGAGTAACTATTTATATTTAACGGGGGGGAGGGGGGGAGCAAAAAGGTAAACTTTAACACTCTTTTTTTTTTTTTTTTTTTTAAATTTTTTTTTTTTTTTTAATCTTACAGTGAGTCCCGATAATATTGTACTTATGGCTGTTCCTAATCACTGACCACTGGTCATTGAGATAGCGTCCAGCTCTTGGTAGGCTTCCCGGAAGACCAGAAGATCCTTAAAATAATCTCCATAAATAAAAAATTTAAACCCTCAAACGCATAGACAGTGGCAAGGGGGTGCAGATCGCATACAAAAGGGTGCAAAGCGGCTACAGCTTCAAATCAGGAATTTTCAATCTTGAATGAGTATCGGATTTCTTACGGAACAATTTATAAATAGATATGCCGTAATTTTACGTTCAATTGAATAATTTGAGGCCTGTACTTTACTTTTTTGCCTTGGAATTCTTCGCTTCAGTTTTAATTTTCAAAAGCAAAAGGTGCAAGTACATTCACGTCCTGACGTCGTCCATTCTCAAACGAAACATCGCGTCGTTTTCGTAATAATAATTCCTTTTATTGAAATATTTACTTTATCAGGTATCAGTATGCTTAGATAATTTAACTGTTTAATAATCTTGTAGTTTTGTTTTCCCATATATATTTAAGTAACATTTACAAAATTACATGAAATTCATGTGTCTTGATATTTGCATGTTTCCTTCCTCCCATGACATGCAATTGTTAATTTGGGCCCCCTCACTTTTAATACCCACGAGCCGACACTGTCAATGTATCTCCATAACCTTTAACAATTATGGCAATTAAAAATTTTGGAATATTTAATTTATATATTTTTAAACATTTTGTCTTCCCAGAATTTTATTTTTTAAATTCTGTTTTAAAATATAACATTTAGCGAAAAGAATAAAATTAAAAAAAAAAAAAAAAAAAAAAAAAAAAATTCAATACACCTTAACTTTGAGAATTTTTTTGAATTCACCCATCGAAATTCTGTGAAGACAAAATTTTCTTTATGTAATTATGTATTACAGAAAGGTTTCAATTTGAATTTTTTTTTTGCGCAAGTAAATTATCATGAATTTTTTTTGGTTTTTAATTTTTTTTAAAAATAAACACAATATTTTAAAAAACATTACCTTATCGACATATAAATTGTATCTTATACATAAGATAAATGTTTGACATAAAAATATTTAAAAAAAGTTTTTTTTATATTTGGTACCTGACCCCCTTAAATGACTTTTCATTTTAAGGAGTGGTTCAGTAAAAATAAGCTATAACTTTTGGATACTTTTAGCAAGGTCACCCTGTATATATTTTTATAATTCGAGATACGAATGCAAGTTTAGGTACCCTATCGAAAATCATTCTGAATTTTTTATAGAATATGGGGAAAATTGAGTAGATTACGAAGCCAGGATTTTTTTTTCGAGGAGGCGGGATATGTTTATTGTTTTGTCGAGCGTGTTTGGAGCTCTGAGGCTGTCACCTGAAAACCTTCAAATGCAAAAAGAATACACGATATAGAGTTTACGCAAGATAACGTCATAGACAGCATTTTTTGGAGTGGATGGCAGGAATCAATAAAATTGATGTTTGTGATTGGCTAGTTGAATGTACAAATTACAATTTATTTTTAAAACTGTATTGTGATTGGTTGATGGTTGTGGTTGATGAGATGATAGCAATAAACGCAACTGTTATAATTTCATGCATAAAGTAATTCTTGTTATAAAAAAGTTCTTACTGTAGATTTTTTTTGTAAAATTAGTGAAATTCGTAATTTCATACAGTAATTGATATCAAATGAATTTGTGAGATTTTTGGAAAAAAAAGGAGTGTTGTAGTCAATCATTGATGTAGCTGTAGAATTACGCAATAACTATTGTTTTTCTTTGGTTACATAAAAGAATTTTGTGTGTTATGTAAAAGAAAGGCGGAAAACATAGACAGGTACGTTTTATTTTATCGTGATGAAAACGTTATAATTGATTGAATGTGGGCATATTTTGCTCTATTTTCTTGATCTTGAAGCCCGGTGAGAAAATCGGAAAAAATTTCGGTGGGATTTGTTTTGAAAATAACCTTTTCTAGTTTCAGTTTACAGGATGCGTTTTTATCATTTGCATTACTCTATATATAAAAAAATGTGTTGTTATAAGTGAAAGAAGTAGTTTTTACTTCTCTGAATTGTTTCTGTTATTGAATGAGTTTATCCAACTTCTTGATTCAGTGTTGATTAGTCGCATAATTATGCTTGCAATTATACGATTCACGGGGTAATAGATAAGTTAGCACAGAATATCCTTACGTTATAAATTTGTATAATTCCCCTATTTGTAATTTAATTGCTAAAATGTAATAACACCTCGATTTTCACATCGAAAAGTTCCAACAAAAGTGAATTTCTCTCAAGATGTAGTGTATGTATTTTGTTATACTTTTTTTCTGAATCTTATGTTGACATGAAAGCTGATGTATTGAGTGTTTGTGAGTTCTGAGGTAAGTATTGAGCCGTTCAATTTTGATCCAAATATTTTAAGTATTGGATATAATTATTTCAGCTTTTTAGCCTTCTCAGTAATTTCTACTACACAATCGCTTATAATGTTTGACCTTCACTATTTTTAAAAGGATTACCACACAATCAGCAAAAGTAAGTGAGGGCAGATGAAGTTGTATAAAAATAATTAGTCTTAACAACTTAATTTTAAAATACGTCTTGCAACCAGCTTACTCTATATCTATTAGTACTCTTCTGTTAGACGGGTATCAGATAAAGACCACCAAATTGCCGCGATCATTCAAACTGACAACCCTCAAATCATTCATAATTCCTATAACAAGCTGTTGTAGGATTATTATAACAAACCATAAACATTTAGGCTTGGCGATATGTTTCACATCATTTAAATATGTTAACATTTAGGCTTGGTGCCAACTGGTAACCGTCTAACGGAAGAGTACCTTTCTATTTTATTATTTCTAATTAGTGTGTATATTGTGTTATTTCAATGATCTGAACAACAAGTTTGTTAACTCTTTGTGTAGTCATTTAGAGTTGGATTTGTTTTTATGTTTCAAGTAGATTTTTAGACCTAGAAAATCAAATGTATGCAGAGTGATTATAATTTTTTTTTTTTGATATACAACGCCTGGTAGCCTTACTGATTAATATGTGTAGTTTCACTGAAACTTGCAATTGTTAAAATCAAAGTGCGAGTAACTGATTAATAAAATCCATTTCGAGTTTCTTTATTTTCTAGAAACGGAATTCGTTCCTACGTTCGTATTTGCATTGTACAAATGGAGTTTCCCCCATACTCCCATGAGTCATGTAACTGAGCACTTTCTCATAAGCTTGTCTGTTTTATACCTGCATTTTTTTATATTACAGGTTTTTACTATTCTTAGGTTTTTACTAGTCTGATCACCTTGTAATGCTTTAAAGTGGGTGTTACTGTTTAAATGTTTCCAAATTTTATTCCTGTATCCGTGAGACCTCAATTTTTTTTTTTCCACTTTTCATTCTCTAATGCATTCTTTAAAATAACTGATCTCAAATTTCATTTGCATTCGATAATTGGGGTGGCTGCCAGGGAGTTAGTTGTACATTAGTAAAGAAGCTTTATAATCACCCTGTAATTAGAAGAAAAGAAAGTAAAAATATTTTTAGTTCAAATAATAAAAGAGCTAAATTTGTACTGACCTTTTTTAAGTTTTTGACCAATTATAGAGAAAGTTAGTGATAAGTGTAAAGAAAGAATTACTACTCTTTCTCTCTAAGCCACTCTCTATTGTGTTCTACTTAAAAAAATATGGTATTTTCCATTTCGCCGACGCAGGCGATAAAGTCGCCAAAAGTTATACAATCGACTCCAAACGAAATATCCCTGCTGGTAACCTTTTAACGCTACATTTTCAAAATCGGTCGCAGCCATTTCTTATTGTCGCCAATATAGTCTGTTTGGTGAGATTTGCAATGACGAAATGAAAAAGTACCATAAATATTTAAATGTATTACTTTTGTAAATTAAAAAAAACAAAACAACTAACTAATGTGAACTTTTTCAGACTCGATGGCAGTGGTGATCTTTGATGATGATCACCTGGTGATCAGCGCTCTTATCACTATTGGCATGCAGCTTCTGTTCTTCATCATTGCCGCAACTTTCCAGTTTGACAAAGTCACAGATTTTGCTGGGGGAGTCAACTTCATTATCATTGCACTGGTCACGTTCCTCCTATCACAGGTACCCATTATTCTTTCTGTTTCTTGTGCTGTTAAAAAGTCTGAGGACTTAAAAAGGAAAATGTTGGCATATTTTATGAAGTGGTTACTTACAACACTGCGCACTTCACATTTGCTAATGCAACATAGCCATGTATGTTTGTTTTTTAAATACTTGATTAAGTCAGAGTTTCCTCATGTTGACACTCTAATGCTGAATTGGAAGATAACATTATAAAAACAATCATTAGTTCTTGCGAGAGCATTTTATATTATAATTATGACTTATGACTTGTGAATGGGGGTGACTCAATCGAGTACCAGCACCGCGACTTAAGTCTATTGTACTGAAACCCCCTAATGATCTAAAGAAGACCGGTTGCTGAAATAAATTTCAGTATAGACCTGATTGGAACATTTGACAATTCCCAGGGGTCGATACAATGGTATCCTAGATGTTCAAATCTTTGGGTAGAGTAGTAGTCACAATTGCATAGCACATGTGTAGAGCTCTCCTCTGTCATACGACAGCCTCTGCATAGTGGGTCATCTATAACACCTATCAGATTAAGATGTCTATTTAAGGTGCAGTGTCCAGTTAAAAGGCCTACAGCAACCTTGATCTCTTTTCTGCTCAATTTTACTAGCTCCCTCGATCTATTCCAGGGTGACTGTTGATTGAGCTCTTTGGCTTGTCTTTGGTCTTTAGATTCAAGCCAAGCTTGATAGGATTCAGTCAATAAAAAGCTTTTGATAGTTTATATTATAATTAGTTATCTCTATTTCAATGCTTTTTTACCTGTCATGCTTAATATTCTTAGTAAAATTGTATTAAAGTGCAAATTCAACAGATAATGGACACTTCCTCATGCAGTTGGCAGAGGATATTCTATAATTTTTTTTTTAATCTCTACTTCTTATATTGTTTAAAAAAATTTCTGTATGTAATTGTAAATAGTGACATGTTTCTTTTAAAGTTCTATTTTATCTTTTTTTATTCGGTATACAATTGTAAATAGTAAAGTATTTCTTTTAAAGTTCTATTTTATTTTATTTGGTAACAGCAATAGTACAGGTTAGAAAAAAGATGGCAACATCTAAATCAATCGGGAAATTTTGAGGTGTTTCCATCAGAAGATTGGTTAACTGGATTTTGCTTGAAATTTCTGTTGCGAGACTATAAAAAGAGGTGAACAATGGAATCAGCTGATCTGTCGAGTATTGGATGCTGTTCGGAAAGCATCAGATCTTTTGTTTACTTTTGCTGCACCTAAATTATTGCTGTGTTCGAAGTTGTACATACCGAAGCTTGTATTGAAGCTTGATAGCAATTTTTCTGTTGTTCGAAGAAGTTTTGTGAGCCTTCGAAGAAAGAATAAATTATAGCTTTTTTATTTACTAAAAACTGCATCATCATTTCCTCCGAGAAAAATTTATAACAGTATCGTTTGGCACATAATTTAAGTAATTTTAATTTAGCACAGCTTGGACTAAAATATCTCAGTCACTGCACTAGATTGTATGTTTCGATATAGTTTGCACTTTCATGACACTTAGTGGATGCAATTGCGGAGGAGTATACTTTTAAAACACCTTGCCATTCCAAGATCTTTAAGAGGTATACTCAGGGTTTCCGTGCATATGGAAAGTCTGGAAATGTCATGGAAAGTCATGAATCTGGACATAGGGTAAATTTTGTGATGGAAACTCATGATTTTGAGTAAAAAAATGTCCATAAGTCATGGAAATACAGTGAATTTCATTGATTTCTAAACGTTTTAAGTAAAATCATGTAACTGTGACGTCATAAACACCATGATCGCTATTCAGCTCATTGAAAATTCATCTATGTTTTTATTTACATTTTGACAGAAACAACGGTAACTGTGAAAAATGGCGCTTAGCTTGATATGGAAATAGATAGCTTAAATTTTGTGTTAGCACTATAACATTACAAAACAAACAATTAATATAAATTCCAAAATTATTATAAAGTTAATCTTGCTTTTTTTTTTTAAATAATAATTAAAAAAAAGAAATAACTTTTTAAAATATATTTTTCATTGTGGAATCATTCATCATTGTGGTTCATTTTTGTGGTAGAAGATGTCATGTGCCGTATTTATTATGTTCTTCCACTGTGCAATAGTATAAAGCTGTTCACTGTACATAATATCTTCCCCTGAAAATGTTGTATTTGAAAACTTGGCAGTATCAATGAACGTTCTATATTTAACTCACTGACGGTCATGCACGTATTTGAGTATCATTTGATCCCCAGTTTTTCCAGCAATGTACAACATTTTTAAATTTATAAATAAAATTTTAAATAAAATATTTTTATTAGGTTGATATATATTTTATTAGGCTATCTAAAACAAAATAAATAAAAATAATTCTAAAAAACTGTATATTTTAATTAGAAATATAATTTAAAAATTATTGTAGGGGAAAAAAACTAGAATTTTGCCTATCTCTTGGACCTTCAGTGGGTTAAAACAGACCACAGCAAGTTATATCATCCAGATATCTCCAGTTTTGAAAATTTTTTACTCAGCGTGCTCAATATTCATCCACTAAGCTGTTCAATTATAACTGTGTGTGTCTCCTTGCAGACGTATGCCATTCGTCAAATCTTAGTAACTGTGTTTGTGTGTGTGTGGGGCACTCGATTGTCTGCCTTCCTTCTCTTCCGGATCCTGAGAATCGGGCGCGACGCAAGGTTCGATGATCGCAGGAGCAATGTCTTGCGTTTTGCTGTCTTCTGGACGTTTCAGGTGAGTGGGGTTGCACTGCAGCTAAATCTCTAAAATGTTTGCATTTATGTGTGTCATCTGTTGTCCTGCATCTCTTAATGCAGACTTTAACACATTCGCTGCCACCAAAATTTATATATCCATCCTCAGAAGCCGAATTAAAAAAAAGTGTTTTAATGATTAAAAACGTTCCTTATATTTTAATAGTAAAACCAGAAAAAAGAAAAAAAATCAAGCACTAAAAATATAAAAATAATGCTTCACTAATGTGCCTCAAAAACCTCATCGTTCAACCTCCAAATCCGAACTAAAAATAAAGCAGTTTACTTATCATACTCGATCGTAGTCCCAGAGCGTCGCCGGCATAGGAGGTAGCGTGTCAGTGGCAGCGAATGTGTTAATCAAGGACAACTAATACGTATTATTTTAAAGTTCTGAAAAAATCTTCATATCGGGGAACTTAAGTAAAAATAATAGAAAGATATACTCTTAATTTTTTGTAATAATCTGATAGCAATGTACATATAATATAAAATCCTTTAAAAAATCTTTTATATGGATCATCAATTTTTATATTTATTAACATAGCACTGATATCAAGCATCATTTCTATCGGCAAAATGTGTGGCAAACTACGTTTAAAAATTTATTTATTAAAAATAAACGTGAACGTCATCCAAATATCATTTATTTATTCTGATTGAAGTAATTCTATTATTTATTTATTAAAAAAAATTTGGCAACAGGAAAGAGTTTCAACGATAGTCGGTTCGTTACTATTTTAATGCCGGGTTTATTAGTATTTCTTAAAAGTGATCTTTTAGTGACAGTAACAGTTCCGAAATTTCATAGAATGCATTGTCATTGACTTCGAACCTATCTACCAAGTTTCAGCCTGATTAGATGACGGCAAGGGGCTAATTCAGCCTCGGCTGATTCCGCTCTCTTTGACAAACATACAAAAGTGAAGTTAGTATACAGAATTAAAAAAAAAAACGACAAATGTTAAAAGTTTAAAAACGTAGTTATCAGACATGATGCATTTAAAAGGAAACACTGATTTCGGCTTTTTTTTTTACCAAACTTCAATACTTTGCATGTAGCTTAAAGAATTTAGAATACTAAGATTATTTAGATTAATCTGTTTGCCTATTTAGTATAATTAGTTATCGATGTTTGAAAGTTTTTGAAAATTTGATGCTTTCGCTGGTTGTTATCACTATCGTGTGATGTTCCATTTCTTTTGCTTGGGAGCATTATTACCTATAAGTTATAGATGTCATTGAATTCATCTTGATTGGCTCTTTTAAAATTGTAGCAAACTAGTTAATTAAAATATAGAAGCTGGCTACAAAGGCAATAAGCCATGTTCAAAGTCAATTAGGTTGTTTTTTGCACTTTCTTCTGAAGAATTGAAAATCTGTCACTTTTTTGAATTTTTGCATAACACTGTCTAATTAAGAATTGCACTACTATGAAAGTTCTTTGTCTTAGTTTGAGTTTCATCCTAACATCATTGGATAAGGATTGTCAAGGCTCAACCATGATTAGTTCAACACCCAAGGTGTTTACCATTGTTTTGATTCCAGGCCATGTGGGTGTTCACCGTCAGCTTACCCGTCATCTTAGTCAATTCTCCGAGGAAAGTTACCTTAGACGTGAATCCTGTTCCCATGACAACGCTGGATATTGTGGGAACGACCATGTTTGCCGTCGGATTCTTCTGCGAGTCGCTGGCGGATGTTCAAAAATTTCGATTCAAGAACACAACGAAAGAGCACTGGTGCGACACAGGTATGGCTGCTGCTTATGTCTCTCAGTTTTAGATTCTATTCTGTAACAGGTCTCCCACGGTCATTAATAGAGTATAATATTTGTTAACTGTTTTTGCATGCCTTAAATGTACTTGAAAATGCCTAAGGTCCTTAAAAGTACTTGAAAATGCTTAGAGGTCCATAATTTTTGTCATTTATCCTCACCGCACCTAAATTTTTTGGTGTATTTCCAGAATTCCCACGGTCATTGAAAGTCATTAAAAGTGCTTAATATTTTTGAACTTGTTTTCAAGGCCTTGAAAATGCCTAGTGGTCCTTAAAAGTCCTTAATTTTTGCAGATGTTGTCCAACTGCAAAATTTATGAAAATTTCAAGTCGGACTTGCTATTTCTGCGTGACCGCCACTTATCTGCACCGTATCGGAATTTTCCGACGTATTTGTATTGTGCATCCACCGATTTGTAACTCGTTTGGTAGAATATACTTTATTAAATATTTATATATCGACATAATGCCTGAAAACAAATTTTCAAAGGTCCTTAAAAACATTAATTAGGTCCTTAAAAGTCATTGATTTTCATTCTGTGATTTGAGTGGGAACCCTGATTTCTAGTAAGCATGCACCAACTTGTACATCGTTTGTTTCGTATTTACTGATTGGTGGAGTAGAAATCAAATGGTTTTAGTTCTCTGTGAGACGAACATCTAAGATTAGTGTTTACGTTTTGCGAGCCAAAAAATCAAAGATCATGATCATAGTCTTGTTTATAAGGCAAAATCAGAGTGGCCACAGAACCTGGAAATCGGGGAAATATCATGGAGCTTTTTGATTCTGGAAAAAATCGGGGAAATGTCGGGGAGTTTTTAAAAATTTTATGAAAATCAGGGAAGTTTTCTTTGTTCTGAAGGCACCTGTCCCTGTTCATTCATATTTTGGCACCATTTTCCTGGAAAATCGTGGTGGCAATCGTTTGAAGTGTAATGTTACGGAATAATTTAAACTTTCACTCAGGGATGAGAGTTTTTCTTCTTTTGGAGAATTTCCTCCTTTTTTTTTTGTTTTTTATGTAACATTTTCCTTCTCTTTGCCCCTGTTTTGAGGATCTGCATTTTTCCGATTTGAACCAGTTTTTCATGGAAAAAGTATACATTTCTTCATGTCTAAACAAAAGATTTTCCCTCACAGATTACTGCACAATCTCCTAATATTTGAGATGTAATAATGATATAGTATGAGAAATTTCATTGTACCTTTAAAATTATTGAATCATCCTGCTTTCATACTTTTTTGTTGGAATTTTTGTGCATTCCTTCTGTGAGCTTTTTTGACGAAACTTTTGGGTACCTTCCCTTCCGCTTGCTCTTTTAACGAATTTTTGGATTTCCTCCTTTTTGCTTTCTGATCACTCTCATCCCTGCTTTCACTACCGCCAAAACTATTTTTTTTAAAAATAAGCATATTATCCCTTTAGCATGTACATGTTGTATTTGATCAGGGTGTCTACACATCTGGAATAGTTGGAGAAATTTGAAAAAAAGTTTGTCTTATAATCAGGTAATTTCTTAGAAATCTATGACACTCCAAAATATGTCCACTAAATGAGAAGACTTTTAGTAGCGCTAGAATATCTTTTATTTTTACCTTCAACACATTTATAGTTACAGCAACAAAACACACAGACTGGTACCTGGGGAGGATTGGGAAATACACGAGCACAATTAAATAAAAACAATGCCGCTCACCGTGGCAGCTGGATTAAGACGTCGGTAGACGAGAGCATCATAAAGTGCCACATGGGCAGCGTTTCAGCAGGGCACCAGAAGATGGATGCGGTCTCCGCTACTGCCGCGTGGTAAACATAACTGCACTTAAAATAGACGAGACGAACACTAAGGTAAATTAACTAGCGCGAAACTATAACATTGCGAAACTCTTCGAAAACTGTACGAAACTGAGGGTCACACCTCAAGTTGCCGGTTTTATAGCACCGGTCGCAGGTCCGCACATGCGCCGTGCCTCTCCTACCGGTCAAAAGACCAACTACAGGTGTGGATGCGTTGAAAACATGCACATTGGGAAGAGTGACGTGGGATGCACCGTCACAAATCTATCAAGGAATTTTTTTCCTGAATTTTGTGGTCACCCTGAAATTGCAATTTGTGCATGGAAAGATTTTGATATTAACGCTCTGGGGAAGGCAGCTGTAAAGTCACACATTAAAGACCTGATGCATGAAAACAAATTTGCGAAGGTCCTTAAAAAATATTATTTAGGTCCTTAAAAGTCATTGATTTTCAATATGTGACTTTAGTGGGAACACTGTATAACGTAGCGAGAGGCTTGTACAGTGGCTTCATATGAGGTCAACAGTCCCAGATAAATGTGCTATGTCGGCTTCCAAACTAGTTCCCATATCTAAATTAAACCAAATTTAATGAAAATTGTGAATACAAATCCATTTGAAAACATGCACAGTCTGCACATGTGCGGTATACGAGTTTGAAGGTCTTGATAAAATTACTAGGATTACATAAAGTTCACATGTAAGTTTGGAATGTACACAGTATTGCCATCCAAACAACAAAGAAAGTCAAAAACCACTTTGTTTCAGAAGAACGATATTTATTAACTATTAGTATTTTGCAGGCATCAATTCTTCTAATACAAAACCGCAGAGTTCTGTATAGTGTAGAACTCGATTCCCAACAGGTACTATAGTCGAATGCACAAAGTATTGGCAGATAGGAAATCGAAGTCACTTATGATCATATCCTGATAGTTGAAAGAAATTTCAACTGTCGAAATGGAAACATGTTTACTTTTCTAAGCTGATCATGGGTGTATATCGCTGTCTGCATGGAGGTAAAGATAAACAAAAATGGTAGAAATATAAAACTGCACCTGGGAAAAACCGAATGACAGTTTTTAGACCTAATTTATTTTTGAGTTTAAAATTCATATTTGATGTTGGGTTTATAATTCATGTATATCTTTTCTTTACTCAATGTTGTGGTTGACATTTAAACCATTGACATTAAAAGTCCTGTCTGTACCCTACATAAAACTCGTGTACTCGAAAATGGAATCACGTTTGCTACCATGAGTATCAATATGTGTGGTTTATTGGTACGCAAAGCAACCTGTTGTATTTTCCCCAAATGATTTTTCTACCCCTATCCTATTGGAGCCGATTCTATGTGAACAATAATACATATGCTACCTATTTTCGATTAAAAAACTTGTAGAATAAAGTTTCACCCAGGTTTCATGTTAATGATTTTTTTTTATAGTCTCCTCAGTATCAAAAAATATTTGTAAGCATAGGCGCTAACTACACTGGGGCAAATGAAAAGATCATCCCCATGCTCCACCAACAGCAGGGGGAAAGGCATCATTTTGTCCTCACTCCAAAAATCTGTAAAAATTTATTTTTCTAATATAAAATATTGTTTAAAAAGGAAATTTTGTAATATTCACAAATCCTATATCAATAGTAAGTGAACATAATATTTGTAAGCGCACTGCCACTATCCATCCCTCTCTTCCAAATGAGAATCAATTAAGTGTAGCTGTTCTTTTGTGCAATTTCATAAACATTTATTTTTTAAAGTATTGTATGACATAGGAATAAGTAATTTTGTAATGATGATAATACTGGTATAAGCTCTTTTTTCATTACTTATTATACAGCGTTATTAAAATTTGCTTTCTTCTAAATGCTCTAATGAATGACATTGAAATAAATTATTTTATAATGTTTAAGTAACTAGTTAGTAATATTACTTTTTCCATATAATATTTCTGAACTAATTTTGTACGAATAACTTGGCTACATAAGCCATAAACAGTTATAGAAAATATTATTGTGTGGTAAGAGGATAATGAAAAAAGTGGTGTCCGTAAATCTTGGGTCAACCCATCGAGTTTACTCATAGAGTCTCACCATCATGTTAAATGTTAAAGCCTATGTTTGTAAGGGACTGTCTATTATTTTGTCTTTAATACGTATCCTTGTGTGTAGGTCTCTGGAAGTATTCTCGCCACCCCAACTACTTTGGCGAGATGCTTCTGTGGTGGGGTGTGTTTGTGATCTCTTGCAACGCCCTCCGTGGCCCAGAGTGGATCGCAGTCCTCTCTCCTCTCTTCACTTCCGCCATCCTGCTCTTCCTGTCTGGAATCCCGCTGCTGGAGAGGAACGCAGACGACAGATACAGGGAGTGAGTATTTGCTCAGCACATTCAATTAAAGGAAGGTGTTATTTTTAGTGCAGTCATTGTCCAGTCTTGAAAGTCTCTTCTGAAAGGGATCACTAGTCTTTTGTTGTCCTGTCAATGCAACGTTTTTTAAAAATCCGTTGTATTAACTTTAATTTTGTGTGTGACTGGGTATGTTGATGGCGAGCAAATCTGCAGAGGCTTAATTAACCCCCTTGCCGTCATCCAGTCGGTCTGAAACTGGGTAGATAGATTCGATGTCGATGACAAGTCATTCTATCGAATTTCGGGGTCTATCACTCTCACTAATAGGTCGGTCGCTTTTGTCGAATACTAATAAACCATCTTGCCGTTATCCATTTACGTTGAAATAGCATTCAACCAATTATTTAAGAAACTCTTTCCTGCTGCCAAAATTGTTTTAATAAATATATAATGAAATTGTTTTAACCAGAATAAAAAATATTTGGATTGATAAATTCACATTGATTTTTAATTAATAAATTTTGAAGAGTAGTTTACCTCATATTTTACTGTTAGAGATAATTTTAATATTTTAAATTAGATGTCAACACTTGTAAGCATACGCTAACAACAGAATAGATGATGTGTTAATGAATATAAAAATTTGCAATGCATGTAACAGACTTATATTAAAAACTTTCTTTTTATTGGTTATATTATTTTAATTTTGTACTACATGTTGAAGCATTACTTTTATACCTCAGAGGACATGGTAAAACAACTGCAATGGGAAACTAATCAACAAAATTTGAAAGAGAGGTTTTTTAAAGAGCTTTACTTCAGTTGCTGCATTTGTTGAAAAATTCTAACATATTCTGACTAGTTATTTTCACCTGAATTTGAAGCTTTATTTTTATTGTTATAGTGATATAAAATACAAATTTGAATAACTTTCTACTTTCAGCTACCCATATGTATTACATAGAGTAATGAAAGTGTAGTATTTGTCAATTTTTTTTTTTTTCCCCTTTTTTGCATGATTTGGAACATCCTGATTTCAAAAAAGTGACCTAGAAAAAATGTCTGTGTGTGTATGTAGTCAGCATAACTTACGAGCAAATTGATCTACGATGTTCAAATTTGGTTTGCTGGTTGGTGATGGCACAGGGACCTACCATTAAGGTTTTCGTCAAAATCGTTCATGCGCATAAAGTAACTGCCATTGAAAAAAAAAAAATGTTTTTCAGTAATCGCTATAAAACGGCGCTAACAATTTTGTCCAAAATTGCTGTGGTAATGCCTCTTAAAGTGTTCTAAACATCCCCACCTCCGAAATTCTCGTAAAAATGCTTTAATGGCGTAAAAAGTTGAAAAACGAATGCCTTTAACACAGAGTTCTATTTCCTGGAGCATACCTAATCAATGATCATTTTTTCTCCTCTCCTCAGTTTCACTTATAAAAAAGGATAATATAAGAATTATTGAAAAGTATATTACCAAAATTATCTCTTTGGCAAAGTTTTTTTTTTTTTTTTTTTTTTTTTTTTTTAAAACCCATACAAGAATTATGGTAAAAAATATCGCCAAACTGGCCATTATTTTTAAGTAAATGATGCAAATACAAAAACTGTAAATGACGCAAATTCATGTCAGTATTATAGTGTAATTGAAAGTTGTGCAATGTTCCACACCCCTAGTTTTTACTAAAATCAATTCAAAATGTCAAAACTTTTACCATTATGAAAAATGTGTTTTTCCCATGTGTTTTTCAGAAAAAGCTGACCCAATCTCACTTGAAATGAAATTTATATACAATCTGTGTTTGAAATCATTTGCAATGAACTTTTATGCGCTATTTTAATAGTGATCTGTGTTTTAATCCTTATCATCAAGCATTAATAATTTCTTTTTCAAATCAAATGTTCCAATAAAAGTTTTGTTCCCTGAAAGAAATATACCATGGTAATGGTATAATAGTAATGGTCCGAATGCCTAGAGCTGTGGCATAATTTTTTTTTTATCTCCATTCGTCCAACTGAATATAGTGCGAAATTGACATTACATTTCATTGGATTCACAAAACTGAGTAAGTGTAAGTTAAATACTCTGACTAACCTTGTAATATTTGTTTAAAAATTTTATTGAGACATGGCTACAGACGTTTTTTATCACTCAATGTAAATAAGTATTTATAATTTCAAGCCATTTTTCTAAAATCTAGCTTATTTAGCTCTTTTAACAAGTTCATTGCCACAACATTAAAAAAAAAAAAAAAAAAAATTTGTCCTTGTGCCACATTTTTAAAATTTTTATTTGCTTTTAAAATGATTTTAACTTATAAAAATTTGAGGGAAAATTTTTAATTTTTTTTTCTATGACTTGTTTATTTTATGTTTTATTTTTCTAAAAATGAAGAGTTTACTTCACATGAAAATTTGTCTCAGTTCCAAAACATACAAAAAGTTACGTTTTGAATAAAATCCATGCCAAGTTCAGGTTTTTTTGTCTCTGAGGCCCATACAAAATGTGCCTACATTAGAATAACATGGTATTTGTGAAGTATAGACAACTCACAGAACATATTCGAAGGAGTGCGAAAGGAGTTTTATTTAACTCCCGAAACCTCTTGGACACAAAAGGTGCGAGTTGAATGCAACTCATGGCAGTCAATGTGTTATCAAGGTTTTAGATGGATTAATAGTGATGAATAATATATTCGGTTAAAATTCCAAGTACGGTACAGATTTTATGCAAAACGGATTTTTGCCAACAAATCAAATGGTAGCCCTGCTTTTTTTAATAACACCAGTGAACTACCTACGGTTGCCATAATTTGCAGCGGTTTTATATAAACAATTATCGATTCAGAATCCGTACCTTACTTGGAAGTTTTACCAAATATTTTTGAATAATAAATTGTATTGTGTCTTCTACGCTATTGACTGTGTTCGTATCTAAATTACCTGTTTTTTTTCCAGCATGGAGGAGTATCGTGAATACAAGCGCACCACCTCCCCTCTGGTCCCCCTTCCCCCCTCCGTGTATGCCGATGTGCCCCATGCCCTCCGTATGCTCCTGCTCTGCGAATTCCCCCTCTATGATTACATGGACCCCGCCAAAGGGGCCGACGACATACGCGAGCCCCCTCCCCCACCTGTACACACGTAAAATAACACATGTTTGAACACTGGCTGTGTCTCTTCACGCGGGTGGTTCTTTACTGGGGGCCATGGCCCCCTGAATGGTGCACAATATGCACTCGTCACTGTAGCTGTTTTTTGTCGGGCAGGGCTCCCATGAATCCTGCGTAACTTCTTAATTTTTGTCAACTATTTATTTTAAAAGTGGCTATCATTATCACTGTAATTTTAAGAACAAAAACCATTAATTTTCTTAAAAGCATTAACATTTAGTTATTTTGCAGATTGTTATTTTTAATCATTATTTTTATTGTAATCAATTGGAAAAGTGATTTTTAACTATTCATCTAATACATGTAACCCACGTTTAGTTATTTTTTATACATTAAGTTTAATTTAAATTAAATTCATTAAAAATGAATTTTATTTTGCACATTGTTATTTAGAAATCTTTATTTTATCCTAATTTTATTGGAAAGTGATCATCATTGTAATGAAATTTTTAATTATTCATCTTGTCATCTTATAAGAGTAACACACATTAAGTTGTTTTATACATTAAGTTTAGTTTTTCTTTATTTCCTCATTGTTTTAGCACAAAACTGATCATCCTTTCAATTTCAACTATAAAATTCATTTTTTCTCTCATCTTAAAAGCATAACACGGGTATTTATTCATTTCCTACATTTAGATTTAATTTTTATAATCATTATTAATAGGAAAGTGATCATCATTGTAATGATGTGTTTATAATTTTGATTTAATTTTCATCATTTTCTACGCCTAAAATACATTAAATTTAGATTTGATTTAACAAAAATTTAACTTCTAAATGTACAGTTCTGCATTCCTAGATATCAAAGCATCTTTTAAACCATTAACTGTTCTGCATGCATACTTAATTTTTTTTCTAGATTACAATGATTTAGTTTATATTTTTTATTCAAATTTTGTCTTTTAAAATGACTTATTATTTTTATTTTGAAGTTACCTTGTTTTTTTTTTTATAGTTATTTTTTTCTCAGTTGTGGAAATCTTATTAACAACATGCTGTTGGAACTTATTTGACGTAACTCACTAGGTTGCATAAAATGTTATTCTAGTATAATTTATGTATCTGATGTACACAATTATTATATGTTCAATGTATGTAATTTAATAATTTGTTTGTTAAACATTGAAATGTAAATGTAATATGGTTTGATTGCACTGCCTTTTATTATTTACCCTAGAGTTTTATTTTTCAAACATTTTGTTGTGTGATCCTTAAAAAGCCTCACATAGTCGTAAACATACGACTCAACTAAATAAATTTTCTCTATTTTTTTTGTAGCGCTTGTTTATTGTTAAAAGTTTTAATCTACTTATCTTAACTGTACGATCTTAATTGTGTTTCTTTTTAACAAATCACCAACTATGAAAATGAATGTGCTGTGTGGCTGTGTTTGCATTATATGGCAACTAATGCACAGTTAGATTTAATAAAACTATTCACTTTTAGAAACTATCAAAATACTCCGCTGGCAAGCCCAATGAGGCAAAGTTTTAGTGTTAACTATTAGAACCATGCATTAAGGTGTCACAGTGGGTTATACTTAAGCAGGGTTCCCACGGTCATTGAAAGTCATTAAAAGTGCTTAATATTTTTGAACCTGTTTTCAAGGCCTTGAAAGTACTTGAAAATGCTTAGAGGTGCTTAAAAGTCATTGAAAATGCTTAGAGGTCCTTAAAAGTCCTTAATTTTTGTGTATGTTGACCAACTTTAAAATTTACCCAAAATGCAACTCAGACTTGCTATCCCT
The DNA here is from genome assembly GCA_963978545.1 of Linyphia triangularis. Lineage (NCBI taxonomy): Eukaryota > Metazoa > Arthropoda > Arachnida > Araneae > Linyphiidae > Linyphia > Linyphia triangularis. The sequence continues at coordinate 105,152,889 of OZ021723.1, read as the reverse complement.
GCGTGTCCGCCACTTATCCTCAATATATAGGAATTTTCTGACATATTTGCATTACACATGCACCAACTTGTAACTGTTTTGGTAGAATATACTTTATAAATTTTTTTTATACAGGCATGATGCCTGAAAACATATTTTTTAAGGTCCTTAAAAACATTAAATAGGTCCTTAAAAGTGATTGAAAAGTCATTGATTTTCTTTCTGTGATTTGAGTGGGAACCCTGTTAAGGAACATGAAATCGCACTTGGCTGTATTTTTGTATGCCAATTGGCGATTGTACCCTTTAACTTAAATTTAAGCTACAATTCTAGTTTCCCATGGAACTTTCTCTTGCCTGTCTCGGGAGACACTCTCAAGACTATTTGTTAGTATTAGGTATTTCAACTAGTGTGGGTAGATCTCTATTTCTTAATGCAATGACTTCAATTTAATAGCCTAATTCAGTTCTCAGGCTGAGATACATGCACAGAAAAGGATTTGGAGGACAGCTTAAAAATTGCTAGTTGATTATCTTGTCGGATGTTTATAACTTTATAAGATTTGTTAAATTTGAAATAATTTTTGACCGTTAAAATGTTTATTGATAAGTTTAAATTATCAATACAAATGTTATGTGTTTATATGGACTATACCTTAATGTTACTTTTTATATAGTGTTTAGTCATTTATTCATATTAGTTTTTCTCTATGCTGTTTTCGTGTCATAGTTCAATGCGAAAGGATCTCGAGGAAAACTGCTTAATTTTCACAATATCTATTCAGTTAGTTAACTGATATGAATTTCCATTCACCAAGTTCTATTTTTGGTTGTACATTACTTTTCTAGCTGTCTATGCTTATATTCTGTCCTAGCTTTAAATACCAAGGGGAATAATAAAAACAAATCTGATTGATACTAAAACTAGCTTTCAAGATTTATGCAAAGGTTATGTCAGTTCCATATACATTGTTGTTAGTAACATGATTATAGGTTATGATCCACTTTTTTAGCTTACTATTTTCCCTTCAATGATGCAATGCAGTGCTGCATCAGAAAATATCCAATAATCTTTATATTCAGCCAATATTAGGATTCTGAAATTCTTTTTGTCACAATTCTAATCGTCCAATTAATGAAACTCAAATGGATGCTAAAACTAGTTATACTTATAAACTAACATTCAGATGCTAATGTTCAAAAATTGGACTTGTACTTTGTATATATACAGCCAAACATTATAGATTCACATTATGAAATTTCACTTTCTATTTTTAACGCTCGACTATACACGTAAATATTACAATTATTTTGTGACTAAACTTTTACTAAGTCATTCTAACAACAAAAAATGGAATTTCTAGCTTTCACATTCTGTACTATTGAAAATTGTAGAGCAACAAACTATACTTGAGGACAACTAAAGTCATTTCAGTACTAAAAAAATAACAAGATTCGACCCCTGCTTGCAACGTTTCTTAATGCAGCAACATAATACATCATGTGCTTTCAATAATTAAAGAGAGGTAGACGCATTTTTAAACAAATATTTTGTTAAACACTTAAAAGCAAAAATCAATAACGGACTTTTTTAAATAAGGAGTTATTGGTAAATACATTTGCTTTTTTCACCCCTAAGGTATATCCTGTTAAACTATTGTATTAAATGTAAGCCGTAATGTAAATGTCTAAAAAAAACAGCAGTATTAAATACACAAATAGCTAGTAGTTTAAATCAGCATTAATTAAATGAAAAAGTTTTTAGACAGTTAAAACGAAACATTTCTGCAGTCCCATCGACTTCGCGTTAATGGGGTTGGACTGTATGTAATAAATTATTTCAATGTTTTGTGCAGGATTATGCTTGCTCTTAGAAAGGAATATGCATTTTCCATCTACCCCGGTCTTGAGTACTTCTGCATTTTCGTTTGAAGAACTCTTTCTTTTCTTGGCATTTGGAACTGAAATTTTAAAGATTTTTTAGTTTCCTGAATGCATTTCATTTTATCCACACTATTGGTGTACTTCGGTGGTGTTGTACATACCTACATGGATATATGAAAGTGGTTATACATCTGATTTAAAATTTCACTGATGTTAGCTAACATTTAAGGTACTACCTAATCTTATATAGGTTTGTCCCAGACTAATGTGCCAAAATGTTACTTTTGTATTGATTATAAATTATTTTTTATACTTTACAACTTTGGCTGTTATTTCTCAAAACTTTAATTCATGAAGCAAAAATGCATAAAAGTTTCATCTGTTGTCTCTTCCGTAAGAGTTGTATTTAAATTGCCAATTGTATTCAAACAGTCGATATTTTGTCTCGCGAATATTTCATAAAACGATTGATGCAATGAATTTTAATAATTTTCAACAAAGTGCTGATGTCATATTTTTTGGTGTACAATGTATCACCGCAATCAAGATTTTGTGGTTGAATCCTTATTTTATTGCTAGTATTGAATTGAGCTCCCTAATTTCCCTTATTGAATTATTGGCAAGTTTAGTTCGATTGTTGTACATGAACAGGAAATAGCCATTGGATAAGCTTTCCTTCATGGAAAATTTCAAGCCAAAAACTTTATCAAACCCTCAAGCCAAAATTTTTACTCTTGTACTTCGTTATTCTATTTGTTACATTCAAATGAAGAAGGCATCTCTGGCGTTTATGCGTTAATGAGTGTCATAACATTACTTTCAAAAGATATCAGTATTTGATGTATCATCGCAAGTAGCACTTTCTTCTTAGTATTACATAGTTCGCAAAGAACTATGCCAAATGAAGGTTTGTAAATTTTTAGGAAGCGGTTTTGCTTCCAATTTGAATCGATTAATTAAAAAAAGTTAATTCTTTTTTTTTTTTTTATCCTTATTAATCCTATATCACTTTGTTGCCTTCTAAGTAACAAAAGGGAAAAAAAATCTTTATACGTAATTGTGTAATTTTACATAATAAAATTTAAATAGCATGTTTGGAATGGAAAACTTTATTTGAGAAAGGACTTAGTTGAAATGGCTGTATGGAACACTGGTAGTAAATTGAATTGGAAGTTTCTTTCTTTGTTGCTTAAGAGAAAGTTCAAGTAAAGATAATTCCCTATACTGGCTATGTTGCCCAGTGCATTTAGAAACTACTTTCAATAACCACCTTGACATTTGGTGAGTAGGTACAAGAAAGATCACTCAATGAAATGACATAAATTGTTTTCATTTAATGTCTATATATTATAAATGAAAATTATTATAGCAAACGACAAAACCAGGTGGAGCCACTGCATATGCATTGATATAAGTTTTTCAAACATAAATTAAAATATATTAGACGCTATTTTCGAGTTTTTAATTGATGTCATTTCATTAAGTGATCATTTTTGTACCCTCTCCTTAAATGTCCAGGTTTTGTACTAAGTAGTTTCTAAATGCACTGGGTTAGAAGATTTTAACATAGCCAGTATAGGGAATGATCCTTATTAAGACTTACTCTTAATAATTGATGATGCCAATTCATCATTTAAATATTAATATTGTATCAATTGTAGAAAGAAAAACTATTTTGCTGACTGATACTTTTTTTTTATTTTGTAGTATTGTTTATCGAGGGTTAGGGTTAGCTACTCTTGAGGATAGCACACATTATTTAAATTTAAGCTTGAAATTATTACACGAAGGTTGTACCAATGTCTGCTTAAGAGATTATCTGTGATTAATGTGTACTTGCTTGTGGAATATGTATGTACATATTGAGATTATGATTTTTATTATTTGTTGTGTTTAATCTGCATTCTTTTTTTGAATTTAGATTTGTAAAAATGTTTCCACACAAATAAAAGTATTAACAGAAAAGCAGCCATTTTTGCTTAATTTTAATACAGTTTTTAATAAGCATACCATATTTATTTATATATATATATATATATATATATATATATATATATATATATATATATACAACATACATACATAACATACATACATACATACATATACACACTTATATATATGTACATACATATATATATACATACATACATATATACACACACACACACATATATATATATATATATATATATATACTTATATATATAGTTTTTATACTTATATACCTGGATATTCTTTAATTTGTAATTGATATATATATATATATATTTTTTAATTTTTGCAAAAAATTATCAATTGTTCATGGAAACCAAGTTTACTCAATAAATAGTAGAGACAGAGAAATTTTGACTTAATTATACTAATTATTAGAACAATTAAATTATTAAAATTAATTAATAAAACTATTTAATTATTGAAATATCATTTTGTATGTCATCTCAGAAATAAAAATTAATTATTAAAAACTATTAAAAGCTAATTATTAAAAATCGAATGTTTAAATAATAAAATGCATTATTAAAAATAAATGTTGAAATAGTAAAATACATTAATTATGAAAACTGTTTAATTATAAAAATTAATTATTGGAGTTATTTTAATATTAACAATAAAATTGATTAATGACTATATTGAAAATTTGAGCCACCATAAATCTAAAATCACCGGTTCGATTGTATGTCCCACTACGCCCCTAGTATCCCGTCGACCGTTAACGAGATAAAAAGTTCGCCAAGCGTTTTCCTTTTGTCCGTCGAATCGGTTGGTCCGGATGGATGCCCGGTCCAATGCTGGCCGGGACTGGACCTCCTAGGAGTCCATGCAGTTCGATCCTTTTGTTTCCAACAAAATATTCGCCAACGGTCGACGGGATAATAATATAGGGACTCGAACATTCCTCCTCGGTGAGAATCTGCATTTTCTCTTCTTAGAATATATTGAAAAGATAAGTTAAATTAGGGGCGCGGTACATCGGACAACTTTCAATTACACTACAATATTGATCATTGCATTAAAATTTGATATGGTGTTATTTAACGCTTTCATATTTTCAATCATGGAAATAAAAATGGACAGTTTAGCGATAATTTTGGCAATAGTTTTTACACGCGCAAAAACACTGCCAAAACGCCGAAATTGATGATTTTATTCGATAGACATTACATTGACATTTCTTGGGCGTGAAGCAGTAAAAAAAAAAATTAAAAAAATTTTAATCGTTGATTGGCGATGTTTAAGGGCTAGAGAGCTCTGGTTTAACGGCACTCGTTTTTCAACTTTTTACGCTTTTATCGATTGGGTCGATCGGTGGGAACGATTAGAACACCACAAGAGGCATTAGTACAGAGATTTTAATCAAAATCATTTGAGTCGTTTAGTAGCAATTGCACTAAAATATGATTTTTCATGGTTTCAACTTTACGAGCATGCGCGATTTTGATGAAAACCTGAATGGTACGTCTCATGGCCACCACTATCCCTCACACCAAATTTGAATATCTTAGGTCAGTTTGTTCGGGGGCTATGCTGACCACCGTACACACAGACATAAATTTTTTTCTAGATCCCTTTTTGAAATCGGGATGTTCCAAAACGTGGAGAAATGCTAAAAAATTAATTGAAATTAAGAAAGACTTCTAGTTTTTTCAATAGTAAATATAGATAATACAAATATAGATAAACTATAGAAATAGAAAGCTAATCATATTTAATTGAGCTCATGATCTAAAAAATATTTAATTTTTTTTTTAAAGAATATTTCACCTGAATAGTTACAGCAGCTGCCCGGAAAATGTAGCATTAGAATAGAACTGGACTAATGATCATTTCTAAACCAGAGATAACGTATGACACACACTGGCTAATTTGTCAGTGGATAGAGGATATAAATTATGGTTGATTCATACACCTAGCAACGTGGGGCACGACCAGATTAATGCCTGTCATTTAGCGACCCTTTCTGTAGAGTTGCCTATAATTAAAGCCAAATAGTTGAAACTATTTGGTTAAGTTAACCGAATTGGTTATAGGCATTACATAAACCAATGAGTCCTGACTTCATAAAGGAGTAGGCAGTTGGAAATGCTGTGGGTAGATTTTAGATTTCGGAAAATGTGTCAAGAACCTTATTTTGAATGTCATAAGTGTTAGTTGCAATAGTATTTGATGCTCAATCAAATTTAGTGGCTCAAAAAAGTAAAACAAAATATGGCGATTTTTTCAAACGGTCTCTAAATTACAAAACTAAAAAATTGTCATGCTGAGAAGTGCTTTTTCTTTTAATAAAGTTACTACGCGACACTTTTGTGCCACCGACAAACATTTTCTGGCGCAATAGCTGGATTGAGCCACTTGCTGGCACTGTGTAAACTGCATTCCAATTAACGCTTGGCAAAGATCTTCCAATCGACTTGCCAGCTGGAATGCCAGGGCATTTAGAAAATTGAGTTATTACGTTTCCCAAAACAACAGTTGCTAAGATATAGCGTGCAAAAACGTTTGAAATTATTAATGGCCATTAGTCGAAAACATTTTAGCATTTTTTTATTTTTTTTTATTTTTTTATTTCTTTAGTATTTTGAAAAATAATAATAATAATTTCTTTTATTTCTTTTCCATTCGAGAATAAAGTTACGTTTCGCATTTTAATAATCGCGCTTTATATATATATATATATATATATATATATATATATATATATATATATATATATATATATATATATATATATATATATATATATATATATATATATATATATATATATATATATATATATATATATATATATGTGTGTGTGTGTAACGGTAAAATAGTGATGACACTCTTAGGATATAAAAAAGCAGCCGAGATTCAACAAATATAAAAGTTTATTAGCTCGGAGCGAAAGGGGTGATGCAACCACTAGTGTCAAGATTTGGTATTCTAAAGGCTGAGTCAAAATGGATTACGTAGCTTATATGAGTTTGAGTGACGTTTTACTATGTTCTAAGTGGTGCTCGCGAACTGGAGAATTTACTAGAGCAATCTAATAGCTACATTGACGATTCCAATGTGAATACATTACATATATATATATATATATATATATATATATATATATATATATATATATATATATATATATATATATATATATATATATATATATATATATATATATATATATATATATATATATATATATATATATATATATATATATATATATATATATATATATATATTTGAATTGGAAATATAATTTAAAAATTATTGCATGGGAAAACAACTGGAGAATTTCGGTCATTCCCTGAAAGGTTAGAGGGTTAAAAAAGCGCGATTATTAAAATGCGAAACGTAACTTTACTCTCGAATGGAAGAGAAATAAAATAAATTATTATTATTATTTTTCAAAATACTAAATATAATATATATATATATATATATATATATATATATATATATATATATATATATATATATATATATATATATATATATATATATATATATATATATATATATATATATATATATATATATATATATATATATATATCTCTATATATATAAGGCAAAGCCCTCACTCACTCACTCACTCACTCACTCACTCACTCACTGACTCACTGACTCACTCATCACTAATTCTCCCACTTCCCACATAGTCACAACTCTGAAAATCGGCACAAATATCAACAATGGTAAAAATAGAAAAAGTAAACTATTCCGATCTCGATTAACACACTTTAAGGGGTCGAAAAGGGGTCAAACGTTCCAAACGGGGGACATTCGAAAATCCTACTTCCCACATAGTCACAACTCTGAAAATCGGCACAATTATCAACAATGGTAAAAATAGAAAAAGTAAACTATTCCGATCTCGATTAACACACTTTAAGGGGTCGAAAAGGGGTCAAACGTTCCAAACGGGGGACATTCGAAAATCCTACTTCCCACATAGTCACAACTCTGAAAATCGGCACAAATATCAACAATGGTAAAAATAGAAAAAGTAAACTATTCCGATCTCGATTAACACACTTTAAGGGGTCGAAAAGGGGTCAAACGTTCCAAACGGGGGACATTCGAAAATCCTACTTCCCACATAGTCACAACTCTGAAAATCGGCACAAATATCAACAATGGTAAAAATAGAAAAAGTAAACTATTCCGATCTCGATTAACACACTTTAAGGGGTCGAAAAGGGGTCAAACGTTCCAAACGGGGGACATTCGAAAATCCTACTTCCCACATAGTCACAACTCTGAAAATCGGCACAATTATCAACAATGGTAAAAATAGAAAAAGTAAACTATTCCGATCTCGATTAACACACTTTAAGGGGTCGAAAAGGGGTCAAACGTTCCAAACGGGGGACATTCGAAAATCCTACTTCCCACATAGTCACAACTCTGAAAATCGGCACAATTATCAACAATGGTAAAAATAGAAAAAGTAAACTATTCCGATCTCGATTAACACACTTTAAGGGGTCGAAAAGGGGTCAAACGTTCCAAACGGGGGACATTCGAAAATCCTACTTCCCACATAGTCACAACTCTGAAAATCGGCACAAATATCAACAATGGTAAAAATAGAAAAAGTAAACTATTCCGATCTCGATTAACACACTTTAAGGGGTCGAAAAGGGGTCAAACGTTCCAAACGGGGGACATTCGAAAATCCTACTTCCCACATAGTCACAACTCTGAAAATCGGCACAAATATCAACAATGGTAAAAATAGAAAAAGTAAACTATTCCGATCTCGATTAACACACTTTAAGGGGTCGAAAAGGGGTCAAACGTTCCAAACGGGGGACATTCGAAAATCCTACTTCCCACATAGTCACAACTCTGAAAATCGGCACAAATATCAACAATGGTAAAAATAGAAAAAGTAAACTATTCCGATCTCGATTAACACACTTTAAGGGGTCGAAAAGGGGTCAAACGTTCCAAACGGGGGACATTCGAAAATCCTACTTCCCACATAGTCACAACTCTGAAAATCGGCACAAATATCAACAATGGTAAAAATAGAAAAAGTAAACTATTCCGATCTCGATTAACACACTTTAAGTGGTCGAAAAGGGGTTAAATGTTCCAAACGAGGGATATCCGAATGTTCCTCTTCCAATGTAGTCATTTTTCTGATATTTTTTTGCAAATGTTAAAAAAATAAGTCATTCCAATATCGATTAACGAATTTTTAAGGGATGAAAAGACGACGCAACATTGAAACTATACGAGGATTAACTTAATGTCTAATTAACTTAATTCCAATACAGCTACTACTTTGAAATTTAGAACTAAGAGCAAACATAAACACAATAAACTATTCCAGTTTACTATTCACAATTATAAATTTCGTTTAAAATGTCAACAAAGGAAAGTTCCTATTTTGATAAATCAATTTGTCGGGATCGAAAAGGGAGCAAACGTCTGAAGTGTAGAATACATGAATGTCTTTTGATCGCTAAAATGCTAATGGTAAAATTTCGTAGCGCAGCACGGGTATTCAGCTAGTAATATATATAAAGGCAAAGCCCTCACTCACTCTTTCACTGACTCACTCACTCACTCATCACTAATTCTCCCACTTCCCACATAGTCACAACTCTGAAAATCGGCACAAATATCAACAATGGTAAAAATAGAAAAAGTAAGCTATTCCGATCTCGATTAACCCACTTTAAGGGGTCGAAAAGGGGTTAAACGTTCCAAACGAGGGATATTCGAATATCCCACTTCCCATTTGGTCGCAATTCTAAAAATTGGTACAAATATTAACAATAGTAAGCATAGAAAAAGTAAGCTATTCCGATCTCGATTAACCCACTTTAAGGGCTCGAAAAGGGGTTAAACGTTCCAAACGAGTGATATTCGAATATCCAACTTCCCATTTGGTCACAATTCTAAAAATTGGTACAAATATTAACAATAATAAGCATAGAAAAAGTAAGCTATTCCGATCTCGATTAACCCACTTTAAGTGCTCGAAAAGGGGTTAAACGTTCCATACGAGGGACATTCGAATATCCCACTTGCCATTTGGTCACAATTCTAAAAATTGGCACAAATATTAACAATAGTGAGCATAGAAAAAGTAAGCTATTCCGATCTCGATTAAGCAACTTTAAGGAGTCGAAAAGGGGTTAAATGTTCCAAACGAGGGATATCCGAATGTTCCTCTTCCAATGTAGTCATAAAAAAAATGTTAAAAAAAAAAAAGTTATTCCAATATCGATTAATGAATTTGTAAGGGATGAAAAGTCGACGCAACGTTGAAACTATACGAGGATTATTTTAATGTCTCAATTCCAATACAGCTACTACTTCGAAATTTAGAACTAAGAGCAAACATAAACACAATAAACTATTGCAATCTCGATTACGTAATTAAAAAGGGTCCGAAGGGAATTAAACGTTCTAAAAGAGGGATATTCAAATGTCTCTTTCCAATATACTATTCACAATTATAAATTATGTTAAAATTGTCAACAAAGGAAAGTTCCTATTTGGATAAATCAATTTGTCGTTATCGAAATGGGTGCAAACGTCTGAAGTGTAGAATACATGAATGTCTTTTGATCGCTAAAATGCTAATGGTGAAATTTCGTAGCGCAGCACGGGTATTCAGCTAGTATATATATATATATATATATATATATATATATATATATATATATATATATATATATATATATATATATATATATATATATATATATATATATATATATATATATATATATATATATATATATATATATATATATATATATATATATATATATATATATATTAATTATTTTTTATTTGTTTTGTTTTAGATAGATTATAAACTATCATCCTAATAAATAAATTTAAAACGTATTTTATTTTAAATTTTATTTATAAATTTGAAAATGCTGTGTGTTGCTGAAAAGCTCGGGATCAAATGACGCATGTATACGTGCACGACCATCAGTGGGTTAAATCCTTTTTATGAACTTCGATTTTGTATGTTTATTGATGTCGGGCAAATCTCTTTAGGCCTAATTAACCCCTTTGCCGTTATCCAATCGGGTTGAAACTGGGCAGATAGATTCGATGTCGATGACAATACATTATATAAAATTTTGGGGCTGTAACTGTCACTAAAAGGTCGCAATTATGGAATACTAATAAACCAACTTGCCGTCATCCAATCGTGCTAAAATAGCATTTAACCGACCATTTAAGAAACTCTTTCCTGTTGCTTTAGTAAATTTTTAAATAATAAAATTGTTTTAATCGGAATAAATAAAAGATATTTGGATGTGAGTGTATAAATCACGTTCATTTTTAATAAATAAATTTTGAAGAGTAGTTTACCGTACATTTTGCTGATAGAAATGTTTTTGATATTTAAAATTAGATGCAAACACCAAGCACACGCTGTTTACAGAATCGACACTGTGTTAATGAATATAAAAATTGACAATGTATATAAAGGATTTACAATAAAAACTTTGTTTTTGTGGATTATGTTATCAAATCTTTAAGGGAGCAATGTAGTTTCTCTGTGATAAACTATCAAATAACGTCTCTAACAATTGTACCAGACACATGATTTATTTTTCAATTTATGAAAGTGCAATGTGTACGTGATAAATGGGTAGAAATTAGGAAGACATATACACCATTTGAAAACATAAAAACATTTTGGTCGAAAAGTTAAAGCATTTAATAGATACTTATTTCCTTCCGAAGATTGCTTACAAATTAATTTCATTATAATACTTTTTTATTAATATTTTAAATAGATTGTTTTAGGCATGAAATAAAATCGGTATTTTTTTATTTTTTTTATTTTGTAACTTCTGTCATTTTGTCTGTACGTTTCCCTTTCCGAATTCAACCATGTTGAAAATGCACCATTCTAAACGTAGAAAGAAAGATCCAGGCAGAAATTTTCTACTGAAAATGTTTCTTTTGGATAAGTTTTTGCACCGGTATGGAAATATAATTCTTTCTAGGAAACGGATAGGACAGAAAACTATTACTGAAGGAGACTGGTACAGACACATCCTATTCCGGGAACCGCTTGTCTTGGCAGTTTTCCCTTTTATTATTCCTTGAGCTATTAATGTCATTTTTCACTTCGTAACTTCAAACCTGATGTATAATAGTTATTCATCAATCTATTTAAAACAGAATGGCCACAGAACGTAGAAATAAAGGAAATGATTGTGGAAAAAATCGGGGAATTTTTTTTTTTTTTTTAAATTTTACGAAAATCAGGGGAATTTTCTGTTACATTGAATGTACTTTTCCCCGCTTAGAGAGCTTTTTGATTCCGGGAAAAATCTGGGAAATATGGAATTTTTAAAAATTTCATAAAAATCAGGGGAATTTTCTGTTGCATTGAAGGTACTTTTCCTCATTTAGAGAGCTTTTGATTCCTGAAAAAATCAAGGAAATATCAGGGAATTTTTAAAAATATCACGAAAATGAGGTGAATTTTCTATTGTATTGAAAGTACTTTTCCTCGTTCAGAGGGCTCTTTAATTCCGGGAAAAATCTGGGAAATATCATGGAATTGTTTTTAAAATTTCATGAAAATCAGGGGAATTTTCTATTGTATTGAAAGTACGTTTCCTCGTTCAGAGGGCTCTTTGATTCCGGGAAAAATCAGGGAAATATTATGGAATTGTTTTTAAAATTTCATAAAAATCAGGGGAATTTTCTATTGTATTGAAAGTACGTTTCCTCGTTCAGAGGGCTCTTTGATTCCGGGAATAATCAGGGAAATATCATGGAATTTTTTAAAATTTCATGAAAATCAGGAGAATTTTCTATTGTATCGAATGCACATTTCCTCGATTAGAGAGCTTTCTAATTCTTGAAAAAATTTGGGAAATATCATGGAATTTCTTAAAATTTCATGAAAATCAGTGACATTTTCTATTGTATTGAAAGTACGTTTCCTCGTTCATCCGTAATATTAACGAAATAGTTTTAAGTTTACATTCTTGCCAAAACTATTAAAAACAAATTGGCATCAATTATCCCTTTAGCATACATGTGCACATGTTTTATTTGATCAGGGTGTCTACATTTCTTAAAAAATCGGAAAAGTTTGAATAAAATGTGCAGTAAAATCAGGGAATTTTTTAGAAATCAACTTTTTTTCCTGAATTTTGTTGCCACCCTGTAAAAAGTAATACAAAATAAAAGAAGCTAAATGCCCTATCATTGTAGGGTTTGTTAAATTAAATATTTCATGTACCAAAACATCGTAACAGCGGGTTTGGTGAGAATTGTCCGAATTTCATGGAAACTGTTTTAGATTTTCGTCCCTAATAGGAGAAAGTCGGATAAACCACGGAAGTGAAAAGGACGGATTTTTGCTTACCGTGTAATTGCACCTATACTAAACTCCAACTTAACTTGACATCACTAGACGATAGATCTTCACCGTGCTCATAGGCATTTAATCCATTTTAGAGGAGTGAAGACATAATTCTCGCCAAACCTTAGAGCCTTTTGTTCTGTTGTGGTTTGGCGAACATTGTGCTTTCACGCCGCCAAAATGGATTAAATGCCTATGAGCACTGTGATGATCTACCGTCTAGAGATGTCAAGTTAAGTTGAAGTTTAGTATAATACGTGTAACGGTAAATAATTCGTTTCTATCACAGTATGAATTTCATATTACTCATGATTCCTATTCGAAACGTTCCCACATGGTGGCTGCGAGGCTAGCGCTCTGGCCTCGCATGCCATACCTGATTATCTGTCATTGTGCATAATAATACAACCCGCATATAAACACAGTTTTTAATATGAATCTTTTATATGCATTGTTAATTTTTATATTTATTAACACAGCGCCAATATCAAAAAGATTTCTATCAGCAAAATGTGTGGCAAACTACGTTTGGATTTGGAATTTCCGACTGTCTATTTCTGCCACTTATAAAGTGCTTAAGGGCTCTGTCTACTTTGGATTCATGAAAAAAACTCTATTTTTACTGATTTTTTTTTAAAGAATATTGTCAGGTTTATCGATTTAAAATATGTTAGGCTTAACAAAAACACTCGTAAATTACAAAAAAAAAAAAAAAAAAAAAAATGATTTTAACCACTTTTTTAGTGTGAAAATGCCAGGTAAACAGGAGTCCTCAAAAATAGGTAGGTGTGAGCTGTTGAAAAAATCTCAGAAACTCCTTATGAAATTTTAACCACATATTCTGTACACTTATCGCTATATCCCGCTATTTATCACTATTTTTTTTGACAAAAAACATGCAAAAAATCCACGTTTTTTTTTGTTGTCTTTTTTTTGTCTTGTCTTTGTCCGCCATTTTATTATTTTAACATATAAATTAATATTAGAAGTACGGGATATTAAAACATGCAAAAAATCCACGTTTTTTTTTGTTGTCTTTTTTTTGTCTTGTCTTTGTCCGCCATTTTATTATTTTAACATATAAATTAATATTAGAAGTACGGGATATAGTCACTGTCACACAAAATCTAAAACCATTCCATTTTTCTTGTTTCAGATGGGCCGTTGTTCAGATTTTTTCAACAACGCACACCTACCTACTTTTTGAGGACTCCTATTTACCTGGCATTTTCATACTAAAAAAGTGGTTAAAATCAATAATTTTTTTTGTGTGTGTAATTTATGAATGTTTTTGTTAACCTTAAGAAGTTTTATTTCAATTAACATAACAGTATCCTTAAAAAAAAAAAAAAAAAAAAAAAAAAATGTAGCGTTTTTTTTCATGCATCCAAAGTAGACAGAGTCCTTAACACAGCCTTATGCGTCTCGTAATTTTGAGCACCTAGAAGAATATGAGATGGAAATCTTTTAGTGTAAAACCTCTCTCCTACGGACACAACGTTTGGCGGACAAAATTATTGCACCTATCCTAGTAAGCCAAGCATTATTGGCCAAGGTCGAAAATAAGTGTCTTGGAAGATTGGTCAATCCAGGCCGAAACTCAAGCATCGTTTTAAAATACACATTTAAAAAAAATAACATGTCCAAAACATCACAAAACATATTTTCTAGCCCTCGGTGCCTTGTTACAAAAGTATATTGTAATTTTAAAACTCCGCATTATCATTCCAAAACGTTGCACAATAACTATTGCCACCAGAAAGTGTCCCGTGATTTTGTTTTGAAAATCCACTCTGAATTTTTTTTTTCCACCTTGCACCAAAAATTGGTTCCCCATTTAGCTTTCAGCCAATATTTGGTGCTTAGTTTCACGATTTAATGATGCTTATGGTCCGAATTGGCACCGCCGACCAAACGGTATAGTGGTTAGCGTGCTAGCTTCTAGACCGCGAGGTTGCGGGTTCCGAGTCCCGTGTAAGGCATTGGTGTTTGTAACTGTATGTTGGCTTGTCTAATGACGAAAGTTTCGGTTCATTACAGCCCTCGTGTTGCTGACGGCGCCAGATAATCTGAATACAACCAACCAACCAACCGAGTCCCGTATTAGGCATGGGTGTTTGTAAATGTATGTTGGCTTGTTAAATGACGAATGCTTCGGCGCATTATAGCCCTCGTGTTGCTGACGGCACCAGATAGTCTGAAACAACCAACCTAGGTATCACCATTAAATCGTGAAATGAACCAACCAACCAACCAACCAACCAACCAACCAACCAACCAACCAACCAACCAACCGAGTCCCGTGTTAGGCATGGGTGTTTGTAAATGTATGTTGGCTTGTCAAATGACGAATGCTTCGGCGCATTATAGCCAAATGTTGGCTGCATGGGAACCAATTTTTGGTGCAAGGTCGATCTATGTTTTCAACAGTGTATGGTTACTTTTTATTTTCAATTACCCTTCATGTAATGTAATGAAAGCATTGTATTCAGTCAGATTTTTTTCTCGATTTCTTTCTATTACTACATGTTTTGGAACATCCTGAGTTCAAAAAAGTGGTATGGAAAAAATGTCTGTGGTCAGCATAACTCTAGAATGGATTGTCTTACGATGTTCAACTTTTGTACACATGCTAGTGGTGGCCATGGGACTGTCATTACGGTTTTCTTCAAAACTGCGCAAGCGCATAAGGTAGCCGCCGTTGAAAAAATGTATGTTCTTCAGCAATTTGTCAAAAAACGTTTCTAATGATTTTGATAAAATAAATCGCTGAGGTAATGCCTTCTAAGGTGCTATAAACATCTCCACTTCGGAAATTTTCTATAGAAATGCGATAAAGGCGTTAAAAGTTGAAAAACGAATGCCTTTACCGAGTTTCTTTCTCTTGAGCATTGCTTATCGACGACTGTTTCTCCTCAGTTTCATTTATCTAAAAGGAAAATACCAGGTGTTTCAAAAAGACTTAAATTCTATATCCGTTAGAGATAGGCGGGCAGTATTAAATGAAAAACTATTCAAAGTAAGAAAGAAGCTTACTTTAAGAAAAAAAATCTTCCCGTATTTTTCAAGAGTTACACTTTTTGAATGTTTATACAACCCCCTACGCTAGTTTGGTTAGTTAGAAAGTTTTATTTTCTATCGTACAAGACCATAAAACCATTAAGAAAAAAAAAAAGAAAAAAAAACATCGCCAAAATTTGGTGGTGTACTTTTCGATAATCCTTATATTATCCTTAATTATGAATGAAACTGAGAAAAGAAGAAAAAACGATCGTTGATGAGGTATGCTCAAGGAAAGAGAACTCTGCGTTGAAGGCATTCGTTTTTCAACCTTTTACGTCATTACAGTATTTTTACGTGATTTTCGGAGGTGGGGATGTTTAGAACACCTTAGGAGGCATTTGCACAGCGATTTTTTCCCCATCAAATTGGAGCATTGTTGGAGCCGTTTTTTAGCAATCATTGAAAAACATGATTTTTTCAGTGGCAGTTACCTTAGCGCGATTTTGAAGAAAACCTTAATGGTAGGTCCCATGGCCACCAGCAACCTGCATACCAAATTTAAACATCGTAGGTCAATTTGTTCGAGAGTTATGCTGACCACAGACACACACATACTGACATACATTTTTTCTAGATTACTTTTTTGAAATCAGGGTGTTCCAAAACGTGGAGAAATTAAAAAAAAAAAAAAAAAAAATCCATTTTTTTTTTACCCTCATGCTATACTTTCATTACCCTATGGATAATACATATGGGTAATTGAAAGTAAAAAACCCCGTATAACTGTATCGTTAAAATTATTAAACAGATTTTTTTGGGGGGGAGAGGGAAGTGAAAATAAATATCATATACAGATTAATATTGGATTTTTTTCAAAATAAAATAATAATAATTATGATAATAAAATAATAACCCGGTAACATGTGCCAAAAACATCTCAAATGCACTTAAATAAAGCCTTAGCAGACATGTATATCCAACCAAACGGTATAGTGGTTAGCGTGCTAGCTTCTAGACCGCGAGGTTGCGGGTTCCGAGTCCCGTGTTAGGCATGGGTGTTTGTAAGTGTATGTTGGCTTGTCTAATGACGAATGTTTCGGCGCATTATAGCCCTCGTGTTGCTGACGGCCGCCAGATAATCTGAAAACAACCAACCAGATATGCAAGAAGAATGACACTGCCTAAATGAATTACAGATGTCATGCGGCCCTCAATTTTATTTTATGCGGCCGCGCATTTGGGTCAAGTAATTAAAAATTGTGCATAATGACATAACACATAAAAACAAAGTTTTTAAATACAAATCCTTTATATGCATCGCCAATTTTTATATTCATTAACAAAGCGCTACTTCTGTACATCCTGTAAACTACTTTTCAAAATTTATTCGTTTAAAATGAATGTGAATTTTTACACTCACATCTAAATATCTTTTATTTATTCTAAATTACAGAAAATTATTTTATTATTTATTTATTAAAACAATTTTGGCAGCGGGAAAGATTTTCTTCAATGATCGGTTAATCTTGGTTAAGGGCGATCGGTTGGTTGAATTTTCCTGACGCAAGCGCAACACTAGAGCCAAACTGCGCCGAAAATTATATAGGAGTCACCAGTTAGAAGATCTAAATAAGCGCGATTGGATGAGGGTAAGTTGGGTTATTAGTATTTCGTAAAAGTGACCTTTTTAGTGGCAATGGCAGTACCCAAAATTTGATAGAATGCATTGTCATCGAATCTATCTTCTAAGTTTCAGCCCGATTGGATGACGGAAAAGTGGTTAATTAGGCCTCCTGAGATTTTCCCGCCATTGACAAACATAGAAAATCTAAGTTAATATAAAAGATTTTAAAATTGATGCATATTTTATAAATATAAAATCTCATACAATAAAAATGTAAAAGATTATTTTACAGGACATACATTCAGATTGGTTGGTTGGTTGTTTTTCAGATTATCTGGCGGCGTCAGCAACACGAGGGCTATAATGCGCCGAAAACATTCGTCATTAGACAAGCCAGCATACATTTACAAACACCCGTGCCTTACACGGGACTCGGAACCCGCAACCTCGCGGTCTAGAAGCTAGCACGCTAACCACTATACCGTTTGGTCGGCCGACATACATTCAGAAGTTTAAAACTTAGAATATCCTTATACTGTGTGCCTTGCTTAAAGGGTTCGTTTCGATATAAACTCTGTTAATGGCGGAGAAATTAGTAAAATCGCATTTAAATCAGAGGAATGTGATTTCGCATACAGTGGGTAAAAAAAAGTCTCCGTATGGAAGCCAAAGTTACAAATAAATTAGCGTAATTTCTACTTTTTTGCTCCTATCTTCAGTAACTACTAAAATATGTTTAATTTGATTCTTCCAAATAAGTTCATTGTAATAAATGTCTGTTTTTACAAAAAAAGCAGCAAGTATTTAAATTGAAATATTTAGGAGATGTTGCTAAGTGCCCATGCAAAAAAAGTTTCCGTACGCAACATAAAAATTAATTCTGACGTCTTCCACAATAGACTTGCAAAAAATTTTCAAACTTGAAGTGTACGCAAGTGTCATGAAGACATGATAGCAGAACTTGTTTGATTTTAGATTGTAGCTGATCGTCTTAAAATGGAATTCCTAAACCTATTCGCGAGTTGGTGATTCAGTTATGAAATGATGGATTATCTTTGAAAAAAATTGCCGAAATCTTTAATTAATTGAAGTCTATAGTACAATATATTATCGAAAGACACTGATAAGCTTCAAACTCTTGAGAATAGAGTTCGACCCTGAAGATCTTCAAAGCTAAAACACTTGCATAAAATAAATATCCTATTGTAAGGTTAAATATATAATCCACGAAAACGTGCACCTCAAGTCGCACATAGTCTAAGAATTGATAAAAAAACACTGAAGACAATTCCCAAGTGACGATTTTTGTGCACTGGTTAAGATATATTGCATTGGAATTTCAAGATACACGTATCTATCCCTTTTTCCTTCTACATAACTGCCGACCAAACGGTATAGTGGTTAGCGTGCTAGCTTCTAGACCGAGAGGTTGCGGGTTCCGAGTCCCGTGTTAGGCATGGGTGTTTGTAAATGTATGCTGGCTTGTCTAATGACGAATGTTTCGGCGCATTATAGCCCTCGTGTTGCTGACGGCGCCAGATAATCTGAATACAACCAACCATATTAAGACGGTCAACTACAAGTGAAAATTAAACAATTGCTGCTATCATGTCTTCATGACACTTGCATACACTTCAGTTTAGAAAATTTACTGCAAAATCAGTTGTGGAAGACGTCTGAATTAATTTTCATATTGCGTACGGAAACTTTTTTTGCATGGCACTTAGCAACATCTCCTAAATATTTCCATTTAAATACTTGCTTCGTTATTGTAAAAACAGACATTTATTATAAACTTTTTTTTAAAGAATCAAATGAAACATGTTTCAGTAGTTACTGAAAGTAGAAGCAAAAGAGTAGAAATTATGCTAATTTATTTGTAACTTTGGCTTCCGTACAGAGACTTTTTTTACCCACTGTACATTATTGTTAGATGAACACTTTCTTTCATTTACTTATATTGTTTGTCTTCATATTTTTTCCAACCTGTGAAAGCATTGCTCTTGCGACGATAAAATCCAATCAATCCAACCGGTGATTGATCCTACTTTTTAAACTATTGTTTACCTTTTTGTACCAGCTGAACTTCAAGATGAGATGTAATTTTTCTTCATGAAAAGTTTGTTTGATAATATTTTGTGGTGAGTTATTTATTTTTCTGAATTTTGATTGGTCAACTGATAATTTCTGGTCATGCACTCTTCTTAGGATTATGCAAATATGTTTGTAAAGACATAGCTTACATTATGCAAATGTGAGAGAAGAAAAAGTTTCTTGTGAAAAGCAAGAGAGCGTATCTGTCTGCCTTGGAGTTAGGTTGGTAGGAGTTTAAAGGCACAAGGCCTTGGAGTTAGGTTGGTTGGTTGGTTGTTTTCAGATTATCTGGCTCCGTCAGCAACACGAGGGCTATATTGCGCCGAAACACTCGTCATTAAACAAACCAACATACATTTACAAACACCCATGCTTAACACGGGACTCGGAACCCGCAACCTCGCGGTCTAGAAGCTAGCACGCTAACCACTATTCCGTTTGGTCGGCACCTTGGAGTTAGGAGTTTTTTGATTATGTGTTAAATAAATGTTAATAGTCCAAGAGGTGACTGCAATTTTTGGACCCCATCGAACATCATTCTGAATTTTGTATAGAAATTGAAGAAAAGTTAGTAGATTAGGAATCCGCTGGTCTGCCGTAGCAAAAGTGGCCGAAACTGATCAAAAATCGACTTGGAATGAGTTGAACTAAAATCCGATTGCCAAATATGTCATGACTTTCCAAAAAGAGAACAAACTTTTTCGTCTGGCAACCCACTGCATTTTGATATTCAATGAGAAAAAGCGCAAACTATTTCTGATCTCTGGCTCGGAAAACATGTATCTTTTAAAATTAAGCCAATTGACAACATTAGTTATGTTATCAATGACGTAATGTTTTTTGCCAACTTGGCTCCCTTTTAATAGATGCAAGTAGGATCGTCGCCAGATATCCGAATCGTCTGCAACCTTCTTAATTGAAAATTAAAGAGTGAGGGTTACCAAATAAAAAAAAATGCTCATTATTTGGCAAGTTATGGCGCATTTGGCAATTGGATTTAGTTCAACTTATTAACCTTTAACTGCTGTAAGCGGTCTGACAGACCGCGGGTCATTTTTTGTGGAATGCTTCCACCCCCTAAAATATCTCATCTTTGACTTTTATTTTAATTTTTCTGATACTATGTTTCTTAAACTTTAAACTGATGCTCACAAATTTGTGTGGCGCAGTATGGACCATGTGTTGCTCTTGCGCCAAAAACCTCAAACCACCCAACCACAGCAGTTGAAGGTTAAAAGTCAATTTTTGACCAGTTTCGGCCATTTTTGCCACGGCAGACCAGTGGATTCGTAATCTACTCACTTTTCTTCAATTTCTATAAAAAATTCAGAATGATGTTCCAAAATGATGTCCAAAAATTGCAGTCGCCTCTCAGTCTATAAGTTTTTACTTCAACCCCTTGTCCTCAGTTTTTAATTTCCACTGCAATTTCTATTTTAGACTAATTAAATTATAGTCTCAATTTTTAATCTTATGAGATTATATTAATTACAGTGAATGACCTTAATTTAGAATTTTTCCTCCATAACTTATTGATGGCATAATCGCCCTTGACAATTTATTAGAGAGTAACGTAAGTAAAGAATTGCCTTACATGACCATAGGCAGAGTCACTGTAGTCAAGATTTCCAGTTACTTGAGCGAAAAGGAGAAATTAGTACAGTCATCTAACACAAGTGCATCTCCTAATACGAAAGCCATTCTATTACCGACCACTAATAGTGGTTTTTACCGGATTGTATCACAATCTGATTTCTATACAGAATCAGATAATTTGGCATTCATTATCTCTTAAGCCGGATTTACACGCTACCAGCTGGGTTTCCAGTTTAGATCGTCAGTATTCTGTGACGTCAGCGGAGCGACCGCTGCGCCGCCTGACGGAGGTCATGGGAGAACGCACGTGATTGGATGATGGAAGTCGCCAGTAACAAAATGTTCGATCTACTGGTTCCAGTAGCCGGGTGACGTCACAGACGGGCGATCTAATCCGGAATCCTGACTAGTAGCGTGCAAATCTGGCTTTATGATTTTGCAAATACGGAATCGTCAAATATCGAAACTGTCAAAGACATATTTTTACAGCAGAGGCAAATAACTTATTGTATAGTCCCATATTAAGAGGAGGTCATGAAGTCCGAGAGGCGGCTGCAATTTTTGGACCCCATCGAACATCATTCTCAATTTTTTATAGAAATTGAAGAAAAGTGAGTAGATTACGAATCCACTGGTCTGCCGTGGCAAAAATGGCCGAAACTGATCCAAAAATCGACTTGGAATGAGTTTGAACTAAAATCCGATTGCCAAATATGTCATAACTTGCTAAAGAGAGAACACACTTTTTCGTCTAGTAAACCATTGCAGTTAGATTTTCAATGAGAAAAAGCGCAAACGATTTCTGATCTCTGGCTCGGAAAAACTTCTATCTCTTAAAAGTAAGCCAAATTCGCGACATCAGTTACGTCATCAGTGATGTAATGCTTATAGCCAATTTGGCTCGTTTGTGAAAGATGCAAGTAAGCCATAGCCACACATCCGAATCGTCAACAACCTTCTTAATTGAAAATTAAAGAGTGAGGGTTACAAATAAAAAAAAAAAATAAAAAAAAAAAAATGCTCATTATTTGGCAAGTTATGGCGCATTTGGCAATCGGATTTAGTTCAACTTATTAAATGTCGATTTTTGATCAATTTCGGCCATTTTTGCCACGGCAGACCAGTGGATTCGTAATCTACTCACTTTTCTCCAATTTCTATAAAAAAAATTCAGAATGATGTTCGATGGGGTCCAAAAATGGCACTCGCCTCTCAGTCTACTAGTAAGGATCATTCCCTATACTAGCTATGTTACAATTTTTAAACCCAGTGCATTTAGAAACTACTTTGTATAAAATCTTGACATTTAGAGAGTAGGCATGGAAACGATCACTTCATGAAATGACGAAAATTAAAAACTCGAAAATATCGTCTGATATATTTAATTTTATATTTGAAAATCTTACGTCAATGCAAATGCAAGTGGATCCACCTGGTTTTTATCTTTTGCTATTTTAGTATTCGTTTATAATCGACATACTTTTAATGTAAACAATGTATGTCATTTCATTAAGTGATCTTTTTCGTACCCACTCAACAAATGTCAAGGTTTTATAAAAGGTAGTTTCTAAATTCACTGAGCTAGAAGATTTCGAGTGTTTTCATTTAGTCTATCTATTATAAATGAAAATTAAAATAGCAAATCACAAAACTAGGTGAGTCACTGCATAAGCATATTGACGTAAAGATTTTCAAAAATAAAATATTACTAGGCGGTTTTTTTCGAGTTTTTAATTTATGCCATTTCATTAAGAGATAAATTTCGCACCTAACTCACCAAAAACTTCCAAGATTTTATACGAAATAAGTTTCTAAGTAGAATGTTGTAACATGGCGAGTATATTCGGAATTCCCCTTAACAAATTAATAAAAGGTTCAAAGAATGATTGAAAAGACCTTTGAAAGTGCATTTTAGAACTAACTCCTAAGAACTCTACTGATGGAGTATATTTCTGGATTGTAAGGATTTCTAAAGAAGAAAGCGAAAGGAAGGTGTGTCCGCGAGAGGGCGTGCGTGCGCCAACATCTGTTGCTCTCTCTCTCTTTCTGTCTTCAGATGTTGTGGTGGAAGTGCGAGAAAGCGGAGGATGTGGCAAACCCTCGCCTAGATGTGGCCCACACGAGGTAAGCCACGAATCCCTTGATCGACAAGCCTTTGTTTTGAGTTCTATGATGCAAATTACTCTTATTGAAGTTACTGTGCTCGTTTGTATGGGGAGTTCGGATACAAATTGTTATTTCAAAACATTTTTTTTTTTTAATTGCGTCCTTTATAAGGTAGTAACATTCTTTGAAACATGCATAAACTTTTACGAAAGAAATATACGTGGGAAAGTTGTAGGTAAATGACTGGGTTTAAGTTGAATAGTTTATTTTATTGAAAAGGATAATGTTTATTTTTTAAATAAACGAAGAATAGTTCTGATACAAATTGTTATTTCAAAACATTTTTTTTTTTTTAACTGCGTCCTTTATAAAGTAGCAACATTCTTTGAAACATGCATAAACTTTTACGAAAGAAATATACGTGGGAAAGTTGTAGGTAAATGACTGGGTTTAAGTTGAATAGTTTATTTTATTGAAAAGGATAATGTTTATTTTTTAAATAAACGAAGAATAGTTCTGATACAAATTGTTATTTCAAAACATTTTTTTTTTTTTAACTGCGTCCTTTATAAAGTAGCAACATTCTTTGAAACATGCATAAACTTTTACGAAAGAAATATACGTGGGTAAGTTGTAGGTAAATGACTGGGTTTAAGTTGAATAGTTTATTTTATTGAAAAGGATAATGTTTATTTTTTAATAAACGAAGAATAGTTCGGATACAAATTGTTATTTCAAAACATTTTTTTTTTAATTGCGTCCTTTATAAAGTAGCAACATTCTTTGAAACGTTCATAAACTTTTACAAAAGAAATATACGTGGGAAAGTTGTAGGTAAATGACTGGATTTAAATTGAATAGTTTTATTGTTGAAAAGGATAATGTTTTTTTTTTTTTAAATAAACGAAGAATAGTTATTTATGTAACTAGTGGGGAAAATAATTCAATCGTGGTAAAACTCTAATTTGACAAATGGGATAGCACGAGTCAAATAATTTACCGTGTTTGAAAAAGTATTTTCATACGTGTTGCATACAATATTTTTTATAATTACGTACACAAAATAGTTTTAATACATATATTTATTGATGTTATCAACTCGATTCAGGGAATTTCTTCTGAAATTATATAATTTTATATGATATTTGAGCACGAGGCATGCGTGACTGCACTACTTTCGCAACTATTTTTGAATCAAAATGATTAATAAAAGTTTAATTTTTTGCACGTTGTTATAAAAAACCCTCTTATCGTCTAGTTTGAAATGAATAAAAATTCTTAAATGAAATCAGTTAATCAAATTAATAAACATTGTTAGTGTTATTTTTTATGATTTTGATGCCGTTTATGGATTTGACATAGCTGCTTTTGAATCATGGGCCTTTTTCAACAATAAATGGAATAGACATAAAATTTAATATAAACTCTAGAAAAGGCTCTTTGTTGGAAAAACTCATTTTTAACCCTTTGCACTCCAGGCCTTTTTCGCGCGGATAGAACAGCAACTCGGGAAGTTACCCACCATTTTTGGATTGGTTCGCGATTACAGATCCGTTTCAAAGAAACTAAACACAGTCATTGGCCTTGCATCGAATTTCCGCATCAAACCTAGTGGTCCTCTCGAGTTGCGTCATCAAATCATGTGGTGAGCGAGAGTCATCTCTGGAGTGGAAAGGGTTAACATTGAGTCCGTTGGAAGTTATATGTTTGCTTAACCAACCAACAAATGGATGGCATATATTGGTAATCTATTGTATCCCAATTATAAAATTGTAAAAAGGTATGAAACTTCTCTTTCTGTGTGTCGCTTTGGAAATGCAATGTTTTAAGCAATAACACAGCGTATTCTTACTTTTGGTCGTCATTTGAGGGGACTTGGTATCTCTTGTTTTCACAAAAAATAATAAGAATATCAATTTTCTATTTTTTGCGTGTTTATAATCTTTGAAACCTTTTCCTTATTCTGGCAAGTTTTTGAGCTGATTCGATAACTGCAATTGTAGAAAAACTATATTTTTTAAGGAGAATTTAGCATTGCTGCAATAGCTTCTTTGATGTTTCAAACGCATTTTTCGCAGTTCGTGATTTTTGAAATTCCCACCTTACCCAAAATGGTAAAACTTAAGCAAATATGAATAAAATGACCGGAATTTTTTTTGTGTCATTATTAATATCTATTGACAAAAATTGGCATGGATTTTTGTATAAAATGAAATTTTTTTTTACAAATTTAAATGTTGAAAAATACCCTTTTTGTACTCTTTTTTTTGCCTATAGATACAGTAATTATAGTTTTTCTCGAAAACTATTTTACTTATTCTAAATACAATGCCTAAAAAGTTAGATTATTATTGGAAATTTAAAAAAAAAAAAAAAAAAAAAAAAAAAAATATTAGGAAAAAATATTGAAAAATGAAAAAGAAGATAGAATTTGAAATTTGATGAATTTTTTAAAAATTTTGAAAATTTAAAGCACTTTAAAAAAAAAATAAAATTTAACTTTTACTTAGTAATACTTCCAAATATGTAAACGTTATATTTGTAAAAGCTTAAATAAAAAAAAAAAAACTTGAAGGGCAACTAGTCCCCTTAAAATTCAAATTCATCTTGTTGAATGTGGTTTTCCATGTAAACATCAAGCGTATATTTTGACGACTTGTAATTCAATGAGAGGGTTGACAAAAAGCAAACAATTTTAACACAAAGTTTACCTGAGTATCCGGATAAAAAAAAAAAAAGTGACTTGCAAAAAGCGTATAAAGTGCATTTTAACAATTTAATTATTCGACTGTTACTTCAGATAGCTTGAATTTATATAAAATATCTACGCACAACACTGTTTTAAATTTTTATAAAATTTCTCAAAAAATTCAACCGAAAAATGAACGCGGAAGACATCGAAGTTTGGTTTCAAGTTGTTGTTTCACAAATCGTTTATCACCAAAATTGCTTAAAACTTTCTTAAGTTTAAACAAATATATTTTAGAAAAGATATGAATGAAAAATAACTAGAGTTTGGATTTCAAACTGTGAATTTCAAACAGTTTTTGTATTGCATTTTCATTAGCAACAACTTAAAAAAAAATTCCTAAAATAATTTGTAGGGGAAATTAAAGGGATCGTGAATTCAAATTGCTATTTTCTATCAAGCAATAACAAAATTGCTTAAAACTTTCATAAAGTTTTCCCAAAATCAATTAGTAAAAAAAAAAAATAATGGCCCGAAGTTTTACAATGAATTTTTTTTTTGTTTGTTCCATTGAAGATGCATTGTATTCCACAACATTGTGGAATATTGCCAACCCGTTGTCGGTAAGATGAAAAGAAGTTTTTCATTGTTGTTGTAAATAATTTCTTTCCGTGTGGTGATTGAGTTCTGTAAGGTTTTCTGTAAGTACTTAGTTCTGGAATTTTTTATTGCACTATTTCACTTGATTTCTTCATTTTCGTATTTTACAAATGTGTTTTGTTTTTTTTAAATGCTGTATTATTTACCAAATGATACATGTGTAACTCGTTAATTTTTTTTTTTTATTTAAACATCCAATGGACAGTTACCGCATCTTTTTTTTAATTGTTTTTATTCAATTCTAAATGTTGCGAAAAGGCTATAAATACAAAAAATTTTGCTCACTGCACTTTCTCTCTCTCCCCCCCCCCTTTTTTTTTTAAAAAAATTTTTCAACCTAAATTTTCTTGTTAGTTTTGTTGGGAAAAAGGATTCATTCGGTTCGAATTGAATGTGACGTCACGTGATCTGAAACAACTTGGCTCGAAATGCAGCATCCGAAACCAGCTTTGCAAGTTTCTCGCAAATGGCGCCAACAGGTATGGGATATGGCAATTGTCTACCAAACATACACCAGCTCTCTGGCAGAAACCTCACGATAACCATAGGATAACCGGAAGGATGTCTTGACGCCACAGCTATAGAGCGGATCGTTTTGATCGGACGGGGATTCGGGGCAATTTCGTTTCTTAATATTTAAATAACTATAATTCTTTTAAAGAACTTTTGTTTGAATATTTGGAATCAGAAAGAAATTTTTCATAAATATTAACTAATTTCTTTCGTTTTTAAAAATTGTGGCAAATGTCCATTTTTTCGGGATCACGGGCATACTTGGGCGCAACCACAATATTTCTATGTGACGAGTTTTCAATCAAACCCTAAGTTGCTGCTCTGTATAGAAACATGCAAAACCTTCTCTCTATGCAAAACATTCTCTTATATTATACATAACTTATATCTTATATATAATACATGACATGTCGTCAACATTTTTGTAGTTCCCTGATGTGTTATCTACAAATGCCAAAGAATTTAAATTATTTTTGCCTAGTTTTTCGAGTTATACTAAGCACACTAACTAAGGACCGTGGTCAGCATAACTCCCGAACAAATTGACCTGCGATGTTCAAATTTTGTGTGCTTGTTAGTGGTGGCAATGGGACCTACCAAATAGGTTTTCGTCAAAATCGCGCTCGCGCATAAGGTTTAAATCAAGAAAAATCATATATATATATTTTTTTCAGCAATTGCTAAAAAACGGCTGTAACGACTTTTATTAAAATCTCTGTGCTAATGCCTCTTTGTCCCCACCTTTGAAATTGCCGTAGAAATGCTATAACAAAAGTTGATAAACGTGGGCCTTTAACACAGAGCTCCCTGTCCTTGAGCATCGCCCATCAACGATTGATTATTTTCTGTTTCCCACGCAAGCAAGGACAATATAATGTCTATCGAATAACACCGCCAATTTGGCCATCTTGCCTATTTTCTCCCATGTAAAAATTATGGGTAAAAATATCGCCAAACTGTGCATTTTCTTATTTAAATGAGTGAAAATATGAAAACGGTAAATATCTTCATACATTTTAATGCAATGACCAATATTATACTAAACTTCAACTTAACTAGACATCACTTAGACGGTAGATCGTCACAGTGCTCATAGGTATTTAATCCATTTTGGCGGAGTGAAGAGATAATGTTCGCCAAACCACAACAGAACAAAAGGCTATAAGGTTTGGCGAGAATTATGTCTTCACTCCGCCAAAATGGATTAAATACCTATGAGCACTGTGACGATCTACCGTCTAAGTGATGTCTAGTTAAGTTGAAGTTTAGTATAGAGCGTGATTGAAAGTTGCTCAATGCTCCACACCTCTGGTTTTGAGATTGCTTACAAAGTGTATTTCTTAATCATTCATAACTAAAACATGGGGATACTGTTTAGAGCGGAGAGAGGGGAGGGGGGGGGGGTTCTGATCCAAAGAAACTCTTCCCCGTGATGACACTCCAACAAATTTTCTTTTCTCCCGTTTTATAAAACCTTTCTTGACAACTGTGTTGACAAGCAAGTAAAGTTTTCCTTTCGCTAAAAGACATTGTTTGAATACTCATTGATGACTTTTGAGTATTGCTGATAAATGTGCATTCATCCGTACTGCCCCAGGGAAAATAATAGAACTCATAAAAGAGTTTTTGATATAAATTCTTTATATGCGTTGCCATTTTTTATATTCATTAACATGGGGCCGTTTCTGTTGCCATCGTGTGCTTGGTGTTGGCATCTATACTAAACTTCAACTTAACTAGACATCACTCAGACGATATATCGTCACAGTGCGCATAGGCATTTAATCCATTTTGGCGACGTGAAAGCATAATGTTCGCCAAACCACAACAGAACAAAAGGCTATAAGGTTTGGCGAACATTATCTCTTCACTCCGCCAAAATTAATTAAATACCTATGAGCACTGTCACGATCTACCGTCTAAGTGAGGTCTAGTTAAGTTGAAGTTTAATATAATTTTAAATATTTAAAAAAAAAAAAAAATCTCTATCAGAAAAATATACGGCAAACTACTTTTCAAAATTTATTCAATAAAAATGAATGAGAATTTATGCGCTCACATCCAAATATCTTTTATTTATTCCGATTAAAACAATTCTATTATTTATTTATTAAAACGATTAGATGAGGGCAAGTTGATTTATTTGCATTCTGTAAAAAATGACCTTTAAGTGACAGTGAAAGTCACCAAAATTTGATAGAATACCATTGTCATCGACATCAAATCTATCTGCCAAGTTTCAGCCCGATTGGATGATGGCAAGTGCCCCGGTAGATTTGCCGCCATCGACATAATCAGCCACACACGAAATGGTTGGTTGTATTCAGATTATCTGGCGCCGTCAGCAACACGAGGGCTATAATGCTCCGACACATTCGTCATTAGACAAGCCAACATACATTTACAAACACCCATGCCTTACACGGGACTCGGAACCCGCAACCTCGAGGTCTAGAGGCTAGCACACTAACCACTATACCGTTTGGTCGGCCACACAAAATGGAAAGTTAATATAAAGGATTATATATATATATATATATATATATATATATATATATATATATATATATATATATATATATATATATATATATATATATATATATTTATTTGTGTTTTCTTTGTTAGCTTTAAATTTCATATATATATAATAAAATTGGCTTTACAAAGTATCGAAAGAACTGCATTTTAAATACTCATGCTTTATCAAGTGCTTTGATGAAATGCTCTAAATAACCACGCGAGATCTATTTAAGAATCAGATATTTATTCACAAAATCTTCACGTACAATTTCCCCGTGTACTTCCTTTTTTGAATGTGACAAAAACTGAAGTGAAATGTTTATAAAATATGAGATTTATTTCAAATAATTTTCCACTCATACTTCGCTAAAAAGATTAAGAATGAATTCTGGAGAAAATTGAGTTTCAGGGAAAAAAAAAAAAAAAAAAAAAAAAAATACACTCTTTTTTTTTAATAATCAAAACTTGTACAAAAAGCGCTTCTTCATTCTTTTTTTTTATTATTTCAATGGAATAAATGGAAATTTTTATAAAAATTCCAACAGTTTAAATGGTTTTTAGTGATGTGTTCCTAATATATTGAAAACAGATTACTTAAAAAATGAGAAGAATTTATATTGGAAAAATACTTCTAATACGGTTAAAAAGTGAAAAGTTTTACCCAAAAGCATTCTAAAGAAGAAATGCAGTTTTAAACGACTTTGGATATTGCTTTAGCGTTCGACTAAAGCTTAGAAAACAAATTCGATTCGCTATTTATTTTTTAAAATATTTTTGTTCCATATCCCAAATGCATTAAATATTCACAAGAAAAGATGATTTCCAATTTATAAACGCGCTTGTATTCTTTGTATTTAAGATAGCTATTGTTAGTGCATATTCATTCAAGTATGCGACGAATATAGTTTTAAGCAATTTACCTGAATTTATATGAGTAAACTTGCTTCGAAAGAAAGTCGAAGCAAATTGGCATCGTTAAGAATATATGAGTACTGTAGCATTATAGATTTAATTTTTATGTTAATAACCCTTTAAAAATCCGTTTTAATTATCTGATGAACACAATTAATAATAATGAATATATAAAGAAATTAAGAAAGTAAAATTTGAAAATTCTGCACGCATTAAAAAAAAGTTATCTGTTGACTAGTAGGTAAATATTGTATTTCAAGAATTTCTGTTTTAATAATATAACTCATAAAAACAAAGTCTTTAATATGTATCCTTTTATATGCATTGCCAATTTTTATATTCGTTAACACAGCGCCGATTCTGAAAACAGCGTGTGCTTGTTGTTTGCATCTAGTTTTAAATATCAAAAACATTTCTATCAGCAAAAAGTGCGCGGCAAACTACGTTTCAAAAATTATTTATTAAAAATGAACTTCATTAAAAAAATTTATTATTTATTTATGAAAAATTTTTGGCAACGAGAGAGAGAGCTTCCACAATGGTAGGTTCAATGCTATTTTTACGCGATTGGATAACGGCATTTTTCTTTTATTAGTATTCAGTAAAAGTGACCTTTTAGTGACAGTTACAGCCCCAAATTTTGATAAAATGCATTGTCATCGACATAAAATCCATCTCCTAATTTTTACCCCGATTGGATGACAGCAAGGGGGTTAACCCACTGACGGTCATGGGAATGGGCGAAATTCTATAGTTGTTTTCCCTGCAACTATTTTTAAATTATTTTTCTAATTCAAATACATAATTTTTTTTAATTATTTTTTATGTATATTGTTTTAGATAGGTTATAAAATATCATCCTAATAAAAATATTTTATTTTAAATTTTATTTATAAATTTAAAAATGTTGTGTATTGCTGGAAAAACAGGGGATCAAATGTCGTATATATACGTACATGACCGTCAGTGGGTTAATCAGGCTTCCGCAGATTCAGCCGTCATCGACACACACACACACACACACACACACACACACACACACACACACACACACACACACACACACACACGCACGCACGCACACACGCACGCACACACACACACACACACACACACACACACACACACACACACACACACACACACACACACACACACACACACACACACACACACACACACACACACACACACACACACACACACACACACACACACACACACACACACACACACACACTTTCGGCAATTGCTTAAAAAAAAAAACGATCAAACGATTTTGATTAATTATCTCTGTGCCAATGCCTCTTAAGTTATTCCAATCGTCCCCACCTTCGAAATCCCCGGAAAAAAAAAAAGCGATAAAAGCGTTAAAAATTGATAAACGAGTGCCTTTAACACAGGAGCTCTCTGCCCTTCAGCATCGCCCGTCAACGATTGATTTTTTTCAGTTTCACGTGCAAGAAAGGACAATGTAATGTCTATCGAATAACATCGCCAAATTCGCCATCTTGGCATTTTTTTCCCATGTAAAAAATATTGCCAAATATATCACCAAACTGGCCATTTTTTTTTAAATAAAAGAGTGACAATATGAAAACGGTCAATAACACCGTATCAAATTTTAATGCAACTACCAATATTAAAGTGTAATTGAAAGTTGTGCGATGTTGACTACCCTTAGTTTTAAATCTTATCGGAGGAATTATTTTTTACTTTCAATTACCCATATGTATATATACATAAGGTAATGAAAGTTTAGCATTCGGTCTAAAAAAAATGTTCGATTTTTTTGCATTTCTCCACGTGTGTGTGGTCAGCATAACACCCGAACAAATTGACCTACCATGTTCAAATTTGGTATGAGGATTAGTGGCGGCCATGGGACCTACCATTAAGGTTTTCGTCAAAATCGCGCATTAGCGTAAGGTAGCTGCCATTGAAAAAAATCATGTTTTTCAATGATTGCTGAGAAACGGCTCTAACGATTTTGATTAAAATCGCTGTGGTTATGCCTCTGAAGGTGTTCTAAATATCCCTACCTCCAAAATTCCCATAAAAATGTTTTAATGACGTACAAAGTTGAAAAATGAATGCCTTCAACACAGAGTTTTCCTTGAGCATAACCTCATCAACGATCGTTTTTTCTTCTCCTCCCAGTTTCGCTTATAACAAAGGATAATATAAGGATTATCGAAAAGTATATCGCCAAAATCACCAATTTGGCGATTTTTTTTTTCTTGAGATCCATACAAGAATTATCGCAAAAAAATATCGCCAAACTGGCCATTTATTCTAAATGAAGGATGGAAATATACAAACGGTAAAAGACACAAATCCGCGTCAGTATTATAGTGTAATTGAAAGTTGTGCGATGTTCCACACCCCCTAGTTTACCTTCTGATAATCAGTTTTGTAATTTAACCAATTGGCCTATATTACCTACTTCCTGGAACCTCTGTATAGTTATGATCCCATAAAGCTGTTTCGGGGGGAAAAGCTATCATGAAAATGACAGATTCGGGCATTTGTTTTAAACGGCTTTATAAAGCTTTAAAAAAAAAATAAAAAAAAAAATGGGCGTTTATTTTTCAGAATGGACGATCCTTCAAAGCAAAAATGACAGCGCTTGAAAGTTTGAGAGATTTATTTGAACACCCTCTTTCTCGTTGCCATTCCATTGTTATAAAGTGGGCCAATACCTGCAGAAGATAACTTCACTAAATTATCCACAGAATAATGTTCTGCGGCTGAAGATATTTTCCCTATCGAAGCCAATTTTTCAGTGGCGGACGGCAGCTTTTTTTTTTTTGTTGCTGTTTTTCGTTGAGACGGAGAAGGAAGAGGTAAAAGAGATAGAGAGAAAAATTATTGCCTGAAAAGATTCTGAACGTTCTCCTTATCCAAGAAGATATAGATAGGTGTGTAAAAAAAAAGTATAACAGAACCCCCCCCCTCTCAAATTTATCGAATTTGGCGACGGAAATAGTTGTCAATTTTTGTTTAAGAATGTTCATTTCTTACATACATAATGATAGAGAAGGTCTTTGTTTTTGCTTATCGCTAAATTAGTAGGGGAGACTTGTGTAACTAGGGCCACCCCATTTTTATTGAATAATGTTTAGTTCTAAGTTTTTTAACTCATTTGGGTAAGTGGCAACACCCAATTGCTCTTTTGGCAGCCATTTTGAAATTTTACAGGAGAAGGCTGTGACAAGTTATAAGTGGAAAATATTTTTATATGGTCTGCAGTAACATTTTGAAGCTCGTGTCTTTTATTGTTTTACATAGTTAAGTCTCAATACTTTTCTTTGAATTCTAGTAAAATTTTTTGTTTGTATCATTAAGTACTAAATGAGATGTTTAAATATGTCCTTTCTCCATGCGCATTTTTAGTAGCAGACATTTTATATCAAATTATCAAGTCGTGTGCCTAGGGCTACATATAGTGGCTTATTGTGTTCAAATTGCCAAAACCAAAATCTATGGGTGCTGCAAAGCGACAATGCATGCAGCTCATTTTTTTTGGAATCAGTTTTTCAAGTTATGAAAATACTTGTGATTCACTAATAATTTGACACATTGCAATTTATTATAGTTATTATATGATAAACCAATGACTGATAACGACTTGATATTGTTTCTTTTACAAAATTCATTGTGTTTGTTTTCTATTCATTATGGACTGAAACCTCACTTAAAGAGAATGGCCCTAGGTACAACGAGGTCTTGTACCTAGGGCCACTTGCGAAATTTCTTTAAAAACGTTCTATTTGACAGAATCTATTATTTTAAGTATTTATATTAATCCCAATGGGAAGTAATTGCTATAGCGATGTATGCATATCAGTTTCACATTTTTAAACGGCTCAGTGGCTCATTTTTTGTGCACTGAAAAAAGGCGGCCCTAGGTATATAAGTCTCCCCTTCAGAAGCTAATAGTATTAATAATAATAATAATAATATTAATAATAATAATATTAATAATAATAATATTAATAATAATAATATTAATAATAATAATAATAAAAAAACAACTTAAAATAGATAAGTTTATGTGAAGTAAAGAGCATTCTGTGACAATAGAATTTAAAATTTGATGCTTTTTAGCCTCTAGGATTGCCGGAGCCCCCAAATAATCCATAAAAACAAAGTTTTAAAATATACCCTATGTATGCTTTGTTCATTTTTATTTGCAATCGCAACTTATTTAAGTGGTTTTGAGTTCAGATCAACTTTCATAGTATTGTCCCCCATTAACATATTATTATAATTACTAACTCATTTTTGTCCTCAAAACTTGTTAAAATGCATTGTCATATACAGCAAGTCTATATGCTAAGTTTCAGATTGATTGTATGACCGCAAGCGGATTAATTAGTCCTCGAAAGCTGCTGTAGAGACGTGTGTCAAAGTGGAATCTAAGAGACAGCATAAAAACTTGACAGATTACATTGTCATCGAATTTATCTGCTAAGTTTCGGCTTGATGGGATAATGGCAAGCTGGTCAATTAGCCTCGCGCAGATTGGCCAGCCACAAACCAACACACTCTAATATACACAAAAATAAAATCGAAGTTAATAGTATAAAAAAATGTAATAACTTTACATTTAAAAATATATCAGTCAAATATAAACACCAATTAAACAATCGAAGTAACCACAGTAAAATAAATTAAAAATTTGACTTTCTTTAATTTCAGTGAAGTTTACTGTTTGAGTACTTTTTGCAAATTTTAAGAAAACGTCACTGATTGGTTAAAATTACGATTCTCCTGAATAGTTTGAAAAGTGGGAAGATTGAGTGGTTTGTAACAATGTGTAATCAGTACGAGACATGCAGCTTAACATGGATTTCGAATCACAATCAACATACATGCCTAACCCAAAATTCGAACCCGGCACCTTTGGCATGCGAGGCCAGACTGCTAACCACACAACAGGTGGGCTGAAATGTGGGAAGGGAGATAATTTCATAACTTGATTGGTGGTCGCTATAGGATTATGACTTGGACATTTGGTGACAAGTTTGGCCGCCAAGCTTGTCGACAATCTTGTCAACTTGGCGACATTTTTGTTACTGAAAATTACAGCTCGGGCAAGTCCTTTGTTTTAACATATTGTTACAAAATTCGACTGTTTATAGTGAGGAATTTTTTTTAAAGTTCTATTTCACTTAATTTAATTTGTAAACAGTGATAATACAGGTTAGAAAAAGGTGGCAACACCTAAATCATTCGGGAAATTTCGAGACATTTCGATCAGTGATTGGTTGGCTGGATTTCGCTGGAAATTTCTGCCGCGACACTATTTAGAGAGACGAAAAATGAGATCGCCAATTCAGACGAGAATCGTTTGCTGTTCGGAAAACATAAGATGCTTTGTTTACTTTCGTTGTGCCTGAATTATTGCTGAGTTCGAAGTTGTACGTAACGAAGCTTGTATTAAAGCTTGATAGCAATTGTGAGCCTTCAACAGAAGAATAAGTTATAGTTTTTATTAAGTAAGAACTGTGTCATCAATCCTTCTGAGAAAATTTCATAACAATATTATCAAACTTAATAGAGGAATAATTCGGTCGTTTTCAGTGTTTTCCTGTAATGTAAGCAGTAATGTAAATCTCTATAGCGGAATATATACTGAAATAATGCTTTGAAAAAGTTTCATTTCGACTAGATGCAATATGAGTAGTACATGTAATTTTTTTACACTTAAATTCAAAACTTTAATTTAAGGGTAATTTAAAGCTTTTTAAAAAAAAAAAATAATGTGAAAAATGAAGCAAATGTTAGTCGTATTTCAAAGATAATTAAACTAAATTCTTCATAAATTCATTAATGATAATAATACAAAGGTAATGAAAATAATGTAATCATCATAGCAATTATATAATGATTATAGTACTGATAATAGAAACAGTGATATTACAGTAAATTTACGAGAAATATCAGTCATTAATTTAATAATGATTATAACCATAATAAAATCACGATAACACGATACTGATAATAAGATAATAACATTCATGTTAATAAGTAAACAATAAAAAATTTATATTAGGTTTGACACAAAATCAAAGAAAAAAATTCATACAAATAATGATAAAATTATAATAGTAATTATTATGATAATAGCATTAACAATAAAAACAACAATAATAATGAAAAAAACAATGACAATGATTATAAAATACTGATAATGATAATTAGGTACTGATAATGATATAACATTAGTTATATAATAAAGATAACCTTGTTTTTGTCCCATGTCGTAAATTAAGTTCTTTAAAAAGCTCTTTTACCATTACATTTTTTAATAATCCATAAAACAAAGTTTTAAATATGAATCCTTTATATGCATTGCCAATTTTTATATTTATTAACACAGCGATGTTTCTGTTGCCAGTTGGCATTTAATTTTTAACGTTAAAAACATCTCTATCAGCAAAATATCTGGCAAACTACTTATCAAAATTTATTCGTCAAAAATGAATGCAAATTTAAGCACTCACATCCAAATATCTTTTATTTTTTCCGATGACGACAGTTTCATTATTTATTTATTAAAACAGTTTTGGCAACAGGAAAGAGTTTCTTCAGTGATCGGTTAAACTCTAGGTCAGCGCGATTGGATGACGGCAAGTTGGTTTATAAGTATCCCACAAAAGCAACATTTTAGTGACAGCTACAGCCGCCAAAATTTGATAAAATGCATTGTGATCGACATCGAAACTATCTTCCAAGTTTCAGTCCTATTGGCAAGGGGGTTAATTAGGCCTCCGCAGATTTGCCAGCCATCAGCAAACACACACACACACACACACACACACACACACACACACACACACACACACACACACACACACACACACACACACACACACACACACACACACACACACACACAACCGAAGTTAATATAATGGATTTAAAAAAAAAGAGAAAAAAAAAGTCCCCCATCCTGCATCAGTATTTAATCATTTAGTGTGTGTTCGCAAAACAATACACAACAGAGCAAGACTGATGATCAGTCTTTCCCCCCCAAGTGGACATCAGTGCTCCCTTCCCACTTTTAAAAGCGCAATTCGTTCCAACCAACAGGATTAAGAAAAGAAAAAAAAGAATCCCCCTCCCCCCATCCGATGTCGCCCGAAGAACTAGTGAGATAACTTTCGGGTTTATTTTTACTCTCTCTCTTTCGCACACCCTCTTCCCTTTCTGTGAGAAGACGCAAAAGAGAACTCCGGTGTTCTTATCGTGTTCTGCTGCTATGGATTACGGGCAAAGGAGACGATCATTCCAGGACTTGGGACGCTTCTAGAACTTATTTGGATTAAAAACATGCACCAGTGGATCCGCATAACAGGTGGGTCAACCCCCTCTTTTTTTTTTTTTTTAAATAAGTGGTCACGTGGCTTTGGGAGATTATGCATGATGTATTTGTATTATTTTCGGGAGGGGTGGCTTCGATTGAAGAAGTTTTCTATCATCATGATGCACACCTTTTAAAATATATATATATATTTTTTTAATATTGATTCTTTTTAAATCATTTATATTAACTTCGATTTTGAGTGGATGTTATGTCGATGGCGGGCACATCTGCGGAGGCCTAATTAATCCCCCTTGCAGTCATCCAATCGGACTGAAACTTCGAAGCCGATGACAATGCATTCTCTCAAATTTTGGGAGCTGTCACTGTCAATAAAAGGTCGCTTTTACGGACTCCAACTAGCCGTCATCCGATTGCGCTAAAATAGTATTCAACTGACCATTGAAGAAACTCTTTGCTGCTGCCAAAATTGTTTTAGTAAATAAATAATAAAACCATTTTAATCGGAATAAATAAAAGATATTTACACGTGAGTGTTTAAATTCACGTTCATTTTTAATAAATAAATTTCGAAACGTAGTTTGCCGCAGATTTTGCTGATAGAAATGTTTTTGATGTTTAAAATTAGAGGCAAACACCAGGCACACGTAGCTTACAGAATCGACGCTATGTTAATGAATATACAAATTGCAGTGCTTTGTTTTTATGGATTACATTATTACCTCTTCAGGTTGAATTTTGCTTTGACCTTTTTTTCATCTTGATTCATTCTCTTGAATAACATTTTTCCTCTGATTCTTTTTGATTGGTTGATTGTATTCAGATTATCTGGTGCCGTCAGCAACACGAGGGCTATAATGCGCCGAAACACTCGTCATTAGACAAGCCAACACACATTTACAAACACCCATGCCTAACACGGGACTCGGAACCCGCAACCCCGCTGTCTAGAAGCTAGCATGCTAACCACTATACCGTTTGGTCGGCCTGATTCTTTTTGAAAGCCTACTTTTTACTTTCATTTATCTATATGTATACATAGGGTAATAAAAGCATAGTATTCGGTAAAAAATAAATAAAAATAAAATAAATAAAAATCGATTTTTTCCACGTTTTGGAATATCCTGATTTCAAAGGCCAAACGGTACAGTGGTTAGCGTTCTAGCTTCTAGACCGCGAGGTTGCGGGTTCCGAGTCCCGTGTTAGGCATGGGTGTTTGTAAATGTGTGTTGGCTTGTCTAATGACGAGTGTTTCGGCGCATTATAGCCCTCGTGTTGCTGACGGCGCCAGATAATCTGAAAAAACAAACAATCGACCTGATTTCAAAAAAGTGATCTAGAAAAAATGTGTGTCAGTGTGTGTCTGTGGTCAACATAACTCCCTAACAAATTGACCTACGATGTTCAAATTTGGTGTGCGGGTTGGTGACTTACGATTAAGGACACAGGGACTTACCATTAAGGTTTTCGTTAAAATCGCGCATGCGCATAAGGTAGCTGCCATTGAAAAAAAATCATTTTTTTTTTAGTAATTGCTAAAGAAAGGGCTCTAACAATTTTGTCCAAAATCGCTGTGGTAATGCCTCTTAAGGTGTTCTAAACAGCTCCCTCTCCAAATTTCCCATAAAAATGCTTTATTGAGGTAAAAAGTTGAAAAACGAATGCCTTTAAAACAGAGCTCTATTTCCTTTGAGCATACCTCATCAATGATACTTTTTTCTCCTCTTCTCATTTTAACTTATAAGAAAGGATAATGTAAGAATAATTGAAAAGTATATCGCCAAAAGTGTTTTTTTTTTTTTTTTTTAAAGAGACCCATATTAGAATTATCTCAAAAAATATCGCCATACACTGGCCATTTTTTCTAAGCGAAGGAGGAAAATATAAAAACGATAAATGACACAAATCCACATCAGTAATGTAGTGAAATTGAAAGTTGTCCAATGTTGCACGCCCCTGGTTCAAACTTTGGCCTCTTTAAAAAAATGTGTAACGCTTCACTATCTCTTTCTCTCTCTCTCTTTTTTGCCCTTTAAAGAAGAGTTTTACAAAAGTTTTCTTCAAAAGGACCCTCCCTCCATTCCCCTCCCTTTCTAAAGAAGATTTTCAATAACGAATGCTTTCAATCAAAACGTCTTTTTTATTTGAACCCAAGAAATTATACGATTTCGTAAAAGTCTGAAATTAGGCTTAAACTCAAAGCTCACTTCGTCATTTCAAATACGAAACTTAAAAGAGTTTGACGATTTGACTCCCGAAAAAGGTCGAAAATGGTATTTTCAATTCAATAAGTATTAATCTTTTGATACTTCTTTCTTTCATTCTTTTCAATTTTATACTATAGATTTATAAACCCTCTCGTAGGGAAGACAGGAATTTATTTTCTAGGACGGAAACATAATTTTAAGCGGATTTTTTTTTTTTTTTTTAAAAAAACTTTACCGGTTCCATATATAACAATTCATTCGAATTGCTAATAAGTTGAAAGGACTTCATTTTGACAAAAAATGGAATGTTTATTTGATTTCTAACGTTTATACAGAAGTCAAGTTTTGAATTGAACAAAAAAAAAAAAACTTTAATTTTTTTTTTTTTTTTTTATGAATTGAAAAAAAATGAAATCGAAATATTTAAGTGTTTGTTTCTATATTACATTTACTTTTTTGGTTTTATGTTGTTTAAGGAGATCCAACACTCAAAGTTTTAAAATCTTTATTTTTTCTGAAATATTTTATGCAGTGCTGTATTAATGCTTTGAAATACAAAAAAACTATTCTGAATTTTTTTATTTAAAAATATATATATATATATATACATATTTTTAAATTGAAAACTTCAAAATTTTTACATTTCTAAAAATTTGATGTACCCAAACATCTTTTTTGAAAAATCACTTCATATTTACATTAAATTACTTCTTATAATTCATATCATAAATTGTCTTCATTATTTTTAATAAAGTATTTAGAAAGAAATAAAACAAATATTTCGTGCTTAAACTATATAAAACCCATAGTATGGAAAGTTCCAAAAACTTTAAAGGATAATAATAAATCAAAATATACAATTTAAAATTTGAAACATGCATTGATTTTAAAGCTACGAGTTATTTTATATGAGTTGATAGAAGTTTTTTTTTTTTTATAAATTTAAAACAATAAAATATAAATCGAAATTTTACTTCTAAGAATGGGCTTTATTGTTCTCTAGAAATTAAGTTACTTTGAAAAGAATCCATAATTCAGAATTTTACACTTAGAAAAATTATAATGGTCAATGACCTGTGCGTTTCATTTTTAAGTAATTTTGAATCCTCTTGCACATTTCTAAATGGCTTAAAGCTACTCCTTTTTTTCAATTACCTGGTTTCCCCAGTCTGATATTGTATGTTCTTGCACCAATGTATGATAAAGATTTGATAAAACTTTTATTTTGTCCCAGAACCAAAACATTTTGAAGGGGTCTGCGACTCAAAATTAAAAAAAAGAAAAAAAGAATATATATATATATATATATATATATATATATATATATATATATATATATATATATATATATATATATATATATATATATATATATATATATTATTGTGAAAAAAAAAATATTTTTAAATAAAATGTCACAATTTTTTTCTACACTAGTAAAACTTGAAATATTTAAGTTTTTGTTTTATAGCAACAGTATTTCAGACATGCTATCTTGAAACTTTGAAACTGTTTTTCTCGGTGATGGCTTTTTGTCCCTTTTTTGAGTTTAAATTGATATAACTCAAAAACTACTTGTAATTTATGAAACTTTTCACAATTATTTTTCATATACATGTCTTTGATTTCTCCACAGGAATTGTGTATTTTTATTCAACTTTTTTTTTTTTTTTTAAAGTTTTTGGAGCTTAACATACTATGGATTTTACACAGTTTTTGTCCAAAATATTTTTTTTTTTTTTTAATTTTTTCTAACAACTTTATTGAAAAATCATGTAGGCAACTTTTGATATGAATGATAAGAAGTAATTTAATTAAAAAAAAAAGAAGTGATTTTTTTTATAAAAGATTTTTAGATACATCAAATTTAGAAAATATCAAAATTTTAAAGTTTTTAAATTTTTTTTTCTTCTAAATTTGAAAATTTAAAACAGTTTTTTTTTAAGCTTCAAAGAATCAGGCATTACTGCCTAAGAAATATTAGAAAAATAATTCTAAAAATAATAGATTTTAGAATTTTGAGTCCCAGACCCCCCCCCCCCCCCCCCCTTCAAGAGGTGGACTGTTTGTGATGATATGCGTAAACAATGTGTAGTTTAGGACCAGCAGTCGAGAATGGAACAAGTCGGAATCGTCGTGTTTCCAAATCAGCTAAATAGCCAGAGCCCCACACCTTGAATTTAAAATTGGGATTCTTATTCGTTTTTTTTTTTTTACCATGGAGGGAATATCAGTGAAACCACAGTTCGTTCATGACTCTTCCTGAACGTAAGTCGATTTCACTATACATAATACTGGATACTGTCACGAATTGAATCCTTAAAGCCGGATTCACACTAAACTAAACTCCAACTTAACTTGACATCACTTAGACGGTAGATCGTCACAGTGCTCATAGGTATTTAATCCATTTTGGCGGCGTGAAAGCATAATGTTCGCCAAACCACAACCCTGTAGAGAACTATAAGGTTTGGCGAGAATTGTGTCTTCACTCCGCTAAAAGGGATTAATTGCCTATGAGGACGGTGAAGATCTATCGTCTAAGTGATGTCAAGTTAAGTTGGAGTTTAGTATAGTAAGGATTACCCGCTATGTTACGATCTTCTAGCCCAGTGCATTTAGAAACTACTTTCTATAAAACCTTGAAATTTGGTACGAAAATGATCACTTAATGAAATGACATCAAATT
Source organism: Linyphia triangularis (assembly GCA_963978545.1). Lineage (NCBI taxonomy): Eukaryota > Metazoa > Arthropoda > Arachnida > Araneae > Linyphiidae > Linyphia > Linyphia triangularis. The sequence continues at coordinate 105,109,716 of OZ021723.1, read as the reverse complement.
AAAAACTCGAAAATAGCGTCTAATATATTTTTAATTTATAATTGAAATTCTCACGTCAATGCATATGCAGTGGCTCCACCTGGTTTTGTCTTTTGCTATTTAAATTTTCATTCATAATATATCGACATTTAATAGAAACAATTTATGTCATTTCATGAAGTGATCTTTTTCGTACCTACTCACCAAATGTGAAAGTGGTTATAGAAAGTAGTTTCTAAATGCACTGGGCTAGATGATTGTAACATAACGAGTATAGGGAAGGATCCTTAATTGGACTTCCTCGTAACTAATACAAATATCTATTGGGGTGATTACTTAGCCTTTTTCGGTTTTAAGTTTATGACCAAACATGCAGTAGAGATCAGTGGTAAAATATCTACACCGTCTTGACCATTTTTTTTTAAGACTCGATACGACCTGAATGTCGTGTATCTCCCCCTCCCTTCTTCTTCCCCGAGCGAGGGACGTTGGAATGATCCAGTGTGCCCAACAGAATTCCTTCCGAATCTCAGACGATCCTCTTCTTCGAAAATAGACGGGGCGCGTTGGCAGCACCTCCTCTCTCGCTCCTCTCGTCTGCTGCCACATCGGATCAAAATAACTCTCTCCCTCCCGAGATATTTGATGACGTCACTTCGTGAGGAAGGCAGCGTGTTGCGCAACCTACTCACCGCACACTTATCGTTTGGTGGTGAATGAATGTTCTATAATACTTGGTGTCTCTCTCACGGAGTCCTCTAGAGTCGATTAAGAGGTTTTTAGTCCATCCATTATAGAGTGAGAGGCGACTGCAATTTATGGACCCCATCGAACATCATTCTGAATTTTTTTTATAGAAATTGGAGAAAAGTGAGTAGATTACGAATCCACTGGTCTGCCGTGGCAAAAATGGCCGAAACTGGTCGAAAATCAACTTTGTATAAGTTGAACTAAATCCAATTGCCAAATGCGCCATAACTTGCCAAATAATGAGCATTTTTTTTTTTTCATTTGGTAACCCTCACTCTTTAATTTTCAATTAAGAAGGTTGCAGACGATTCGGATGTGTGGCTATGGCTTACTTGCATCTTTCACAAATGAGCCAAATTGGCAATAAACATTACGTCACTGATGACGTAACTGATGTCGCCCAATTTGGCTTACTTTTAAAAGATACCAGTTTTTCGAGCCAGAGATCAGAAATCGTTTGCACTTTTTCTCGTTGAAAATCAAAATGCAATGGGTTGCCAGACGAAAAAGTTTGTTCTCTTTTTAGAAAGTTATGACATATTTGGCAATTGGATTTTAGTTCAACTTCTGCCAAGTCGATTTTTGATCAGTTTCGGCCATTTTTGCCACGGCAGACCAGTGGATTCGTAATCTACTCACTTTTCTCCAATTTCTATAAAAAAAATTCAGAATGATGTTCGATGGGGTCCAAAAATTGCAGTCGCCTCTCGGACTATTATCAACACTGTAGACTGAGAAGCAACTGCAAATTTAGGTACCTCATTGAACATTTTTCTGAACTTTTTTTATAGAATGAAGAGAAATGTAAGTAGAATATGAATCCACTGGTCTGCCTGGGCAAAAATGGCCGAAACTATTCAAAAATAGACTTTGAATGAGTTGAAAGAAATCCGATTGCCAAATATCGATATAACATGCCAAATAATGAACATTCCTTTTTAATTGGTTACTACAAAAGAATCATTCATTTTCAAAACCCGATTTATTAAAAAAGTATTATACTTACAAATATGATTAATGTATGAAAATAACCGCAAACTATTCAAGTTTTATGCTAACTCTACAAATGTTCTATATGTGCCCCCCCCTGGTCACACGACACACGTCCAGGCGATAGTTCAATTCATTTCACTCATTTTGTAGCATGATCGCGTCAATGTTTATCAATGCATCATTGATCCGTTTCTTCAGAACTCTTCTATCGTTTTTGGTCGTAGGGGTACAAAAACAACGTCCTTAATGTTTCTCCAAAGAAAGAAGTCACACGGCATTGCTGGATTGGCCGTGTTGATGATAATGACCTCGCTTTCTTAACAGTGGCCTCCCAAGTCGCCGGATTGTGTGACTTCTTCCTTTGTAGTCCGAGAGGCGACTGCAAATTTTTGGACCCCATCGGACAACATTCTGAATTTTTTTTATAGAATATGGAGAAAAGTGAGTAGATTACGAATCCACTGGTCTGCAGTGGCAAAAAATGGCCGAAACTGATCAAAAGTCGACTTGGAATGAGTTGAACTAAAGTCCGATTGCCAAATATGTCATAACTTGCCAAAAGAACAATTTTTTTTCGTCTAGCAACCCACAGCATTTTGGTTTTCAAAGAGAAAAAGCGCAAACGATTTCAGCTCTCTGGCTGGGAAAAATTGTATCTTTTAAAAGTAAGCCAAATTGGGCGACATCAGTTACGTCATCAGTGACGTAATGTTTATTACAAATTTGGCTCATTTGAGAAAGATGCAAAAAAAAAAACAACCCATCGCCACACATCCAAATCGTCTGCAACCTTCTTTATTGAAAATTAAAGAGTGAGGGTTACCAAATAATAAAAAAAATGCTCATTATTTGGCAAGTTATGGCGTATTTGGCAATTGGATTTAGTTCAACTTATTAAAAGTCGATTTTTGATCAGTTTCGGCCATTTTTGCCCCGGCAGACCAGTGGATTCGTAATCTACTCACTTTTCTCCAATTTCTATAAAAAAATTCAGAATGATGTTTGATGGGGTCCAAAAATTGCAGTCGCCTCTCAATCTATTGGGGACACATTAAGGGCATTGTTTATGTACCCCTTACTACCAAAAACGATAAGAAGAGCCGAAGAAACGGATCAGTGATGCATTTATGAACATTGACGCGATCATGCTACAAAATGAGTGAAATGAATTGAACTACCACTTTAACGTGTGTCTTCTGACCAGGGGGGGGGGGGGCATACATAGAACATTTGTAGTGTTCACATAAAACTTGGTTAGTTTGTGGTTATTTTCATACATCAATCATATTTGTAAGTATAATACTTTTTTAATAAATCGGGTTTTGAAAATGAATGATTCTTTTGTAGTAACCAAGTAAAAATGAATGTTCATTACTTTGCATGTTATGGCGATATTTGGCAATCGGATTTCGTTCAACTCATTCAAAGTCTATTTTTTAATAGTTTCGGCCATTTTTGCCCAGGCAGACCAGTGGATTCATATTCTACTTACATTTCTCTTCATTCTATAAAAAAAAATTCACACCCTAGAACCTTTGTAGAGTTCACATAAAACTTGGTTAGTTCGTGGTTATTTTCATACATCAATCATATTTGTAAATTTAAGACTTTTGAATAAATCCGGTTTTGAAAATGAATGATTCTTTTGTAGTAACTCTGTATTTTGGACGGGAAATACAAAAAATATGTGTGAGAGATAATACAAGCGTTGCATTTATAATTTTTGTGGAGCAAAGAGTACAATTTTAGAAAGTGTTTTGTCCAGTATTTCTAAGCGTACCTACCAATGTCTGTGCAATTAAGATGGGTTCTTTTAAGATTCCTTATTTAAAAGTATTTGGTAGAACAAGAGCAATGTTTGTTTTTTAGAAATCAATTAATATTATATATCCAGTCTGGTAAAAATACAAGGCTCTTCTAAGTTCGTTGTAAAGTTAATTAAATTGAGTTTATTTCTTCTTGGCTTGGATGACTTGATGTTACGCATAGCTGTCCACCCCATATCATCACGATATATCATAATACTAGCTGAATACCCGTGCTGCGCTACGAAATTTTACCATTAGCATTTTAGCGATCAAAAGACATTCATGTATTCTACACTTCAGACGTTTGCTCCCTTTTCGATCCCGACAAATTGATTTATCAAAATAGAAACTTTCCTTTGTTGACATTTTAAACGAAATTTATAATTGTGAATAGTAAACTGGAATAGTTTATTGTGTTTATGTTTGCTCTTAGTTCTAAATTTCAAAGTAGTAGCTGTATTGGAATTAAGTTAATTAGACATTAAGTTAATCCTCGTATAGTTTCAATGTTGCGTCGTCTTTTCATCCCTTAAAAATTCGTTAATCGATATTGGAATGACTTATTTTTTTAACATTTGCAAAAAAATATCAGAAAAATGACTACATTGGAAGAGGAACATTCGGATATCCCTCGTTTGGAACATTTAACCCCTTTTCGACCACTTAAAGTGTGTTAATCGAGATCGGAATAGTTTACTTTTTCTATTTTTACCATTGTTGATATTTGTGCCGATTTTCAGAGTTGTGACTATGTGGGAAGTAGGATTTTCGAATGTCCCCCGTTTGGAACGTTTTACCCCTTTTCGACCCCTTAAAGTGTGTTAATGGAGATCGGAATAGTTTACTTTTTCTATTTTTACCATTGTTGATATTTGTGCCGATTTTCAGAGTTGTGACTATGTGGGAAGTAGGATTTTCGAATGTCCCCCGTTTGGAACGTTTGACCCCTTTTCGACCCCTTAAAGTGTGTTAATCGAGATCGGAATAGTTTACTTTTTCTATTTTTACCATTGTTGATATTTGTGCCGATTTTCAGAGTTGTGACTATGTGGGAAGTAGGATTTTCGAATGTCCCCCGTTTGGAACGTTTGACCCCTTTTCGACCCCTTAAAGTGTGTTAATCGAGATCGGAATAGTTTACTTTTTCTATTTTTACCATTGTTGATATTTGTGCCGATTTTCAGAGTTGTGACTATGTGGGAAGTAGGATTTTCGAATGTCCCCCGTTTGGAACGTTTGACCCCTTTTCGACCCCTTAAAGTGTGTTAATCGAGATTGGAATAGTTTACTTTTTCTATTTTTACCATTGTTGATATTTGTGCCGATTTTCAGAGTTGTGACTATGTGGGAAGTAGGATTTTCGAATGTCCCCCGTTTGGAACGTTTAACCCCTTTTCGACCCCTTAAAGTGTGTTAATCGAGATCGGAATAGTTTACTTTTTCTATTTTTACCATTGTTGATATTTGTGCCGATTTTCAGAGTTGTGACTATGTGGGAAGTAGGATTTTCGAATGTCCCCCGTTTGGAACGTTTGACCCCTTTTCGACCCCTTAAAGTGTGTTAATCGAGATCGGAATAGTTTACTTTTTCTATTTTTACCATTGTTGATATTTGTGCCGATTTTCAGAGTTGTGACTATGTGGGAAGTAGGATTTTCGAATGTCCCCCGTTTGGAACGTTTGACCCCTTTTCGACCCCTTAAAGTGTGTTAATCGAGATCGGAATAGTTTACTTTTTCTATTTTTACCATTGTTGATATTTGTGCCGATTTTCAGAGTTGTGACTATGTGGGAAGTAGGATTTTCGAATGTCCCCCGTTTGGAACGTTTGACCCCTTTTCGACCCCTTAAAGTGTGTTAATCGAGATCGGAATAGTTTACTTTTTCTATTTTTACCATTGTTGATATTTGTGCCGATTTTCAGAGTTGTGACTATGTGGGAAGTAGGATTTTCGAATGTCCCCCGTTTGGAACGTTTAACCCCTTTTCGACCCCTTAAAGTGGGTTAATCGAGATCGGAATAGTTTACTTTTTCTATTTTTACCATTGTTGATATTTGTGCCGATTTTCAGAGTTGTGACTATGTGGGAAGTAGGATATTCGAATGTCCCCCGTTTGGAACGTTTAACCCCTTTTCGACCCCTTAAAGTGGGTTAATCGAGATCGGAATAGTTTACTTTTTCTATTTTTACCATTGTTGATATTTGTGCCGATTTTCAGAGTTGTGACTATGTGGGAAGTAGGATTTTCGAATGTCCCCCGTTTGGAACGTTTAACCCCTTTTCGACCCCTTAAAGTGGGTTAATCGAGATCGGAATAGTTTACTTTTTCTATTTTTACCATTGTTGATATTTGTGCCGATTTTCAGAGTTGTGACTATGTGGGAAGTAGGATATTCGAATGTCCCCCGTTTGGAACGTTTAACCCCTTTTCGACCCCTTAAAGTGGGTTAATCGAGATCGGAATAGTTTACTTTTTCTATTTTTACCATTGTTGATATTTGTGCCGATTTTCAGAGTTGTGACTATGTGGGAAGTGGGAGAATTAGTGATGAGTGAGTCAGTGAGTCAGTGAGTGAGTGAGTGAGTGAGGGCTTTGCCTTATATATATAGAGAAGATGGCATTGCTTAAGAAAATATTTTACATGGTTATCACTGATGAGGATCGATAATATTTGCCGTTATTACTTCCTTTACTTTTCCCTTCCTGCTAAGTATTTGCCGAGCAAATATCTTAAGATGATAAAACTAAATTTCTCGCCGTTTCACATATTGTTAAAATGAGTTAACTAATTCTTGATAAATTTAGAATTCGAACAGTTATTTATTTGTGCGAGAATTTAATTAAATGTAAGAAGGCATCGGTATTTGTTTTGGTTAATTAAATTTTATGCTAATAAGTAAGGTTAATATATAAGCGCTTAGTGAATTACATTTATACTTAACCCCTTTTCTAGATATTCGGTGATAATATTATTTTTAATAATTACGGAAAATTATAATAATTGACCACCATTAATATCGTAAATTATTTGAAGGAGAAGGAAATATTTGTGTTCTCGAATTAATTCCATAATTTTCGGGCGCTTTTTCTTTTTCTCTTTAACGTTCTTTCAATGTTCAGAAGGTACCTGGATACACTTTTTATACAATGTAGAGAAATGTTTGTAGATCACATTAATCCACTGGTCTGCCGGGGCAAAAATGGCCGAAACTGGTCAAAAATCGACTTTGAATGAGTTGAACTAAATCCGATTGCCAAATATGCCATGACTTGCCAAAAAAAAAAAAGAACATTTTTTTTTGTCTGGTAACCCAGCACTTGTTTGATTTTCAATTAAGAATGTTGCAAACGATTTGTCTTTCCTGGCGCCAAGATTTTTTTTTTTTATAAAGTCAGCCAAATTGGCAATAAATAATACGTCATCAGTGAAACAATATTTATCACCAACTTGGCTTACTTTTAAAAGCTGTCAGTATTTTTTCACCAGAGAATAAATATCGTCTGCACTATTCCTCATTGAAAGTTAAAGAGCAGTGGGTTACCACATAAATATGATGTTCTTTATTTGGCAAGTTATGACTCATTTGGCAATCGGATTTAGTTCAACTCATTCAAAGTTAGATTTTTTAATACTTTCGGCCATTTTTACCGCGGCAGACCAGTGAATTCATGATCTACTAACATTTCTATGCAAACAGACAAATTGTATGTTGGTCAGATAAGTGTGGAGTTTCAAATACAGCAAGTGTGCAAAATTAGTTGCAATATAAAAATGTGGCAACAAAATATTACAAAATTTTTAACATATTAGAATGAGTGCATCGTCCTCCCCCCGCATGAAAAAAGAGAAGTATGACACCCCTTCACTTGATTGACAGTCACTTTTGCTGAATGCGATGATTTTTTAAATCCTTTATATTAAAGGGGACTTGGTACCTTTCAATTTTTATTTTTTTATTTAAGCATTTAAATTTATAATTTTTACATGTTTGTAAGTATTACTAAGTAAAAACTAAATTTTATGAAAAAAAAAAAAAAAAAAAAGTTTACATAGTGATCTAAATTCTCAAAATTTAAAATTAAAAAAAAAAAAAAAAAAGTTTACATAGTGATCTAAATTCTCAAAATTTAAAATTAAAAAAAAAAAAAAAAAAAAAAAAGTTTACATAGTAATCTAAATTCTCAAAATTTAAAATTAAAAAAAAAAAAAAAAAAAAAGTTTACATAGTGATCTAAATTCTCAAAATTTAAAATTAAAAAAAAAAAAAAAAAAAAGTTTACATAGTGATCTAAATTCTCAAAATTTAAAATTAAAAAAAAAAAAAAAAAAAAGTTTACATAGTGATCTAAATTCTCAAAATTTAAAATTAAAAAAAAAAAAAAAAAAATTTTACATAGTGATCTAAATTCTCAAAATTTAAAATTAAAAAAAAAAAAAAAAAAAAAAAAAAAATCATCAAATTTCAAATTCTATCTTCTTTTCCATTTTGCCATAGTTTTTCCTGTTTCTTTTTTAAAAAAAAACAAAATGTTCCTAGTAACATATTCAAACTTTTTAGGCATCGGATTAAGAATAAGTAAAATGGTTTTCGAGAAAAACGATAATTACTGTACCTATAAGTAAAAAAAGCGTAAAAGTTGGGTATTTTTCAACATTTAAACTCGTTAAGTTTTTATATTAATGAATAATTCATGCCTATTTTTATCAAATAGATATTGAGATTGAGACACAAAAAATTTCAAGTCATTTCATTAATATTTGCTGAAATTTTAGCATTTTGATTAAAGTGGAAATTTCAAAAATCACGAACTGAGAAAAATGCGCTCGTAACATCGAAGGAGCTATTGCGGCAATGCTAAATTCTCCATAAAAGCATATAGACCGAGAGGCGACTGCAATTTTTGGACCCCATTGAACATCATTCTTAAATTTTTTATAGAAATTGGAGGAAAGTGAGTAGATTACGAATCCACTGGTCTGCCGTGGCAAAAATGGCCGAAACTGATCAAAAATCGACTTGGAATGAGTTGAAGTAAAATCCGATTGCCAAATATGTCATAACTCGCCAAAAAGAGAACACATTTTTTCGTCCGGCAACCCACTGCATTTTGATTTTCAATGGGAAAAAGCGCAAACTATTTCTGATCTCTGGCTCGGAAAACTTGTATCTTTTAAAAGTAAGCCAAATTGGCGACATCAGATACGTCGTGAGTGACGTAATCTTTATTGCCAATTTGGCTCATTTGTGATAGATGCAAGTAAGCCATAGCCACACATCCGAATCGTCTGCAACCTTCATAATTGAAAATTAAAGAGTGAGGATTACCAAAAAAAAAAAAAAAAAAAAAATGCTCATTATTTGGCAAGTTATGGCGGATTTGGCAATTGGATTTAGTTCAACTTATTAAAAGTCGATTTTTGATCCGTTTCGGCCATTTTTGCCACGGCAGACCAGTGGATTCGTAATCTACTCACTTTTCTCCAATTTCTATAAAAAATTTAAGAATGATGTTCAATGAGGTCCAAATATTGCAATCGCCTCTCAGTCTAATAGTTTTTCTGCAATTGCAATTATCGGATCAGCTCAAAAACCTTGCCAGAATCAGGAGAAGGTTTCAAAGATTATAAACACTCAAAAAATAGAATTATTTATTTATTTTTATTATTTTTTGTGAAAACAAGGTGTACCAAGGCCCTTTAACTTCGATTATGTCTATTGAAAAAGGTCGCTTTTATGCAATACCAACTTGCCGTCATCCAATCGGTGTTAAAATAGCAAGATTGAACAGACCTTGACACTCTCTCCAGTTGCCAAACTTTTTTTTAATAAAAATAATAAAATCACTTCAATCAGAACAAATAAAAGATATTTGGATGTGGACGCGAGGGTGACTTTCATTTTTAACCAATAAATTTTGAAACTTAAGTTTGCCGCACATTTTGCCGATAGAAATGTTTTTGATATTTAAAAATTAAATGCCAACATCAAGCATGCGCTGTTTACAGAATCGCCGCTGCGTTAACGAATATAAAAATTGGCGATAAAGGACATATATTAAAAACTTTTGTTGTCATGGAATTGTTGCCGCCCGCACCGAATCAGAGCGGAAGTTCCCGGATAGAGACATTGCGCATGCGCGAGGAACGAAGAACCGGGAGGGAGAAACAGATCGGAAAGATACCTCATTGCGTTTGTTGACATGTAACATTAGCTGTAAAAAGTTGTAATAAATAAACCTATAGGTTATATTATAAAGAAAAACACGGATTTTCAGTACCCCATGTTTACAAGTTTTGTTTATTTGTAAACTGGTGTATTTTAAATTCCGTTCTTATCTTTCCAACTTACCAACTTCTTTCTGTTCTTCACAATTTTGTACACACTCCATTTCGAAGTTAGAAGTCTGATAGATCCGCACCTACTATGAGTTCGTGTAGCACCGCACCAGTAGTTCCACTTTGAATGGAGAATTCCCGCATTTTTAATTATTTTTATACAATTCTAAATGTTTCGAAAAGGTCATAAAAAAGAAAAATGTCTGCTCAATGCGCTTTTTAAAAAAAAAAAAAAAAATTTGCAATCAAAGTTCCCCTATTAGACGTTGGCGAGAAAACGATTCGTTCGACTCGAATTGAATGTGACGTCAAGAGTTCCCAAACATCTTGGCTTGAAATGCAGCGGAAGAAACCTTTTTTTGAAAGTTTCTCGCAAATCGCGCCTACCTGTACGTTATATGGCAATGGGGTTTATCAACGCCAACTATTTGGCAGAAACCTCACGATGACCATAGAAACGGAAGGGTCTCTTGACGTCACAGATTATGCTGATTGTTTTGATCGGACTGGTTTTGGCTCGGTATTAGGGCATTTTCGTTTCTTGATATTTAAATAACTATAATTATTTGTAAATAACTTTTGTTTAAATATTTTGAATCAGAGAGGAATTCTTCATAAACTAATTTCACTCGTTTTTTAAAAAAATGCGGGAATTGTCCATTATGAGATTTAGATGTATAGGAGCAGACAACAGATAGTGCAGTAAGATGGTAAGCTAGTGCTAATAAATATAGAGTAATGTAAACCAGCACTAATGTAAACATGGGGGATACTCGTTATGTTACAATCTTCTAGCCCAGTGCATTTAGAAACTACTTTCTATAACCACCTTCACATTTGGTGAGTGGGTACGAAAAATATCATTTAATGACATGGCATAAATTGTTTTCACTTAATGCCCATTTATTATAAACCAAAATTAAAACATCAAAAGACAAAACCAGGTGGAGCCACTGCATAGACATTGATCTAGGGATTTCCAATATAAAATAAAATATATTGGACGCTATTGGTGGTGGACCAGGTGGTTTTATAGAAAGTAGCATCAAATAGACTGCAATTTTTGGACCCCATCGAGCATCATTCTTCTGAATTTTTTATAGTAATTGGAGAAAAGTGAGTAGATTACGAATCCACTGGTCTGCCGTGGCAAAAATGGCCGAAACTGGTCAAAAATCAACTTTGATTCGGATGGGTGGCTATGGCTTACTCGCATCTTTCACAAATGAGCCAAATTGGCAATAAACGTTACGTCACTGATGACGTAACTGATGTCGCCAATTCGGCTTACTTTTAAAAAGAGACAAGTTTTCCGAGCCAGAGATCAGAAATCGTTTGCGCCTTTTCTCATTGAAAATCAAAACGCAAAGGGTTGCAAGACGAAAAAGTTTGTTATCTTTTTGGCAAGTTATGACATATTTGGCAAACGGAGATTGTAGTTTAACTCATTCCAAGTCGATCTTTGACCAGTTTCGGCCATTTTTGCAACAGCAGATTTGTGAATTCGTAATCTAGTCACTTTTCTCCAATTTCTATAAAAAAAAATTCAGAATGATGTTCGATGGGGTCCAAAAATTGCAGTCGCCTCTCGGACTATAATTGAACTGGGCTCTAAGATTGTAAAATAGCGATTGTAACATAGTATAGGGAATGATCCTCTTCTTAAGTCTGAATGGTGTTACTTCTACTACGCTCTGTACAAGTATCTTTCTTATTGCAAGACTGTAGGAACAGAAAAACAAACATCTAGGCGCTTTCGTCTTAACAGAGGTAGTGAAAAGAGGAAAATCTCAAGAAATTTATCAATCCGTTCGAGTAATCAAATATTACTTGGTTGTTTTCAGATTATCTGGCTCCGTCAGCAACACGAGGGCTATAATGCGCCGATACATTCGTCATTAGACAAGCCAACATACAATTACAAACACCCGTGCCTTACACGGGACTCGGAACCCGCAACCTCGCGGTCTGGAAGCTATCACGCTAACCACTATACCGTTTGCAATTTATTGAGTTGAGATCAAGTTTTCATAGTATTTGACTACTACAAAGGAAATATACGTTCCGAGGTACTTCGTTATTTGTTTTACCTCCGAGACCATTGTGAACTAGGGGTGTGGAACATCGCACAACCTTCGATTACACTATATTACTGATGTGGATTTGTGTCATTTACCGTTTTTATATTTCCATCAAACTTTTTTTAAAAAATGGCCAGTTTGGCGACGTTTTTTGCGATAATTCTTGTATGGATCTTAAAAAAAAAAAAAAAAAAAAAACTTCGCCCAAATGAAAATTTTGGTGATATATTTTTCGATAATTGTTATATTTTATCCTTTATTAAAAGTCAACCTGAGAAGAGGAGAAAAAACGATCGTTCATGAGCTATGTTCAAGCAAAGAGAACTCTGTGTTAAAGGCATTCGTTTTTCCACTTTTTACGCCACTGAAGCATTTTTACGGGGATTTCGGAGGTGGGGATGTTTAGAACACCTTAAGAGGCATTAGAACAGCGATTTTGATTAAAATCGTTAGAGCCGTATTTTAGCAATCATTGAAAAACATAATTTTTTCAGTGGCAGGTACCTTATGCGCATGTGCAATTTTGACGAAAACCTTAATGGTAGGTTTTTGGGCCATCACCAACCTGCTCATCAAATTTGAACATCGTTGGTTCAATTTGTTCGGGAGTTATACTTATCACGTACACAGATACATTTTTTCTAGATCACTTTTTTGAGATCAGGATGTTCCAAAACGTGAAGAAATGCAAAAAAAAAAAAAAAAAAACCTTATTTTTTTTTTTACTGAATTTTATACTTTCATTACCTTATATATTACATATGGGTAAATGAAAATAAAAAGTGGCATTTTAAGGTCAGCCCCGAAACTTGATAGAAAGCACTGTCATAGACAACGAGCGTGTTTTCCAAGTTTCAGTTCGATAGGACGACGGGAAGTAGGTTTAATAGCACCAACAGAAGCGTGTTTTAAAGCTGCCTTTTAGTGGTAAGGAAAATACGCAATAACGTGATAGAATGCATTGCTATCGACATAAAATAAATCTGCCGGGTTTCAGATCAATTGGATGTCGGCAAATGCGTTAATTAGTCGTATAAAGTGACAATAGAAGAGCGTGTAATAGCGGTCTTTAATCTCCGTATCATAACAACTTTGGCAAGTATCGATCGGCATTGGCCAGTCTCGAAGTGGAACGTTGTAAATCGGCCTTTGTTACAGTAAAATATCATATCTATCCCAATTCTGGATAAAATATACTGGAAGTAATGATGCGTTGAGGCGAAGTTTTAAAGTCGGAAAATTTTATTTATAGGAAAGTATGGATGGCAAAAAATGAGTTTTATGATATTTTGTACATGTTTATTTAAAAAATAACACGAATAACGGAACGATGCTCGAGTTTCAGTCAGAAATTACCACCAGAACCCTTCTTTCTGCCATTGGCCAATACTGCTGTGCTATGTGGATTGTGACAGCTCCCAAAACTTGATAGAATGACCACTACGAAGAAAACCACCAATTCCGTGCCATTCACTAACTTTTACTCCCAAAACTTGAAAGAATATATTCTCAATTCTCATTGGACAGCTAATCTATAAATGAAAATGATAATAGTAGCGTGTTGTAAAAGCAGTCTTTATAGTGACTCCAAACAAAACTTGATGGAATGTATTGTCATCGATAACGAATCTTATCTGCCAAGTTTCAGCTCTGCACATATTTGTCCGTCATACACAAAATTGAAGTTAATATATAGGATATAAAAAGTAACCGCTGAACATGAAATAAAACATTTAAAATGAACAGATTTTATGTAAACAGCAATTATGAATAGCTGTTAAGTACGACGTATAGCATTAAAAATGAACATCTATTGTCTAAGCATAAATTGTAAATAGCTATTTTGTACGACGTAACACATTTAAAATGAACAACAAATTAGTTCAATAAATAAAAACAACTTTACATGGAAGGTTGTTCCGTTTGCCAGTTATCCTCTATCGTAAAAGTAATGCATGCTTTACTTTATGTTAAAATATAATTTGGTACATTTGAACGCTCCTCAAATTATCACATGCTGTTTATTACATTTCAACACTATTTGTCTAATAAATGTAATTAAATTTGAAAAATTACCTTACGAATTGCATACCATTTTAGGTACCCCTTGTTTTCACAAAAAATAATAAAAAATATAAATTTTCTATTTTTTGCGTTTTTATAATCTTTGAAATCTTCTCCTTATTCTGGCAAGTTTTTGAGCTGATCCGATAACTGCAATTCGAGAGAAACTATATTTTTAAGGAAATTTAGCAATGCTGCAATAACTTCTTCGATGTTTCGAACTCATTTTTCTCAATTCGTGATTTTTGAAATTCCCACCTTACCCAAAATGCTAAAACCTTTAGCAAATAAGAATGAAATGGCTTGAATTTTTGTTTGTGTCATTCATAATATCTATTTGACAAAAATAGTCATGGATTTTTGAATAAAATTTTTTTTTTTATTTTTACAAATTTAAATGTTGAAAAATACTCGTTTTTTACGCTTTTTTTTTACAAACAGGTACAGTAATTATCGTTTTTCTCGAAAACTATTCTACTTATTCTAAATCCGATGCCTAAAAAGTTAAGAGCATATTATTATAATTTAAAAAAAAAAAAAGAATCAGGAAAAAATATTGAAAAATGGAAAAAAAGGAAAGAAAAATTTAAAATTTGATGAATTAAAAAAAAAAAAAAAAAAAATTAATTCAAAAATTAAAATTAAAATTTTTTGAAAATTTAGATCACTATGTGATTTTTTTTTTTTTTAAATAAAATTTTAGTTTTTACTTAGTAATACTTCCAAACATGTAAAAATTATAATTTTAAAGGCTTAAAAAAAAAAAAGTTTGAAGAGTTCCAAGCTCCCTTAACCGATAATTTTAGCTTTTAAACTTTGTAAAACTATTGTTATCAGTAAAAGTTGAATGTTCTTTTCAATTGAGTTTCGAAATTGCCCCATTCATTCTTTTCAATGCTTTTTTTTTTTTTTTAAGTTGAGTCACCATTCCCTGGTCTTTTGTTCAAATTGTTTTCACAACCCTGTTGTGCGACTGTTTAATACAGATCATGACTGTTATACTGAGGTATTGCGAACTGAAACGTTTCAACAAATTATCGATTTAAAAATAAAAAGTTTTATATTTTGTAAAATAATAATATCAAATAATATAATTTCCATAAAAACAAAGTTTTAAATATAAATCCTTTGTATGCAAACTCTATTTTTATATTGATTAACAAAGCGCCGTTTCTGTTGCCAACGTGTGTTTCGTGTTGACATATAATTTTAAACACATCTCTATCAGAAAAATATGCGGTAAAACTAATTTTCAATATTTATTCATTAAAAATGAATGCGAATTTATGCACTCACATCCAAATATCTTTTATTTATTCTGATTAAAACAATTCTATTATTTATTTATTTATTTATTAAAATAATTTTGGCAACAGGAAAGAGTTTATATAATGATCGGTTAAATGCTATTTCAGAGTGATTAGCTGACGTCAAGTTGGTTCATTAGTATTCCGTAAAAACGACCTTTCAGTGACAGTGGCAGCCCAAAAATTTGTTAGAATGTATTGTCATCGACATAGAATCTATCCGCCAAGTTTCAGCGCGATTGTATGATGGCAAGGGGGTTAATTAGGCCTCTGTAGATTTTGCCGCTGTGGAGACCCATGTGTATACCATATATTTTCTATGGAATTCTATCACTTCCTTCTGTTATTTCAAAAAGATATTTGATAAATTTCTGCAAGCTTTTCAGTCTTTTCTTTACCAACAGACTGTAGATTTCTAAATGTTCTGTGTGGATATTTAAAATTTAATTTTCACATTTATTAATCTTCCAAGCACATTTTTATTTGAAGAATTAATCAGTTTACTTCTAATTATCATTTGATCATGGACCATTTTAAAGACTTATAATAATAATATTGAGGCCTTATAACGCCACCCCCTTTCATAATTGCGTTTTTCTTTCATTCCTCCATTTTCAATTTTGTCTCTTTTTTTCTTTCATTCCCTTTCGATCTTTCTTTTTCTTGTAGATCTCTGATGTGGGAGGGTATTGATTTATCCCCTCCCCTCCCCCCCCCCCTCCATCCTTCTGTATACACTCCTGTTCACGGAATTAATTGAATAAAATTGTACGCTTTGTGTTCGGTACAAAGGACACGTTCTTCCAAGACAAAGGCATGTGCCACTTTACCCCTCACCCCTAATTAACCTTTAGTGGTTAATTCAATTAATTAATTTGGTGGTAGTATCAATCCACAACCGTAACCTGAAAATGCATATAAATTTTAACGGTATACATAAACAACTGGATAGACTACTTAACGCTGGAATAACGAAGTCGTTGCCAGATTGCTGGGTGGACAAAAAAATACGGATTCCCGTGGAATGAAAATAAAATTTTGGGTTGTACACTGTAGAAATGCCAATAGTAGACTTTAATTAGTACTAATGTGCAAAAAAATATATACTCTAACACTTTACGAGGTTTTTTGCATTCTAGTCCGAGAGGCAACTGCAATTTTCTGGACCCCATCGAACATCATTCTGAATTTTTTATAGAAATTGGAGAAAAGTGAGTAGATTACGAATCCACAGGTCTGCCGTGGCCAAAATGGCCGAAACTGGTCAAAAATCGATTTTGAAAAAGTTGAACTAAATCCAATTGCCAAATATGTCATAACTTGCCAAAAAGAGAACAAACTTTTTCGTCTGGCAACCCACTGCATTTTGATTTTCAATGAGAAAAAGCGCAAACGATGTCTGGCTCGGAAAACTTGTATCTTTTAAAAGTAAGCCATATTGGCGACATCAGTGACGTAATGTTTATTGCCAATTTGGCTCATTTGTGAAAGATGCTAGTAAGCCATAGCCACACATCTGAATCATCTGCAACCTGCTAAATTGAAAATTAAAGAGTGAGGGTTACCAAATAAAAAAAAATGCTCATTATTTGGCAAGTTATGGCGCATTTGGCAATTGGATTCAGTTCAACTTATTAAAAGTCAATTTTTGACCAATTTCGGCCTTTTTTGCCACGGCAGACCAGTGGATTCGTAATCTACTCACTTTTCTCCAATTTCTATAAAAAATTCAGAGTGATGTTCGATGGGGTCCAAAAATTGCACTCGCCTCTCAGTCTATTCCCAACCAACTATAAAAGTGAACTGTGATTGGTTAATCGTCCACCCATCATCATCAACCATCGGCGCGTTTTTCCCTCTTACATTGACTTCGGAGCAGTCTATCCAGTTGTTTATCTATATCGATGATAAATTTCACGTTCCATCCACGACGCCATCAGTATTCTTCTCTTCAAGAAACCTCATCAGATGTCTAGGAAGTTATTTTGCGCAAGAAAAAAGGATGGGGGGGAGAGAAGACGTCGCGTAAGAATTCCGTCTACCATTATAATTATTATTTTTATTTTAATGATGGTGGAGGTGGGGTTACGCCACCTGTTCTCTTTTAAGGGTGGGGGGGGGGGGTGGAGATGAAGGCCAAGAAATAAATAGAGAGTCCTAAAGATAGTCACAGGCGATGAACCGAATTTGTCCCACTTCTTGCTTCTTCGGGACCTTGAATCCTAGCGACCCATTCATTCCTAGCGGGTTTTTCTTTTGCCAAAGAATCACACCATGTTGACTATGCGAACGTTTCTGAACGCTTGGGACGAGTGTTAGGATTTTTTGTAATCGAATGATTTTTGTGAATCGTGTAGTTTGAAAATTAAGAGTGATTTTGAGAATCGAGTGATTTTAACAATCGAGTGATTTCGAGAATTAAGTGATTTTAAGAATCGAGTTTTTGGAAATATTGAGAGATTTGAAGACTCATCGTCAATTTACTATAATCATATAATCTATTGATTTTGAGAATTAAGGGATTTTAAGAATCGAGTTTTTGGAAATATTGAGAGATTTGAAGACTCATCGTCAATTTACTATAATCATATAATCTATTGATTTTGAGAATTAAGGGATTTTAAGAATCGAGTTTTTGGAAATATTGAGAGATTTGAAGACTCATCGTCAATTTACTATAATCATATAATCTATTGATTTTTGAAACTGAGTATTTCAAGTGTGAGTGATTTTAATAATCGAGTGATTTTAGTAATCGAGTGATTTTGAGGATCGAGTTTTTAGAAATATTGAAAGATTTGAAGACTCATCGGCAATTAACTAAAACTATAACCTGTTGATTTTTGAAACTTAGTATTTCAAACAATGAAGTATTTTAGTTCCAAAAATCATGTAGACTTGAGCTGTGGAAATAATTTTAAGGGATTTGATTTAGTAATTCAATGATTTTTGGATTCAACGGAGTTGTAACGATTCTAATAATCGAAAAGTTTTCTTTGTGGAATGTTTTAATGATTGTAATGTAATAGGGAAGACAATGGGAAATGGAACTATGAAATTCAACAATTATACTATTATAACGATGTTTTCAAGGACAAAGATTTTTGGAAGATTTAAAAGATAAAATACTTGCAATAAAATATTTCAAATAAAGTAGATTTAACAATCAGATTTTACCTCCATTAAAATTTTTACCTATAGAATATTTATCATGTGTTAAACGTATTCGTTTACATAAAAAGTAAACAAGCTTATTAAAATAGTCTTCACAATCGTAGGAATAGTCTACGTTTAGTAAACACGTCTTTATTTAAAAACTTCTACCAAAGAGCTGCTTATTATTGAATTAACGCACTTATGGGCTTAAGTCTATTTTTCTAAAATTAAAATTTACATATTCAGCTGTGACGTAAAGGGAATAGGTGTAATAAGCTAATAACTTTTATTCTAATAGTTTACAATTGAAGCTATACCCAGCGTTTCGATTTTTACTTTCGATTATCCATATGCTTACATATGGAAATGAAAGTATAGCATTCGGTCAATAAAAAAATTTTGATTTTTTTTTTTTTTTGCATTTCTCCACGTTATGAAACACCCTGATTTCAAAAAAGTGGTATAGACATTTTTCTTTTGTCTGTGTGTATATGGTCAGCATAATTCATATGGGTCCTACTTTAAGGTTTTCGTCAAAATCGCGCATGCGCATAAGGTTGAAATCATGAAAAATCATCAGCATGATTTTTCAGGCAATTACTCAAAAACGATTCTAACGATTTTGATTAAAATATCTGAGCTAATGCCTGTTAAGGTGTTCTAATCGTCCTCACCTTCGAAATTCCAGTAGAAGTGCGGTGAAAGCGTAAAAAGTTGAAAAACGAATGAATTTAACCTTTAACACAGAGCTTCTCTGCCCTTAACCAACGATTGATTTTTTCCTGTTCTGCGTACAAGAAAGGACAATGCAGAATAACACTGCCAATTTCGGCAAGTTGGCGGGTTTTTTTTGCCCATGTAAAAATTATTGCCAAACTAGCGTCTTATTTTTCTCGCAATTTTTATTTCAGACGTGAAAATATGAAAACGGTTAAAAACACCATAAATTTCACCGCAATGATAAAATGTAATTGAAAGTTGTGCGATGTTCCACATGCCTAGTTTTTTGCATCCTGTACTGTAGTTTAATCTGGGATTCCAAAATAAAGAACCATATTAATGTAGAAAATTATACACATAAACTATTCTAATAACCATCAATCAAAATTAGAAACTGAAACTTGTAATGTTTTAATGAGTGAAATAATCTGCTACGTTATTTTGCCTGACTAATCATTTTCGCCAAATGCTCAAGGTTCATTTCCTGTGTAGTCAAATTCCTCTGCCTTTGTGAGTATCGTAGAACTAATTTAAAAGTTGTTTGGTTTATTTTCTAATTGGTTTCTGATTACATTGGCCAGAAATTCAGGAAGCCGGGTGGTCATTATGAAGCTGTTGTTATGAACTGTTGCAATGGATCATAAAATCCATTTTACCTACTATTGTAAACTTTGGTAAGTGATATCTATAAAAAAAACACGTCAGTTTAATTTTTTTGCCACTAGATTGAAATGTGCAACTTTAAGGATTGATGAGGCAATTTAGCCTCATAGACTAAATAGTTGAGGAATGAGTTTAAAGTAAAAAAAAAAAATAATAATAATAATGAATAAATAAATAAATAAATAAATAAATAAATGAATGAATGAATGAATGAATGAATGAATGAATGAATGAATGAATGAATGAATGAATAAATGAATAAATGAATAAATGAATAAATGAATAAATGAATAAATGAATGAATGAATGAATGAATGAATGAATGAATAAATAAATGAATAAATAAATGAATAAATAAATGAATAAATAAATGAATAAATAAATAAATGAATAAATAAATAAATGAATAAATAAATAAATAAATGAATAAATAAATGAATAAATAAATGAATAAATAAATGAATAAATAAATAAAAAAAAAATGAATGAATGAATAAAGTTTTGAGTATCTGGCATGTAATTTTTATCTTTTTTGAGCATTATTTGTGAAATTGACACACATTTGTGGTTTGTTGGGAATACATTGGAATTTGGGTTCTCAACTTTTAATGACCTAGAAGGGGCTTATCGACAGACCTTCTTTGATAAGTTTAACTATTTAGTTTTAATAAGTTAACAAATTTATTTTTAAAACCTCTGTAACATTGTTTAAAGTATAAATAAACCTATTCCAACAATAAATTTGTGCTTAGTATGCTTTGGAACAATTAGATTTTCAACTCTATATGAATTTTTTCACTGAGGCAACGATGGCACAGTTTTTACGGTAAAAAAATATTTATTCTCTCTTCAAAAGTTATTCGAAGAACAGTCACTATCAAGCTTCCAAACAAGCTTCAATGAAAACAACTTCGAATACAGCGATTGATTGATTGGGTGGTATGAGATTTTTCCTCGCCTACTGGCTGCTTTATCTCATTAATACAGCGGTTATACAAGCTCACTCCAATAGGTAAACAAAGCGATCAGCTTTCATCGAAGTCCGAAGTCAGTCTGAAAACTTTCCCGATCTCCAGTCTTTATATACCAGGCGCGTGAGAACATTCCCGAAATTTCTAGCCAATTCGTCGAAAAAGAAACATCTCGAAATTTCTCGATTGCTTTAGGTGTTGCCACCTTTTTCTAACCTGTATAATCGCTGTTAATAAATAAAATAAATTACAATAGAATTTTAAAATAATACGTCACTATTTACACTACATACAGACAATTTGTGCAACAATATTGATTATTTGATAATGACATTTTTTTTCCCATGACATGTTGACTTCTATAATTGAAATGCCGATCTAGTAAATCTATATTTTCTATTAATTAAATTTTCATATTATTTAATTCTTTCATTTGCAAGTGCATCGGAAATTGAAGCAGTAGGTATAACATTTACGATGATGTCAATATATTAAATTGTCAAGTATATTTTGTTTTTGAAATTGGCATTACTTCCAACTCTGTGAGTTTGATGCCCGATGGAGATAATGTGAAAAGATCTCATTGCGGCCTATAATCAACAAAATACAAAATCTTCTTCAGGACAATTCTAGAACTCTTGCGGCCAAAATTACAACAAATTTATTTTGGTATTGTAACAGATATCCATATATTAATTAATATTAGGTCTCGCCAATAGAGGGCGACACGAACCAGAGGATTCCCTATTGTATATTCAAAACCTGTATGTACTTTGTGAACCCCAATAAGAATAACCTCACTTGAGCTGGAGTCACGAATGTGAATGGTTGCTGTGCGTCTGAGAGCGAAAAAGCCCGACGCTATATGTAAGAAGATACGTATCTGTTTCCATCGTACTCTTCGTTGTAAATGGGGACAAATCATATGACCTAGTCTATCAATAAAATGGTAGTTAAACTTAATTCTTCGTTATCTTTCAATTCCACGCGATCCCAATACCCTACGCCGACCAAACGGTATAGTGGTTAGCGTGCTAGCCTCTAGACCACGTGGTTGCGGGTTCCGAGTCCCGTGTCAGGCATGGGTATTTGTAAATGTATGTTGGCTGGTCTAATGACGAATGTTTCGGCGCATTATAGCCCTCGTGTTGCGGACGGCGCCAGATAATCTGAAAACAACCAACCAACCCAATACCCTACAGTTTGTTGCCAATTGGGTGAGGTTGAAATAGCCACCCTGGAGCAGCAAATCGACACGTGTTTCCTGGTCATCCTCTGGAGTCATGGATAAAAGGAGATAACGTAATACATTACAGTATACAGTTTTATCGAGACTAGCATTTATGGTTTTAGACTTACGAGAAGAGAAGCAAAAAAAAAAAAACCACGCATTGGTCTGGTCTGTAGAGTAAGGTCTATGACCACAACTAAAACGGACTTTGTAAAAGAAGAGGATGTGAAAAGGTTTATTTATAACGCACATGGGCGCCCCTAGGAATATTTACAAGGGGATGCAAGACTGGATTTTTATCAAAATCATAATTTTTTTTTTAGAAATGCTAATTAATAATTATGCATTATAAATTTTATTCTTTGATAATAGTTAAAATTCATGGTATATATTTTTGAAAGCGCAACCCTGTTGAAGAGAAAAAAAAATAAAAAAAATAGAAAAATATATTTTTAACGATTTTTTTTATCATCCATCTAGATCTCACGGTATTTAAGATACAGTGTTTAGAATAGAGGAACGCGAAAATGCAAAAATGCAATACAGAAGAGTAACATTTTATTTCTTCCAAGTTTCGGAAATAATCAAAAGAAAATCAGAATGAAACGCGAAGGCAGTATATGTTCAATTGAATTCTAAAAATAGATTTCAAGATAGTGTATCTGATGACTTAAAAAAAACATTTCCTAGAATTTTGAGAACTACACAGGAAATGTTTATACAATAAAAGGAATAAATACTTCTACTCATTAACCTATATTCCTAAACAACGAGCATCAGAAAATCTCCACGCAAGTAGATATAGAATAGGACATACGAACGAAACAAAAGACTAAAATAATAGAAAAAAAAATGCTCATTGTAACATAAAAGTATAAATGGCATATACTGTTTATGTTTCAATAAGCATTTGTTTTTCTATTATATTAGTCTTTTGTTTCTTTTCTATGTCATTTTTTATAGCTACTTGCGTGGAGATTTTCTGGCTCCTGTTGTCTAGTATTATTGGAGGCCAAGTAGAAGCATTTATCTCTTTTATTGTATAATAATTTTCTGTGTAGTTCTCAAAATTCTAGGAAAATATTTTGCCTTTAAGTCATCAGATATACTTTCTTGAAATCTGTTTTTAGAATTCAATTTAACATAACTAATATTGCCTTTGTGTTTCATTTTGAATTTTTTTTTTTTTTCCTATTATTTCCAAAACTTGGAAGAAATAAAATGTTACTCTTCTCTATTTTTGAAACTTGTCGCGTCCATCTGTTCTAAACACTGTCTCTTGAATGCCATGTGATCTAGTTGGATGATAAAAAAATCGTTAAAAATATATTTTTGAATATTTTTACAATTTTTTTTTTCTTCTTTTTTTCCCCTCTTTAAGAGGGTTGGGTTTTCAAAAATTTATACCATGTTTTTTTTTTAAAACTATTCTCAAAGAGTATATATAAATTATAATGCGTAAACATTAATTGACATTTCTAATAAATATATTGATTTTGATAAAAATCTAGTCTTGCAATTTTTCCTGGCGGTGCCCATGATAACGCATGTCCTCTTACACAAACTCTGCTTCACATATTTCTGAACCATAGAATTAGGTCTAGATCACAACTGAAACGGATTTTATAAAAGATGAGAATGTGAATAAGAGCTTTCATAGTACATATCCCCTTTTTACTGTCAATAACTCTATATGTAATATTGGGTAGTGAATGTTTTGCATTTAGCAAAAAAAAAAAAAAAAAAAAAATCGCTTTTTTTTTTATCTCACCCGAAAGGAATAATATAATAATTACCACCAAACATTTCCTCAATTTGTCTATCATTTTTTTGGCCAATGTAATAGTTTTACGCTAAAAATGGCCGTTTTTTTTTTTTTTTTTTTTTTTTTTTTTAAATTAATGAAAATAGTAAGTTACACCAATTTCTGTCAAATTTAAATCGAGTGATAAGAATTTTAGTTTAATCGAAAGCTTTGCGTTGTGCCACACCCCTTATTAAAAGTCTGATTCAAATCGAATATTTATTTTCAGAAATTATTTATTGTTCAATCGTCAAGTTTCTTTCTTTCTTTTTGGGAAATTGTTTCCTCACCTAGTATATAGGTGAGGTGGAAGAAGTAAAGGAACACACATTTTACAAAAACAAAACTAGAGGTGTGGAACATCGCACAGCTTTCAATTACACTATAATACTGGGCACTGCAATAAAATTTGACATGGGGTGTTATTTAACATTTTCATATTTTTACCTATTTGCATAAAAATGAACAGTTTGGCAATATTTTTTGGCATTAAATTTATACGGGAAAAAACACGCCAAAATGGTGAAACTGACGATGTTATTCGATAGACGTTACATTGTGCGTGAAACAGATAAAAATGAACCGTTGATGGATGATGCTCAAGGGCAGAGGACTCTGTGTTAAAGACACTTGTTTTTCAGTAATTTACGCTTTTATCGCATTTTTACGGAAATTTTGGAGGTGGGAGAAGTTTGGAACACTTTAAGAGGCATTAGCAGAGAGATTTTAATCAAAATCGTTTTATTAGCAATCATGAACAACACGATTTTTTTTAATGATTTTTCATGATTTGACTAAAATCTTAACCGTGGGTCCCACCACCAACCCGCACACCTAATCGTAAACATCGTAGGTCAATTGTTTCGGGAGTTATGCTGACCACATATACACATACATTTTTTCTAGGCCACTTTTTTGAAATCAGGATGTTCCAAAACGTGGAGGAATGCAAAATTTTATATTTTTGACTGAATGCTATACTTTCATTATTCTTTGTAAACATATGAGATATGGACGATTCCCGCATTTTTTTAATTTTTTTATTCAATTCTAAATGTTTCGAAAAGGCCTTCAACACAAAATTTTTTGCTCAATGCGCTGTTTCTTTCTTTTTAATTTGCAATCAAAGTTCACCTGTTAGACGTTGGCGAGAAAACGATTCATTCGGCTTGAATTGAATGTGTCGTCAAGAGATCCCAAACATCTCGGCTTGAAATGCAGCAGCGGAAACCAGTTTTACAAGTTTCTCTCAAATCGCTCCAACCTGTACGGGATAGGGCAATGATCTACCAAACCAAAGCCAACTATTTGGCAGAAACCTCACGATAGCCGTCTCTAGTCAATTATGTCGAGTGTTTTGATCGGACTGGATTTGGCTCGGTTTTGGGGCACTTTCTTTTCTTAATATTTAAATAACTAATTTTTTAAAAAAAAAGAATTTTTGTTTAAATATTCGGAATCGGAAAGATATTCTTCATAAATACAAACTAATTTCACTCGTTTTTTTTTAAATAAAAAAGCGGGAATTGTCCATTGAAAGTAAAAACATTTTATGAGAGTCCGGGAATCCTTTCTCGGAAAACCGTCGCCAAATTTGCGCAATATCCATTCTCTTTCGAGTGTCTTCCGTGGCAAAGAAGACCTCCCCGCTTGTTCGCAAACAGTGCAGTGCCCCGTGTCGTGATTATGATACATTTTTGTCTCTTTGCCCCGAGAGAGAGAGAGATAGGGACAGAAAGGAAAGAAGAAGAAAAAAAGAAGAAGATTGTACTCTAAAAGCGTTCTGTTGGAGGAGCACAGGTGCGCGACTCCGAATTCATCAGGATGGATGCCAACAATTAGTCGGGAAGGACTCACTCCTGGTACAGGGGGAGGGAGGCGAAACAACTTGCAGACGATTTTTTTTTTTTTTTTTTACTTCTTTTTTCATTAAGGGACTTAACATCACTGTCTTCTAGCTCTCAGTGATCCGCTGAATTCGCTGAGAGAAGACTGCAAGTTAAAGTACCTCACCGAACATCATTCCGAATTTCTTATTGAATACAGTGAAAACTTGGTGGATTATGAATCCACAGGTCTGCCGTGGTAAAAATGGCCGAAACTGGTCAAAAACCGACTTTGAATGAGTTGGAACTAAATCCGATTGCCAAGTGTGTCATAACTTGCCAAAGAGTTACCAATCTTTTTCATCTGGTAACTCCACCGCACTTTGGTTTTCAATGAAGAAGGACGCAGACGATTTCAGATCTTTGGCTCGGAAAACATGCATATTTCAAAAGTAGGCCAAATTGGCGACGTTAGTTACGTCACCAGTGGCGTAATGCTTACTGCCAACTTGGCTCACTTTTAAAAGATGCAACTAAAAGCCGTCGCCAGATATCTGAATCGTCTGCAACCTTCTTAATTGAAAATTAAAGAGGATGATTTACCAAATAATAATAAAAAAAAAAAGCTCATTATTTGGCAAGTTATGTCATATTTTGTCAATCGGATTTAGTTCAACTAATTCAAAGTCGATTTTTGTCTAGTTTCAGCCACTTTTGCCACGGCAGACCAGGGAATTCGTAATTTACTAACTTTTCTCCAAATTGTATAAAAAAATTCAGAACGATGTTCTATGGGCCTCTCGCACTATAACATTATCTGGACTACAAACAGAATCTAAAGGAGTTTCACCATTCATATCCGACTGCGCATGAGCAACGAGGAATCCTCATTATCCATTTAGACAAACTGCTATGCTCGTCAAAACCTTGCTTTCAGAACGGGTAAAACTGGGGCGGATTATGTCGATTTGGGTGTCCATGTTTTCTGATCCTTGCTTTCTGTGTAATACAATTTAACAGTGTTAAATTTATGCATCAATTACAAATGGCGCAAACATTTCGAAAACACTGCGATGAATTTTGCGGCAATGTCTTATGGAATGATTAGTTGGTATATTTTGTCAGAATGGAGCTTTTTTAATAATATCACCCTTAAAAACAAAGTTTTTAATACAAATCCTTTGTATGCATTGCCAGTTTTTATGTGAAATTGCAACTTCATGACCGCAGATCGAATTTTCATAGTGCGTGACCACTACGAACAAAAGAACATGGATGCAAAAAAAGAAGTTATCAACTAACTTCTGTTCTTCACATCCAAAACTTAATTGAATAAATTGTGATCCACAACGAGTCTATCAGCCAAGATTCGGTTCGAATGACTGACTGCAAGTGAGTTAATTAATCGTTTAACGATTTTGTCTCGTCAATTTTAAGAGGAAGGTTTCAGTCATTAAATATCCCCAAATTGAACATGTGTGAATTAAGCTTGCTATTTTGATAATAGAACGTGAGTAAAAGCTGATAAGTATGACGAAAGGCAATACAAACATATGTAACAGTGGCCTTTGTGTCACAGTCCCAAAGGTTTGCTTCCCAAAACACAGTGCTGATATCAAAAACATTTCTATCCGCAAAATGTGCGGCAAACTACGTTTCAAAATTTATTTAATAAAAATGAACGTGAATTTATGCACTCACATTAAAATGTTTTTTTTATTTATTCCGATTCGAACAATTTTATTATTTATTTATTAAAAAAATTTTAGCAACAGGAAAGAGTTTCAACAATGCTATTTTAACAATGCTATCTATTATTTGTCTTCAATTGAGGAGTTTTTTGCAAATTCGAGACGCTTTTTCAGATTTTGCAAGCCGACGAAAGGCTTCTTCCTAACAACTCGGCTTTTATATCCAGCAGTTACATTTCGCACAATCATTTCTGCCAATGATTTGAAAAGTTTCTGCGGCAAGTTTAACTGCATTTACTTTATAATAAACCTTGATTTCTGCACAAAAAAAAAAAAGTTCCTTTTTGTTTTATCACTCAGAATTCCTTTCCTTTTCTTCTACTTTTATTTTCAATCAATCCCTCATTTTAAAATGTTCCTGTGATATTCTGGACACACGAATGACTTCTACCAACAATTTTAATTGTTTCAGTAATATTGTCTTTTTTTAAAACGTAACTTTAATAGGAATTTCTTAACATCAATACTGGTTTCTCTTCGAGGAGGCATAACCAATTTTAAAAATTTGGATTTAAGTTCGTCTAACAATTTCATCAGAAAAAAAATTAAGGTTGAAAAGTTTAAGGATAAGATTACGCAAAATTAAGATTAAAATAGCAGTCAAGTAGAAAATATTTAATGGTAGTTAAACATATTTTTCATAAGTGTATTCTCAATTTTTTTGACTGCACAATTTGTCTAAATAAAGTTTTAAAGCTGTTTGAATACTATAATTTTTAATAAATTATTATATTTTTTGTGCATATTTTTTGTGCAAAATGTCCATATACAGAGTAAAATGTCCATATACAAAGTAAAATGTCAATATACAAAGTAAAATGTCCATATACAAAGTAAAATGTCCATAGTTTAATGGCTCTGCAAAAAGTTTTGTTATAACAAAAATTTTTCCGCATTATTCACCATACAAAGGGCAAAATTGCTCAAAAAACGAAGTGTATTCTTAATTGTTTGTGCCACTGTATGTATAGCATACTTTGATAACAAAATAATTTTCTTCAAATTTAACGTTCTATACTAAACTTCAACTTAACTAGACATCACTTAGACGGTAGATCGTCACAGTGCTCATAGGTATTTAATCCATTTTGGGCGGAGTGAAGACATAATGTTCGCCAAACCTTAGAGCCTTTTGTTCTGTTGTGGTTTGGCGAACATTATGCTTTCACGCCGCCCAAAATGGATTAAATACCTATGAGCACTGTGACGATCTATCGTCTAAGTGATGTCTAGTTAAGTTGAAGTTTAGTATAGTCGATAGCTTTTTGACAGATAGACTTGGGAATATCGACATCTTGCGACACTATGTTCAGAGAATAACAGGAATGGATTTGTCGGGCTTTCGGATAAACGGAGATACCTCCCGGGAACATGCATTTCAATTGAATCTGTGTCTCGACTTCCTCTGTATTCTGAATAGGAACTCTCCCCGGGGGGGGGGGGGGAAGCAAAGGAATTCGTTCAGAATACACGATTCGCCCATATTTGCGAATTCCCCCCCTCCCCCCCCCTCTTCCCCGATTGCTATGAACTGCAGGATTCAACATCTCGCCCTTTTCCTCTTCAAAAGGGCGTCTCCAAAAGATGGTCGCGGGAGTTTATGGGGAGCGGTGAAAATTGGAAAAAAAATGCTCAAAATAAGGTCAAATAATTCAAATTAATTTAATGCAAAAAGAAAAACAACCCAACACTCTAAAATTAACCAAAATATAATGCATTTAAAACAGCGAACTGTATCATTTTAGAAGAGCTATGCTATAATAGTCCGAGAGGCAACTGCAATTTTTGGACCCCGTCGAACATCATTCTGAATTTTTTTTATAGAAATTGGAGAAAAGTGAAGTAGATTACGAATCCACTGGTCTGGCCGTGGCAAAAATGGCCGAAACTGATCAAAAATCGACTTGGAATGAGTTCAACTAAAATCCGATTGCCAAATAAGTCATAACTAGCCAAAAAGAGAACAAACTTTTTTGTCTGGCAACCCACTGCATTTTGATTTTCAATGAGAAAAAGCGCAAAACGATTTCTGATCTCTGGCTCGGAAAACTTGTATCTTTTCAAAGTAAGCCAAATTGGTGACATCAGTTACGTCATCAGTGACGTAATATTTATTGCCAACTTGGCTCATTTTTAAAAGATGCAAGAAAGTCGTCGCCAGGTGTCTGAATCGTCTGCAACCTTCTTAATTGAAAATTAAAGAACGAAGGGTTACCAAATAAAAAAAAAGCTCATTATTTGGCAAGTTATGGCATATTTGGCACTCGGATGTAGTTCAATTCCTTCAAAGTCGATTTTTGACCAGTTTCGGCCATTTTTGCCACGGCAGACCAGTGGATTCGTAATCTAATAACTTTTCTCTAATTTCTATAAAAAATTCAGAATGATGTTCGATGGGGTCCAAAAATTGCAGTCCCCTCTCAGTGTATAAGGGAATACCAAGAACTCAGTCGTTTTTAAACCACAACAATCTTACTGATAACCTAGCCAAGTAGGTGAATTGAAAACTAACCATATGGTCATCATATTTCAGAATCTGCTTTTCCGAATATGTAGACGCGATGTTTATTGAAACTGTATGCAGGTTCGTTTTCCTGGAGTTTTCAAATTTTTTTTCAAAAATAAGTAGTAGCGATGCACACCTGCCACTAAAAGTTTGCAGCTAGTGGCAAGCTTGTGATTGTAATAAGTCTTTTCAGCACTGAATGTGAATTTGTGTTATCCTTGTGCCATAAAAATACAAAAAAAAAAGTCTTCTTGAAGTCACGCAAAATGTCATATTAAGAATAAATTGTAACTATTCCTTTAACAATGTACAGTTTTGCCATAAATACTCTTACGCTTTAACGTATCACACGGGGTATGATTCTGACAAATTGTTTCTTGAAATACAAATTTTACCCATGTTTAACCCTTTGCACTCCAGGCCTTTTTCGCGCGGAGGAATCAGCAACTCGAGACATTTTAGGTTCGGCTGGTGTTTATGGATTTGCTTCATAGAAACTAAACACAGTCATTGGCCTTGTATCGAATTTCCGCATCACACCTAATGGTCCTCTCGTGGTTTGGCATCCAATCGTGTGGCGCCTGAGAGGCGAGTGTGGTAATAATAATAGAGATTCTGTTTATATCAATAGTCTGGAATCAGTAGAAATACACTTATCAATGTTGCATACGCCGATCAAATAGTGGTTAGCGTACTAGTTTCTAGACCGCGAGGTTGCGGGTTCCGAGTCCCGTGTTAGGCATGGGTGTTTGTAAATGTATGTTGGCTTGTCTAATGACGAAGGTTTCGGCTCATTAGAGCCCTCGTGTTGCTGACCACGCCAGATAATCTGAATACAACCAACCAGAGGCTAAAACTACTTATGTTGAAACTTTCAGAGATCTAGGCCTATATTTGAAGACGCTTTTTGTGAAAAAATTAATTGAAAAACAAATTAAAATTTTAACATTCTTTTTATCAGTCCAATTAGAAAGCCAAAACTACTTATGTTGAAAATTTCTGAGCTGTAGCACTATTAGTAGTCGTTTTGTAAAATGTTTATTAATTAACTAAAAAGGAACAAAATAAAAATTTAAAAATTCTGTTTTTTCAAAGTCCAATTAGCAGGCCAAAACTACTTGTGCTGAAAATTTCAGAGCTGTAGCCCTATTAGATATCGTTTTGTAACATATTGGTGGTTTCAAATGATATGAAGGGTGCAGATGCATTATGAGCACCTTATGCTTATTTCTGATGAATATTGTTGGGATTATATTAATAATAAACCTTCCTAATATTAATATTAAACATTCAATTTGAATTTAGAAAAGGCAAGCAACGGTTATAGTTTTGAAACTGAATGTTGGGAACGAAAGCGTCGTTATCTCGATCAGGCAATGCATAAGACACCATTGCTGGATAGTTATGAATATTGTGTGCTTTACAATAACAGATTTTTAAAAGTAAGCATCGTATCATTAATTTAATATGAATAGGTTCCTTATTTATGCAAGATAACGTGAATATAGATATCCAAATTGGAGTGTTTATCCATTTGAAAATAATTAAAAAAAAATAATTAAAAAAGAATGAATTGAAATTGTAACATTCTGTTTGATCTTTGCAAATATTTAGTTAGAATGTGAGTGGAGCTTCTCGAACAAACACAGCTTTTGTATAATTGTAGCAAACCTGCATTCGCTATGTTTAACGAATCTTTTAATTTGATTCATAGCAGATGGCTTGCGCAAATATAATTTTTGCATGTAAATGACGCTCCCAAACAGACACAACTTTTGTATAATTATGGCAAATCTACATCCACTTTTCTATATTTCGGTGCAGGTGTACAAAGACGCAAAATCCACGACATTTGATAGTTTTGATTTATTTTATTACGCTATAAAAAAAAAAAAAAAAAAATTCTAAAGAAAACTTAATGCGAAACATCTTGCTCAAATACATGCGAAGTTTTGACGTTTGTTTTCACATGCATCTTACATGACACTTCGATTGTCAGGAATGTCTTCGTAGTAAAGCGTTAACCAAACGAAAAGTACTTGACAACCAGCGCGAGCTGACTTTGACGACCGGAGTTTTTCAACTGGAAATACTAACGTATGCAAATTCAAATAAATCTTTTTTTGTGTGTGTGTGTGATGTGGAATGACTATTTGCTTGAGGATACGTCTGAATTCCAAAATGTTGAATATTTTATGAGTGGACCATTGTTCACGGATATTTTATTCAGATTTTACGGATGGTGTGTTTGTCTGGCTTCCCCCCCCCCCCCCCCTAAACGAAGTTTTTCACTCTGCTGTTAACGAGAAATCGCAGAAAAAGGTGGGTTTTTAATTTTTTTTTTAGGAAAAGGATTTATTCGCGGCTTTGTTTGAATTCGATTTTTGTTAAGTAGTGAGAAGCGTATGCAAAGGCTTTTACCGTCTGCTGTTAAGCCAAAGGAGCCGGGTTCGAATCCCGGGATAGGCATCGATGTTCGGAATCCACTTTAAGCTGTAGGTCTCGGCTTGATTAGCCATCATTGTGTATACAAATTGGTCGTTGATAGTATAAACCCACCAACGAACCCATCTGTTGTCTGATATCAAAGTCGTCAGGTTAAACTTAAAATGTTATCTATATGTGCGATACGTCAAATTAAAGATCTCAAAGACGAGTACCAATATCAGAATTTTACCGAAAGAAATCGAAATGGCAAACAGAATCCAATTTAAAGTTCATTAATAGGCAGATATATGACATATTTCAAGTTCTTGAGTTAGTCAAATAAGTAGGATTACTTAAAATTTCATGACAGTTATTATTATTACTTTTTAAAAATTGATTATATATGTATTTATTTTTTTATTAATTTATGGATTACGTATTACAATGATAGCTATCAATTTCAGACGGTAATCGTTTGTAATGTTTAAATAAAATGAACAGAAACATTATTTTTGATGTTGCTATAAGTGTTTTTCGAAATAATTCTTTTATTGTTTGTATTTTAAGGTTTTTGTTTTCGTTTGAAACAATTAAAAAGTTATTTTAGAAAGATAACAACGTGTTATTATCGTTTAGTGAGAGAACAGAATAAAAAATGAAGGAAAAACAGGCGAATGCTTCAATTGCTATAAACATGACAGGCTGGTAAATAGAACTAATGGTTATATTTTATCCCTCACAGTCAATAATTAAATTTCTGACCATGAGGGTTTAAAGATAAATATTTGAAATTCCACGAAGGCTTTAAAGTAAATATTTAAAACTATCGTAGAAATTTAAATATTTACCCTAATTTGAAATTTGAAGTCTAGTAATAAAATGCCTAATAAGATTTTAAAGTTTAATCTGAACAAATTGACAGTTGATGGTGATTGTAAAAAATATTGACCATGACAAATCCAAGACTACAAAAGACGTTAAAAAGTTTTAATAACTTGTTTAATTATTAGTATCTTGAAAATTTTGATTTCTAAGCCAAATTTTAAAAGAAACAACTTTAAAACCGCCATTAAATGCAAACTGAACTTTGTTTTTCAGAATTTCGTTAATCAGACATCTACTATCAATGACCCGTATAAAATCTTCCCAGACGTTTAAAACAACTTATCACGACTGAAAAATAAGATACCGAAGAAGATTTATCTGCTTCTATTCGAGACACAATCCCGCATTTAATCGAATCTTTCATTCGAGTGTTTTTTACGACACCCCCATAAAAATGGTCTCCGGTTTTAATAGATTCCAAAAATCGAATCGAAGTGAAACAACTCCCCCCCAGTCATTATCTTCTGTTTTCTAAGGATTGTCAGTTGAAAGGGTCTCCTCGTAATTTTTAACACAGGCTTTACTGAGAAGATCTTTTTTCGAACCAAGCTATTCCAGGCCACGTATTGCCGACCAAACGGTATAGTGGTTATGGTGATAGCTTCTAGACCGAGAGGTTGCGGGTTCCGAGTCCCGTGTAAGGGTATTGGTGTTTGTAAATGTATGTTGGCTTGTCTAATGACGAATGTTTCGGCGCATTATAGCCCTCGTGTTGCTGACGGCGCCAGATCATCTGAATACAACCAACCAACCAGGCCGCATATTTCCTACCTTTACTTGCATTCAGGCAAGGGAAAATAGTGCCTCGCACTGATTTTCTGTCTGTGGCTGGTTGCTTAGAATCTTCATTTTCACCACGGCGCTCTTCTTCGAGTGCTAGCTATTGTATTTTTTTTTTACCTGAAAAATAACCTTTGAAATAATTAAAGTTTCTAAATGACTAAAAAACCAATGAACTGCATAAAATACTACAATTTAGATGTATATCGCATGCCTTAAAACATCTTTGTAATAAATATAAAATTAAATTTTGCGTAAAAAAATAATAAACGTTTAGTCTAAATTACTAGCTTATACGCATGCGCGATTTTGACGAAAACCTAATTAGTAGGTCTCATGGTCACCACTAACACGCACACCAAATTTGAACATCCTAGGTCAATATGTTTGGGAGTTATGCTGACCACAGACACACATACACATAGACAGACATTTTTCCTATACAACATTTATGAAATTAGGATGCTCCAAAACGTGCAGAAATGAAAAAAAAAAAAAAAAAAAAAAATCACTTTTTTTAACGAATGGTAAAAAGAACCATTTGGGGAAAAAACGCTTCCAAATTGATTAAAAATTATGTCTGTAAAGTTAGGTTTTGCAAGGGGAAAAAATAAATAAATAAATAAACTCGGAAGAAGCGAAACAAGCAAATAAATATGAAAATACTTGAAAGGCAAAAAAGTGTTTTTAGAAGTGTTCTTAAGGGATATAAGTTTGTTCGACCATTCTAAGGATTTAAAATTAAGACTAGGTCTTAATAATCTGTTAGAAAAAGAAAAAAAAAATTGTTAGATGATAAGAAAAATTTGGAAATGTGTAATTGATGAGTTTTAGACACGTCAAAAACACCATTTAGTAGTTGCAGCAAATAAAAAAACTATTGGGATATGAGTTTTTAAATATTTTATATCAACTTCGATTATGTGTGTGTCTGCTGGGCAAATCTACGGAGATCTAAAATAACTTCACTTGCCGTCATCCAATCCAGCTGAAACTTTGCAGATTGATTCGATGCCGATGACAATGAATTCTATCAAATTTTAGGGGCTGTCATTGTTACAACCCCCCCCCCCTGCTACTTCTATTATCGCTTGAGAACACTAATAAACCAACTTGCTGTTATCCAAGCGCGTTGAAATTTTGACTGACAAATTCATTGTCAAACATTGGCGGATCCAGCGAGGGGCGAAGGGGGGGGGGGGTTGATCGGCTTTTATGTTATTGGGAATTTTAACCTTTCTAACATATTCTGTATAATCAAAGTTATATTACTATACCATAGGATAATTTAAGAGCAACAAAACTTACCTGAGCTATAAATAATATATTGTTACGAATTTTTGTATATTTGTAAATATTTCGTAGTGTAATTTTGTAAATCGGAACATTTATGTACATTTCGCATATGACAGTGCAATAGTTCGTCTTAACTTGGCTTCCCTGCAGTGTGTCTATTAATGCTTGATAACGAGATTTACAGAGATAACTATAGGGAGCGAGTTTTACAAGGAGCAGGGCATTTAATATTATGGTAATGTCAATCTCGCCAAATTGGCGAGATAGAGCCAAGTTGGCGACGGTTTTGACGACTAATTTTTGTCGCCAAATTTGGCGAGAAATCGCCAAATGTCGCCAAACTTGACAACCATTTGGCGACATTTTCGGTCCCCACGTACATGTATAGGACTTTTCGACTACGATCTGGAAAGTTCTCCAAATCCTATCTCTGGAAGATTCACGAAGGTATTGACTCCTATATAAGACCGGCCGTGAGTGGAGTTGGTTGGTTAGTCAGTTAGTTGACTAAGTTAAGTCAGTGAGTTGACTGGAATTAATCAGTTGAGATACTGAGTCTCAGTGAGCATTCAGAGTACTTTATACATGGTTCAATTGGTGCTTCGAACTACTATTAAGTCTACTTTCCGTCATCCAATCGAGCTAAAACTTTGAAACTTGGCAGTTACTCTCTTTTGTCGATGACAATGCTTTCTATCAAGTTTTAGGAACTGTCACAAAAAAGTCGCTTTCACATTCGTCTCTATTGCCTTACGTCATACTTATCAGCTTTTCCTCACATTCCATTACTCAGATACCAAGTTTAATTCAAACATGTTCAATTTGGCGATATTTAATGTCTGAAACCTTCCCCTATTCAGTTTGACGAGGGCAAAATCTTCGGAAAACTAATTACCCCACTTGCTATCATCCAATAAAGCTAGATTTGGCAGATAGATTAGTTGTGGATGACACAATGCATTCGATCAAGTTTTGGGCGCAGAAAGAAAGTAAATAGTTTGGTTGGTTGTTTTCAGATTATCTGGCGCCGTCAGCAACACGAGGGCTATAATGCGCCGAAACATTCGTCATTAGACAAGCCAACATACATTTACAAACACCCATGCCTAACACGGGACTCGGAACCCGCAACCTCGCGGTCTAGAAGCAAGCACGCTAACCACTATACCGTTTGGTCGGCGTAAATAGTTTGGAATGAATATTTTATTTGTAGAGGGTCACACACTATGAAAACTCGATTTGAGCTCAATAAATGGTAATTGCGCATAAAAACTAACAATGCATATAAAGGATTTATATTGAATATTTTTATGAGCTATATTATTACTTTTAATTACCCATAAGTATACTTAGGAAAAATTTTTTTATAGGATTCAGTAAAAAAAAAAAAAAAAAAAAAATCGATTTTTTTTATTTTTTGTATTTCTTCAAGTTTTGGAACATCCTAATTACAAAAAATGTGATCTGGGAAAAATGTCTGTCTGTGTGTAGGTGGTCAGCATAACTCCCGAACAAATTGACCTACGATGTTCAAATTTGGTGTGCTGATAAGTGATGGCCAAGGGACCTATCGTTAAGGTTTTCGTCAAAATCGCGCTTGAGCATAGGGTAGCTGCCATTGAAAAAAAAAAAAAAAAAATCATGTTTTTCAATGATTACTAAAAAATCGGCTCTAACAATTTTCTTCAAAATCGTTGTGGTAGTGCCTCTTAAGGTGTTCTATACATCTCCACCTTTGAATTTCTTTTAAAAATGCTTTAATGGCGTAAAAAGTTGAAAAACGAATGCATTTAACACTCTTTCCTTGAAGCATACCTCATCAACGAACACTTTTACTTCTCTGATCAATATCACTTACACGAAAGGATAATATAAGAATTATCGATAAGTTTATCACCAAAATCATACTTTTGGAGGAGTTTTTTTTTTCTTTTTTTCTTCTTTAGAGTCGCATACAAGAAATATCGCAAACAATTTCGCCAAACTGACTTTTTTTTTACTAAATGAATGATGGAAATATAAATACGGTAAATGACACAAATCCACGTCAGTGCTTTAGTGTAATTAAAAGTTGTGCGATGTTCCACACTCCTATTTGGACTAGTATTCCTGGATGAGAATGTTAGTGAACGCGATAGAGCCAAGAGCTTGGTAATCATTTAATTCTTGTCGTTTAAGGTAACGTGAGGCAGCACCACTTTATGCAAGACGGGATTCATCTAATACGTATTATCTTTTTATCACGTATTATCAGTTTTGGGAGGGTGTCATTGCACTTGATTACCCAAAGCACTAATGGATGCGGTTTGGACTAGAGGTAGGAAATATCGATCAAAATAAATGTCGATACTATATCGTTGGCATAGAAAAAAATTATCGATATATCGATACATGATTTTTTTTTTGTTCGATTTTCAATTTTGCCAGAAACAAAGTTTTTCGGGGGGTAAATTTCTACTTTTCACGATTGCTATTTTGTAAGGTGACTACTTTTTCCAACTGAAATGGATCGATTACAAAAAAAAAAAAAAAAAAAAAAAAGAAGTTATATTTTCGATTAATTGGTGCAGTGTTTTTAAGAAAAATTTAGATAATTTTCAATAGCTTTTAAGTGCATGGAAAATATTGAATATTGGTGCCATTTTAACTATCTCTCAGTCAAGTCCAAACTTTAGTTTTGAAGTTTTTGAAAAGGGAATAAAGAAAATCGAAGAAACACATCATCAAAAAACTAAAAATGTTTGAAAAATATCGATATATCGGTGATTTATATCGATATATATTTTTTTTAGAAATATCGATAAAAATATCGTCGTATCGATATATCGCCGACCACTATTTTGGACCGTTCCCCGTATTCTCCAGTCCTAAACTCATTGAATTTCCATTCATCTGGTCACTTGAGAGACATGGTCTGTTTGAATGAATGGCTGAATTCTACGGTTTTTTGAACTTTGAACGTTATATATTGGACATCCCATTCATCGATATAGATAAACAACTGGATAGACTGCTCCGATGCAATGCAAGAAAAAAAAAGCGCCTTGATTACGCTGGGTGGATGATCAACCAATCACAGTTCATTTTTATAGTTGGGGGGGGGGGGGAATCGGGAAGCCTTTTAAAGTGCTAGAGTAGATATTTTTTTGCACATTATTACTAATTAAGGTGTATTAATGACAGTTGTGCTGTGTACAATCCATTTTTTTTTTAATCCTCGGCAATCCGTATTTTTCGTTTACCCAACGACCTGCTTATTTCCCCAGCGTTAAGCAGTCTATCCAGTTGTTTATCAATATCAAGATTCTCAACAGACGCTTTTATGAAAATGGCAGTTCGTGTACACATTGTAATCTTTTTCTTATTACCTGTATAACCCTCTGCGTACACATTCTTTATTATTAAAGCTTTATTTCTGGTAAGTATGTTTCGGTGCACCCTGTATGAGAATCGATATAGTTAAAAAACTGGATAGATTGCTTAACGCTGGGAAAATGAAGCCGTTGGGTGGACAAAAAAAATACGGATAGCTGAGGATTGAAAATAAAATTTTGGTTTGAATTTTTATCTATTTGGCAGTATTACTGAGTAAAAACTAAATTTTATTT
The DNA here is from genome assembly GCA_963978545.1 of Linyphia triangularis. NCBI lineage: Eukaryota > Metazoa > Arthropoda > Arachnida > Araneae > Linyphiidae > Linyphia > Linyphia triangularis. The sequence goes on along the minus strand of OZ021723.1, from coordinate 105,070,770 downwards.
AAAAAAAAAAAGTTCACATAGTGCTCTAAATTAAAGAAAAAAAAAAAAAAATTCGTCAAATTTGAAATTCTATCTTTTTTATTTTTCAATATTTTTACCCGATTTTTAATTTTTTTCCCCTAGTTATATACTCGGCGCAGTATAATAGCCTTTTTGCTGCTTTTGCGTCAGATAACTCTCAACCAACCAACCTAATAATATACTCTCATTTTTTAGGCATCGCGGATTAAGAATAAGTAAAATAGTTTTCGAGAAAAACGATAATTACTGTACCTATAAGTAAAAAAAGCGTAAAAAACGGCTATTTTTCAACATTACTTCAACATTTGTAAAAAAGTTTTCAACTTACTCAAATATACATGCCTATTTTTATCAAATAGGTAATAAGAATGACAAAAAAAAAAAAAAAAAAAAAAAAAAAATCAAGTCATTTCATTCATATTTGCTGAAGTTTTAGCATTTTGAGTAAAAGGTGGAAATTTCAAAAATCACTATTTGAGAAAAATGCGTTCGAAACATCAAAAGAGCTATTACAGCAATGCTAAATTCTCCTTAAAAAATATAGTTTTTCTGCAATTGCAGTTATCGAATCAGCTCAAAAACTTGCCAGAATAAGGAAGAGGTTTCAAAGACTACAATCACGCAAAGAATAGAAAATTGATACTTTTATTATTGTTTGTGAAAATAATTGCTACCATGTCCCCTTAATCAGCATTAATGTGCAAACAAATATCTACTCTAGCACTTTACAAGATTTTTCGCATTCCCATCCAACTATAAAAGTGAACTGTGATTGGTTGATGATCCACCCAGCGTCATCAACCCCCGGGGGGCGTTTTTCTCCCTACATTGACATCGGAGCAGTCTATCCAGTTGTTTTTATCTATATCGATGTTTATGAGACTGCATTTCCCCTTGCACCTTTCCAGCCTTAGTTTGTCGCCTTCCAGACATCTCAACTCTTCTATCTCTCTCTCAAATTAAGGGCATTCAGTTTATTTTATTACTTATCACGGGGGAAACAATCAAAAGCAATAGACGGGAAAACGGAGACATGCTAATTGGGACAGAGAAGGAAAGTTCGAACACCCCCATCTCCCTTCCTTCGAACCTTTTGTTCGATTCACCCCTCTATCAGCAAGGAACTATATAACGCAGACGGTTAAACTGAAGCGAATTTATTATTGATTACATATTCACGGAAAAGGGAGTTCTGGGACTTTAACACATCATCGGCATATTCATTAAGGACTCGTAACTACGACCATCAATTTTAAAATATGTAAAATGCTAATGATTTGTATCGTGCTGGGTTATTTGGCTCACACGGTGTTTATTTTGCGCATTCTTTTGAGGAGGTTCATCTTTAAACAATTCAGCTTTTTCTGTGTCCTCTTTAAGCACTTAAAAAATAATGTAACCAATAAAAATGAGGTTTTAATACAAATCATTTATATGCATTGCCAATTTTTACATTCATTAACACAGCGCCAATTCTGTAAACAGCGTGTGCTTGGGGAGTTTGCACTAGTTTTAACACTTTGCACTAATTTTAACACTTTGCACTAGTTTTAACACTTTGCACTCCGGGCCTTTTTCGCGCGGAGGGACTAGCAACTCGAGACGTTTCCTGTCATTTTTGGTTCGGCTCGTGGTTACAGATCCGCTTCAAAGAAAATAATGTCAAGGAAACTATTTGATCGAGTTTTTTTGGGGGGAAATTGACAATGCATATAAAGGATTTATATTAAAAACTTTTTTTTTTTATGGGTTATGTTATTTAGTTAATTTTTTCCCAATTGGTACGTTTTTAACCCTTTGAACTCGAGACGTTTCCCGCCATTACTGGTTCAGTTCGTGGTTACAGATCCGCTTCAAAGAAACTAAACACACTCGTTGACCTTGCATCGAATTTTCGCATCACACCTAGTGGTCCTCTCGAGTTGTGGCATCCAATCATGTGGTGAGTGAGTGTGACCTCTCGAGTGAAAAGGGTTAATATAAAGGAATTAAAAAAAAAAACTTTAACAAGTCTTGACAATTAACAATAGACTTAGAAAAGACCAGAAGTGTTTTTTTTACAGAAGATTCTTCTTCGGCATTCTTTATTTACCATCTTATTTTTTTTTCTTCTTTTCATCTTGGAAGAAAAAAAATAATCTTCCAGACTTCTTAGAACTTTCCTTTTTTCTCGTGCAGAAACTGTGTCTGGCGCTCGAAGCATAAAACCGTTGTCGAAGATGGATGCGCGCACCAAATTAGAGGAGCCAAAAGAGATCTCTTTTTATTAACTGGCAGTTAAAGCTGCCGTGAAATCGACGCGTTATTGGGGAGAGGGCAGTTTATTCCTGTTCCCAACAAGTAAACGATGCCTTCGATTAGGGATGTTGTGGATAATCATAGACATTCCCAAAATATGGTGGTGGGGGGGGGGGGGCTAATGAGCAACCTCGTTAAGGGGCAAGAGGTTGTTGCCGTGGATCGAACACAAAACAGTTTGCGAGTGTACTTCTCTCACGCACTCGTTTTAAATGTAGGGGTTTTTAGCCTCGAGTGAAAGTGAAATGATCTGTTTGCACTTTTGCAACGCGATCTAAAATGTTCTTCATCTTTTTGCGCGTAATTTTTTAGAAGCGACGCATTTCAGTGTATTTTAAATGAAATGTTTTTAAATAATACCACGTTACGTTAAACTTTGGGGTTGGTTGGTTGTTTTCAGATTATCTGGCGCCGTCAGCAACACGAGGGCTATAATGCGCCGAAACATTCGTCATTAGACAAGCCAACATACATTTACAAACACCCATGCCTAACACGGGACTCGGAACACGCAACCTCGCGGTCTAGAAGCTAGCACGCTAACCACTATACCGTTTGGTCTAAACTTTGGGGTCAGTTGAGAGTTTATGTATGAAAAAAAAAGTTTGTAAAATGAAGGGTGTAAAAATTGTTTAGCAACGTGCAAAGTCTTTTAGAAAGGAGATTTGAAACACTCTAAATGTGAAGCAGTGAGCGACAAAAAAGAAGTTGATATGGTTTGCAAATGATTCTTACCAATGATTCTTCATATTGTTTATTAATGATTCTTATTTTCTGTTGGATGGAATTGTCAATAAATAAAACTGGGGAATAGGAGGCACTCAAAACGTATCAATGTGTTTTGTAAAACCACTATATTCTGCAATGAATGGATGAATGAATAAATAAATAAATAAATAAATAAATAAATAAATAAATAAATAAATAAATAAATAAATAAATAAATAAATAAATAAATAAATAAATAAATAAATAAATAAAGTTTTAGCAACAGGAAAGAGTTTCTTCGATGATCGGTTAAATGCTATTTCAACGCGATTCGATGACGGCAAGTTGGTTTCTTAGTATTTTGTAAAAGCGACCTTTTAGTTACAGAGACAGCCGCCAAAATTTGACATAATGCATTCATTTATATACGTCGAATCTATCTGCCAAGTTTCATTCCGATCGGACGACGGCAAGGGGGTTAGTTACACACAAAATCGAAGTTAATATAAACGATTAAAAAAAACAAATATTTATCTAGGTTGTGGGTTGGTTGGTAGGAGTTTAACGGCGCAAGAGCAACACGTGGGTCATACTGCGCCAATATTTATTTAGGGTTAGGTCCCCTGAAGGCCAAAAATTTCATTTGAACCATTCTACCAGTTTCCGAGTAACTCAACTTTCTTATATTCCACAACCTATATCTAGATGATGGAGTAATTGATCGCTTTTCGACCTTTGGAACCTTGAAGAGAAAAAAAAAATGTATTTGGGTTGTCGGGCATCTCGATTGCAATTCTAGCACTCCGTGGGGAGGACACTCGGCATCCAAGAGATGATCATCTGTCTTCCGCCCAATAAACACTCGGAGGAAGTTTTTCTTCTTCCGGATATCGATCACTCAATGGACGAGCTTCTTCGGCAACTTTCTCATCTCCCACTTCGAGGGGGAGCTTCTATTCTACCCTAACGTAAGATAATAAAAGGCTCTGTTTGTTTGAGGTCTGCCTTCCTAGACAAAGCTACAACTGCTGTGGTCTATAGGTCAAATTAAAGGTCTTGTCGAAGTGAATTCCTGTAACAAAATTCAACTGGAAGATAGTTTGAAAGTCGTTAAGAATAAGTCCTATACTAAACTTCAACTTAACTAGACATCACTTAGACGGTAGATCGTGACAGTGCTCATAGGTATTTAATCCGTTTTGGGGGAGTGAAAGCATAATGTTCGCCAAACCACAACAGAACAAAAGGATATAAGGTTTGGCGAGAATTATGTCTTCACTCCGCCAAAATGGATTAAATACCTATGAGCACTGTGACGATCTACCGTCTAAGTGATGTCTAGTTAAGTTGAAGTTTAGTATAGTAAGGATCATTCCTTATACTTGAGATGTTACAATCTTCAAACCCAGTGCATTTTGAAAATACCTTATAGAAAACCTTGAGATTAAATAAAAACATTGCATTAAATAAATTAAAATAATAAAAAAAACTAGGGGTGTGGAACATCGCACAACTTTCAATTTCACTATATTGCTGATGTAGATATGTGTAATTTATCATTTTTATATCATTAGAAAAAATTGCAAGTTTGGCGATATTTTTTGTGATAATTCATATGTGGGTCTTTAAAAAAAAAAAAAAAAAAAAAAAGGAATTTTCGGGATATTCTTATCGATAATTCTTATATTATCCTTTCTTGTAAGTGAAACTAAACAGACACACATACACACACACACATATATATATATATATATATATATATATATATATATATATATATATATATATATATATAACAAACGATTGTAGCTGAGGTTTGCTCCAGGAAAGAGAACTCAGTGTTAAAGGCATTCGTTTTTCAACTTTTTACGCCATTAAAGCATTTTTACGGGAATTTCGGTGGTGGGGATGTTTAGAACACATTAAGAGGCATTACCACAGAGATTTAGAACAAAATCGTTAAAAGCCGTTTTTTAGCAATTACTGAAAAACATGATTTTTTTCAATGGCAGCTACCTTACGCGCATGCGCGATTTTGACGAAAACCTTAACGGTAGGTCCCATGGCTACCACCAACTCGTACGCCAAATTCGAATATCGTAGGTCAATTTGTTCGGGAGTTATGCTGACCACATACACACAGAGAGACAGACATTTTTTCTAGATCACATTTTTGAAATCAGGATGTTCCAAAACGAGGAGAAATGCAAAAAAATCATTTTTTTTTTTTGACCGAATGCTATACTTTTATTACCCTATGTATATATATTGTAATTGAAAGCAAAAGACCTCAAATTTAATGAATATAAAAATTAGCAATGCATACAAAGGAGTTTTATATTCAAAACGCTGTTAACGCGAAATGGATGGGGCCTCCGAAATTGTTCGCGTTAACCGGAATTTCACGCTAAACGAATAAATTAAAGTTAAGTTTTAAGTACTGTTATGAATTTTTCCACTGAGGCAATGATGGCACAGTTTTTAAGATGAAAATTACTATTTATTCACTTCAGAAAACTCACAGAATTTATTCAAAGGCAACAGTGTAATCACTCTTAAGCTTCAACACAAGCTTCAACAAAAACAACTTCGAATACAGCGATTGTACAAGCTCACTCCAATAGGTAAACAAAGCGAACAGCTTTCATCGAAGTCCGAAGTCAATCTGAAAACCCTCCCGATCTCCAGTCTTATTTATACTTGGCGCGAGAGGACATTCACGAAATATCCAGCCAATTCGTCGGAAAAGAAACCTCTCGAAATTTCTCGATTGCTTTAGTTGTTGCCACCTTTTCCTAACCTGCATATTCGCTGTTAATAAATAAAATAAGATAAAAATAAATTACAATAGAATTCTAAAATTATACGTCATTATTTACACTATATACAGACAATTTGTGCAACAGTACGGATAACTGCTTTTATTTCGCGTTAAACGGGATTTCGTGTTAGGTGATTTCATGTTAACGGAGTTTGATTGTATTAAAAACTTTGTTTTTTAAGGGTTATACCAAGAAATATATTAAATATTGTTACTTTCTAAAACTTGGAAATTTTTTCCTTCGTTTCTGAATATCACCTCATTATTCATTTATTAGAAATAGATTGGTTGGTTGTTTTCAGATTATCTGGCGCCGTCAGCAACACGATGGCTATAATTCGCGGAAACATTCGTCATTCGACAAGCCAACATACATTTACAAACACCCAAGCCTAACACGGGACTCGGAACCCGCAACCTCGTGGTCTAGAAGCTAGTATACTAACCACTATACCGTTTGGTCGGCCATTAGAAATAGAAGCATGTCGATTAATAAAATGGTTAATTTTATTATAAACCTCTAGTGTAATATTCTAAATGGTGTGTAAACCTGTGTAGTAATTTAAGTATTACATAAAACATAAAAGTAGATTTGCATAACATGGGTAGTTTTAATTGTCTATGATTTAAATGCATCACAATTTGAATAGATTTACACATAAGTGCTTTTAATTCCATTATTGTAACATTCCTTATAATTTAATTTGATAATGTCCTTTGCAACATTTTGTTAGACTAATTAGCGCATAAGTAGTTGAAATACAAAGTATTTCTAAATTGACTTTGGTAATGAAATTCGCTTAATTCAATTTATTTCGTAATTGATTTTACCTTAAACGTTTTAAATGACTTTTATTTTGTAGACATTAAAAATTCCTGAATTTAAGTAGATTAAAAAAAAAAAAAATTTTTTTATTCTTTTAGTTCTTTTCTTTTATGTATTGGTTTATTCGAACGCAATTTTATGGAAACGTCAATTCGTTGAAATACTTTATAAAAGAGTTCTACGAAATGGCGGAAATTTTGTTCCCTTAAGTTTAAAATATATAATTTTCATCAGGTAATGCAATTTTCACTTGGAATAGAAAAGTGGTGCAGAAATTTATATTTATAAAAGAGAGTTCCTGTACATCTGAACCTTATACAAATCAATTGTATTGCACCTAGTGGGACGAAATTTTATGCATAGAAGCTTTAGTACGTCGAAATTGTAGAGAATAACTTTTAATTTCGATTATAAATTGCTTTTAATAAAATTTAATGGCGTGAAATTTTTTTTTGGAATGGTAGATTAAATTTTTAATGCATCTAAATAAAAACAAAAGTTTTTTTTAATGTGCACCCCCCCCCCTTATTTTTCTGATTATTTTTATGTATTAGAATCGTTTGTTCGATAAGTTGTACGAATATTATTGTAATATTTCCATATATTTACTCACAATCGATACTTTAAACAAGCTCTGCGCATGTGCGGTTTTAAAATATTGTTTTTTTTTATGCATTGATTTGTTTTTCTACGTTTTAAATTCATCTTGTGTGTAATATATGAAATCGTGAGTAAAATTCCAACGGAGTTGAGCGTTATCAAGAGAAAACTCTGCTGTGGACACAGTAAACAATTTAGTAGCACTTTTCCATTGGGATTTATTTTTATTTTCATTGAACGAACAATTTGAGAAACAATGTCTCATTTGAACAATGGGTTGGCAGCCAAAGTTAATGACGCATAAGAATAAGATTACAATTTACTTATCCTAACCAAGCATCAATGTCATAGAGAGGGGATTTAAAACGTTGAATCTTTTTTGGCACAGGTTTTTAAGCTGTTGGCGATATTATATAATAGTTAATTTAACTCGACGAAACTTTTGTGCCTGTTGGCGATGCTAATTTTTTTTTTTTATTTTGTTCCATGATATACAGTTCATAATATATATCCATAATATATAATTTCCATAATACCCAAAATATATCTACCAAGCTAAAACGTCATTTTCTCGGGTACAGGGTTTCCGAGCAAATGGAAAGTCAGGAAATGTCATGGAAAGTCAGGAATTTGGACATTAATGACATTAATGCTTTTTAAAAAAAAAAAAAATAAGTTTCTACTTTTGCATTTTTAAGAGAATATCATTGCACTTGATTATCCAAAGCACTATATATATGGCTAGGACTGGGGCCTTTCCCTAGTAAAGCACCAAAGCTGGACAATAACGCTTAACAATAGCCAATCTTGATGTAGACCTCTGTAAACCATTCGTTATCACAGATATTGACCAATCTCACCCAAGTGCAGTTTTTGACATGTTTATTAAAAAAAAAAAAAACTTGTATTTTGAGCTCGAGTTTCGGCCAGAATTGACCGATCTTCCAGAAATTCTGTTTCCGATATTGATTATAACTGCTGCGCTACATGGGTTATTTACACATATCTGGATTCCCACAGACCCCTCCCCCATACCCAATGATCCCAGACGTCGGATTTAACGTATGGGTTAATTTAAATAAGGACATGGTCAATAGGCTTATGGTTTTATCTAAACCTTAAAAAAGTATCATTGAGCATTCGCCACATCAACTTCATAAAAGACTGTGACCAACTTTGCTGTACGTTTGCAATTATGAAGCCAGATGGCAAACAGATGTGGTTATGTAAATGTCATATCATGAACTTTGTCATATCCATACTGTAACCGTATTCCTCTATGTGATTCAATAAAGCTTTTTTTTTGTCTGGTAGGGGAATTTTAGGACACCTTATATAGTAACCTGACTTAGGTTGGTTGTTTTTCAGATTATCTGGCGGCGTCAGCAACACGAGGGCTATAATGCGCCGAAACATTTCGTCATTAGACAAGCCAACATACATTTACAGACACCCATGCCTAACACGGGACTCGGAACCCGCAACCTCCCGGCCTAGAAGCCAGCACGCTAACCACTATACCGTTTAACTTGACTTAGGAATTATGCTGTTAGATTGAGGAACCTTAACCTTTAAGTAACTGCTGTGGTTGGGGTGGTTTGATGTTTTTGGCCTCAAGGGCAACAAGTGGTCTATTCTGCGCCAAACAAGTTGGTGACACATCACTTCAAAGTTTAACCCTTTGCAATGGAGCGGCGCCTCACTATTAGATGCCGAAACACGAGAGAACCACTAGTTTTGATGCGGAAATTTTATGCAAAGCCAATGACTGAGGTTAGTACCTATGAAGCAAATCCATAAACGCCAACCGAACCAAAAATGTCTCGAGTTGCTGGTCCCTCCGCGCGAAAAAGGCCTCGAGTGCAAAGAGTTAAGTTGGTTGGTTGTATTCAGATTATCTGGCGCCGTCAGCAACACGAGGGCTATAATGCGTCGAAACATTCGTCATTAGACAAGCCAACATACATTTACAAACACCCATGCCCTAACACGGGACTCGGAACCCGCAACCTCGCGGTCCAGAAGCTAGCACGCTAACCACTATACCGTTTGGTCGGCGCAAAGAGTTAAGAAAAATAGTATCAGAAAAATTCATATAAAAGTCAATGATGAAATATTTTAGGGGGTGGAAGCGTTCCACATGAAAGGACTCGAGGTCTGTCAGACAGCATACAATAGTTAAAGATTAACCCTTTGAGTACAGAATTATTTGAAGATTTTTGTGCCCATGGGACGGATTTGGATGGGCGGTTGACGAGTCAGACTCGTCCACCGTAACTTCGTCCAAGTAAGCAGATGACGAGTCTCACTCGTCAAATGCACCCAAAGGGTTAATATGTAGAGAACCAAAAAAAAAAAAAAATAAGGTCCAGAGAGGATTTGATTCAGTTGTTTAAATTTATCAAATAGTCATTTTAAGTTAGAGAATAGTAAGTATTATTTTGACAATAGAGCAATTGATAAGTGGAACAAATCTGCTTGACCACATCCGAAATTGTACTGGAGTCAACAGTTTTAAAAAGACAGCTGAATCTTTATTGGGGGGGGGGGGATTGTTTGGAACAGTTGAATTGGACCAATCTTGATGGGCCTTGTGCCTGTAGTTGATCATCATTTTTTTTTTATTTGTTGCGCGTCAATAAGAGTTTTCGGTCACGGAACAAGAAACTATTACGTCACGCTTTTAAAGCCAATAGCAGATCTTATTAACTATAATTGTAGTCTTTTTCTTCTTTTAGTTCGAAATTTCCAGTTTTAGTTAGTTTGAAGAATTTTTTAGTGTGCGCGTTGTCAACTTTCATCGAAGAAGGTGTTTGTTTTGTGTTTCGTGATGTCTCGATAAAAGTTTGTCTAAAAGCTCTAAAACCCAAATTTTAGGTGCCATTAAGTTCGGGACCAAATTTCAAAGTAAGTGGATGTTTTAAGTAAAAGCACAACATTATTGAACTGGATAAAGTAAAAATTAAATAGTTATTTATGCAACTAGTGGGAAAGCTTTTTCAAATGAGGTAAAATGCTTATTTGAAAAGTGCGAAGGCACGATTCTAAAAAATCCACCGGGTTCGAGTCCCGTGTTAGGCATGGGTGTTTGTAAATGTATGTTGGCTTGTCTAATGACGAATGTTTCGGCACATTATAGCCCTCGTGTTGCTGACGGCCGCGCCAGATAATCTGAATACAACCAACCAAAAATTCACCGAGTTTGAAAAAGTATTTTCCCACGTGTTGCATACAATACTTTTTATAATCACGTGCACATTTTTTTTTTTTTAATATATATATTTATTAAAGTTGACAACTACAGTCTATGAATTTCTTCTGAAAATATGTCATTTCATTGTTAAAACTATATAATATTTGAGCAAGAGGCGTGCGAGAAAGTATACTTTTCCGCACTCCTCGCGAAAAAGTGCTACTTTCGTCACGATTTTTGATTCAAAATGATTATAGTCCGAGAGGCGGCTGCAATTTTTGGACCCCATCGAACATCATTCTGAGTTTTTTTTATAGAAATTGGAGAAAAGTTAGTAGATTAGGAATCCACTGGTCTGCCGTGGCAAAAATGGCCGAAACTGATCAATAATCGACTTGGAATGAGTCGAACTAAAATCCGATCGCCAAATATGTCTTAACTTGCCAAAAATAGAGCAAACTTATTCGTCTGGCAACCCACTTCATTTTGATTTTCAATGAGAAAAAGCGCAAACGATTTCTTATCTCTGGCTCGGAAAATGATTATCTTTTAAAAGTAAGCCAAATTGGCGACATCAGTTGCGTCATCCGTGACGTAATATTTATTGCCAACTTGGCTCCCTTTTAATAGATGCAAACAGACCGTCGCCAGATATCTAAATCGTCTGCAACCTACTTAATTGAAAATTAAAGAGTGAGGGTAACCAAATAATAAAAAAAAATGCTCATTATTTGGCAAGTTATGGCGCATTTGGCAATTCGATTTAGTTCAACTTATTAAAAGTCGATTTTTGACCAGTTTCGTCCATTTTTGCCACGGCAGATCAGTGGATTCGTAATCTACTCACTTTTCTCTAATATCTATAAAAAATTCAGAATGATGTTCGATGGGGTCCAAAAATTGCAGTCGCCTCTCAGTCCATTAAAAAAGTTCAATTTTTTGCACGTTGTTATGAAATATATATATATAATATTTAAAACAGCCTAAAAATATAACTGTAAGAAGGCTTTGATCATTGGCTGGCATCTATTGAGAAATTGATTATGGGGATCAATCGTTCGACTAACCAAGTGTTAAATAAGAATTTTAATTTTAATAGTATTTATACAGCGGTTCTATATAACAATGGACGAGAAAAGCCTGTATTCTGCGAAGGTGTGCATTCAATTACCTTCTCTATCCAGGTCGTTTTAAAATATCCAAAAATGTTCCTTTTTCCTCGTTAAGTTCCGTATTTCACGCTCAGTTAAAAGTGCCCCCGGAGAGAGGTTTCCGATATTCTTCGAAAGCCGAGTTTCACCTGGCGTTCGACAAAAGACACTTTTCCCCGAGACGCTTTAAATGGACTTTTTATTTTTTGTATTTGACCCATTATTCAGGAAGATAGCATTTTGCTTTCCCTTAAATCTCTCCGTATAATTTCAAACTCCCATAAAAGTATTCTCTCTCTCCCCCTTGGTCTGTCATAAAAATGGAGGGGGGGATTTATCCGATATGGCTTCTTTTTTTTTAAAATGGCGCAAATATGGAAGAACTTGGGTATTTTAAATGAACGACCGCAATTTTTAGTAAAACACCGTCGTTTTCATAAATTTGTAAACGTGTTTTTATGTTAGAAGTATAAGATATTGAAGATGAACGCAATTTTTACATATATTCTAGGTTTTCTGCTCTCTTAGATTTGGCCTACGAGCTGAATTGTTTGATGTGTAATTTTCCTGTTAACTGTTAGACTTTTGAAGAATTATTTCATCGAACCAATATTTTTTATCCTGTTTAAAGAATTTTTATATTACATTATTAATGGTATTAATATAATAATTTTCAGTGGGGATAAGGACAATTGAGGACTATACTAAACTCCAACTTAACTTGACATCACTTAGATGGTAGATCGTCACAGTGCTCATAGGTATTTAATCCATTTTGGCGGCGTGAAAGCATAATGTTCGCCAAACCACAACAGAACAAAAGGCTATTAGGTTTGGCGAGAATTATGCTTTCACTCCGCCAAAATGGATTAAATACCTATGAGCACTGTGACGATCTACCGTCTAGTGATGTCAAGTTAAGTTGGAGTTTAGTATAGAAATGGAAAACGACCTATGTCCTATTCCCAAACATCTTGTATTGAAATGGCCGACCAAACGGTATAGTGGTTAGCGTGCTAGCTTCCAGACGCCGAGGTTGTGGGTTCCGAGTCCCGTGTTAGGCATGGGTGTTTGTAAATGTATGTTGGCTTGTCTAATGACGAATGTTTCGGTGTATTATAGCCCTCGTGTTGCTGACGGCACCAGATAATCTGAAAACCACCAACCAACCAATCGAAATGCAGCAGCGGAAACCAGTTTTGCAAGTTTCTCGCAAATCGCGCCAACCTGTATGGCAATGGTCTACCGAATCAACGCCAACTATTTGACAGAAACCTCACGATATCATAGAAACGGAAGGATCTCTTGATGTCACATATTTTGTTGAGTGTTTTGATCGCACTGTTTTTGGCTCGGTTTCGGGGCATTTTCTTTTTTTTAATATTTAAATAACTAATTTTTTTTTAAAGAATTTTTGTTTGAATATTTGGAATCGGAAAGGTATTTTTCATAAATATAAACTAATTTCACTCGTTTTTAAACTAAGGGTGTGGAACATCGCACAACTTTCAATTACACTATAATATTGACGTGGATTTGCGTCGTTTATCTTTATTACATTTTTATCATTTATTTAGAAAAAATTGCCAGTATGGGTCTTTTTTGCGATAATTCTTGTATGGATTTAAAAAAAAAAGAAGAAAAAAAACAAGACATCGTTAAAATTGTGATTGCGAACTGAAAAGATAAGAAAAAATGATGGTTGATGAGGTATTCTCAGGGAAAGAGAACTCTGTATTGAAGGCATTCGTTTTTCAACTTTTTACGCCCTTAAAGCATTTTTACGGGAATTTCGGATGTTTAAAAGATCTAAAGAGGCATTACCACGGCGATTTTTATCAAAATCGTTAGAGCCGTTTTTTAGCAATCATTGAAAAACATGATTTTTTTTCAATGGCAGCTACCTTACGCGCATGCGCGATTTTGACGAAAACCTTAATGGTAGGTCCCATAGACGCCACTAACCCTCATACCAAATTTGAACACCGTAGGTCAATTTGTTTGGAAGTTAAGCTAACCACACACACACAGAGACATTTATTCCTAGATCACATTTTTGAAATCAGGATGTTCCAAAATGTAGAGCAAAGCAATTTTTTTTTTTTTTTTTTTTTTGACCGAATGCTATACTTTCATTACCCTATGTATAGATACATATGGATAATTGAAAGTAAAAATGCTGGAACTGTCCATTCTCTATTAGTGGCTTAATATTCATCACGGGAAGATAGGTATTTTGCATAAGTTCCTTACCAAAGAGCGCCGACCAAACGGTCTAGTGGTTAGCGTGCTAGCTTCTTGACCGTGAGGTTGCGGGTTCCGAGTCTCGTGTAAGGCACGGGTGTTTGTAAATGTATGTTGGCTTGTCTAATGACGAATGTTTCGGCGCATTATAGACAACGTGTTGCTGACGGCGCCAGATAACCTGAAAACAACCAACCAACCTTACCAAAGAGCGTTATAAACTGTAAAAAGGAAATCTCTTTGTAATCGCGACTGCAAGTTAACGCACCCCATCGAAGATCATTTTGAGTTTCTTTCATAGAATGTAGTTACTTACAAAGAGATTATGAATGTACGGGTTATCTGGGCCAAAGAAAACCCCGAAACTGTTCAAAGATCGACTTTTAAAGTGCTGATCTAAATCCGATTGCCAAATATGTTATAAGCTGCCAAATAATGAGCATTTTTTTTTTTTTTTTTTTAATTTGGTAACCTACCATTCTTTAATTTTCAATTAAGAAGGTTGCAGACAATGTCAGATTGTTGGAGACGTCTTACTTGCCTCTTTTTAAATGTGAGCCAAGTTGGTGAAAGAGTATTACGTCAATGATGATCAAATTTATAGCCACCTTGGCCCATTTTGAAGAGATAGATGCATTTGGAGCGATGGAACTTAAATCGTTTGATCTCTCCTTAATTGAATATTAATTAGCGGCGGGGTTACTACACGAAAAAAAGTTATCAGTTTTTGGCAACTTATAACGTACTTTGGCTATTGGATTTAATTCAACTCAACGGGCGATTCCTGCATTTTTTTTTTAAAAACGAGTGAAATTAGTATATATTTATGAAGAATTTCTTTCTGATTCCAAATATTTAAACAAAAGTTCTTTAAAAAAAAATTAGTTATTTAAATATTCAGAAAAGAAAATGCCCCAAAACCAGTCCGATCAAAACAGTCCAACAAAGTCCGTGACGTAAAGAGACCCTATCGTTTCAATGGTTATGGTGAGGTTTCTGCCAAATAGTTGGCGTTGAAAGAGTTGGCGTTGGTAGACCATTGCCACATTCCGTACAGGTTGGTGCGATTTGCGAGAAACTTGCAAATCTAGTTTCCGCTGCTGCATTTCAAGTCCAGATGTTTGTGAAGCCATGACGTCGCATTCAATGCCAGAGAAATGAGTCGTTTTTTCGCCAACGTTTTAACAAGGTAATTTTGATCGCAAATTAAATTTAAAAAAAAAAAAAAAATTAAAAAAAAAATATGCTGGAATTGTTCATTTTCGAATTACTTCGACTATTTTTACCCCATTAATCCAGTATTTTCATAATCTATAAAAGTTTCTCTACGTTTTATAAAAAATAAATAAAAATGTTGTTCTTTGAGATTCTAAATTTGCAGTCGCCTCTTCCGACTATCAGCGCCGACCAAACGGTAGAGTGGTTAAGCGTGCTAGCTTCTAGACCGCGAGGTTGCGAGTCCCGTGTTAGGCATGGGTGTTTGTAAATGTATGTTGGCTTGTCTAATGACGAAATGTTTCGGCGTATTATAGCCCTCGTGTTGCTGACGGCGCCAGATAGTCTGAAAACAACCAACCGACTATCAACCGTTATGATAGACGGTTTGAAAAATCGCTTCTAAGGATCGCTGGCAATTTAGGAAAGTTAAAAAGTTTTGGTCCAGTTCCAACAAGAGGGGGGGGATCCAAAAGTTGAAATTCCAAACTCTTCAACAGAGTAAGATTACTTTTTGGTTCTTCTATGCGCTGAAGAAAAGAAATACTTCTAGGTAAAACGCGACTTTCATTACAAAATACAAGTGCAAAGAAAGGGAGAATCGTCGGGCTCAGTTAAAGTTAGTCCAGTATTGTATTCCTAACCTATATTGAGCTGGTTTTAAAGCTTATTTATTACCAAGTCATTAACCCTTTGCCCGCGAGGCCTTTTCGCGCGGAAGTACCAGCAACTAGAGACGTTTCGCAGCATTTTTGGTTCGGTCCGTTGTTACGGATCCGCTTCATCGAAACTAAACGCCGACCAAACGGTATAGTGTTTAGCGTGCTAGCTTCTAGACCGCGAGGTTCCGAGTCCCGTGCAAGGCACGGGTGTTTTGTAAATGTATGTTGGCTTGTCTAATGACGAATGTTTCGGCGCATTATAGCCCTCGTGTTGCTGACGGCGCCAGATAATCTGAAAACAACCAACCAGTCTATCCAGTTGTTTATCTATATCGATGGTCGTATATGGCTTTGTTAAGCAATTTATAAATGGTAGAAATAGTCAGTCTGAGCTTCCAAACCAAATATAAATAGTTTTATTTTGTATAGCTAGAGGGTAGTTTGTGTTTCTAGTGAAAATCCCACTGAATTTAGTTTTTTCGAGCTCATTTAATGGAAAGCAATACTCTTTTTATTCCGCTTCGAAACAATCTCGGTAATGAAAGTGTTAAAAGAACAATATCTCCTCGAAACAATCAGTGCGCAGGAAAGAAATGCAGGCAGCTTTAAAACTCTCTCTCCAACGGAATCTCGATCGTATCTGGAATTGTGGAAGAGGGTGATGAGGTAATTTATAATATTTTTTCGGGCAGTCAAACTACCCCGGAGATCGTTCGTCGGAAATTGCAAAAAGCCACAGTTCTCTGACTTGAGAATGTCGTAAAAATATTGGGGACCTTTTTTCCGAATCGCTTTTGCAACCAAGAATAGATTTCGGGATCTATTTTACGCGGCCTTATTTACTTCTACTTCATCAATCGAAGAAGAAATGCCTTTTTCGTTTCAATTTGTCACGAACATTTCTTTTTCAATACTTGGTTGTGTATATTTTGAAGGATAAACTAAAATTACAAGTAAAATGACTTTTGTTTATCGTTGTAATTCGATCGGTTCTTAGTAAAATTAGGAAAGAAGAGCTCGAAGTTGAAAGTGAAAGCTGGTTTTTTTTTTTTTAGAAAAGCGAAATAATAAAATGGCAAACTTGTAAATTATTTTCATTTACTTACATAATATTGCGTTGGTGGGTTCGAAAGATTTGAAGCCAAAGCAGATCAAAACTTGCAGAAGTTTATTCCACTATAACTCTTCACAGATTCCTTTACAACTCCAGAACTTCTCGTTCTAGTAGACTCAGTACAGCTCTATACACAACAATAGAGCACAAAACAGCAGTTAAAAACATGTCAACACAACTGCTAAATCGCCGCAAAAGACATTGCAATACTGTTCGCTTTAGAACTACTCGGAATGTTCACTGAGACTCAGAAATTCCAGTCAACTAATGGACTCAACTAACAACTAACTCCATCACCCGCTCTCTTGAGCTTTTATAGGGGAGGCGAACATATGTGAATCTTCTAGAGGTAGATATTTATAGAACTTTCCAGATCGTGGTCGAAAAGTCCTATACATGTACATGGGGACCGAAAATGTGACCAAATGGTCGCCAAGTTTGGCGACAAAAATTAGTCACCAAAACCATCGCCAACTTGGCTCTATCTATGGTCAATTTGGCGAGATTGCCATTACCATAAGGTTAACTGCCCTGCTCCTTGTAAAACTCGCTTCCCAGCGTTATCTCTGTAAAACTAGTTATCAAGCGTTAAGACCCATATTGCAGGGAAGTCAACTTAGGACGAACTATTGCACTGCCTTATGCAAAATGTACATACATTTTCCTATTTACAAAATTAACACTACGAAATATTTACAAATATACAAAAATTCGTAACAAGTTTTATTAAAGTATGAGATTAAATAGGTATACAAATCTTTTAGTTGATTGTCCATTCAAAATGAAAGTAAAATTAATTTCGTTTATCGTTGTAATTCAATCGGTTCTTAATAAAATGTAAAAAAAAAAAAAAAAGAGCCTAAAGTTTAAAATTTTTTTAAAGTGAAATAATAAAATGGCTAAATTATAAACCATTCTCATTTATTTACTAAAGTATGAAATCAAATCGGTATCCAAATCTTTCCGTTGACAGTTCATTCGAATAAAGCCTGCATAAAATTCATCAGTATGACTGATAAACTATATCAGTCGCAACTTTAAATAGTTTCTTAATTTATATATTTATTTTTGGGAGTAAAGAGTTTTTTTTTTAATAATAATGATATTTTTAGTTTTGCTTTTTCCTTCACTTTAATATTTAAAAAAAAAAAAAAAAAAAAAAAAAGCACAGTCGTCAAATATTAGACTTTTTGGTAAAGAAATATAACTTATCTTCGAACAAATCTCATCATAAGGACACGTCAATTTTTTTTGGTGCATTAAAAACTTTGAATCTTAAAATTTAATATAAATTTTTTTGTTGAAAGCAGTGTTATTATTGTATAAAATATTTATGATGAAACATTGAATCGTTTACGGAATTTTTTTATCAAAAAATTTAGAAAAGTATAATTTCAAAAAAATATTTAAAATTTTCAATTCATTTTCTTAAATAATTCAATTCTCAAAAAATTATCATTCATATATTTATTGGGCAGAAAAAAAACCCTGTAAAATTTGATTATACTTGACTGAAGATTAAAACTGAATTTGACTGAAAAAAAAATATTCATAAATTTATTGAGCAGAAAAAAAAACCCTTGTAAAATGTCATCATACTTGACTGAAGCTTAATGCATTCGTTCATGGTTTTCATTGTCCGGATTGCAATGATAGAGGAACTATATTGTTGTACGATTATGTGCTTATCATTAGAGAGTTACTGGCCACTTGCAGAAGTATCAGTAACTTTCTTCACGTAATGAATACTTAGGAATACTTCATGTATGGAAATACTAACTTTTAAGAGAACATTGACTGGACTTAACTGGAAAAAAAATTATCATTCATAAATTTATTGGGCAGAAAAAAAAAACCCTGTAAAATTTGATCATACTTGACTGAAGCTTAAAACTTGACTGAAAAAAAAAAAATATTCATAAATTTATTGAGCAGAAAAAAAAAACCTTGTAAAATGTCATCATACTTGACTGAAGCTTAATGCATTCGTTCATGGTTTTCATTGTCCGGATTGCAATGATAGAGGAACTATATTGTTGTACGATTATGTGCTTATCATTAGAGAGTTACTGGCCACTTGCAGAAGTATCAGTAACTTTCTTCACGTAATGAATACTTAGGAATACTTCATGTATGGAAATACTAACTTTTAAGAGAACATTGACTGGACTTAACTGGAAAAAAAATTATCATTCATAAATTTATTGGGCAGAAAAAAAAAACCTGTAAAATTTGATCATACTTGACTGAAGCTTAAAACTTAACTTGACTGAAAAAAAAAAAATATTCATAAATTTATTGAGCATTAAAAATCATTCTCTAAACTCTCTGTGTTACAATCTTTTAGCCCAGTGCATTTAGAAACTAATTTCTTTAACCACCTTGAAATTTGGTGAGTACGTACGAAAAGGATCTCTTAATTATCTGACATAAATTGTTTTAATTTAATGTCTATTTATTATAAATGGAAAATTAAAATAGAAAAAGATAAAACCAGGTGGAGCCACTTGCATATGCATTGACGTTAAGGATTTCAAATATAAAATAAAGCTTACAGGACGCTATTTTCGAGTTTTTAATTGTTGTCATTTCATTAAATGATCTTTTTCGTATCTACTCGCTGAATGTGAAGGTGGTTAGGGAAAGTAGTTTCTAAATGCACTGGGCTAGAAGATCGTAACATAGCGAGCATAGGGAATGATCCTTACTAGTAATTCTTCTTTATAGACTGAGAGGCGACTGCAAATTTTGGACCCCATCGAACATCATTCTGAATTTTTTATAGAAATTGGAGAAAAGTGAGTAGATTACGAATCTACTTTTCTGCCGTAGTAAAATTGGCCGAAACTGGTCAAAAATCGACTTTTAATAAGTCGAACTAAATCCGATTGCCAAATGTGCCATAACTTGCCAAATAATGAGCATTTTTTTTTTATTTGGTAACCCCTCACTGTTTAATTTTCAATTAAGAAGGTTGCAGACGATTCGGATGTGTGGCTATGGCTTACTTGCATCTTTCACAAATGAGCCAAGTTGGCAATAAACATTACGTCGCTGATGACGTAACTGATGCCGCCAATTTGGCTTACTTTTAAAAGATGCATGTTTTCCGGGCCAGAGATCAGAAATCGTTTACGCTTTTTCTCACTGAAAATCAAAATGCAGTGGGTTGTCAGACCAAAAAGTTTGTTCCCTTTTTGAAAAGTTATGACATATTTGGCAATCAAATTTTAGTTTAACACATTCCAAGTCGTTTTCTGATCAGTTTCGTCCATTTTTATCACGGCAGACCAGTGGATTCGTAATCTACTCACTTTTCTCCAATTTCTATAAAAAATTCAGAATGATGTTCGATGGGGTCCAAAAACGGCAGTCGCCTTTCGGACTATTAAGTATGTATGAAAATTGCGTGACATTTCCTACTAGGCTAACTCTCCCTGTGACCGCCCTTGGGAAACGATCTCTCTAACGTGCCACTGGAAGATATGGTTCCCTCCTCAAAAAAAAAGTGCATAAATTACACATCTGTAAGTTTCAAAACTAAGTTAGCATATTTATGAGGGTTCGCTCAGTGCCTATAGGCCTTGGATGCATTTCCAAAGAAAAGGTGAATAAAGTTACTCAGTTTTGTACAGGCTTTACAATGCAAGATCTACTTCGCCTGCGTGTATAGTGTTTCCTCAGAGTTCAACTTATCCTCACTTATAGTTCGAAAAAGATCGTCTGCGATATAACTCACGGTTCCCTATTACCTCAGCTTATGCGATATTTCGTGCCTCGAACGCAGTAACGTTCGTTATTTCCAAACAATTTTTTGTTGTTATTTGTTCCTCCTTGTTGGCATGAAAGGGGAAGGAGGGGGGGGGGGGTACCTTGTTTTCAAAGCTGGCAGAAGCAGACTCATCTCCGCTTTCCCTTCTCCTTTTTTAAAAAACAAACGCCGGCTCGCTTTATCAATTTGCAGAGTGGAACATATGTTCTTCTCTCAGGCGTCTGGCTTTGTTCCCCCCTCTTTATTGGGCGCTTTTACGGGGAGTGTCTGCACTTTTTTTTTTATTTATTTATTCACCTGGTTGTAAAGGAGACAGTTTAGTCGGGATTTTCTACTGGAAGTGGATTTTTGTCGAATTTCCCGACGCACCTGTCATTGGGTAAGATTGTTATACTCTGTTTTAGGATGGAGAAGTACGAGCTGATAGCGAAAACTTCGCGCTTGGTTTCATTTTTCAGGGCTTAGACTAGACTAGACTAGACTAGACTAGACTTGGGAAAAGTGTAAGGAAAAGAAGACTCGAAACGGCGGGAACCCAAAGTGGTGCTTGAAGTTGATATTTTGTCATTAATTACTGAGGCGTCTTTTGCCAAAACGAAATCAATCATATTGATGTTGTTTTAGATCTCAATAAAGTTCATTAGTGGGCTTACAATAACTTTATGTACTTCATTTATAAGCTTCCCATAGTCTGTCACCCACCTACTATACTAAACTTCAACTTAACTAGACATCACTTAGACGGTAGATCGTCACAGTGCTCATAGGTATTTAATCCATTTTGGCGGCTTGAAAGCATAATGTTCGCCAAACCACAACAGAACAAAAGGCTATAAGGTTTGGCGAGAATTATGTCTTCACTCCGCCAAAATGGATTAAATACCTATGAGCACTGTGACGATCTACCATCTAACTGATGTCTAGTTAAGTTGAAGTTTAGTATATACAAGCACTACTACTGACAAAATACCGAAGCACACTATTATATTTAGTACGAACCTAACATATTCGCATGTATGATTTAGAAAAAGAACCTTACTTCTTTTTACTTTCAATTACCCATATGCTTACATAAAGTAGTGAAAGTAGAGTATTCGGTCAAAAAAAAATTTAAAAAAATGCTTTTTTACATTTGTTCACGTTTTGGAACACCCTGATTTCAAAAAAGTGGTCTAGAAAAAATGTGTCAGCATAACACCCGAACAAATTGACCTACGGTGTTTAAATTTAGTGTGCGTGTTAGAGCTGGCAATGGGACCCACCATTAAGGTTTTCGTCGAAATTGCGCATGAGCCTAAAGTTGAAATCATGAAAAAAAACACGTTTTTCAGCAATTGCTAAAAAACGGTTCAAACAATTTTGATTAAAATAACTTTGCTAATGCCTCTTAAGGTCTGTCCCCACCTCCGAAATTCCCGTAGAAATGCGATAAAAGCGTAAAAAGTTGAAAAACGAGTGCCTTTAACAAAGAGTTCTCTGCTTCTGAGCATCGCCCATCAACGATTGATTTTTTTTTCTGTTTCACGCACAAGAAAGGACAGTCTATCGAATAACATTGCCAATTTTGCCATCTTGGCGAAGGGTTTTTGCCCTTGTAAAAATTATTGCCAAAAATATCGCCAAACCGACCATTTTTATTTAAATGAGTGAACATATGAAAGTGGTAAATAGCACCATATCAAATTTAAATGCAATGACCAATATTACAGTGTAATTGAAAGTTGTGAGTTGTTCCACACCTCTAGTTAAACGAGTAGAATAGTTCTAACATTCTTTAAGCTGTTTGAATTAGCCTTTGCGTACAAAGCGTTTGTTGCGTTGATTGTTCCTCACATATTTCATTTTGTGATTCCCAATTCCTATTCGCCAAAACTTTCATCATCTTAAATTAGGAATATCAAAGTATATCCAGAAAAGTATTTCAACTACTTTTACTAAGTATGAAGTTGCGAAGTTATTTTCAATAGTTACATATGTGCCTCTTTCGAAATTAATATCAATTGAGAGCAATACCTTAACTTAAGCTAGAGGTCTTGATCGAATACTTAAAAGTGCAACTTCAATATCGAGAACAGTTTGACTCCTTTCTGCGTGATTTTCAAAATCGGATAATGGCATGTTTGGGAAATTACTATTTTTATCTGCCCATTTATTGGGACACTTTACGATCGTAGTTATGTATAATAAATAGCAGCACCATTTAGTGTGTGTTAATTGAATTTAGTTATCTAACTAAGGCAGTCGGTTGAAAAGATTCGTTAATCGGGGCCAGCTGAAGTTGGAAGCAGGTATTTGTACGTTTTCAGGTTCCAACAGTCTAATCTCTTAGCGGGATATTTTGGAGGTCGTATAAACTAGGTGGCTGTAATCGCGATACCCTGTTCTTGCAATTGTTAATTGGAGAGATGTGCACTTCGAAGGGAATCCAAGCTTTGAAATGCGGGCATCGGTGATGTTGTGATGGCCATTGGAAATGTTGGAAACCCAAACCTTTTCTAAGCATTTCCAGCGAGCAGTAAGTTGAATGAATGGTACTAATAGGAGAATGGGATCTTAATTAAACTTTAATGAATAAGGAAATGGCCGGTGTGAATTGGATATTGAAATGAGTCCTGTTATGTAATCAATCTATATGTAATGTTAGTTACAAATATCGGTAGACGCGTTTACAAATGAAGATTCTTGAAAATGTGCGGTGAAGAGGGATGAATTGGCTTACAATAAGATATAAGGTAACACGATTATTCTTTTGTTAATTTGTTAGTAATTGTGTTATCATTATTGATTTTTATACCATTAATTAGATACGTAGTTATTTATACACTATTTAAATGTTTTTTTTTTTTGTTTTTTATATATAATCATACAAAATAATGAAATAGTGTTTGAGTAATGTAACTTCTTATTTCTCATTGTTTTGGTTGGAGACGTCGGGGTTAAAGAGGGAAATTTTGGACCTTTTTGGGCCTCTCCTGGAGGTTTCGATTGGTCGAAACCCCTGATGAGAGACCAATCAGAGCCACCAGTTCAATATCTAATTCTAATTTATGTTTGTATCGAGTGTTTATCATGTATATTGATTGCATATTGATCACATAATTCTAGATTGAAGTTGGCCGACCAAACGGTATAGTGGTTAGCGTTGCTAGCTTCTAAACCGCGAGGTTGCGGGTTCCGAGTCCCGTGTTAGGCATGGGGTTTTGTAAATGTATGTTGGCTTGTCAAATGACGAATGTTTCGGCGCATTATAGCCCTCGTGTTGCTGACGGTGCCAGATAATCTGAAAACAACCAACCAACTAGATTGAAGTTGATCACATAATTCTAGTAAGAAGCAGCCCTGCTTCCTTATCGCATATTTATAACGTGTCAATATTTTTTGCAGTATTTTAATCTGTCACTTACATATGACAAAATATTATAATGGTTTTTTTTGTCCAGTTTTCGAGGGGTACAAAACATCCCAAAACATGACCGCATAATCCACATTTTCTCGCATATAAATTAATATGAGATTTTTCTTATTTGTTTAAATTCCAATTAGAGAAGGATTCATATTTGAGATAAATGGACAAACCCTAATATCAGACTGATTTTACAATAGATTTATGGAACTTTAAATACAAAGGCATGTAGCACTGAAACACTCTAACTAAACACATGGAAAACGGGTACGTCCATACATTTCTTTTAAGCGGCACTTTATATTGAACTTAGGTAGACCAAAAATAATGCCCAATGATTTTTGATACTAGGAGATTTACAAATCCGTTATTTATTTCAATGTTTCTGGACCTAATAGATATTTTAGTGCGATACAATAGACAAACTCCACGGCATGAATAAATGGTAGATTAAAATCGTATTCTTTTGAAATTATTTACCATTGCTGAGTGTTTCTAACACTATCATAATAAAACGCATCGTAGGGGGTTCCGACCTTAAAAACTCTCCTCCTGGTTACGCGCCTGCAGTGGGGGCTTATGAAAACTAAAAGGGTACCATTACTATACTAAACTTCAACTTAACTAGACATCACTTAGACGATAGATCGTCACAGTGCTCATAGGTATTTAATCCATTTTAGCGGCGTGAAAGCATAATGTTCGCCAAACCACAACCCTGTAGAGAACAAAAGGCGTTTGGCGAGAATTATGTCTTCACTCCGCCAAAATGGATTAAATACCTATGAGCACTGTCACGATCTACCTTCTAAGTGGTGTCTAGTTAAGTTGAAGTTTAGTATAGACAGATGCATCCATGGGTGGTTAAAATTAAACTGATGGTACTCAGAGGCTCGTAGCTCCGGTTCTACTGCACGGATCCGAATGAAATTCGAAATGTATCTTACGCAGATCGTGCGGTCGAGGTTTCCGCAGGGAAAAAAGTTAGTTTGAAATGTCGCCAATAGATGGCACTGTACTGGAAAAACCATATGCAAATGAGTAGTCCATGCAGTTAATGCAGCTTTCAGCATATTGTTGATCGACAAGGCATGCACATAGAGCATACAGGTATGTAAATAAATAAAATAATCTGCTATTCTTCGGTTATTTTAACTGTTATAATTCTTTTTACTTCGTTACAGCGCCATCTGTTGGCAAAATGTTGAATTATTTTTTTTTTCTTTTCTGACTGGAACCTTGGCCACATGATCTATATAACATATATTTGAAGTTTCATTGGGATCCTTTCAATAGAACCGGAGCTACGAGCCTTTGAGTAACGTCAGTTTAATTTTAACCACCCTGTATTATGCAACTCAAATATACATGTTGTATAATAGGAAATATGATGTCCTTTGAAACCAGTGTTTACCTTGCACTGCATTCTCATACTTGACACTGAGGCTCTCTGGTGACCACATTACACCTCCCACTTTTAGATCTGTTTTAAACGTTGGGCATTTCCCTACGCATTGAATCTTGCCTCAAGGAATATCTTTGAATCGTACCACTTATATAGTTAACGAAATTCGGTTTAGAGAAGTGATCGTGCTTATGTTTAGGAGTGATAATATCGGGAGGGGGGGGGGAGGAGGGTCGGAAGGCTCTATCTAGTCCATTTTAGCCCTTTGCACACCAGTGGCGCTTCTCAGGCGCCAAACGATTGGATGCCAAACCACGAGAGGACCATTAGGTGTGATGCGGAAATTCGATGCAAGGCCAATGACTGTGTTTAGTTTCTATGAAGCAAATCCATAAACACCAACCGAACCTAAAATGTCTCGAGTTGCTGATTCCTCCGCGCGAAAAAGGCCTGGAGTGCAAAGGGTTAAAAAGGTATTTTTTCTGTACCTTTTTCTAAGAAACCTACTCATAGCATTGGTTTGAAATTTTGTACAACCAAATATTATTAAAACACTTTTACATAGACTGACGCAAGTTTTTGTAAAAATAAAATTTTGTTTAGGATTTATGATGTTTTTAATTTTTTTTTAATTAAATTTTCAAAAAAAAAAAAAGAAAAAAAAAAACTTGGATAGGAATTTTTTTTAAAAATCTAAAATTTCTGTAAAATCATATGTATGTTTGTGTAAAAGTACATAATGTACCGGGGAAAAATTCAAAGCAAAATGTTGAGTAGATCGTGAGAAAAGGGTACATTTGTATAAAAAAAAATACAGCATTTTAAGAAAACAGCGCTTAAAGTACAAAGTAGACGGGTTTTTTCAATGTTATTTTTTCGAATAATATTTAGAAAATACTTCAGATGAGCGCATTGCTCACCAAGTTAAACCATTTTGTAGGTAACATTTCAAATATTGTGATGCGCTAAGAACTTCAAAATGGATTCCGAGAAAAAATGTTGCCTTCCGACCCCTCTAAAATGTTTATAGCAACGTGCAAAAAAATTAATAACTTTATTTAATCATTTTTAACCAGAAGTCGTGGGGCGAAAGTAGCACTTTCCGGAGAAAAGTGCGGGAAAGTCACTTTCTCGCACTCATAGTTCGCACTAGTGTGAAAAAGTAAATTTCCCGCACGCTCCGTGTTCAAATTTAAATAGTTTTTGGTGAAGAAAATACATAAAAATGACATTTTTAGAAGAGATTCATTGACTGGAGTTGCCAACTTATATATGTTTAAACGATATTTCTTGCACGTGATTATAAAAAGTAGTGTTATGCAATAAGTGGAAAAATACTTTTTTTCAAACTCGGTAAATTGTTGCATTTTGCCTCGTTTGAAAAAGTATTACTTTCTCAACTAGTTGTATAAATAACTATTATTAACCCTTTGCTTTCGAGGCCATTTTCGATCGGAGGAACTAGCAACTCGAGACATTTCGCGGAATTTTTTATTCGATTCTAGGTTACTGATTTGCTTCGTAGAAACTAAACACAGTCCATGCATCGAATTTCCGCACTAAACCTAGTGGTCATCTTGTGTTGTGGCATCAAATCATGTGGTGGCTGAGAGGCGCCATTCGAGCGCAAAGGGTTAATCCCTGTATATAAACTTCGATTTTGTTTGACGATGTGAGCGGAATCTGAGAAGGCCTAAAAATCTCCCTTGCCGTCATTCAATCGAGCTGAAACTTGGCACATAGATTCGGTGTCGATGATAATGCATTTTTATTAAATTTTGAGGCTGTTACTTGTCACTAAAAGAACGCTTTTTCAGAATGCTAATAAACCAACATGTTGCCATCCAATCGCATTAAAATAGCATTCAACCGATCATTGTTGAAACTCTTTTCTGTTGCCAATTTTTTTAATAAATAAATAAATAAATAAATAATAAAATTAATTTAATCAGAATAAATAAATAATATCTGAATGTGAGAGTATAAATTCATGTTCATTTTTAATAAGTAAATTTTGAAACCTAGTTTGCCGAACATTTTGCTGATGGAAATGTTTTTGATATCGGTGCTGTGTTAATGAATATAAAAATTGACAATGCATATAAAGGAATTTTGTAAAAACTCTGTTTTTATGGATTATATTATTAAAGATTTATCTTTGGCAATAACATGATAAAATATGCCATAACTATACTAAACTCCAACTTAACTTGATATCACTAGACGATAGATCTTCACCGTGCTCATAGACAGTTAATCCATTTTGGCGGAGTGAAGACATAATTCTCGCCAAAAGCCTTTTGTTCTCTACAGGGTTGTGGTTTGGCGAACATTATGCTTTCACGCCGCCAAAATGGATTAAATACCTATGAGCACTGTGACGATCTACCGTCTAGTGATGTCAAGTTAAATTGATGTTTAGTATATCAATAAAACACATTTGAAGCCAATAATTCCTTTTCATAAGCTTTTACGGAAGTTGGAAATTAAATTACATTCAAAATTTATAGTTCAAATAATTTTTGGGTCTAGTTATTTGATGAAGGCCGACCAAACGGTATAGTGGTTAGCGTGCTGGCTTCTAGACCGCGAGGTTGCGGGTTCGAGTCCCGTGTTGGCATGGGTGTTTGTAAATGTATGTTGGATTGTTAAATGACGAAATGTTTCGGCGCATTATAGCCCTCGTGTTGCTGACGGCGCCAGATAATCTGAATACAACCAACCAACCAACATATTTGATGAAGAGCTCTCTATTGAAATGCATTATATTACTTCCCAAGCATGAAGTATTTTATCTCCAGGTACTCTTTATTGAAAGGATTGTATTTAGTTTCATGAGTAATACTTGATGTCAGATGAACAGCAGAAAAGAATATCGCGTTGTAAACATCGATTAAATAATGCGTTTTCAGTGATAAAAATCGTTTTGGTGTCGGAAGGTAAAATGTTGGACTTTCGTATTGAGATCTCAATGTAAGATCCCTCCACGTAACGGTGAAATATTGGTTTCAAATTTTCTTGTTTATTTAGATTCATTGCATATTTCATATCACTATGTCTTTGCATAAACAATTAACACTTTGATCGCTAAGCAAATTCTTAACCCCTTGGGTTTGACGGCTGAGATTCGTCATGCACTTGTTTTGCCTGTTAATAATGACGAACCTAATTCGTCATTCAAACTAGGTCGATTGGATAGATTTTAATGTAACAAGAGCCATGATTGGTTAAGTCAAACATCGGTTGGTTTACCTCTATACTTTAAAAAAATAATTTGTTTGGCTGTGTTCCTTTATTTTTTTTAACCAACCGTTCAAAACGCAAGAATTTTCCCAAATAAATCCGTACCCAAGGGGTTAAGGAATTCCCATTCGAGCCACGTGTGCTTCATAGAAGAGCTGATCGATATAGCAATGCGAAGCGTACTACTAACAGATTGAAATGTACTCGATACAGCTGTGTAAATACATTAGGGCCATTGTTTCTTATCGCGGTAGAAGATATTTATGTTTAGAAAGAAATGCTTATAGACATTCATTCCACACGTTTACGCAGTGTTGTCAGACCTCGGACTTAAAATTCTTAGGTAGACAATTTTTCACTAGAGCATTTTGGGATATAATATATAGGGATAGAGTATAAATAATAATATTTTTATCTATTGAAATATCGATAGTACTTCAAATACTAAGACTTATTGCTCTTTAACAACAAGTATTAAGAAAGACACTATGTCAAATCTTAGGTGTTGGAAAAACATCAGCGTATTGTCAGCCACCGGTGGTTGTGACACTGTCTAAACGGAAAGTTCAGTGTCAGCCACCTATGGCACTCAATGTGTTAATGATATAATCCTGTAATAAATAAACATTAAGTAATTTTTTTCAGTAATTACTTAAAACAATGTTTTTTTTTCTTTCTTTTCTAGTTTTATATCATATTTTACACTGTTTGTCAACGATGGCTGACGCAGTACTCAACGTGTTAAAAAATGTGAACACCGCTCCTATGTGAGCGTCGGACCACTTATATGTACCAAATTTTGTTTCTGTGGTAGGATTTAACTGCATTGGTCTACCACTTGAAAGCAGCTTTAAAAGTGGGGAGAGAAATATGGTTAAGTTTGGGAGAGTGTTGCAAGCTAAATGCTGATAATAGTGGATCTCACATTTACTAACCATCAACTCTTTGAGTTGGGTTTTTACTTTCAATTATCCATATGTATAAATAGGGTAATGCAAGTATAGTAATTGCCCCCTCCCCCCCCAAAAAAAAAAAAGATTTTTTTTTTTTTTGCATTTGTCCATGTTTTGGAACATCTTGATTTTAAAAAGGTGATCTAGAAAAATGTATGCCTGTGTCTGTGGTCAGCATAATTCCCACACAAATTGACCTACGATGTTCAAATTTGGTGTGCGTGTTGGTGATGGCACCGGGACCTACCATTAAGGTTTTCGTCAAAATCGCGCTTGTGCATAAGGTATCTAGTTGGCATTGAAAAGATCATGTTTTTCAGTAATTGCTAAAAAATGGCTCGAACGATTTTGTCCAAAATCGCTGTGGTATTGCCTCTTAAGGGGACAAGGGATGTTGAAAAGAGTTAAAAACCTCCTGATTTAGCATTTTTATTTTTTGATGTAATTATGTGCTAGCAACATTAATCTACCAAATAAAAAAAATCATGTAGATGCAAAGTATAGTTTTAAAGTTATGCTTGTTTATATATGCATCCGATGTATCTAACAGCTGCTAAAAAAGGTAAACAAAGCTATCGCAAGTAACTTTTAGAGCTGTAGATAAATTAATACTTTATTAAAGTAATAAATTTGTCAACAGTATTTAACTGTGCCCTTAACTGTAATCTGAATAGGTTTGTTTATTATTTTCACACGCTATTTTCATGCATCAGGCTTTTTTTCACTTCACCAAGTTATTACGATTACAAAATTTCGATATCTAGTTTCGTTTTCATCTTTAATTTATTTTCTAATATATTTACTATTTAATTTTATTTTCTGGTTTTATAATGCATACCATTAGTTCGAGATGGAGAAAACCAACTAGCAATAAAGCCAAACGAAAAGCAGCTGCAATTGCAAATGCTAATAAACGATGGAAGAAAACATCCGAATCTACCAGCTCGCCTGCCATAACAGATGTTGAAGACATTTTAGAGGCTGAAAATGTTCCTAATACTATGTCATTAGCTACATCAAGTACCTACACTCTGATGAAAGATGACATGTGGGCAAAATTGGTTCAAAACATTCAATGCAGTGAATGCCATAGCATGTCCCTGAATGTTTATAAAACAAGCAAATTTGGTCTTTCAAGTCATGTTGAACTAGTTTGCGAAAGCTGCGGGTATAGCAATGGCTCAACTTTTTCCAGCAGTCGTGGTGCCGGCTCGAAAGCATTTGACATAAACAGCAAAATGGTTCAAGCTTTTTTATCAATCGGCAAAGGACAAGCAGCGTTAGATACATTTTCAATGATTTTGGGACTACCAACGATGGACCACAAGACTTTTTCATCACACTTGGATGCTTTAGCGGAAAAATATAAGGAAGTAAAACTGGAACCTTAGTGCGAGAACGATATGAAAAGAATGATGCATCAGTGAAAGATCACGATGTTATTGACATATGCGTTTCATACGATGGAACCTGGCAAAAGAGGGGTCATACGTCGCTGTATGGAATTGGCATCGTTATCGAGGTTTTAACGGGATTAGTGGTGGATTTTGAAATTCTCAGCAAATACTGCCATGAATGCATTATAGCCGAGAAAGATTTATCAAAAGATTCCGCAGAATTCGCATTTTGGTATGAAGGTCATGCCCCACAATGCCAAAAGAACTTTGAAGGGACCAGCAATAGCATGGAAATGGAAGCAGCACTTAGGTTGTGGCAGCGTTCCCAGATGGAAGCTAAAATGAAGTATGTGAAAATGATGTCTGATGGCGATGGCAAAGCGCATCAACAGCTTCTTGAAAAGAAAGTTTATGGCACCGACACCATCATTGAGAAAGAAGAATGCCTCAATCATGTGGCAAAGAGGCTGGGCACAGCTTTGCGCAACCAAGTCCAAGAATGGAAAGTGAAAAATGTAACCCTGGGTGGACGTAAGAAAGGTAGCCTGAAAGAAGAAACGATAAAGAAACTTACAAGCTATTATCGAAAAGCTATCAAAGACAATGCTCCTAATGTAAGTGATATGAAAGCTGCTGTGTTTGCCTCCCTGCACCACTGTATGTCAAGCAACAAAAAACTGCAACATTTTCACTGCCGTAAAGATTCATGGTGTTTTTACCAAAGAGCTGTGGCAGAAAAGAAAACACCAAAATCTCACGCAGCAATGAAAACGACTCTTTCGGAACAAGTTGTGGAGAAAATTATGCCAATTTATGTACGACTTGCCTCGGATGAACTTTTAAAAAAGTGTGTGGCTACCAAGACGCAAAATGCAAACGAAAGTTTGCATAGTGTTATATGGGGTAGATGTGCAAAAGAAGTGTTTGTTTCAAAGCGACGTTTAGAATTAGCTGTAATATCGGCAATTAGCGATTTTAACCTTGGTTGTGCTAAATCTTTAGCTATTTCAAACAGTGTAAACATGAATAAAATCAGCGACACATCTTTTGTGATTGCAGAAAAAAAAGATGCCAGGAGAGAGAGATGCAGAAAGCTAAGCGGTGTACTAAGGAATATAAAACTGAACGATTACGTAAAAAGTACTGCAAAACACCTACAAAACTGCGACAAGAAAAATCTGAAGGTGTTACGTATCAAGCTGGTGCTTTTTAAATAGTACCAAATTATTTTCTTGTACATAATTCTTTGCTTCCTTTTATTATATGTACTAAAATTGAGATTTCTTGCTTTTCAATATTTTTAAATCCTAAATGTGTACACAGTTTTTTGTCATTATCTTTTTAAATTTAACTTCTTATATTCTCAATATTGTGGTTTTCAATAAGATATAACTACCTGTTTCTAAAAGAGGCCAAAAAATGTTTTTAAATAATTATAAACTTTTGAATTTTACTAACTTCCATACAAAATTGCCTTTTTCTCAAAATTGAATTTTCGCACGATTTCCAGTGTTTAACATGCCATTTGCGTTTCAGTTTTTTTTCGAATCCTTTGAAATTTGTTGTGGTATATAAATAAACCATAAGGAATAATAATTTTGCTATATTGTTGGAATTGGTATATTTTATGTCGCAGAATTTTGCATAAAAAGCTATTTGTGGGTGAAATTTTTTAGCGAAAACATGTATCGCCAAAATAATTATTTTTTAAAATTAAATCAAGTTCATATAATTAGTCGCTATGTAAAAATTCTTTTATATATGAGTATAAGCAATTCTTAAAAAAAAATTGAAAGGTTTTAAACTAAAATTGATGCGCAATTGGCATTTTGCGTGAACGGCAAAAATTATTATTTATTATTTAAAATTGGCTCTATTTAAAAAAATATTCAATGAAATATGTTGAAAATTTGTGTAGCCTTCTATGTGTTAATGATAAGCTTCCATAAAAAATTTTTAAAAAATTAGTGCAAAACTAATTTTTTTTTTTTTATCCTCCCTTGTCTCCTTTAAGGTGTTCGAAATATCCTACCTCCGAAATTCCTGTAAAAATGCTTTAATGGCGTAAAAAGTTGAAAAAACGAATGCCTTTAACACAGAGTTCTCTTTCCTTGAGCATCATAACTCATGAACGATAACTTTTCTCCTTTTCAATCAGTTTTACATATAAGAAAAGATAATATAAGAATTATTGAAAAGTATATCGCCAAAATCACCTATTTGGCGAATTTTTTTTTTTTTTTTTTTTAGACCCATACAAGAAATTATAGTAAAAAATATTGCCAAATTGGCAATTTTTTCTAAATAAATGATAATATAAAAACGGTAAATGACACAAATTGACATCAGTATTATTGTGTGATTGAAAGTTGTGTGATGTTCCACACCCTTAGTTTGTAAGGTGGCACTTGAACACTTGCGTTCTAATGGTACTCCATTCTTTAACATTATTTTCACTCTGCATTTAATTTCCGATTGTCTTATTTCAGTCGTCATTATGAAGCGTAAATATGGGAATTTCACTTATTTCAGTTGTTCAACTAAATAAAATAAAGTATTAGTGAACAAATGATAGTTCTTTAAGTTTTGTATACCAGAGTAAGTACTATGTGATGCAAGTAAATGTTCCTTGAATTTACCTTTCTTGTGATTACGTCATCTTTTGAGGTAAGACAAAGAGGAATTAAGGGGACCTTGGTACTTCTTGTTGCCACAAAAAAAAAGTAAAAACATATATTTTCTATATTTTTTGCGTGTTTATAATCTTTGAAACCACCTCCTTATTCTGGCAAGTTTTTGAGCTGATCCGATAACTGAGCAATTGCAGAAAAACTATATTTTTATGGAAAATTTAGCATTTCTGCAATAGCTCCTTCGATGCTTCGAACTCATTTTTCCCAATTCGTGATTTTCGTAATTCCCACCTTATTCAAAATGTTAAAACTTCAGCAAATATTAATGAAATTACTTGAATTTTTTTTGTTGTCATTCTTAACTAGCTAAATACCCTGCTACGCTACGAAATTTTAACATGTGCAATATTTTAGCTGGCTATGAGGCCTCGTGTTGCGGAAATCCGTCATTGGTGTATAGGTCCCAGTTTTTGGCGCTTCGCTCGCAGGAAGGCTTATCGCTTCGCAAAATCGAGCTCGCTTTGTTCGCTGAAAAGTTCATTGACACATAAGTACAGGCTTATTTCACTCGTTGAAAGGTTCATTACTATGCAAGAATAGGCTCTCTTCTCTCGCTGAAAGGTTCATTGTTGCGTAAGCATAAGCTCGCTTCACTCATTAAAATCTAATTGCTACGTAAAGCCTTAATATTAGAAGCCTCTCTCCTGTCGAGATACACACACACACAAATCCCCGTTAATACAATAATATAACACGCATTTAAGATTATTTTAACACGTGTTTGTGGAAAGCAAAATTAGAAGGCCAAAACTACTTATGTTGAAACTTTCAGAGCTCTAGGCCAATTAGAAGTAGCTTTTTGTGAAAATATTAATTATAAAACTAATTAAAAAAACAAACTAAAATTTTAACATTCTTTTTGTCAATAGTCCAATTAGAATGCCAAAACTACGCGTGTTGAAAATTTCAGAACTGTAGCCTAAGTAGAAACCGTTTTGTGAAATATTTGTTAATTAACTAAAAAATTAATTATAAAAGAACTAAATAAAAATTTAAATTTCTGTTTTTCAAAAGTCCAATTAAAAGGCCTAAATTACTTATGTTGAAAATTTCAGAGCTGTATCCTTATTAGAAACCATTCAGTAAAATATTTATTAATTAATTAAAAAAATTAACTAATAAAAATCTAACGAAAAATGTAAAATTCTGTTTTGCAAGGGTTCAATAAGAAGGCCAAAATTACTTATGTTGAAAATTTTAGAGCTGTAACCCTATTAGAAGTCGTTTTGTAAAAAAAATTGTTAATTAAGAAAATTAATTAAAAAAGAACTTTTAAAATTTTAACATTCTGATTTTCAAAAGTCCAATTAGAAGGCTAAAACTACTTACGTTGAAAATTTCAGAGCTGTATCTCTATTCGAAGTCATTTTGTAAAAAAAAATTAATTAAAATATTAATTAAAAAAGAACTTATTAAAATTTTAACATTCTGTTTGACATACATAAAATTAGAAGGCCTAAGCTTCTTATGTTGAAAATTTCAGAGTTCTACTTCAATTTTAAGTAAGCTTCTATAGATCCACAGAGTCGCAGACAGACAGACACACAGCATGTTTTATTATTATAGATTTAGCATTACTGCTATAGCTCCTTCGATGCTTCGAACTCATTTTCCCAGTTCGTGATTTTCGAAATTCCTACCTTACTCAAAATGCTAAAACTTCAACAAATATTAATGAAATGACTCGAATTTTTTTTTGTCGTTCTTAATATATATTTGACAAAAATAGGCATGAATTTTTGAATAAAATAAAAACTTTTTTTTTTTTACAAATTTAAACTGTTGAAAAATACCCGTTTCTTACGCTTTTTTAACATATAAGTACAGTAATTATCGTTTTTCTCGAAAACTATTTTACTTATTCTATATCCGATGCCTAAAAAGTTAAAGTATATTACTAGGAACATTTAAAACAAAAAAAAAAAAAAAAATACCATGAAAAATATAGAAAAATGAAAAAGAAGATAGAATTTGAAATTAGATTAATTTTTTTAAAAAAATTTAAAATTTTGAAAATTTAGAGCACTATGTGAACTTTTTTTTAAAATAAAATTTATTCTTTACTTAGAAACACTTCCAAATATGTAAAAATTATAATTTTAAAGACTTAAATAAAAAAAATAAAGTTCGAAGGGTTCCAAATCCCCTTAATTTCATCTAATCGTTCAACTTGATATTCACCGCCTGCTCCCCCATAACATGGAAAACTACCCCTTCTCCTTCATTCCATAGTACCTTTTCGAACAGGATTAGCTTTCCCAAGAAGAACACGTCTCTACTTGAATTCTGAATTGAAATGAAGTCATGAGCGCCATTTTGGCCTCAGAAGGGACGTCCTTTCCCCAAGGGAGCCATTTCAAGAACTTGAAATTCGGGATCTTTCTGGCGATATTTCATAAAAAAAAAAAAAAAGTTATTCCATGCCGAGAGTTAGTGAAACGCAAAAGATCTTTAATGGAAAAAGATGTCTGGATTAAATTTCTTATGAGCGTGCAAAAAAAGCAGGGATGCTGTGCGGAATCCGTAATGCGGCTGAAATGTGAAATACCTCTACTATATTTTGAAATGTTTATATCCGAATCCTCTTTCTGCAAATAATTTCCAACAGCTACTTTTGAATTATTAAATTAAAATAATATAACCCATAAAAAAAAAAAAAGTTTTTAATATAAATCTTTTATAAGCAATCGCCAATTTTTATATCCATTAACAAAGAGCCGGTTCTGTTGGCAGCGTGTGCTTGATGTTGGCATCTAATTTTAAATATTAAAAACATCTCTATTTCTCAGTTTTATATATATATATATATATATATATATATAGGCTTACAAATGGTATTTATAGTCAAAAGTCGAGTTATCGTCTACAGAGCTGTGTAGACTTCCGCAATTTGCTTAAACTAAATTTCAAGAACTGCATAGTTTATCCTCAAATTAGTTTGAAGTCTTTTCACAGACATTAAACTTCCTGCCACAATGCAGAACGCCAGTTCAATCACTCTACATGAATCTTTCTTAAAAGTCCACTGCCGACCAAACGGTATAGTGGTTAGCGTGCTAGCTTCTAGACCGCGAGGTTGCGGGTTCGAATCCCGTGTTAGGCATGGGTGTTTGTAAATGTATGTTGGCTTGTCTAATGACGAAATGTTTCGGCGCATTATAGCCCTCGTGTTGCTGACGGCGCCAGATAATCTGAATACAATCAACTTAAAAGTCCACTACGAAATTGAGTACTTGGACTCCAAACCCGGAACAAGGGAGTTCATCTTCGCATAAACTAAGTTCTCCCCCCCCCCCCTTTAAATTTTAATTAGATTAGGTTCTCGAACAAGTTTTAATATCCGAAATAAATTTTGAGCGCTCCCCTCCCTTCCCCCTTCAACCATTTTCAAGTTTGTTTGATGGATATCCCGAAGGAGAAAGGGAGGGGAAAATGGCTTTTGCCTCAAGTGGTGGGTAAACATTAAATCGCCCCCTGTTCAGAGTTAAGAGATGGTCATTCGGGAAAGGACAGACGATTTCGGAAAATATTGAGTTGAATTTTTTATTATCTATCATTGCTTTCAAAATCAAATGTTCCTTTAGCTTTTAATCTATTTTTTTTTTTAATCATTTATATTAACCCCTTGGGTACAGATTTATTTGGGAAAATTCTTGCGTTTTGAACGCGTTTGGTTCAAAACAATAAAGGAACACAGCCAAACAAATTTTTTTTTTTTTTAAAGTATAGGTAAACCAACCGATGTTTGACTTAACCAATCATGGCTCTTGTGACATTAAAATCCATTCAATCAAACTAGTTTGAATGACGAAATAGGTTCGTCATTATTAACAAGCAAAACAAGTGCATGACGAATCTCAGCCGTCAAATGTACCCAAAGGGTTAATTTCAATTTTATGGGTGTATTTTGGTGCGGGGTTTGTTTGTACCTGACTAACAAATCAGCGGAGGCATAATTAACTCCCTTGCCGTCATCCAATCGAGCTGAAACTTGGCAGATAGATTCGATTTCGATGCATTCTATCAAATTTTGGCGGTTGTAAACCGTCACTAAAAGGTCGCTTTTACGGAATACTAATAAATAAACTTGCCGTCATCCAATCGCGCTGAAATAGCGTTTAACCGATCACTGAAGAAACTCTTTCCTGTTGCCAAAATTGTTTTAATAAATAAATGATAAAATTGTTTTAATCGGAATAAATAACAGATATTTGGTTTTGAGTATATAAATTCGCATTAATTTTTAATTAATGAATTTTGAAAAGTAGTTTACCGCATATTTTGCTGATAAAGATGTTTTTAATATTTAAAATTAGATGCCAATACCAAGCCAACACAGAAAACCTCAAAACGGCTCTTTGTAAATGAATTGAAAAATTGCCAATTCATATAAAGAATTTATATTAAAAAAATCTTTAGGAGTTATATTATTTGGCCGACTTTGGTCCATAGGTGTGGTATTGGTACTATAGTGCTGTCTATTGTAATGTATGGCGAACTAACGGAAGTTAAATGCCTTGGCGGCGGAATAGTTTCCTCCGTCGCCAAGTAAGCACGTTTGCGTCATCCCACGGAAATGACTCTAATACATTCAATTAATCCTTTTCTATTGAGTTAAGCCGTAATGAACTACGCCATAAAAAAAAATATATCCCTCAACTCAATCGATATTTCTGGATGCGATATACCTTTATTGAACAACGCTTCCCGAGCGATATGATTTTTCCAAAAAGTGAACTGCATCGATTTCCCATAATACACTTCTATCCGCAAAGCATCAGACGATTTTTGTGTTTGGTCAAAAAACAACTCGTCTCTTGTCCCGTAACTTCACTGTCTCCAAGGGTAGTAGACATAAGGGAAGGGGTTCTCTAAAACACATAATGATTATAACTCATAAAAACCGAGTTTTTAATATATCCTTCATATGCATTGCCAATTTTTATATCGATTAACGCAGCGCCGATTCGGTAAACAGTGCGCTTGGTGTTTGGCATCTAGTTTTAAATATCAAAAACATTTCTATCAGCAAAATGTGCGGCAAACTACGTTTCAACATTTATTCATTAAAAATAAACTTGAATTTATGCGCTCATTTCCAAATATCATTTACTTATTCTGATTAAAATAATTTTATTCTTTATTTATTAAATTTTTTCTTTTTTGGCAACAGGAAATAGTTTATTCAATGGTCGGTAAAATACTATTTTTAGCGCGATTGGATGACGGCAAGTCGGTTTATTAATATTCCGTAAAACCGACCTTTTATTGAGTGACAGCCCCCAAAGTTTGACAGAATGCATTGTCCTCGACATGGAATCTGTCAGTCAAGTTTCAGCCCGATTGGATGATGGCAAGAGGGATAATTAGGCCTGCGCGGATTCCACCGACACACAAAATCGAAGTTGATATTAAGAATTTAAAACTCGTACTGGTAATAGACTGAGAGGCGACTGCAATTTTTGGACCCCATCGAACATCATTCTGAATTTTTTATAGAAATTGGAGAAAAGTGAGTAGATTACGAATCCACTGGTCTGCTGTGGCGAAAATGGCCGAAACTGGTCAAAAATCGACTTTCAATAAGTTGAACTAAATCCAATTGCCAAATGCGCCATAACTTGCCAAATAATGAGCATTTTTTTTTAATTTTGTAACCCTCACTCTTTAATTTTCAATTAAGAAGGTTGCAGACGATTCAGATATCTGGCGACGGTCCTACTTGCATCTATTAAAAGGGAGCCAAGTTGGCAAAAAATATTACGTCACTTATGACGTAACTGCTGTCGCCAATTTGGCTTACTTTTAAAAGATATAAGTTTTCCGAGCCAAAGATCAGAAATCGTTTGCGCTTTTTCTCATTGAAAATCAAAATGAAGTGGGTTGCCAGACGAATAAGTTTGCTCTATTTTTGGCAAGTTATGACATATTTGGCGATCGGATTTCAGTTCAACTCATTCCAAGTCGATTATTGATCAGTTTCTGCCATTTTTGCCACGGCAGACCAGTGGTGGATTCCTAATCTACTCACTTTTCTCCAATTTCTATAAAAAATTCAGAATGATGTTCGATGGGGTCCAAAAATTGCAGTCGCCTCTCGGACTATAATATATACTCACTTTGAAATAACACAGAAAAATTATCCCAACCCATCATGTCATTTATTCATATATATTTCAAATTAATAGTAACTGTCACTAAACAGCTTCTTTTTATGTTTTTATTCCTGCATATCGGGTCTTGATACAAAACACATACAATTTGGCGACATTTTATGATTGAAATTCCCCCTGTTAAAATTGACAACATATAATAACTTAAAACCTGGCAACATGGATGTTCTTTTAGGAGGTACAGATTGGATAGAAACTTATCACCATATGCTGTTGATTGAGATTTTTCATTGCCCTACCCTTTGTGTGAATGGAACCAGAACATGTCCGGCCACAATTTGTTCATAAATTTGAGATCCGACACTGACGCATTTTAAACTTGGTTGGTTGGTTGTTTGCAGGTTATCTGGCGCTGTCAGCAACACGAGGGCTATAATGCGCCGAAACATTTGACAAGCCAACATACATTTACAAACACCCACCCACGGCATAGTGGTTAGCGTGCTAGCTTCTAGACCACGAGGTTGCGGGTTCCGAGTCCCGTGTTAGGCATGGGTGTTTGTAAATGTATGTTGGCTTGTCTAATGACGAATGTTTCGGCGCATTATAGCCTTCGTGTTGCTGACGGCGCCAGATAATCTGAATACAACCAACCAACCAACCAAACACCCACGCCTTACACTGGACTCGGAATCCGCAACCTCCTGGTCTAGAAGCTAGCACGCTAACCACTATACCGTTCAATTTAAACTTGGATTCATTTTTCTAGACGTATCTCGACTTATCCAGATTATCGTGAACGCAATTTTATAACGATGTGTTGTTGTTGTTGTTAAGGTGGTGAAAGGAGGTATGAGAATTAGTTGGAGGGAGGGGGGGGGGGGCTTGCTCATAACCTGTAATCGACTGAACCAGTTTGAACTGAGTTGTACCAGGTCACAGCTGTTTGAACCAGAGCAACACTGAGAACTTCAGCTTGTAGCTTAAACCTGCAAAAGACTAT
The DNA here is from genome assembly GCA_963978545.1 of Linyphia triangularis. NCBI lineage: Eukaryota > Metazoa > Arthropoda > Arachnida > Araneae > Linyphiidae > Linyphia > Linyphia triangularis. Next base: position 105,029,935 of record OZ021723.1, on the reverse strand, counting down.
TGATAGGTGAGACCACTTGCATATGCATTAGCGTAAGGATTTCAAACATAAAATATATTAGACACTATTTTCGTGTGTTTAATTTATCTCATTTCAATTAAGGTATACGTATAGGCTTCAAATCACGAAACTCGCAAAAATCAAGGGAAGATTTGTAAGGCCGTAAAAAAACAAAAGCAAAATAAAAACAACACTAAAGAAGGAAACCCTATGATGGAGGAGCATACTAAAAAGTGAAATGTATAATAATTTAGTATAATAATAACAGTTTTTTATATAAAAAATACTTTTTTAAAAGTTATTCTCAGATTGCAGTTTTTTCTATTTTGCATTTCATTCAAACAGTAATAACACCAGTTTAAATAATATTTTTTGAAATTTGTTTTTTGCTATATAATCTGCATACATTGTTAAATGTTTTGACCTTAAATACTAAGTGATTTGTAAATAAAAAAAATTTTAATTGAATTTTAAAGATAAGATTCTGTGTAAAAAAAACTTGGATTTTTCTAATAGATACAGTTAAAGCGAGATATCGCAAAATATACACACTGTAAAATTCTGTTAATAGGGTCAAAACATAGAGCAGGGTATTTCGCATTATTGAACACCAAAATTGTATCTGTGGGTTAATTAGAATTTTTGTCATTACCGTTCGAAATTAGCCTCATTAGTTGATTAAATGTTAATTAATTATTAAAATTGAAGAAATTTTAATTTTTTTTTTATTGGAAACAGTTTAACAGTTTAAATAATGTACTTTTCAAGGTGCAAACGTCTAATTTTTAAATTGAAAATTAAAAAAAAAAAATGTTGAAACCTATACGTATAAGTGATCTTTGACGTACCTACTCACCAAATTTCAAGGTGGTTATAGAAAGTAGTTTCTAAATGCACTGGGCTAGACGATTGTAACACAGCGAGTATAGGAAGCGATCGTTATTAAGTCTTCCTCGTAAAATCTTCACACTTGGTAGAAGAACTTTTTTTTGGTATGGCGATTGCGAAATAAAATAACGAGACGGCTCTTTCAATAACCAGCCTTGGACTATATTCCCACCGAAAATAAAAAGTTCCCGGAAATTAAATTTGTTTCGAAAAGTATTTAAAAATGCGTTGCTTCTCTCTCTTCGGCTCATCGATTTCGGAATTTGAACGAAAACATTGAAGGGATAATAAAAATGTGTCCTCTTTTTAAGTTTTGACGCATTTAGCAAGATAAGTACGACTTTTATGGGATTTGATAAGGGAATATGTCATTGGACATGTCTAGTGAAACAAAAGCATTGTAATTTCAGGGAGCTGAGGAGACTAGGAGTAATTTTATGTGGACGAAGTTTAGAGTTTAATTGAAATAATTGTTTTTTTGTCAAGAGTCATCCCATCATTTAACCGTAACAACAAATCAACCTTCTGATAAGTCGTTCTATCGGGTGTCTTATTAAATGGCACATGCAATACCGACAATGCGACCCCGGCACACTAACTAGAGGTCGGAAATATCGATCAAAATAAATATCGATACTATATCGTTGCACAAATTGTCTGTATATATTGTAAATAGTGACGTATTATTTCAAAATTCTATTGTAATTTATTTTTATCCTATTTTATTTATTAATTAATAGCGATTATACAAGTTAGAAAAAGATGGCAACACCTAAAGCCATCGAGAAGTTTCGAGATATTTCTTTTCTATGAATTGGCTGGAAATTTCGAGAATGTCTCACGCGCTTGCATATAAAAGACTGGAGAACGGGAAAGTTTTCAGATGTACTTCGGATTTCGTTGAAAGCTGATCGCGATCGCTTTGTTGACCTATTGGAGTGAGCTTGTATAATCGCTATATTCGAAGCTGTTCTTGTTGAAGCTTGTATTGAAGATTAATAGTGATTGCACTGTTATCTGTGAATAAATTTTGTGAGTTTTCTGAAGAGAATAAATACTAGTTTTTATCTGAAAAACTGTGCCGTCATTGCCTCAGCGGAAAAATTCATAACAATATAGATGCATAGAAAAAAATATCGATAAAATATCGATAGATTTTTTTTTTTATTTGATTTTCAATTTTGCCAGAAACAAAGTTTTTCGGGACTACTAATTTCTACTTTTCACGATTGCTTTTTTATAAGTTGACTACTTTTTCAACAGAAATGGATCTATTGCAAAAACAAAATAATTATATTTTCGCTTAATTGGTGCAGTGATTTTAAGGAAAAATATTAAATATTGGTGCCATTTTAACCGTCTCTCAGCCAAGTTCAAACTTCAGTTTTGAAATTTTTGAAAAGGGAATTAAGAAAATCGAAAAAATACACGGAACTGCAAAACGATCATCAAAAAACTAGAAATATTTAAAACTATCGATATATCGGCGACTTTTATCGATATTTTTAATATCGATAATTTTTTTAGAAATATCGATAAAAATATCGTCGTAATTGCCGACCTCTAACACTAACATATTTTAGTTTGTCCTTATTCCGTCTGGAATAGGAGCAAGAACATGTTTTTCGATTGGATAGCATTCGAAAATTATAAGCTAAGATAGCCACGAGATATTTGCCATTAAAGGGACTCAGTACCCTAACAATAAAAAATCGTTTTTTTTTTTATTTATTTAATGTTTTCCTATGTTTCTTTGCCTTTCTTTCCATTGATAATGTTGCGTGGATGTGTTCGAAAAATTTGAAGCCAAAGCAGATCAAAACTTGCAGAAATTTATTCCAATATAACTCTTCACAGATTCCTTTACAACTCCAGAACTTCTCGTTCTAGTAGACACAATACAGCTCTTTTCACATCAATAGAGCACAAAACAGCAGTTAAAAACTTGACAACACAACTGCTCAAATCGCTGCAAAAGACAATGCAATACAGTTCGCTTCTCTGAACGCTCACTGAGACTCAGTAATTCCAGTCAACTAATGGACTCTGCTAACAACTCATTAACTCAAAATCAGTCAACTAACTTCCCCGCTCTCTTGGTCAGCCTTATATAGGACAGGTGAATCTTCGTGAATCTTCTAGAGGTAGATATTTGGAGAACTTTCCAGATCGTAGTCGAAAAGTCCTATACATGTACATGGGGACCGAAAATGTCGCCAAGTTTGACGACACTTGGCGATTTCTCGCCAAATTTGGCGACAAAAATTAGACGCCAAAATCGTAGCCAATTTGGCGAGATTGCCATTACCATAACGTTAAATGCCCTGCTCCTTAAAACTCAACTAGCTTCCCATAGTTACCTCTGTAAAACTCGTTATCAAGCATCAATACCCACATTGTAGGGAAGCCAAGCTCAGACGAGCTATTGCATTGCCATATGCGAAATGTACATAAATGTTACTATTTACAAAATTAACACTACGAAATATTTACAAATATACAAAAGTTCGTAACATTATATTACTTTTGTTTGTACTCAAATTAGAAGTATTTGATATTTTGTTTTATAAAAGCAAATTATCAATGTTAACTAGCCTTCTACCTTTAACTTTGATTTTCTCTAAATGTGATATTTTAAACTTCAAGTACTTTTTCTAAGTCTATAGTAGAGAGATACTAGTAATTATTTTATTAAATTGTAGTACATAACCTACAGATTAAAAATGAGGTTAAAAAATGTTCAGTTATTTTCTAAATTATCTTTTAACTACCAAATATGTATTTGTAAAAAAAAAAAAGGTTTTTTTTTTTTTTCGAAAAAAATTTAGAAAATTGATAAAAACTTAACGAGAAAAATTTTGTTATTTTTTACCTAACTTTAACTTCAGTTTAATCTGAAGACTATGCACTACAATTTCATAATAAAAAAATTATTTGTATATCTCGACTGGTTAGTGGCCGACCAAACGGTATAGTGGTTAGCGTGCTAGCTTCTAGACCGCGAGGTTCCGAGTCCCGTGTTAGGCATGGATGTTTGTAAATGTATGTTGGCTTGTCTAATGACGAATGTTTCGGCGCACTGTAGCCCTCGTGTTGCTGACGGCGCCAGATAATCTGAAAACAACCGACCTCGACTGGTTAGTGAGAAAAGGTACATTGAAGTTTAAAATATCACGTTTAGGTAAAATCAAAGTTAAAGGTTATATAAGTTAACATTGATAATTTGCTTTTTTAAAACAAAATGTAACATACTTCTAATGTGACTAGAAACAAAAGTAATACATTAATGGAAAGGGGAAAAATACATAGAGTGCATGAAATAAAAATCTCAAAATAGATTTATTTTTTATTTTTAGGTTACTGAGTTCCCTTAAGGGGGACCCTTCAATCTTTTTTATTATTTAAGCCTTTAAAATTATGATTTTTACATATTTGGAAGTATTACGAAGTAAAAACTAAATTTTATTTTAAAAAAAGTGTGCTTTAAATTTTCAAAATTTTAATTTTTCAAAATTAAATTTCAAATTCCATTTTTTTTTTTTTTTTTTCATTTTTCAATATTTGTTCTTGCTTTTTTTCTTCTTTTTGCTCTTTTTTTTAAAGAAATTTTCCTAGTAGTATACTCTAACTTTTTATGCATCGGATTTAGGATAAGTAAAATAGCTTTCGAGAAAATCGCGAATTTCTATACCTATATGTAAAAAAACCCGTAAAAAACGGGTATTTTTCAACATTTAAATTTGCCAACAAAACAAAGTTTTTATTTTATTCAAAAATTTATGTCCATTTTTATCAAATAAATATTAAGAATGACACAAAAAAAAAATTCAAGTCTTTTCATTCATATTTGCTAAAGTTTTAGCATTTTGAGAAAAGTGAAAATTTCACAAACCACGAACTGAGAAATATGTGTTGGAAACATCAAATTAGCTATTGCAAAAATGCTAAATTCACCATAAAAAATATAGTTTTTCTGCAATTGCAGTTATCGGATCAGCTCAAAAACTTGCCAAAAATGAGGAGGTTTCAAAGTACATAAACACGAAAAAAAAAAAAAAAAAAAAATAGAAAATTTATAATTTTATTATTTTTGGGAAAACAAGGTGTACCAAGTCCCCATTAAGAGACTGATCCAAAGAGTGTACTTAACTTTTTACCCTTTGAACTATTCTCTAAGCCGAAAGAAAAGCGAAATAATGGAAAGAAAGGGCATCGTGAAAGAGATCCCTAAAAGTACCCATTGTTCGCAAATACTTTGGATGGCGAGTCTTTTTGACGGATTGCCCCCTTCTGTGGTGTGTGTGTTGTGTGCAAGTCCCATATTTCACGCATTAAAAGTCCTCCTTTTATATGGCCGCTGGGGGGAAAGAAGTGTCAGTGGATGGGGAAATTGATTCGGAAACACCTCCCGGATAGAAAAGGATTCAACATCCTGGCTGCCCGATGTCCGGCTCGCGCAAGAAACTCACTGCTGGCCCCGATTCGTTCGATTTTCGCTTTCTCTTCTTCCGACAAAACCTCATTTCCCCCTCCCCCCCGCATAAAAGTCGCGACATAGATAGATCCGGAAAAAAAGAAAAAGAAAAAAAAGAGAGAGAGATCGAATGACTTTGAGAGGTCTGGTTTCTACTGTAACTAGACTGAAGACAGACGTGCTGGTTTTTTTACTTCTAAAACAGTCGATGTTTACAGGGAATTAGTTCAGCCATGATATTCGTTTGTAATCAACAATTCAGTTTATGTATATATTTAATAGGAAATACGTTTTTTGGGGTTAGTCCGTCCGCCTAAACTACTCAACCAATTTCAATGATCAAGGTGTCATTTTAAAGGAAATAAGCTGTAGATTTGCCAAAACGTGCCAAAATAATTTATTAACACTTTATTAATTAGTTAAATTTCAATATTTTTCATCATTAAGCTACTACAAAGCCTCAATGATTTTGAATATAAGAATGGCAACATCCTTAAGTAAACAAACCCGCTGCTCGGGGGTTCAACCAATCAACCAACCGTTGCCAATTTTAAAGCTATCCTTACGTATGTAAACAATAAACCCGTTGCTAATTTTAAAGCTCTTTTTAAACTCTTCGTTTCAAAGTTGATTTTTTCTGTTTTTCTGAAGCATTTTTGTATTAGAGTAATTATTATTTTGAAGTATTTCTATCCAGAAAATGCCTCGCGTTGGACGTCGTTCTCTAACGGGGCGACTTATCAGAATAAATAAAAGATATTGGGACTTCAATGTAAGGGCATAGCTAATGAAGTTTTAAGTCAGAATGTTGGCGGATAGTATATTTAACTTTCTATTATGAAACTTGCAATTTGAGTGTTTTCTCTATTAGGCCCTACATTAAATTTATAAAAATTTGGTTAAATTTTTTATGGCTGGCAAACCTATTCGAGCGCAGCAAGAAGTTTTAACCACAAATTCGAGAGGCAAAGCCGCTCAATCCGAGCGCAGCGAGGCGTTTGGGGGTTGGCGAGCGTTAGCGAGCAGGGGGCGAAGTCCCCTAGTGGTATATAATACGGATCAAAATAAAAAAATATATAATGAACTAGCTGAATACCCGTGCTGCGCTACAAAATTTTACCATTAGCATTTTAGCAATTAAAAGACATTCATGTATTCTACACTTCAGACGTTTGCTCCCATTTCGATCCCGACAAATTGATTTTTCAAAATTAGGAACTAACCTTTGTTGACATTTTAAACGAATTTTATAATTGTGAATAGTAAATTGGAATAGCTTATTGTGTTTATGTTTGCTCTTGGTTCTAAATTTCAAAGTAGTAGCTGTATTGGAATTGAGACATTAAGATATTCCTCGTTTAGTTTCAATGTTGCGTCGACTTTTCATCCCTTAAAAATTCGTTAATCGATATTGGAATGACTTATTTTTTTTAACATTTGCCCTTTTAACATTTGCACCAAATATCAGAAATATGACTGCATTGGAAGAGGAACATTCGGATATCCCTCGTTTAGAACATTTAACCCCTTTTTGACCCCTTAAAATTAGTTAATCGAGAACGGAATAGCTTACTTTTTCTATGTCTAATCTTTTTTGACATTTTTACCAATTTTCCGAGTTGTGACCAAATGGGAAGTGGGACATTCGAATATCCTTAGTTTGGAACGTTTAACGCCTTTTGCAAACCTTAGGTGGGTTAATCGAGATCGGAATGGCTTTTTCTACGTTTATCTTTATTGACATTCCTACGAATTTTCAGAGTTGACTATATGGGAAGTGGGATATTCAAGTTTGGAATGTTTAACCCCTTTTCGACTCCATAAAGTAGGTTAATCAAGCTCGGAATAGCTTAACTTTTCTATGTTTGTCTTTGTTGATATTTTTACCAAATTTTAGAGTTGTGACCATATGGGAAGTAGTACATTCGAATATTCCTCGTTTGGAACGTTTAACCCTTTTTCCACCCCTTGATCCACCCGAGATAGGAATATCTTACTTTTTCCGCGTTTTTCTTTATTGATATTCACAACAGTTTTCAGAGTTGTGACAATATGAAAAGTAGGACAATCGAAAATATCGCTCGTTTGGAACGTTTAACCCCTTTTCGACCCCTTAAAGTGGGTTAATCGAGATCGGAATAGCTTACTTTTTCTATTTTTTACCATTGTTGAAATTTGTGCCGATTTTCAGATTTGTGACTATGTGGGAAGTGGGAGAATTAGTGATGAGTGAGTGAGTCAGTGAATGAGGGCTGTGCCTTATATATAGAGAGAGATAAACCTATTTTTAGCATCGGGTGTTTTAATTTAACCCCACGCGTGTCTTCTATTTTTAAACGTCTTCTCCGATGATAGTTTTCATTCAATTACGTTCATACGTATCGACATAGTATTTGAAATTCCTTATTGCTCGCCATTGCGTCATGGACCGATTCAGTTTCCAACATTATTGGCATGTCCTTTTCTACTACGCTGTATTTTTACTTTTAATTACCCATATGTATATATTATATATAAGCACATAGGATAAGGAAAGAATAGCATTCGGTCAAAGAAAAAATTCGATTTTTTTTTTTGTGCATTTCTCCACGTTTTGGAACATCCTGAATTTCAAAAAAGTGATCTAGATAAAATGTGTGTGTGTGTTCAGCATAGCTCCCGAACAAATTGACCTACGATCTTCAAATTTGTTATGAACCTACCATTAAGGTTTTCGTCAAAATCGCGCATGCGCGTAAGGTAGCTGCCATTGAAAAAATCATGTTTTTCAATGATTGCTAAAAAACCGCTCTAACGATTTTGATAAAAAAATCTCTGTGCTAATGCCTCTTAAGGTGTTCTAAACATCCCCACCTCCGAAATTCCCGTAAAAATCCTTCAATAGCTTAAAAAAGTAGAAAAAACGAATGCCTTTAACACAGAGCTCTCTTATTTGCTTATGAACGATCGTTTTTTCTCCTCTTCCCAGTTTCACTCATAAGAAGGGATAATATAGGAAATATCGAAAAGCACAACGCCAAAATGTTCCTTTTGGCGAAGTTTCTTTCTCTTCTTTTTTTTAAAGTTCCATAGTACAATTATTGCAAAAAATATCGCCAAACTGGCCATTTTTTCTTAACGAATGATGGAAATATAAAAACGGTAAATGACACATATCCTCATCAGTAATATAATGTAATATTAAAAGTTGTGCGATGTTACACACCCCTAGTTTTTTTTTTTTTTTTTTTTTTTTTTTTTTTTTTTTTTTTGTACTATTGCTATTACCATCCAATATTTTCAATATAGCATTTTTTTTTTTTTTTTTTTTTATTGAAAGCATTTTTTTTTTTTTTTCAGTTCAGATTAATTTATATTCCTTGAGAAATTTTACTTTCCCATTTTCAAGAACACTTGTTACCTCTTTGAACTACTTTGTACACCTGTCATTCACAAAGTTGGCGACATTTATTACCAAAGAAAATGAAATGGATCGTTTTAACAAATTCTTCCAAATTGTCAAAGCAGAATAAAAACCAAATAGAATTTAATTTTGTTCACACATTTAATTTAATTGCGTTTGTGTATTCCTGTTCATTTAAAACTCTGTTAGAAACGAGCCTATTCTTGCATAGTAATGAACCTTTCAACGAGTAAAGTAAGCCTGTACTTATGTGTCAATGAACTTTTCAGCGAACGAAGCGAGCTCAATTTTGCGAAGCGATGAGCCTTCCTGCGAGCGAAGCGCCAAAAACTGGGACCTATACACCAATGACGGATTTCCGCAACGCGCGGCCTCACAGCTAGCTAAAATATTGCACGTGTTACAATTTCATAGCGAAGCACGGACATCCAGCTAGTAATATACAAGTATAGTTTAAGCATAACGATTTTTCAAACGATATCAACTTAGTCATTGATAAGTTTTTCTGTTTAATTTAGAATTTGGTTAAATTCTTGATTAAAAGGTTTCCTTGGCAGTTTTTTCATTTAAAAAAAAAAAAAAAAAACCTGATGCGAATTTTCTACAGAGTGAAAAGGATTTTTTAAAATTATTTATATTACCTTCGATTACGTGTGTCGATGGGTACGGAACCTGCGGTGACCTAATTAAACCCCTTGCTGTCATTCGATTAGGCTGAAACTTGGCAGATAGAATGCACTGTCATTGACATTGAACCTGTCACATTTTAGGACTGACACTGTCATTAAAAGGTCGCTTTTACGGAATACTAATAGACTGAGAGGCGACTGCAATTTTTGGACCCCATCGAACATCATTCTGAATTTTTCATAGAGATTAGAGAAAAGTGAGTAGATTACGAATCTACTGGTCTGCCGTGGCAAAAATGACCGAAACTGGTCAAAAATCGACTTTTAATAAATTGAACTAAATCCAATTGCCAAATGCGCCACAACTTGCCAAATAATGAGCATTTTTTTTTTATTTGGTAACCCTCACTCTTGAATTTTCAATTTAGAAGGTTGCAGATGATTCAGATATCTGGCGACAGTCTCCTTGCATCTATTAAAAGGGAGCCAAGTTGGCAATAAACATTACGTCACTGATGACGTAACTAATGTCACCAATTTGGCTTACCTTTAAAAGATACAAATTTTCCGAGCCAGAGATCAGAAATCGTTTGCGCTTTTTCTCATTGAAAATCAAAATGCTATGGGTTGCCAGACGAAAAAGTTTGTTCTCTTTTTTTGGCAAGTTATGACATATTTGGCGATCGGATTTTAGTTCAACTCATTCCAAGTCAATTTTCGATCAGTTTCGTCCATTTTTGTCACGGCAGATCAGTGGATTCGTAATCTACTCACTTTTCTCCATTTTCTATAAAAAATTCAGAATGATGTTCGATGGGGTCCAAAAATTGCAGTCGCCTCTCGGACTATAATAAATAAACTTGCCGTCCTCCAAATAGCGTTAAAATCGTCAATGAACCTACAATTGTTGAAACTCTTTCCTGTTGCCTGCTGAACTTTTTTTTTTTCAATAAATAAATAATAAAATTACTTTAATCAGAATAAATAAACGATGAGCATAAGTTCACGTTCATTTTTAATGAACAAATTTTGAAACCTAGTTTGCCGAACATTTTGCTGATAGAAATGTTTTTGATATCGGCGCTCTGTTAATATAAAATTTGACAATGCATATAAAGAATTTCTTAAACACTCCGTTTTCATGGGTTATATTATTTTATGCAAGGCAAATATTCTGCTTTTCAGCCGTGAGATTAAGAGCTCTGCCGTTTAAAAATCGTTTTCAACATGTGTTGCCGCTTGACGAATTAAAATTTCTTATAAGCCCAGTAAATGTTTTTCTCGGATCATGTTTCGAATGTTGTTCTGCCTTCTAAACACAGATGTACGTGCAAGTGAGCTCGAAACGAGAAAGGCCGCTTTAGCAACTTCATGCAGTTTAAAAACGTAGTAGCTTTTTTTTGCGGTCGCTGGGGTTCGATCGGGCGACCTTTGGTTTCGCAGCCAGATACTTTATCCCTTAGACAAAAGATATCTCTGGTGTCTATACTAAACTTCAACTTAACTTGACATCCCTAGACGGTAGATCGTCACAGTGCTTACAGGTAATTTATCCGTTTTGGCGGCGTGAAAGCATAATGCTCGCCAAACCATGTAGACTGTTGTTCGACAAACGGGATGGACAGGGATACTGTATCACCCCCCATTCCCTTTTCATTCTTCTCCCGTCCCACAAGAAAAAAATCAAGCTAGGAGACTCAACCCAGAAACAATGTACAGAACAAAAGGCTATAAGGTTTGGCGAGAATTGTGTCTTCACTCCGTTAAAATGGGATTAATTGCCTATGAGCGCGGTGAAGATCTATCGTCTAGTGATGTCAAGTTAAGTTGGAGTTTAGTATAGGAGTTGTATCAGTTATTTGTACACGAGGCCACCACAAGTTGATGGTGATTTGCTAACATTTTAAATATTTCCTTTGCAGAAACGACCATTAAAACTTCACTATTGTGCAGAGAGTCACGTGGTAACAATAATTCAATTTTACCACAAAATAGTGGGCGTAATAAAGTGCCAAATATAAGACGACTGTTGTCATTGCACAAGCCTCAAGTAAAGCGCATATATGTAATTGTCGGATGGCAACAGCTAATGTTTTAGAAGGAAAAGAGTTCAGTTCGATTCTTAAGCCGGATTTACACTCTCTACCAGTCGAGGTTCCGGTTCAGATCGTCAGTCAGTGACGTCACCAGGCTACTGGTTCCAGTAAATCAAACATTTTCTATTTACTGGCGCCGGCAACTCCGATCAACCAATCACGTGCGCTCTTCCGTCATCACCGATAGACGGCGCAACGGTCGCTTAGCTGACGTCACAGAGCTGGCGATCTAAACTGAAGGCCCCGACTGGTAGCGTGTAAATCCGGCTTCAATCTGAAGGAACTCGTTGAGTTTCTTTTTTGTTATGCTAAAGTTGTTTTCTGTTGAAGTCGTTTGGGAAAATTCCTAGTTTGCGTGTATAGATTGGCGCGATTTTGAAAAGTTGGTGACAAGGCCACAACGTTTGCGGTTCAAATTTCAAAATGGCCACCAAAATAAAAAAAAATCTTCTGTCCTCCTCATCAATATAGATTAAGCAACTGGATAGACTGCTTAACACTGGGAAAATGAAACCGTGGCCAGATCGTTGGGTGGACAAATACGTACGGATTGCCGATGATTGAAAATAAAATATTTGGTTGTACACAACAGAAATGTCAATAGTGTGGATCTTAATTAGTACTAATGTGCAAAAAATATCTACTCTATACTAAACTTCAACTTAACTAGACATCACTTAGACGATAGATCGTCACAGTGCTCATAGGTATTTAATCCATTTTGGTGGAGTGAAGAGATAATTCTCGCCAACCTTAATAGCCTTTTGTTCTGTTGTGGTTTGGCGAACATTATGCTTTCACGCCGCCAAAATGGATTAAATACCTATGAGAACTGTGACGATCTACCGTCTAAGCGATGTCTAGTTAAGTTGAAGTTTAGTATAACACTTTACAATGTTACTCGCATTCCCATCCAACTATAAAAGTGAACTGTGATTGGTTAATCCTCCACCCATCATCAATTACAGGCGCGTTTCTCCCTCACATTGACATCGGAGCTGGCTATCCAGTTGTTTATCTATATGGAATCCTCTTCATACGCATTCCATTTAGGATTATCATAAAATCGCTGTTGCGCATGCGCGGTAAAAAAAAAGGAGAAAAGAAGATTTGCTAAATGGGAACTTTATTGTTTACAAAACGGCGCCAAATTGGCTTGGCGACATTTATATGTCAACTAGGAATAGAACGCCGTTTGCCTTATATATTCCAACTAATGTTTATTAACCCGTGCTAATAACAATAACGACAAACTGCAAATTTTTTGAATTTCTGTTAGAAAGAGTTGAGGGGCAACTCTTCCGGCTATGCAATTCCTTCAATCGCGGTGATTGCACTGCTGTATCAAGTGACAAACTTCGTTGCTTATTTAGTGTATTTCTGAGAATATTGTAGTCAAGGAAATATTACGGTATCGAACAGGTTAAAGAATGAGAACTGCGTTGTTTTTGTGAGATCGGAAGCTCTTCATTTAGTCCGAGAGGCGACTGCAATTTTTGGACCTCATCGAACATGATTCTGAATTTTTTTTTTATAGAAATTGGAGAAAAGTTAGTAGATTACGAATTCACTGGTCTGCCATGGCAAAAATGTCCGAAACTGCTCAAAAATCAACTTGGAATGAGTTGAACTAAAATCCGATTGCCAAATATGTCATAACTTGCCAAACAGAGAACAACCTTTTTCGTCTGGGAACCCACTGTATTTTGATTTTCAATGGAAAAAAAGCGCAAACGATTTCTGATCTCTGGCTCGGTAAAACTTGTATCTTTTAAAAGTAAGCCAAATTGGCGACATCAGTTACGTCATCAGTGACGTAATGTTTATTGTCAACTTGGCTCCCTTTTAATAGATTTCAAGTAGACCGTCGCCAGATATCTGAATCGTCACCTTCTTAATTGAAAATTAAAATGTGAGGGTTACCAAATAAAAAAAAAATGCTAATTATTTGGCAAGTTATGGCGCATTTGGCAATGAATTTAGTTCAAATTATTAAAAGTCGATTTTTGACCAGTTTCGGCTATTTTTGACACGGCAGACCAGTGGATTCGTAATCTACTCACTTTTCTCCAATTTCTATAAAAAAAATTCAGAATGATGTTCGATGAGGTCCAAAAATTGCCCCAGTCGCCTCTCAGTCTAATTGATTCAACTCAAGAAGGGGGGAGAAGCAAACTGCAACAGGGCAAGGTGTGATTAAAAAGCGCCGTTTAAAAATGAAGTGTGGCGAAGTCTCTTGGAACTATTTGCCTTCTCCCATCGATTTTAAACCTATCGATTCAACGTGTGTGAAAAAGGCATCGATTAATTGATTAATATGTTTCCCCAAGTTGGCTGTCGCTTCGCTGATTAATGAACACTTCCGAAATTGGTGAATGGTGTTTGGGGAGAGAAAAAAAAATTGTTAAAATTAACGAGAAAATGGCAAGCTGGATTTTTAATTATTAGCTCAACGTTTTCCCCTGGCTTAGACAATGTCTGTTGTAATTAGGAAGTTATTTTAATGTTCAATTTCCCAAAGGGGACAATTTTCTAAAAATTCGGACTAATTTCCGTGACGTTACCTAGTAACAATTTTAACGAATTGTCACTTTACATCGAGTATGAAGGCAGTGAGAGTTTGTAGTTTTTTTTTTTATTTTCAGATGGCACTTGACTCTTAAAGGATTAATAGTGTTGCGTGGATGGGTTCGAAAGACTTGAAGCCAAAGCATATTAACACTTGCAGACATTTTTTCCGATATAACTCTTCGCAGATTCTTTTACAACTCCAGAACTTCCCGTTCTAATAGACTCAGTACAGCTCTTTACACAATAATGGAGCTCAAACAGCAGTTAAAAAAACTAGATACACAACTGCTAAAATCGCCGCAAAAGACAATGCAATACAGTTCGCTTTTGGAACTACTTTGACTGCTCACTGAGAGGCAACTAACTCAGTAACTCAACTAACTCGATCACCCTCTCTCTTGATCTTATATAGGGAGGCGAACCTTCTAGAGATAGAAATTTGGAGAATTTTCCAGATCGCAGTAGAAAAGCCCTGTACAGGTACATGGAGACTCTTAATGTCGCCAAATGGTGGCCGTGTTTGGCGACATTTGGCAATTTATCGCCAAATTTGGCGACCAAAATTAGTCACCAAAACCGTCGCCATCTTGGCGAGATTGCCATTAGCTATAATGTTAAATTGTCATCTTCTTCTAAAACTCGTTTTCCAGCATTATCTCTGTGAAACTCGTTTTCAAGCATTAAGAGACGCATTGTAGGAAAGCGAAGTAAAGACAACTCTTGCACTGCCTTATGCGAAATGTACATAAATTTTCCTTTTCACATAATTTGTACTACGAAATATTTACAAATTTACAGAAATTTATAACAATAGCCACTAATATATACTGTGACTTTAAAACTGAGGTTTCCGTTGACCTGACGTCAACGGAACGGTCCAAGGTATAGTCCGCGATCTATAGAAAGAAAATCTATCTCATCTAAATCTTGGGATACAAGACTAGTTATACAAAGGAAATTGCTCAACCTAATGGGGGGTGCGTTTGGTCAAAAGTGGCTCGCTTTGTTCTGCTCTGGGCAAAAACTGTGGTGGATGGATGGTATGGTGTAAGTCATCTCTTATGTAGCACTTATAACCGTTTTATGTATCCCTGCTAGAGGTCGGCGATATATCGATACGACGATATTTTTATCGATATTTTAAAAATATATCGATAGTAAAAATATCGATACATATCACCGATATATCGATATTTTCAAACATTTTTAGTTTTTTGATGATCGTTTTTTTAGTTCCATATGTTTTTTTCGATTTTCTTTATTCCCTTTTCAAAAACTTCGAAACTAAAGCCTGGATTTGACTGAGAGACAGTTAAAATGGCACCCTAACCATAAAGATAACATAACATAATGTAATGGAAAGATAAGATCATTTATTAGTAGTCATTAACATAGCGCCGTTTCTGTAGCCAACGTGTGCCTGGAATTTGCATCTAATTTTAAATATTAAAAACATCTCTATCAGCAAAATATGGGGTAAACTACTTTTCAAAATTTCTTCTTTAAAAATAAATGGGAATTTATGTACGTCCAAATGTATTTTATTTATTCTGATTGAATATATAATTTATATATAAAAACAATGTTTATAATTTATTTATTAAAACAATTTTGGCATGAATTCATGAAAAGTAGAAATTTTCCCCCAAAAAACTTCGTTTCTGGCAAAATTAAAAATAAAATTATAGTACGACTTATCCGTACGAAAAACTTGAATCATCTCTTCCAAATTACTGAATATTTATCGTAATTCCTATTTTATCATTGTTGGCATATTTTACAGTATTATATACAGCGCAGATATACTTTACCTTAAAACATATTTAACCGAGGCCGTGATTTAACTTATTTTCATTCTGCGTTTATTGGTTTAAAAGCTGTCAGATTTCCCTGAACCACGTGACTTTTGATTGAAGTTCCAACCAATAGCTCAGCGACACAATTCTCTCCCAAACATAGTAACCATAGAAACTGGAAATCAGGGAATTTTAAAGAATTTGCAAAAAAGGGGGAATTTTCTATTGTTTTGAAAGTACGTTTCCCTTTTCATCTGTATTTTGGCGCCATTTTTCGAGAGAATTGTGGTAATCGTTATTAGAAGATAATTCAAAATTTTTATTACTGCCAAAACTATTTTTGAACTAGGGGGTGTGGAACATCGCACAACTTTCAATTACACTATACTACTGATGTGGATATGTGTCATTTACCGTTTCTATATTTTCAACATTCATTGAGAAAAAATGGCCTTTTTTTTTTAAATTTCTTTTGCGATAATTCTTATATGCGACTTTAAAAAAAACTTCGCCAAAATGGGCATTTTGGTGTTATTTATTTCGATAATTCTTATATTATCCTTTCTTATAAGTGAAACCGCGGAGAGGAGAAAAAAACGATCGTCGATGACCTATTCTCAAGGAAAGAGAACTCTGTGTAGAAGGCATTCGTTTTTCAACTTTTTACGCCATTAAAGCATTTTTACGGGAATTTCAGAAATGGGGCTGTTTAGAACACCCTAAGAGGCATTACCACAGCGATTTTGGAAAAGATCGTTAGAGCCGTTTTTAGCAATTACTGAAAAACATGATTTATTCAATTGCAGATACCTTAAGCGTATGCGTGATTCTGACGAAAACCTGAAAGGTAGGTCTCTGCGCCATCACCTCCCCGCACACCAAATTTGAACATCGTAGGTCAGTTTGTTCGGGAGTTATGCTTACCACAGACACACAGAAATTTTTTGTCGTAAAATCAATGAATTTTTTAAAAATTTATCAGGGAATTTTTTTTTTTTCTTGAATTGTGTGGCCACTCTTGTGATGGAAATGTTACGACGTCTTTCTCTTTCTTCTTCTAACCTTAGAACGAAACCGTTTCCCCTTCCCCTATGCATATCAAAATGAAAATGAGATACTGGAGGGACACCCATTCCAACTGGAGTTTCCCCCATTCGAGGATTAGTTTCGAACGAGAATCTGAAATTCTTTTATGATATTGCGAATTATTCTTTTCCCTCGCTACAAATCCCCCCCCCCCCCTCTAAAGGGAAGAAGTGTTTCGGAACCCACTCGCAGTTGGTATAAAATATGATTCTTTACTTTTTTATGGCTCAATCGAGACGACAGGGATGAGTTCAACTTCTTTTTCTCACATTCTTCGCATCCTTTCATTCTTCCAAATTAAATATTTCTTCTCGTCTGTCACGCAAGGAATTCTTTACATCCCTCCCCCCCCTCCTTCCCCCCTTTTTTCCCTTCGAGGAACTGTATCGATGAGCGAAATGCAGTTTGTGAGATTTTATTTGATACTTAGCTTTTTTTTTATGGAAAGATGGAACTTTATTTGATGCGCCAACCGATATTTTATTATCGTCTGCTTTCCAAGCAATCCGGATAAACGAGAACATCTTTTTCATAAAAAAAAATAAAAAAAATTATCCCGATTTTGATTGAATTAGGGATTGCCAAAATGTTCAGAATCTTGAAGGAAATGGAAACGGTATAGTGGTTAGCGTGCTAGCTTCTAGACCACGAGGTTGCGGGTTCCGAGTCCCGTGTTAGGCATGGGTGTTTGTAAATGTATGTTGGCTTGTCTAATGACGAATGTTTCGGCGCATTATAGCCCTCGTGTTGCTGACGGCGCCAGATAATCTGAAAACAACCAACCAACTTGAAGGAAATGGCGAGGAATGTTTTGGTTAAGTTACGATTATATTTAAGATGTATGAATATCCCATCATATTTAAAAATACTCAATATTATACAGAATATAGGGAAAAAGCTAGTAAATTATGAATATACTGGTCTTCTAGAACAAAAATGGCCGAACTTGTCTGAAACATATAGTTATCACTCACCCGATGGTTACATTTCAAAAGTCACAAGGTTAGTAAATAACAGCAAATATTTTTGGATTTCTGAGACAATTTACTTGAGTTGGGACAAACTACAATACAATATACAAAGTATTTTCATTACAGTGAAATAACCCAAAGGAGTCGGGAAATTTTCAAACCTTTTCACTCACCTGTCAAGTTGTCAAAGAGACTGGGAAATCATAGTAGTTAAATGCGTTGAATTATTAATTAAATTAAAATCGTGTAGCATCTTACGGGAAAGGGCTGATATAATCAATTGGTTTCGACTCGTACTGGTGCTTTAATTCCAATTTTGATGGTACTTTCATGTCCAAAAGTTAAACATATCTGTTGAGTGTCTCCGCACATAAAGGTAACGCTTAACTTTCGTTTTTTTTAAATAAATGCAATTGATGGTATCTTTTATTAACTGCTTTCCAGGGTCGGTCAAATTTTCACATGGGTAGATACTGTCCAATGCTTTCTTTCTTCAGGGGTCAGCTTTTAAATTGAATTTTTTGACGCTAATTTAGAAACTATGATTGAAATTACAGTATTTAATGAATATATTGAAAGCAGAGTTTACATATAGAAAATATATCTTTGAATATGTATACTTGACATGCGATATCTTGTAACTATGTGATACATATATGTGACGTATATACAGGTGGTTATCAAAATAATGGAAACATCTGTGAATAAAAGTGGCATTTAAGAATGCGCTTCGTAAGCATTAAAATATAATCTTAGCTGTCAGTTTTTTTTTTAATTAAAGAGTATATATCATGGTGCATGTGAGGTAGCTTTGATGAAAATGTATACGTCTCGGATTTTTTTCAAAAGCGTAAAATGTCAGACTTCCAAAAAAGTCTAATTGAAGGAGCACGACTATACTAAATTTCAACGTAACTTGACATCACTTAGACGGTAGATCTTCACCGTGCTCATAGGCAGTTAATCCATTTTAGCGGAGTGAAGACATAATTCTCGCTAAACCTTATAGCCTTTTCTTCTGTTGTGGTTTGGCGAACATTATGCTTTCACGTCGCCAAAATGGATTAAATACCTATGAGCACTGTGACGATCTATCGTCTAGTGATGTCAAGTTAAGTTGAAGTTTAGTATAGTTTGGAGCAATTCTGACCGAAACAACCCAGTTTTTAGGCATTTCTGGAGGTATTGTGTCTAAAATCATGACAGCGTACATACAGTGCTGCAAGACAAGGTCGGCAAAGCAAAATAGTGGACGGAAGGAGATGCTCAGTGAAGAGACGGATTTAACCTTAAAAATTATAAAACAAGTAAACAGTGCTATATATGTATATAAAAAAAAAATAGTCTGCCGGTGGCTCTATCCTTGACTTTACAGAAAATGACTTCCAATATGCGTAAAACTTTGAAATTTTAAACATAAGTCGTTTTGACCTTTTAATTGTGCTTTTGACAAACAGAATGTTAAAAATTTTTATTTTTGTTTTTGTAATTAATTAAAGAAAAAATATTTATAGTATTTTTACAATGTGACTTCCAGCAGTCATAGAGTTCTGAAAATTTCAACATAAATATTATTGCCTTCTAATTGTGTTTTAACGAGCAGAATGTTAACATTTTCCTTAGGTTTTTTTAATTATTACTTTCAATTGGCCTACATGTAAACAAAAGGTAATAATAAAAAATTAATGCATATGATTTATAAAAAATGCGTTTTTTTTTTTTTTTTTTTTTTTTAATAATATTTCTTAGGGTTTTGGAGCATATTGAGTTCATAAAAGTGATCTAAAATAAATGTCTGTGGTTAGCATAACTCATGAAAGAATTGACCAACGATATTCAACTTCTTTTTCGGGTTTGTGGTGGCCATGGAGAATGGAACCTGTCATTAAAGTTTTCATCAAAATTGCGCATGCTCATAAAGTAGCTGTCATCGAAAAATATATTTTTTAGCATTAGCCAAAAAACGGGTGAAATAATTTTTATCAAAATCGCTGTGGAAAATATCTCCACCTCCGAAATTTTGATAGAAATTCAAAAAAGGCCTAAAAATTCGAAATACGAATGTATTTAACCCGGAGTTCTCTTCCATGAGCATCACCAATCAACGACTGTTCTTGCTCTGTTTCACTTACAAGAAAGAATGATGTAATTTTTATCGAAAAACTTATCACCAATTTCGCCGTTACCCCTGCTTTCATACATTGACACTAAAAACCTACCGACATTATATTTCTACCGGTGGCGGTGAAATGACAACTTTTCAAATAAACATTCTTTTCCAGTTGATTGTAAATAATACAGAGTTTAGTATAGGCAATGAAAAACAAAAATAATTATCATTTAATAACTAAAAAAAATATTAATTTGTTCGAGCTTTAGGAAGGAAACAGAAAACCTAGAATTTAACAATTTTGATTAAAGCCCCAAAAGCCACCATTTGACCGCTCAGGTAGGTTTTAAACACAATTAGGGCTTTACAAATGTGTAGATTTTCCAGTGCATTGCGTAATGCATGCCACATTTCAATTCAGAGCGAGACGCTTCCTGCGCGCAACCAGCAATCACGCTTAATTGAGCGCACTGCTTAATGAGTGCGGAGGGGGCGTGCGCTTCTTCCGTTGTTACATTCGCTTGTTGTCTCTCTGGAATCTTCCAGGAAAACCTTTCCAGAGGGCGGGGGCGAAATTCATTCGGAGAGATCACGTGACGAAAGGGATCGTGTTTCCAGCATTTCACTCACAAAACGGGAAAACATCTGAATGTTCTCAAGGATCGTTCTCCGGAATCCATTTATCCCGGGGATGAATTCCGCGCTGTTTCGAATTGAGGGTTCCGATTGCGCGTCCGGAACTGCTTTCTTTTTTTTGTTTTTGTTTTGTTGTTGCTTCGTGCCGGTTCAAAACAACTCGCATTAAACTTCACCGAAGGTAATCTTATCCTGATATGATTCCCTTACTGCTTCTCAAGCACTGCGGCCGACGCGTGTTTTAGTAGAATGCTGTTTCTCAACTCTTAGACTAGACAACAACTCAACTCTTCCAACTCTTAGACAGAGAGGCGACTGCAATTTTTGGACCCCATCGAACATCATTCTGAATTTTTTATAGAGATAGGAGAAAAGTGAGTAGATTACGAATCCACTGGTCTGCCGTGGCAAAAATGGCCGAAACTGATCAAACATCGACTTTTAATAAATTGAACTAAATCCATTTGCCAAATGAGCCATAACTTGCCAAATAATAAGCATTTTTTTTTTATTTGGTAACCCTCACTCTTTATTTATCAATTAAGAAGGTTGCAGACGATTCTGATGTGTGGCGACGGTCTACTTGAATCTATTAAAAGGGAGCCAAGTTGGAAAAGAATATTACGTCACTTATGACGTAACTGATGTCGCCAATTTGGCTTACTTTTAAAAGATACACATTTTCAAGCCAGAGATCAAAAATCGTTTGCGCTTTTTCTCATTGAAAATCAAAATGCAGTGGGTTGCCAAACAAAAAAGTTTGTTCTCTTTTTGGCAAGTTATGACATATTTGGCGATCGGATTTTAGTTCAACTCATTCCAAGTCGATTTTTGATCAGTTTCGGCTATTTTTGCCCCGACACACCAGTGGATTCGTAATCTACTCACTTTTCTCCAATCTCTATAAAAAAATTCAGAATGATGTTCGATGAGGTCCAAAAATTGCAGTCGCCTCTCGGACTATATCTGTAGATATTTGCTTCTGAAACCTGATTGTTAAATTATAGGACTGGTATAATTTCCCTCAACCACAGATGCTTACGTATTATCCTGTCGACATTTTTCAAGGCAAAAATATCGACGAGATAATACGTAAGTTCGTCAATGGACAATTCCCGCATTTTTTTTTTTATTATTACTCAATTCTAAATGTTTCGAAAAGGTCGTAAACAGGAAAGTTTGTGCTCAATGCGCTTTTTTTTTAAATTTTTTTATTTGCAATCTAAGTTCCCCTGTTACACGTTGGCGAGAAAACGATTCATTCGGCTCGAACTGAATGTGACGGCAAGGCTTCCCTATAACATCTTGGCTTGAAATGCGGCGGACCAGTTTTGCAAGTTTCTTGCAAATCGCGCCAACCTGTATGATATGGCAATGGTCTACCAACGCCAACTATTTCAATGCCAATTTTCAGAAACCTCCCTATTACCATAGAAACAGTAGGAATCCTTAACGTCACAGATTTTGTTCTGTGTTTTGATCGGACTGGTTTTGGCTCAGTTTTGAGGCATTTCCTTTTTTAAAAAATGCCTTTCCTTTTATAAAAAACGTTTATCTGTGTGTACTTTCTCAGCATAACTCCCTAACAAATTTTCCTAGATGTTCAAATTTTGTGTGGATTAGTGGTGGCTATGGGACCCACCATTAACGTTTTTGTCAAAATCACGCATGCGCTTAAGTTTAAAATCAAGAAAAAATCATGGTTTTCAGCAATTGCATGAAAAACGGCTCTATCAACTTTAAAATCTCTTCGCTAATGCCTCTTAAGGTGTTCTGATCGTCTCCACCTCCGAAATACCCATAGAAAGGCGATAAAAGCGTAAATAGTTGAAAAACGAGTGTCTTTAACAGAGAGTTCTCTGCCTTTGAGCATCGCCCATCAACGATTGATTTTTTTTTGTCTTCTGTTTCACGCATAAGAAAGGACTATGTAATATTTATCAAACAACTTCGTCAAACTGGCCTTTTTTATTTAAATGAGAACGGTAAATAACAACATATCAAATTTTAATGCAATGATCAATATTAAAGTGTAATTCAAATTTGTGCGTTGTTCCACACCCCTAGTTTTTCTTGGGGGGGGGGAACTCCCAAGTTTTATTCTATTGATAACATTTTTCGACTGTCGGATATATTTGCGAATTATATTGTCTGATTTTTTTCTGGTACTTTTGGATCACACAGTATAAATGAAGTTTGATATTTTTTGTTCTAATTTCATGCGATGGTAGATTAAATGGTGTCTATGCATGGCCATAAACTCAGTGAGAATACGTCTTAAAACTGAAAAATTTATTCACACTGTGCTTTATTTAAAAGTTCAAAATATATTAGTTAACATGATGAATGACCGACTTATGTTTATGATCTCATATCCCCACTCCCAAAAGGCTTTCGCGAGTTGTTCTCCGTTATTGATGAATATTATCTTTCATTTCTCGATTTATGTTCACACGCAGTTGGCAACAGTTTGTCAAACAGGCATTACCTTGATTTCAAATCCGTAGCCGATTGCTGTTTGTTGAATCCCCAAATATCTTGAGACGACTTTCCGCGTACTCCATGAATCTCCTGGGAGGACGCAAGACACTTCAAGAGTACCGAATCTTCGAATATTCTTCGGAGTACAGAATGGAGTCTGGTGACGATGCTTATCATTGGGTATCTAGGAACACAAGATCTGAAATAAGCATGGAATCAGTGACATCGAGCACTGACTACAGTCGAGCTCAAGAAAGGCACCAGAGAGCGAACCAGGATACCTCCCAACAACAACCAGCGGGAGAAGTTAGAATGGACGAGTGCGACGGATCTGATGACAGATTGCTACAAGGTGTCAAAGAGGAAGAGCATAAATCTAGAGCAAACGGTGCTGATGACAAGGAAAATGATGACCTCAACAAAGTTTCAAAAGCCCCAAATGAACCCATTGAAGACGTACCTCTAGATAGCCACCTGTATAACAACGAAACTCGCCAACAACAGAGATCAGTAGATGCGATCAAGGATGGCTTTTCCACATCGGATGGTAGCCAAATATCCACAAAAGATGACGTAGAGGAAGAGATTCGATGTGAAAGATATGATGTTCGAACGACGACTGATGACCCGAGTGACATATTGAATGACGACAATGAAGGTGAACCAACAAGTAATGGCCTCCTTAATCTTCATTGTTCAGCAGCATCCACAAGTAACCAACAATCTGTAGCCGATGACGGTGCAAGTGGCGCCCTTTTCAAACTAAATGAACCATACTCAGTGTATAGTACCACAGAAGCTAAAAGATCCTCGCCGAAATACTGTACATCATTTGATGCAAGTGTTACAACTCAATGGGATGGACTAGCAAAAGATGGCGATGAAGGTTCACCTAGCGGATATCTTGTAGTGAATGGGCCGAATTGTTATAGTGCTAACGAATGCAAAAATTATCAAAGTGACATGAAACGAATTGAAAGGAAGAATACAGATTTCATACCACTTGACCAGAACGATACACAACTTGAACAATCCACGATCGATGAGATTAGTAAAGGTTTCTTTGATAAGTTCAGTTCTGGCGCTTGTACTAGTGTCAAAGTATCCGATCTTTCTACCAAAAATAACGACGAGAATGATTCTGCCCATCTAGTGACACAACTGTGTAACCGATGTGACGTATCGAAGAAGCTCACTAACAAGAATATTGGGAAGGGTGGATACATTTACCACACTGTCTCGGAATTTGATTCGTCCTTTAGCGATGGATCGGATGGTATGTCGCTAGTCTCAGTTTATGAGATGGTGCAATTTTTCGAAAGCCTCTCAAGGAGTGAGCGCCCAGGAGTGGTGGGGAATAAAGTGCTTGAAAGTGTTCCAAATAACCGAAGAGTCGATCTAACTCCTGGCAAAGATATTGATGGCAACGTTTCTTTCGGTACATGTTACTTCAGTAATCCAAGTTCCATTCCAAATAGTCCAGAACTTTCGTGCTTTAAGGTGTGCTCTCAAACAAGGAAAAGAATATCCAATGACACAAACGAGTCGGGGTCGATTGATGGATCATGTCCAAGAATGGATTTAGAAGTTTCGCACGTTGGAAACTCAAACGAGGTGGATTTGGATGAGAAGGTGTTTTGCGACTCAAACGAATCGGATGGATTCGGAAGTGAAATCAATCTTTTCCCAGATTCGTGTAGAAAGGAATCGGAATCGTGGCAAGCTCAACATAAAGAAGACGATTCGGAAATATCGCAGTTGAGCTCAAGTCGAGAGATGATCAGTAATTACAGCATTATTCCGGAACGTAAGGAAGACTCGAGAACAGGTGATGAAACTTTCAAAGATGATCCATCAACCGAAAACAGCATAACTTTAGCAGAGGAAGATGTGGAGGGAATGGTGTCCCTAGAAGGGAAAGCGGAAAATGTAACCGATTGTAAGAAGATCGAAAATTGCTCCGTAATCTCACGAAAAGTTTCCCCTGTGGTAAAAATCAGTTCCCCTGGGGCATCTGGATCTAGAAAATCGAATGAAACATCGAAAATTCGAGTGAAGAAGACAATTCGACTTCAGAAGCGAGGACCAGGAGTAAGGAGTAGTTGGAAGATGGTCTACTTTGCTTTTGGCGTCTTTGTAGTTTTTATGGTATGGTCATTTTTGTGGAACATATACAGCCCTATTTATATAAAACGAAAAATATAAAACCCAAACAGGAAATTCAGTCATGTCTAAACAAATTATTGATTACGGTCACGATTAATTTTCATCACGATTTATTCATAATTGTATTGATAAATTTAGAGTATAATTTCTTGATCTTGGAGGCAATAAATAATTGTGCGACAATGTTTTTGATTCCTGGACTGATTAAATTAATTGTAGAATTCGCGTCTCCTTAGCGATCGTTTTGAAAGTCGCCTCTACGATGATCCAGTTATTAAAAAGTAAAATCATCATTGTAATATAATTTGAAAAAACATATAAACAAATCTGTTTTGCTTTGAATTTTGTTAAAATCATTTTTAAAGTCAAATTTCTTGAAAAAACAGATTTTGTTGCGTGTAAATATCTTAACTATAGATGCATAGAGGTATATAAACTTTAAAGTTTCGGTGAGATTTTTAGATGAAAACTTTTGTCATCATTTCAATTTTTTCTGTCGTTAAAATGATCATAGTTTAACTCCATTAATCGGACTGAGACTTTACTTGTTGAAAAAAAAGCAAACTTACTTCGCTCACAGCAGTACAAAATGAAGAAATTGCCTTTTTCCATAATTTTTTTTATTTTCTTACAATCAATCAATCTTCTTACAATCAATTATCCATATGTATACACATAGTCCGAGAGGCGACTGCAATTTTTGGACACCATCGAACATCATTCTGAATTTTTTATAGAAAATGGAGAAAAGTGAGTAGATTACGAATCCACTGGTCTGCCGTGACAAAAATGGACGAAACTGATCGAAACTGGACTTGGAATGAGTTGAACTAAAATCCGATCGCCAAATATGTCATAACTTGCCAAAACGATAACAAACTTTTTCGTCTGGCAACCCATAGCATTTTGATTTCAATGAAAAAAAGCGCAAACGATTTCTGATCTCTGGCTCGGAAAATTTGTATCTTTTAAAGGTAAGCCAAATTGGTGACATTAGTTACGTCATCAGTGACGTAATGTTTATTGCCAACTTGACTCCCTTTTAATAGATGCAAGGAGACCGTCGCCAGATATCTGAATCGTCTGCAACCTTCTTAATTGAAAATTAAATAGTGAGGGTTACCAAATAAAAAAAAAATGCTCATTATCTGGCAAGTTATGGCGCATTTGGCAAATGGATTTAGTTCCACTTATTAAAAGTCGATTTTTGACCAGTTTCGGCCATTTTTGCCACGGCAGACCAGTGGATTCGTAATCTACTTACTTGTTCTAATTTCTATAAAAAATTCAGAATGATGTTCGATGGGGTCCAAATATTGCAGTCGCATCTCAGTCTAACAGGAAAGTATAATATTTGGTAATTTTTTTTTTCCCTCCATGTTTTGGAACACCCTGATTTCAAGAAAGTTACATAGAAAAAATGTCTGTCTGTGTGTATGTGGTCAGCATAACTCCCGTACAAAATGACTTACGATGTTCAAATTTGGTGTGCGTGTGTGAAATTTGGTTGGTGGTGGCGCAGGGACCTACTCTAAAGATTTTCGTCAAAATCGTTCATGCACATAAGGCAGCTTCCATTAAAAAAAAAATCATGTTTTTCAGTAATTGCTAAAAAAACGGCTCTAACGATTTTGATAAAAATCGCTGTGGTAATACCTCTTAAGATGTTCTAAACATACCTACCACCGAAATTCCCGTAAAAAAAACTCTAATGCCGTAAAAAGTTGGAAAACGAATGCCTTTAACACAAAATTCTCTTTCCTTGAGCATACCTCATCAACGATCTGTTTTCTTTTTTCCTCAGTTTCACTTAAAAGAAAGGATAATATAAGAATTATCGAAAAGTATATCGCCAAAATCATAATTTTGGCAGACCCCATACAAGAATTATCGCAAAAAATTCCAATCTGGCTATTTTTTCTAAATGAATGATGAAAATATATAAAATCGGTAAATGACACAAATTCACATTAGAATTGTAGTGCAATTGAAAGTTGTGCGATGTTCCCCACCCCTAGTTTAAAGTAGGTGGTACTAATTTTGTTGTATAAACGCAACTTAATTAAGTGCTAAAATAGAAAAACCGAAAGTAACCTAAGAAGTATCATAAAATAAAACTGCATCCTTTTCGTTTGCTTTAAGTATGTACAATATGCAAATAAAAAAAAAAAAAAAAATCCAAACTCTAACTAAATCTTCAGTACTAAAACTCGTAGAATATTGCTATTTCCATTGAAGTAATTTGTTTGCTATTCCTTAAATGCCCGTTAAAAATTTTTCTTTAGTGGGGAAGGGGGGGGGGGGAGCTGTTTTCTAAGTAAATTGAACTCTACCTCAAAAAAATTAAATACGATCTCCCATTGTTTACCTTTTCGTCGATTTAAAATGTTTCGCTTATCCTAAATATAATATTTCAGTTCATTATATTGAAAAGTACGTCCGTTGTGTGAGTGGAAGGGCAAATCCAGACATTGAGAAGCGTAATTTTAAGGTCGGGGAAAAGTGAGTAAATCAAATGCTCAAGTACTTCAGAGATAGTTGTTGTTGTTTCTAATCTCCCTTTTGTCTGACGAAGTCGGACAATATCAGTGAAGCCATTGACATTAATGAAGTCTGACACTAGTTGTGGACAGTTATAAATGTCCTCCCAGTCCAGTCCAAGGCAGTCCAAAATGTGCCGAGGTGATGCCTGTTCTTTTTGGCATTTAGGGCAAGGAGGAAAATTTTTGCTTCCCCCGGAATATGTGAGGCCTTTAAGGTGACCACTAGCAAGTCGGGACAGACGGGTATTGGTGTGCCTATCACAAGGAAGAGATAGGGAGTGTCCTGGCTTTATACCATTCGTGAGACGGAGGTATATGCCGCTTTATTTTGAGCTATTTTCTTTGAGTATAACTCTTGATATGTGAGTTCTTGAGTAGAGAGAACAGGGTGTTCTGGTCCCTCCTTAGCAAGAGTGTCAGCCAATTCATTTCCGTGGGTGTCTACATGTGACGGGATCCACTGAAAGTGCACATTGTGCAGTGTGCCTGGCTGGGATGTAGTTCACTCCTTTTCGCAGCGTCTGTATCTATGTTAAGATCGGCTGTTAGGACGTCTGTTCTCCATGTTAGGAGCGGTCCCTTTTTTTTTTTTTGGAGCAATGACAGTCTTCTACCTTCTAGGTGATCCAGTCTTCGGACAACAGAAGCTGCTTTTTCCTCCCATGAATAATGAGACTTCAGAGAAAGTTCTAGGTATTAGCCTAAAATTACTCGGAAAGTTCTTAGACTTATTGAGTCATGTTTAGTAAGATGTTAATTCGAAATTAGTCAGATAAATCAATCAGAAATGAATTTTAATAATAAAGAACGTCGCAGATACTCCAACTTAACACGCGGTTCAATTAAGGTCGGATACAGACATTACTGGGGTAAATTAAGTGCTGATAATAAAACTGACAGATCTAAAAATAGTCTTAGATGTTTCACTGACTTAAGGAAAAAGGGATTAGTTACTTTCAATTACCCATTTGTATACTTAGGGTAATGAAAGAATAGTGTTCGGTATAAAAAAATCATTTTTTTTTTTTTTTTTTGTATTCCTCTACGTTTTCGAACATCCTGATTTCAAAAAAGTGATCTTGAATAAATGTATGTCTGTGTGTATGTGGTCAGCATAACTCCCGAACAAATTGACTTACGATGTTCAAGTTTGGGATGAGAGTTAGTGGTGGCCATGGGACCTACCATTAAGGTTTTCGTCGAAATCGCGCGTGCGCATAAGGTAGCTGCCATTGAAAAAATCATGTTTTTCAATTATTGCAAAAAAACCGGCTCGAATGATTTTGATAAAAATCGCTGTGGTAATGCCTCTTAAGGTGTTCTAAACACCTCCACCTCCGAAATTCCCGTAAAAATATTTTAGTGGCGTAAAAAGTTTAAAAACGAATGCTTTCAACACAGAGTTCTCTTGCCTTGAGCATATCTCATCAAGAATCGTTTTTTCTTCTCGCCTCAGTTTCGCTTATAATAAAGGATAATTTAAGGATCATCTAAAAGTATATTACCAAAATCACCATTTTTTTTTTTTTTTTTTTTTTTTTTTTTAGCCTTTTACAAGAATTATCGCAAAAAATATCGCCAAACTGACCATTTACACTAAATGAATGATGAAATATAAAAACGGTAAATGACAAAAATCCACGTCAGTATTATAGTGTAATTGTAAGTTGTGTTATGTTCCACACCCCTAGTTTGAGATCATGATGTTCCCAAAAAAAATTATTATATATATATATATATATATATATATACCGAATACTATACTTTCATTACCCTATGTATTGCATATTTACATACATATTAGTAATAAAAACTGGCAATGCATATGTAAGATTTATATTATAAACTTTGTTTTCACGTGTTACATTATTATTTACATGCTCACATGACGAGTTACTGCACACATGATTTTCTATGCGATCGCTACAGTGACAATCGTTCGAGATACGATATTAATTGTGCAGCATTCTCGCCAAATGGCATCTATACTAAACTTCAACTTATCTAGACATCACTTAGACGGTAGATCGTCACAGTGCTCATAGGTATTTAATCCATTTTGGGCGGCGTGAAAGCATAATGTTCGCCAAACCACAACAGAACAAAAGGCTATAAAAGGTTTGGCGAGAATTATGTCTTCACTCCGGCAAAATGGATTAAATACCTATGAGCACTGTGACGATCTACCGTCTCTAAGTGATGTCTAGTTAAGTTGAAGTTTAGTATAGAAAAAACTAATCAAACTCTTAAGTTTTTTTCTGCAAACAGCTCCGTCTCTTGTATGTAGCCTTGACTTGACAACCGCAAAATGTGATTTCCGTTCTTCTACGACCCTCCGTTTCTGTGTTCACCCATCAC
Organism: Linyphia triangularis; assembly: GCA_963978545.1. Classification (NCBI taxonomy): domain Eukaryota; kingdom Metazoa; phylum Arthropoda; class Arachnida; order Araneae; family Linyphiidae; genus Linyphia; species Linyphia triangularis. The sequence goes on along the minus strand of OZ021723.1, from coordinate 104,999,727 downwards.
AATTTCATGTCTCCAAGTGTACGATTGTCACAGAGGTCAACCCTTTTGCCGTTCGCCAATTCACTTTCTTCTTCTTAAAAGGGGGTCCGGTACCGAAAATAAAAAAAAACTTTATTTACGTACATTTTTATGTCAATAATTTATTTTATGTATGATATACTATTTATATATCTTTGAGAAAATGTTTTTTCAAATATTGTGTTTAGTTATTTAAAAAAAAAAAAAAATTAAAAACCAAGAAAAATCCATAATAACTGATGTTTGCGTATTTTGATATAAGTCAAGAAAAAATAAAAAAAAATTTCAAAGTGAAAGCTTTCTGTAATACCTAATTATATAAAGAAAATTTTGTCTTCGCAGAATTTTGATAGGTGAATTAAAAAAAATTAAAAAAATTCTCAAAGTTAAAATATTGAAATTTTTGCTTTTTTTTTATGTTATCTTTTACGCTAAATGTTATATTTTGAAACAGAATTAAAAAAAATAAAATTCTGCGAAGACAAAATATTTAAAACTATAAAAATTAAATGCTCTAAAAATTTGAATAGCCAATTGTTAATGGTTCTGGAGATATATCGATTTGAATATGCAACATCTTTGAAAAACACCAGTGTTCGAAAAACGCACTTTAAGCAGACGCTTCAAGGTGTTACGCCCATTAGTGATGTTTAAATAATGGGTATTTTTGTGGCGTTCTAATCACCGGAGGAATAAAATAAAAACATCATTCTCTTCAGGAACGTATGAACTATTTTTTAAAATCAGAAAAAAAAAATGGGATTTTTGAAAAAATTTCGGTACTTGATCCCCTTAAACCTTCCCCTTTGATGGATGCTTTCCAGCATTAGAAGCCAATGATAAAGAAGTATTCACTCAGCCTTGTTAATAGGGCGTTCTGATAAATTGCTTCGAACATTAGTATCAGAGACATTCCTTTTTCAGAATTCACTGCCACTATGTCCCGACAGCTTTACTGTGCATTAATAAACAATTTTTAAACAGGGAATTGTGTTTTAGGTAACGTTATTTGAACGTTATCGTAGTCAGTAAGAACTATAATTAATACCTTTTAATGATAATGGTTGTAGTGATGTAGATAATGATAATAACAACTAGGGGTGTTGAACATCGCATAACTTTTTATTACACTCTAATACTGACGAGGATGCGTGTTATTTACCGTTAATATATTGTTGCGTGGATGGGTTCGAAAGACTTGAAGCCAAAGCAGATCAAAACTTGCAGAAATTTATTCCGATATAATTCTTCGCAGATTCTCTTACAACTCCAAAACTTCTCGCTCTCGTAGACTCAATACAGCTCTTTTCACAACAATAGAGCACAAAACAGCAGTTAAAAACTTGACAGCACAACTGCTAAAATCGCCGCAAAAGACAATGCAATACACTTCGCTTTAGAACTACTCTGAATGCTCGCTGAGACTCAGTATCTAAACTCAGTATTTCCAGTCAACTAACGGACTCAACTCAGTCAACTGACTGACTAACCAACCAACTCCACTCACGGCCGGCCTTATATAGGGGGGGGGGGGCGAACATTCTTGAAACTTCTAGAGGTAGACATTTGGAGAACTTTCCAGATCGTAGTCGAAAAGTCCTATACATGTACATGGGGACCGAAAATGTCGCCAAATGGTCGCCAACTTGGCACTATCCAGCCAATTTGGCGAGATTGCCATTACCATAACGTTAAATGCACGGCTCCTTGTAAAACTCGCTTCCCAGCGTTACCTCTGTAAAACTCGTTATCAAGCATTAAGCCCATATTGCAGGGAAGCCAACTTAAGACGAACTATTGCATTGCCTTATGCAAAATGTACATAAATTTTCCTATTTACAAAATTAATACTTCGAAATATTTACAAATATACAAAAATTCGTAACAATATTTTCATCATTCATTTAGAAACTAGGGGTGTGGAACTTCGCGCTCAGCTTTCAATTACACTATAATACTGAAGGGGAATTGTGTCATTTACCGTTGTTATATTTTCTTCATTCATTTAGAAAAAATTGCCAGTTTTGGTGATATTTTTTTGGTCTTAAAAATAATTCCGCCAAAATGATGATTTTGGCGATATCCTTCACGATAATCCTTATATTATCCTATATTATAAGTGAAACTGGCTAGATAAGAAAAAACGACCAATAATGGGGTATGCTTCAAGGAAAGAGAGCTCTGTGTTAAAGGCCTTCATTTTTAAACTTATGCCATTAAAGCATTATTACGGGAATTTCGGAGATGGGGATGCCTAGAACACCTTAAGAGGCACTACCACAGCGATTTTAAGCGAAATCGTTTGCGCCGTTTTTTAGCGATTACTGAAAAACGTGATTTTTTGAATGGCTGCTACCTTATGCGCATACGCGATTTTGACGAAAACCTTAACGGCGTTGAGTTCTTTAAATAAAATTTAGGTATTGCTAACGGCAAGTGAAATTACCACTATCATGGAAAAAATTAAATATTTAAGTTTTAAGTATAAAAATGTCGGAAAAAGAAGAATCTCCTTTGTCAGCTTTTTTTTTTACACATAATCATTAATAAAATTATTAAAGACTTATGTATTGTGTACAAAGTACTCTGTGTACATATATTTTATGAGATGCTAATAATGAAACAAAACTGTCAGGTCGTAATTAGTCTCAACAATAATAATAAGGATGATGATATTAATAAGCATAATAAATAATAATCTACACTTTTTTACATGGATATTAGTTGCAAAAAAATTTCTAATGTATGAATCAGTTGGACTTTTCTTCTGTTTTTTTGTGGTATATTGATTTATTTTTAGTCTCAAAAAGAGAAAATATTATTTAATAAAGAATTCAAAATTAACTGAACAAGCTAATTATACTTCTAATTCCAGTTATATAATGTATGCACTAATTTAAAAACCGATATAATGAAAGTTAACTTCAAATAAAAATTGCTTTAAAAAGTACGTAAAGAAAATAAATTTGAAACTCGTTTTCTAAAGGGGGGAACACGTCGCAAATCCAATGGTCATCTGACTTTTTGTTTATTTAAACAGTTGATCCAATTAATTTTGGAGTTCATTAAGAAATTCGGCCATTAACGAAACATTCTTTTTGGCAAAGCTAACAACGAAGGCGTCACGAAAAAGCCCTCTAGGAATCGACATCGCCTGTTTAAAATTTAAGTGTAACTAAAAGGTCGTCCAAGGTTGCCAGATAAAAGATGTCGCCTCGTAATTCTTCTTCTAAACAGTAGCCCTTCGTTATATCGCGCCACTATATATCGCGCATTCGGATATATCGCATTTTTGCTGTTTCCCATTTTTACCCATTTTTTTTTTTTTCATTATGAATATGTATGTATTCATAGGGAAATAAAAGTAAATTTTTTTGCATTTCTCCACGTTTTGGAACATCCTGATTTCAAAAAAGTGATCTAGAAAAAATGTCTGTCTGTGTGTGTATATGTGTGTATGTGGTCAGCATAACTCCCGAACAAAGTGACCTACGATATTCAAATTTGGTGTGCGAGTTGGTGGTAGCCATGGGACCTACCGTTAAGGTTTTCGTCAAAATCGCGCATGCGCGTAAGGTAGCTGCATTGGAAAAATCATGTTTGTCAGTAATTGTTAAAAAACGGCTCTAACGATTTTGTTCAAAATCGCTGTGGTAATACCTCTTACGATGTTCTAAACCTACCCACCACCGAAATTCCCGTAAAAATACTTTAATGGAGTAAAAAGTTGAAAAACAAATGCCTTTAACACAAAGTTCGCTTTCCTTGAGCGTACCTCATCAACGTTCGTTTTTTCTTCTCCTCTCAGTTGCGTTTATAATAAAGAATAATATAAAGATTATTGAAAAGTATATCGCCAAAATCCCCATTTTGTCGATTTTTCCCCCCCTTTTTTTTATAAAAAAAAAAAGACCCATATAAGTACCATCACATAAAATATCGCCAAACTGGTAAATTTTTCTAAGCGACAGATGAAAATATAAAAATGATAAATTACACAAATCTATATCAGCAATACAGCGTAATTGAAAGTTGTGCGATGTTCCACACCCCTAGTTTTTTTTATTGTGATTTCCCGTTTTTACATTTTATCATTTTGCTCGATATATCGCTCATTTTGCTTGCCTCCCGACAAGTGCGATATATCGAAGGGCTACTGTATTCTTATTGTTTTTCTGTTTTTTTTTCCGAAATACTTGGTGTCGTGATTACTAAAAGATGCCCAACCAACGTTACTTCAACAAAGTAAAAACGCACTTGAAGGTTCACGGCAAGAACGGTCAGAGTCCAATTTTTTCGAAATCGATATTTTCCCGCCATCTGTAAGGTTATAGCACGTAGTTTAAACACGCGGTGTCCTCTGGCAAATGAATATCATGGTACGTGAGATTTTGAGTAACCATTTATCTCAAACCCTAATACAAGCCCTGAGATTTTAAACTCTAAATCAGCTTTTCTGGAAAATTGAGAAAAACGGACTCTGATCGATTTGTGACGAAGCCCTTCATTTAAGACAGAACGTGTATTCTTCTTGTATTGATAAGTCTTTTAATTTATATCACTAGATTCGAATATATAATAGTCATAATAAATATTAACCCTTTGCGCTGGAACGGAGCCAAGGCGTCACATGGTTGGATGCCGTATCTGAAGAGGACCACTAAGTTTGATGCGGAAATTAGGTGCAAGACCAATGACTGTGTTTAGTGTCTATGAAGCGGATCCGTAACCACGGAACGAACCAAAAATGACGCGAAACGTCTCGAGTTGCTGGTATCTCCGCGTGAAAAAGGCCTAGAGTGCAAAGGGTTAATTATTCTGCATGTGTTTCATTTTTTTTTTATAAAGTCGCAATAATCGCTAACATTAGAAGGGACAGTGAAATTTATTTTAATTTTACTCTTTTGGGTAAAGTGATGCCAAACGGCATCCGATGAAAAATTCGCACATTTTTTAAAAAACGAATGAAATTAGTTTATATTTATGAAGAATTTCTTCCCAATTTCATATATTCAAACAAAAGTCTTTTAAAAAAATTAGTTATTTAAATATTAAGAAAAGAAATAGCGCCGAGACCACGTACGATTGCAATCCGATCAAAAGGATCGGCTATAGCTATGACGTCAAAATATCCTTCCGTTTCTATGATTATCGTGAGGTTTCTGACAAATAGCTGGTGTGTGTTTGGTAAACCATATATTCCGTAACGGTTGACGCGATTTGCGAAAAACTTGCAAAACTGGTTTCCGCTACTGCGTTTCAAGCCAAGTTGTTTCAGATGAAGTAACGTCACATTCAATTCGAGCCGAATAAATCGTTTTTCCCTCCAAAGCAAACTTAGGTTGCAAATTAAAAAAAGAAAAAATAGTAGTGAGCAGAAATTTGTGTGCGTTATGGCCTTTTCGAAACGTTTAGAATTGAATAAAAATTTTTTTTTTAAAAAAATGCGGCAACTGTCCATTTTGACACCAAGCAGTACCCAATACATAAATCTTGCCAATATTTTGATTACACGCTTAGTATTTTCTGCACATATTCAGAACAAGCAAACAAAACATTATAGCTCAATATAAAATTTCGATTTTTTTTTTTTTTTTTTTTTTTTTTTTAAGAATCGTAAGGACATAAAAATAAAATAACAAACGACTTTTATTTACGTTTTATGGTTACTAAAAAAAAAATGACCATCCAAGAATACGAAAACGAGGCACCCCAAACTGACCTCCCACGACCACTAATCTATCCGCAATGTATTGCTAGCAGGCAAACAACTCAACTCGACTCGATCAGCATCGCTTTATTTGCTGGGCCGAGACACGTGACCCGTCCAAAGAACACGCAGACGAGAGAAATATATTGCCCACCCTACGGTGGCAATCCACTTAATATGAAATTCCGATCGCCCCTCCCCCCCACCCCCTTCTTCCTTCCTAGTCACGTGATCACCGGGGACGTTTGTCGTGTTCTTAATGTCCGGAGCAATGGTGGATCTGCGTGATTTGGATGGGATGTTCGTGTTTTCCATTGTTTTCCCGCGTTTTTTTTTTTTTTTTAAAAAGAAAATCTTCGAGCTCTTAAGGGGCAAGGATTACAATGATGGCGGTAGTCGATGAATGATTGCCGGGAACAACATGCATTTATATGTGTAGCGTTTTTATTCACTGGCAGTCGATAAAACATTTTAATTCTGTAAAATAAAAGTTTATTGTGGAATTCCACACACACACACACAATAAGAATGATATACACATTTTCTAAGCAATATTTGATGTAACTGTCGTATAACTTGGTTTGGTTTTTACAACATTAAAAAAAAAAAATTAAATGGTTCCATTGTCTTTTTTTTTTTTTTTTTTTTTTTTTCATAAGATATGAATCTTCACTCCATAATAAATGTATGTATTCGAACCCAATTATCTTTTATTTATTCTGATTTAAAATAATTTTGGCAACGGGAAAGAGTTTCAACAATGATAGGTTAAATGGGATTATTCCAAAACGTTATAAAAGCGACCTTTTAGTGACAGTGACAGCCCCCAAAATTTGATAGAATTCATTGTCATCGACACCGAATCTATATGCAGAGTTTAAACACGATCAGATGACGGGAAATGGGTTAATTAGGATTTCGAAGATTTGCCCGACAGCCACAAACATACGCAATCAAAGTTAATATAAAGGATTTAATGATGATGCGAAAAATAATCCGTTAGAATAAAGTTGTGAAATACTGTCAGTGTCCTCATTTATCTAATACTGGATTATTTTTGTAATGTTATATCCTTCGATAACTTTCTGAGTGTTCATATATCGACCATCATTATCACACCATGGAGCTTCATTATGATTTTTTTTTTCCTAGAGAAAATAGAGAAATGTTAATAGATCATAAATACATTGGTCTGCTGGGACAAAAAGTGCCGAAACTATTAAAAAAAAATTACTTGGAATTGTTGAACTAAATCCGATTGCCGAATATGTCATAACTTGACAAATAATATGCATTCTTTTTTTGTGTGTGGTAACTCACTGCTCTTTAAATTGCAATGAGGAAGAGTGCAAACGATGTTTATTCTCTGGCGAAAACAACTTCTATCTTTTAAGTTGGAGATGTGAGCCAAGTTGGCGATAAATGTTACGTCACTGATAACATAATATTCATTGTCGAATTGGCCGAATTTTAAAATATGAAAGATCTTAGCGAAATTAAAGACAAATCGTCTGCTTAATTGAAAATTAAAGAGCAGTGGATTACTACGTAGAAAAGAATGCTCATTATTTGGTAAGTTATGACGTATTCGGCCATCGGATTTAGTTCGATTAATTCAAAGTCGACTTTTGGATAGCTCCGGCCATTTTTGACCCGGCAGATCATTGGATTCGAGCTATTTGCTAACATTTCTATACATTCTATAAAAAATTCAGAATGATGTTCGATGGGGTACATAAACTTTCAGTTACCTCCCGGTCTCAATGTAAACACAAAGTTCCATTACTTTCTTCCTCGTGAAGTCTCGTTGTGGCGATGCGACTTTCCCGCCTTTCGAAAAGAACTTTTACCAGATCACGTTCTTCCAAGGAAAAGAGAAGGGGAAAAAGTTGAGAGATCGTCGACTTCTGACACCCAGAAGGACATTTCGGAGTTTGTTCCCGAGACATTTATTTGGAGTACCTATCAAAGGTGGGCTTTGGAATTGTCATTCGCTGCTTCAACTTTCTTTCATCCATATCGCGAGAGTTGTTTTTATTGGTTTGGAACTCCATTCGGAAAGTAATCATTATCAAATGGTAGGGCTGAATTGCTTCGCGGACGTGCATTAGGTTGGGTTTGTGCTGTGATAAATGTCCTCCAAAATTGCGACATTTATGAAAAGATTTCTTGTTCTTTGGACACTTTGTGACCTACTTTTGTGTTTTCCTTTTTTTTTTTTAAATCCTTTATACTCGGTTCGATTTTGTTTGTTTGTGGCAACTGGGCGAATCTAGAGACTAAATTAACCCACTTGCTTTCATCCAATCGGGCTGAAACTTGGAAGATATATTCCATGTCGATAACAATGCATTCTATCAAATTTTGGCGGCTGTTATTGTTCACTAAGAGGCCGCTCTTACAGAATACTAATAAACCAACTTTGCCGTCATCCAATCGCGCTGAAATAGCACTGAGCCGATAATTTAATAAACTTTTTCATGTTGACAAAATTGTTTTAATGATGAAATTGTTTTATTCAAAATAAATAAAAGATATCTGGATGGGGGTGCATAAATTCCCATTCATTTTTAATGAATAAATTTTGAAAAGTAGTTTTTGGCTTATTTCTTTGATGTTTTTAATATTTAAAATTAGATGCCAGCACCAAGCACACGCTGGCAACAGAAACTGCGCTTTGTTAATGAAAATAAAAATTGTGAATGCATATAAAGTATTTATATTATAAACTTTTATGAGTTATATTATTTAACTACAAATTTCCATTAACAATTTGCATATGATCTCCATTATCAATTAAAAAACTGCTTCTAAATGATAAGGGAAAATGGCATCAATCAATTTTTTTTTTTTTTTTGTATCATTAATTCAGTTAGTTTTACAGATACTGTTATGTGGATTTTTCCTAATGGTCTTGTTGGAAGGAAAAAAAAAAATTAATTGCCCAAATGTGCATAGGACGGCTGTATAAAAATTTAAAGAGTGTAATTTTTAAAGATGAATTTTTTTTTAAATTAAAATTTCTATAATTAAATAAAAAATTTCACAGCGTTGTTTTCTTTCGCACTTATATTGAAAAAAATTTCAATTTATAGTGCTCATTTATCACTAACTGATAAAAAAATAGTTAAAGCGCGTTTCAAATTTTTTTTTTTTTGGGGGGGGGGGCACTCAATGCAAAAAATACTACTTCCTATTATTAAAAGCGACTGGTAATCATTCATTAGTAATGGCACTAACTGGCAATAAATTCACAAATATATTTCTCAAAAAAAGTCAATCAAAACAACGAAAATCAGTTTTATGAACTGTGTTTTAATTTAGTTGTGTTCAAAGCACGTTGAAGAATATAAATTTATCATGACTTCCTTTAAAATGAAAGACAATATATAGTTGCTGATTTCCTTAAAATAAAAAAAAATGTCAAATATGCGTGACAAAATATTCTTGAATTAAAGAGGTTTTTTTTTTTAAATAATTAAGAAAATGATTGAAAAGTTCCATTTTTTTTTTTTTTTTTTTTTTTTAAATGACACAAATGTGGTTTTTTAAGTAGATGGAAAGTAACTTTAGCAAGTTTATCAATAAATTTATATTCAAGAAAGTTTGTGTCTGGAAAGGTGTTTGATCTCTTTTCAAAAGATAACTGGCAATTCGCATCATTCAATTTTAACTGCAATGCGTGTGTCAATAGATACCGGAAAAACATATATTTTAAGACTTCTTATTAAATTTATGAATCAAGATGTATCGTATTTTTCTTAATGGAAAGAAAAATCTTCAAGAATATAAATAACCCACCCTTTGCTGACTTAAATTTTTAAGTTTCTCTCATTTCTTAACATTCAAATACTCTTTCTTATTTCAATAAATATTTTCAATATTTCTTTTACATTTAATTAGCAATAATATTGTTGCGTGGACGGGTTCGAAAGATTTGAAGCCAAAGCAGATCAAAACTTGCAGAAATTTATTCCGATATCACTCTTCGCAGATTCTCTTACAACTCCAGAACTTCTCGCTCTAGTAGAAACAATACAGCTCTTTTCACAACAATAGAGCACAAAACAGCAGTTAAAAACTTGACAACACAACTGCTACAAATCGCCGCAAAAGACAATGCAATACAGTTCGCTCAGTTTAGGTTATTCACTGAATTAGTTGACTGGAGATATCCAGTCAACTAATTCAGTGACTCAAAATCCAAGAACTGACTAACCCTACTCACGGCCGTCCTTATATAGGAGTGATGAATCTTCGCGAATCTTCCAGAGAGAAATTTGGAGAACTTTCCAGATCGTAGTCGAAAAGTCCTATACATGTACATGGGACACATGTACCTATACATGTACTGAAAATGTCGCCAAATGGTCGCCAAGTTTGGCGACAAAAATTAGTCGCCAAAACCGTCGCCAACTTGGCTCTATCTCGCCAATTTAGCGAGATTCCCATTACCATAATGTTAAATGCCCTGCCCCTTGAAACTCGCTTCCCAGAGTTACCTCTGTAAAACCCGTTATCAAGCATTGAGATGATCACTGCAGGGAAGCCAATTAAAGGCGAACTATTGCAATGCCTTATGCGAAATGTACATGAGTTTTCCTATTTACAAAATTAACACTACGAAATATTTACAAATATACAAAAAAATTCGTAACAATATTACCCATGAAAACAAAGTTTTTAATATCAATCCTTTACATGAATTGCTAATTTTTATATTCATTAACATAGCGCCGATTGTGTTGTCAGCGCGTGCTCGGTGCTTGCATCTAATTTTAAGTAGTAAAAAACTACGTTTCAACATTTATTTATTAAAAATGAATGAGTTAATGCATTCACGTCCAACCACACTTCATAATAAATATATGAATTCACGTCCAATTATATTTTAATTTATTCAGATTGAATTAACTTTGACAGCTAGAAAGAGTGCAATAATGAGCGGTTAAGGGAGATATTAGTATTCCAAAACGATTATATAACCGTGCGTAAAACTGACCTTTTAGGTACAGTGACAGCCCCCAAAATTTAATAGAATGCATTGTCGTCGACATCGAATCTATCTGCTAAGTTATAACTCGATCAGACGGTGGCAATTGGTTTAATTAGGTTTCCGCATACTTGCATGGCAACCAGACACACACACACACACACACACACACACAAAAGAAGTTTAAATTATAAAGGATTTTGCTTTTAATTACATACATTACATAGATTTCTGTTGATATATTCCAAACAGAGAAATATGACACTACAATTAAAATTGCCGCTAATCCTTCATATTCGAATTGATTTTGTGTTTAAATCTTTTATTGGTTTTTGTTTAGTTTAATAACCTCCTACTGAACATTTTGGCAAATTTTTTCCCGACACAAGCCACAGTATTACTGAAATATCATAGCCCTGGCGGTCGATGATGGATTAAAATGTATCCAAATTAAGTTTAATGAACTGAAGCTGTAGGAATAAAAACAATTTATTACGAAGTCACTAATTACTTAACTAAGCCAATAAAGAATGAATAATTAAGTATCTAATTATATTTATTTGAACTACTTATGGAAAAATTTTATATCGTTTCTTACAAAAATAAAATTCTGAATTGCTTTTTTTTTTTTTATTATTAGATCTTATTAACTTTAACAATCGCAGTCATTAATTTTAATTGTCACCAAATTTTACTCGCTTGGTGTCTTGTTGTTAGGTATACGGAAATAAACGTGTGTAGAAGTGTTTTTTGTGTGACAGTAAGTGTCATAATCCAACTTGTAATGGACGATTCCCGCATTTTTTAAAAACGAGTGAAATCAGTTTATATTTATGAAGAATTTCTTTCCGATTTCAAATATTCAAACAAAAGTTCTTTAAAAAAAATGAGTTATTAAAATAAGAAAAGAAAATGCCCGAAAACCTCTTCCGATCGTTTTCCGATCAAAACGCTATTTTATAGCCATGACGACAAGAGATCATTTCCTTTTGATTGTTATCGTGATGTTTCTTTTTAGACAATTGCCATATCTCGTGCCGGTTGGCGTGATTTGCGAGAAACTTATGAAACTGGTTTCCGCTGCTGCGTTGCAGGCCAAGTTGTTTCAGATCAAGTGATGTCACATTAGCTTCGAGCTGAATTTGTGGTTTTTAACTGCCAAATCTAACAAGCAAACTTCGGTTGCAAATTAAAAAAAAAAAAAGAAAAGTGGAGTGAGCAGAAATTTTTGTGTTTATGGACTTTTCGAAACACTTAGAATTGAATTAAAAAAATAATAATAATAATAAAATAAAAATACGGTAATTCTCCATTCCGGTATACTTTAGTGAAGAGATGTGTTTTCACGAGCGGGTGGTCACGAACGAATGCCTTTAGCACAGAGTTCTCTTTCCTTGAGCATACCTCATCAACAATCGGTTTTTTTTTTTTTTTTTTTTTTTTTAAATTTTTTTTTTTAATTTTTCCCTGCTCAGTTTCACTTACAAGAAACGATAATATAATAATTATTTATAAGAATATTGTAATAATTTTCATTTTGACGATATTTTTTTTTTAAAAAGACCCATATAAGATTTATCAGACAAAATATCGCCAAACTGGCCATTTTTGCTAAATGAATGACGAAAATATAAAAACGGTAAATGACACAAATCCACTTCAGTATTATAGTGTCTTTGAAAGCTGTGCGATGTTCCACATCCCTAGTTTTTTTTTTTTTTTTTTAGAGATTTCCCGAAGGTCCTTCAGAGTTTCCACGGTCATTGAAAGTCATTAAAAGTGCTTAATATTTTTTAACCTGTTTTCAAGGCCTTGAAAAGTACTTGAAAATGCTTAGAGGTGCTTAAAAGTCCTTGAAAATGCTTAGAGATCCTTAAAAGTCCTTAATTTTTGTGTATGTTGACCAACTTCAAAATTTACAAAAATGCAACTCGGACTTGCTATCCCCGCGTGTCCGCAACTTATCCTCATTATATCGGAATTTTCTGACATATTTGTATTACACATGCGCCAACTTGCAACTGTTTTGGTACTTTATAAAAAAAAGTTATACAGACATGATGCATGAAAACACATTTGTTAAGGTCCTTAAAAACATTAATTAGGTCCTTAAAAGTCATTGAAAAGTCATTGATTTTCATTCTGTGATTTGAACCCTGTCCCCTATATGTTCAGTTAATATATTAAGTTAATAAAGGTTGACTAATTGTGGATCATTGTATTTTTTTTACTTTCAATTACCCATACGATTACGTTAAGTAGTGAAACTATAGCATTAGGTCAAAAAAGTAAAATTTGATTTTTTTTCTTTACATTTCTCCATGTTTTGGAACATCCTGATTTCAAAAAAGTGGTATAGAAAAAATGCCTATCCGTGTGTACTTGATCAGCATTACTCCCGAACAAATTGATCTAGAATGTTCAAATTTAGTGCGCGATTTGGTGGTGGTCATTGGACCTATCATTAAGGTTTTCGTCAAAATCACACATGCGCATAAGGTTGAAATCATGGCTTAAAAACTGCTCTAATGATTTTGACTAAAATCTCTCTGCTAATGCTTCTTAAGGTTTCTAAAGATCCCCACCTCCGAAATTCCCGTAGAAATGCGATAAAAGTGTAAAACGTTGAAAAACGAGTGACCTTAACACAGTTCTCTGTCCTTGAGCATCACCCATCACCGATTGATTTTTATCTGTTTCACACACAAGAAAGGACAAAGTAAGGTCTATCGAATAACATCACCAATTTCGCCATTTTGACGGGGGTTTTCCCCGTGTAAAAATTAGTGCCAAAAATATCGCCAAACTGTTCTTTTTTATATAAATGAGGAAAAATATAAAAACGGTAAATAACATCCAATATCAAATTTTAATGCAGTGACTAATATTATAGTGCAATTGTAAGTTGTGCGATGTTTCACACCCGTAGATTTAAGAGTAACAAAACTGGCCGGTATGGGTCGTTATATGTAACTTTAGTTTACATTTTGTTTATAAACTCCTTTTTCTCTTTCAAAAAAAAAAAATACTACTCATACCTAAAAGATTACGAATGCTAATTCTAAAGGGGAAAGTATATCCGGAAATGGATTTTTAAGTGAGTTTCTTAAATAATGACCTTTTCAATAGCAACTGTCGTTAACCATCAATCTACTGGTTCGGATTTTCTTAAAAGTCCTAAACTTAAGTAATACTGAGTTCGAAAAAGTTAAGGCAAGCCAACAGACGTTAAAAATAATGGGATTGAATTAAGAAAGAAAAAAAAAAAAAACAGGCAAGAATGGAAATAAATAACAAGCAACGTTGCTCAGTTAATGTTCAATGGCCCAATTCCAAAACTTTTAATGTACTGAAAGTAGATAAAGTTTTTTTGTTAGTGTATTCTTTGTGTTACCTGTTGAAAATAAGTTTCAATGCCCTTGCTTTCAAAAAGTGACATCTGTTCTGCTTTAAAGCCTGAAGCTGAATAATGAGATTAATAACTAACAAAGTAAGGGAGATTGGTAGATCTAAAAGCTATTTGTATTTACGGCCACTTTGTTGGGAGTTGGAACCTTTCAAACTTTTTTTTTTATATTTGAGCCTTTAAAATTATAGTTTTTACATATTTTTAAGTATTACTAAGTAAAAACTAAATTTTACTAAAAAAAAAAAAAAAAAAATTCTAAAAGAGTGCTCTAAATTTTAAAAATTTTAAAAATGTTTCAAAAAAATTCCTCAAATTCTATATTCTTTTTCAATATTTTTTACTGATTTTTTTTTTTTTTAAAAATCAGGGTTCCCACTCAAGTTACAGATTGGAAATCACTGACTTTCAAGGACCAAACTAATGTTTTTAAGGACCTTTGAAAATTTGTTTTTAGGCATCGTGTCTATATATAAACTTTTAATACAGTATATTCTACCAAGAAAATTTAAAAGTTGAGGATGCCTATTACAAATATGTCAGAGAATTCCAATACGATGCAGGTAAGTGGTGGTCACGCGGGGATAGCAAGTCCGAGTTGTATTTCTATAACTTTTGCAGTTGGGCACACAACATTCGCAAAACTTAAGGACTTTTAACACTAGATTGCCTAAGCAAGTCATTTTGACTGCTTTTGAATTTCAATTAAAAAAAATAATTATTTAAATAATGACACGGTTTCTTATAATTTTGTGACTTTTTCTACGACATATAAATGGGTTAATTAATCGTTGTTGTTGCCCCCCCCCATCCTTCACTTCCGGTATATATATATGTGTGTTATACCTATATTGCTGAAAAGCAGTCATTTTGACTGCTTGGAAAAGACCAGTTCGGCTCTGGATTGGAATAACATGATAACATAAGAGTTCGTGATAAATTGTCGATTTCGACATATACTTGATAAGTTGCAGTTGTTCAATAACTAAAGTTATTGTTATTCGTACTTGTTATTCGAATCTTTATGCCAGGCCTGGCCACGCGCTTTGTTCCCTTTGAACGCGCTGTAACGTAATTCAGATGGGAAGGAGGATCACTGAGTGTATGATCTCATACTGCAATCGATACGGCTAAAATGTCCAGATAATATATAAATTTATTTTTTTTTCGAACTGAAATACATTTTTTTTATTGTTAATACTTATTAATAAGTTTTTATATGACTGTAAGTGGTATAAAATATATTAAAAATTACTGTTAAACAAATTTCTTTGCGCATTAGTTATTTTTTCCCAATGCAGTCATTTTGACTGCTTTCGGGCAATATAGGTATATACTAAGCTCCCGTCTTTCTAGTGTTAAGGATCTCTAAGCTTTTTCAAGCACTTTCAAGGCCTTGAAAACAAGTTCAAAAATAGTAAGCACTTTTAATGACTTTCAATGACCGTAGGAACCCTGAAAAGTGTTCCTAGTAATATATTCTAACTTTTAGACATCGTATTTAGAATAAGTAAAATAGTTTTCGAGAAAAACGATAACCTATATATAAGAAACGCGTAAAAAGCTGGTATTTTTCAACACTTAAATTTAAAAATATATATATATATATTTTATTCAAAAATCCATGCCTATTTTTATCCAATAGATATTAAGAATGACACCAGAAATTAAGTCATTTCATTCATATTTGCCGAAGTTTTAGCATTTTGAGTAAGGTAGGAATTTCAAAAATCACGAACTGAAAAAAAAAAAAAAAAATGCGTTCGAAACATCGAAGGGGAGCTAATGCAGAAATGCTAAATTCTCCATAAAAAATACAATTTTTCTGCAATTTCAGTTATCGGATCAGCTCAAAAACTTGTCAGAATAAGAAGAAGGTTTCAAAGATTGTAAACACCACAAAATACAAAATTTATATTTTTACTATTTTTGTGTGAAAACAAAGGGATACCAAGTCCCCTTAACCTTCCTTTAATTGCTCTCTTCTGTCCGATATAGTTAGTCGCGTTGCACTTATGAAGTGTTTCTGGTTTTCTGAAAGTCAAATGAAATTTATTCTAGTTTAAATAATTAATTGTTACCGATTTAAGAGTACACTGACCTCTGAGTGATCAGAAGTTAGGAAAATAACAAGAAGTTCCTCCCCGGAATCGCCAATAGACGGCGGTAGAATTTGAAAGTATACAGGGTGTCACAAAAGGTCATGTCCAAACGGCACACATGGTTGTGTCAGGTCATGAGGAAGCAGAATTACATAGGAAAGGGGGGTCAGAAACGCAATTTTGACAGTGAAATTTCATCGTAACCGTCACGCAAAGAAAAGATAACAAACGGTGTAAAAAATCTTTATTTTACAACAAAACAGTACCAAATAAAAAAGAAAAATGCTACAAATCATAGTAAGTGCTCAAAATTGGCCCCATCAGCTGCAATGCATGCTTCACATCTGCGACGCATGGAATCGCGAACTCGTTCGAATTGGCCAGTAGTCTACCGGATACGTGCGGTGAGGTCCATGTCCGGTGGAACGGGTGTCTCGTACACCAGACACTTCAGGTATCCCCAGAGGTGAAAATCCAGGGGGGTTAGGTCCGGGGATCGTGGTGGCCACGGTACTGTGCCGGCTCTCTGCAACGTCCGCGCTTCGATTAATCCGACTGCCGGCGCTTTCGTCTGCTAGCGCTTATTTCCCTCTAGCGGATTACAATCGCGTTTCCGACCCCCCTTTCCTATGTAATTCTGCTTCCTCATGACCTGACACAACCATGTGTGCCGTTTGGACATGACCTTTTGTGACACCCTGTAGAAGGGATGCACCTGTGAGGGGTGCGCGACTAACGGAAGGTTAAAAAAAAGTTCGAAGAAAAGTTGGGAGAATGGGATTTGGCTCGGAGATGTGAGCTGGAGTGTCAGTCAGACCTTCGAAAATAGATAATTATTTCTTCTATGTGTATATTTTATGTCTCCGTTATGTTTATATTTCCATGTTCCCGTTAACGTCTAAACTTAATGTATCCGTTACGTGGTTGTTCCCGCTTCTTTCACCTGAATGACTGTGTAGTTAGAGCTCTGGCTTCGCATGCCAATGGTGTCGGGTTCGAATCCCGGGTTAGGCATGGATGTTCGTTGTGCTTCGAAATCCACTTTAAGCTGTAGGTCCCGAACTGATTAGCCGTCATTGTGCATAAAAATAGGTCGTTGAGCGTACAAACCAACCAACCAACTTCTTTCGCTGGGGAAGAAATCAGTTAAGTCTATCTTGCAGTTATGAGCATGAATATTAGGATTGTCCCCCCCTTGATCTTAGTTAAAGTAAATGTGGATGTTTATTTATCTTATTTGGCTGAGAATCATTTACATACTTATTTTAAAATGGCGGAAACTGTACTTTTGGCGAGAGATAAGTTCTTTTTCTAGTGGTATCCACTTACTTATGGTTGAAAAATGCATCATGCTAAATCCCATGGGTAGCAAGACGACTGTCTCATAAGTAGTGAAATGAAGTGCGTGTAGTTATTGCTCGTTTTTATTCTCCATTTGCTGTAGTGTTGATTCGATTTGTATGTAATTCAAATAATTTCTTTTTTCAGTGTTGTACATCGCATTCGTTGTGCTCACTTTCTGCCGGATGTCTTCGGGTGAGTTTTTTTTTTTTATGTTTCAAAATATGTTTAGCATGATGTTGTGGTGGTACTGTAGGTCATGGCCATTTCACTCTATGACGATATTAGAATTCCAGCCAGCAGTTTTAATTGTCATGAAAGTCGAAGGCTTTTATCCGTTAGAAATAGATTTAATGTTGAAATCCAACCCAAAATATTTTGCAATTGCATTAGTAATCACGATTCTAGTGAGATTTTTAGTTATAAAGTCCATAGTTAATTCAGCCATAAATAAGGTGAAGCTGTTTAGAATCGTGTGAAACCTATTCTAAGGGACCTAACTCCATTAAATTGTGTACACATACCATTAACAACATGGAAAAATAAGAACTGATGAAATAAAAATAAAATATAAAAATACATGTAAAACATTAATTAGATTTTTTATTATTGTTTTTATTAAAGTAATATAGCTCATAAAAACAAAGTTTTGTTTCCTTTATCTACATTGCCAATTTGTAAGTGAAATTGCAACTTATTGAACTCCCATCAAGTTTTCAAAGTATTTTACCACTAAAAACAAAACAAAATCCATTCCGAACTATTTACTAACTTCTTTTTTTGCCCACAAAACTTGATTACATTTTTCATCCACAACGAGTCTATTTGTTAAGGTTCAGCTCTACTGGAGGACGGAAAGTGGGTTAAATCATTAATAAACTTACTATAAATATGTGTTGTGTGTACAATGTACATTGTGTATAGATTTTATTATGTTAATAATGAAACAAAATCGTGAATTTTTTGTTTTCAAAAGAAATTGGAGTCATTGAAAAGTCATGGAATTTTTTTCCGCTCAAAAAGTACAAATCTTAACTGTACACACTAACTACTTAACATCTTTCAGTTTGCCCAATCACGAAACAATTTTTCTATTTGAGCAACCACATGCTGTTTTAATTTCGTTAGTATTCGGGATTTTGGGTCATTTCGGGTCACTTGAACGACATGTATAACTGTTGATTGACAAAGCATTTTTAATATTTTAATGTAAAATCTGCTTGAAATGAAAAAAAATAAGCAAGGTTTCTCATTTGGATGGAAGTTTTTTTATGGTTCAGTGAGTATGATATTTGTTCTATGAAGCCATATCATGGTTTGTATTCTTGTAGTAGGTTTTTATCATTGAAGACAATGACGTGTTGCCGTGATGAAATTGATGATTTAGAAGACTTGTAGATAATTTAAATTAATCTCACAAATAAGTGAGTAAGATTGAAATACATTAGTATGATTCCAGTTTCAATGAACAACCGTTGATTAAAATCATTAGTAATCAAAGAAAAACCACATGTGCATCAGAAGAAAGTGAACGTAAACAATGAAATTGTTGTATTTACACTCAAAGGAACAGTTAAATAGTTACGATTACGGCAATTTTACAGAGTATGGTGTGGCTTTATTAATTACAAAATCAACGTTAGAAATTATAAATAAAGAGAGGACAAAAATTAAAGTAATGATTTTTAAAGCCCATCAACTAAAGAAATATTTTCAAAATATCAACTTTAGTACTTTTCAAATGTTAGTTCTTTTGTTAAAATTGATGTGTTACTTGGACTAAAATCAATATATAAGGTACTTGAATTGTTGCGTGGACGGGTTCGAAAGATTTGAAGCCAAAGCAGATCAAAACTTGCAGAAATTTATTCCGATATAACTCTTCACAGATTCCTTTACAACTCCAGAACTTCTCGTTCTAGTAGACTCAATACAGCTCTATATTCAACAATAGAACACGAACAGCAGTTAAACTTGACACACAACTGCCAAATCGCCGCAAAAGACAATGCAATACAGTTCGCTTTTGGAACTCTCTGAATGCTCACTGACAGACAACCAAGTCAGTAACTCAACTTAGTCAACTAACTCACTGACTCAACTAAACTCCCCGCTCACTTGGCCGGTCTTATATAGGGGAGGCGAACCTTCGTGAATCTTCTAGAGATAGACATTTGGAGAACTTTCCAGATCTTAGTCGAAAAGTCCTATATATGTACATAGGGACCGAAAATGTCGCTAAATGGTCGCCAAGTTTGGCGAGATTGCCATTACCATAATATTAAATGCCCTGCTCCTTGTAAAACTCGCTTCCCAGCGTTATCTCTGTAAAACTCGTTATCAAGCATTAAGAGACACATTGCAGGAAAACAAACTCTTGCACTGCCTTATGCGAAATGTACATAAATTTTTCTGTTTACATAATCAATACTACGAAATATTTACAAATATACAGAAATTCGTAACAAAATAATAGAATGTGAGTAAAATCTGATAAGTATGACATAAAACAATAAAAAACAGTGTAAAAGCGACCTTTGTGCAGTCTCAAAACTTAAAAGAAAGCTTTGTCGTCGACAACGAATCAGTTATACCAACGATCTGCCAAGTTTCAAAGTTTCAGTCGATTGGAACCGATCAGCAATGATTGGTTAAATGAGATTTACTAGTATATCGAAGCCTTTTTATGTTGGCTTAGTTAGCGAGTTTGGTGATAAACTTAGTAAGAAAAGTTATCACCAAATCACCTAGTTTTTAAATAGATATCTCTATTTGGAGCCAGGATGTGAACTTTTCATTACTCACAACATTCCTTGGTTTAGAAACTGCAATTCATTTTTAGAATTTTTATTATATTTTTTCTGTTACCACCGAGGCACAAAGTATATTCTCATTTGTTATTATAAAACTAGGGGGTGTGGAACATCGCACAACTTACAATTACACTGTAATATTGAGGTCAATTTTTTGTCTTTTACCGTTTTTATATTTTCATCATTCATTTTGGAAAAATGGCCAGTTTGGCGATATTTTTTACCATTAGTTCTTGTTTAGTTCTTAAAAAAAAAACACCCAAATACTTGATTTTGGCAATATACTTTTCAATAATTCTTATATTATCCTTTCTTATGTGTTAAACTGAGAGAAGTGTAGAAAAAATGAACGTTGACGTGGAATAATCAAAGAAATAGAATTCTGTGTTAAAGGCATTACTTTTTCAACATTTTACGCTACTAAAGCTTTCTTACGGGTATTTCGTTGGTGGGGATGTGTTGAACACCTCAAGAGGCATTACCACAGCGATTTTGAACAAAATCTTTAGAGCCGTTTTCTAGCAATTACTGAAAACATGATATTTTTCAATGGTAGCTACCTTATGCGCATGCGCGATTTTGGCAAAAACTTAATGGTAGGTCCCTGTGCCATCACCAACCCGCACACCAAATTTGAACACCGTAGGTCAATTTGTTCGGGAGTTATGCTGACCACAGACACACATACACACTTTTTCTAGATCGCTGTATTGAAATCGGGATGTTCCAAAAAGTGGAAAAATGCAAAAAAAAAAAAAAAATACTATAACTTCATTACCATATGTAATTATATATACATATGGATAACTGAAAATAAAAATGATCAAGCTAAACAGAAAAAATAAATTTGAATTTAAAAAAAACCTGGACAAAATGCGTATCGCATACTTAATTAACCTTTAACGGTAAATAAATTCTAAATAACGTCAAGGAACACTGGAACATTCGATTTAAACACCACAGATGGATGGAACAAGTTTATTGAATTTTTTTTTATTGCATGTCAAAAGCAAAAAAATGTTTCTTTTGAACTCAACCAATACTTTTTTAATGGAATAAAAAAAAAAAAAAAATTATAGTTAGTTTCAATTCATGCAGGAGTACCAATTTATTTTTCGGTAACCATCGATTAAAGATTATTTGGCATTTTTATCGTCTCTGCTGTAGTAACCTTATAATGACCGATATATTCCAAAACGAAAACGGAATTAAATTTCGTTTTGTCGAATCAATCACCCGTTTGGCGCCGATTCAACTTCCGAAGTTTGTTTCGATTTTACATTCGAAATAAGAAGCCATTTGTATTTGCCACCGATAAGTCATTCGAACAATTTAAAAATGACACGCTGTTGAACACCGTATTTATGAAATGGTCGCTGTAGTTAAAGAAATAATTTAGTTTGCGCGTTCAAAATTTCAATTCGATGGAAAATATTAAAGCATAATGCATTTAGGGAGTCTGGAATTCTTCGATTTAGACATAATTTTAATTTCGAAAACGCCTGATCCCCAAAAGTTTTCTTTTAAGACCCTGAGCATGGAATATTTTTGTATTTTTTTTTTTTTTATTAATATAAGGCAAGGGAAAAAAACACTTACATTTTTAACTTCCAGTTACCCATATGTATACAGAGGGTAATAAAAGTAGATCATTCAGACAAAAAAAAAAAAACTTTTCGATTTTTTTTTACATTTCTCCACGTTTTGGAAAATCCTGATTTCAAAAGAGTGATCTAGAAAAAATGTGTGTCTGTGGTCAGCATAACTCCCGAATAAATTGACTTACGATGTTCAAATTTGGAATGCGGGTTGCTGGTGGCCATGGAACCTACCATTAAAGTTTCCATTAAAATCGCGCATGCTCATAAGGTAGCTGCTATTGAAAAAACCATGTCTTTCAATGATTCCTAAAACACTGCTTTAACGATTTAGTTCAAAATCGCCGTGGTAATGCTTCTTAAGGCGTTCTAAACATTCCCACCTCCGAAATTCCCCTGAAAGTGCTTTAATGGCGTAAAAAGTTGAAAAACGAATACCTTCCACATAAAGTTTTCTTTCCTTGAGCATACCTCATCAACGATCGCTTTTTTTCTTCTCTCCTTAGTTTCACTTATAAAAAAGGATAATATAGGAAGTATCGAAAAGTATATAGCCAAAATCATCATTTTGGAGGAGTTTTTTTTTTTCTTTTTTTTTTCTAAAGCCCCGTACAAGAATTGTCACAAAAAAAAAAAAAAAAAAAAATTATTGCCAAACTGGTAATTTAAACAGCAGTTAAAAACTAGATACACAACTGCTAAGATCGACGCAAAAGCCAATGCAATGCGGTTCACTTTCGCAATACAGCTCTCTGAACTCTCGCTGAGAGACAACTAACTCAGTAACTGCACTAACTCAACTCACGGCCGGCCTTATATAGGAAAGTCAATCTTTCGTGAATCTTCTATAGATAGAAAATTGGAGGATTTTCCAGATCGTAGTCGAAAAGCCCTATACATGTATACGGGGACCGAAAATGTCGCCAAATGGTCTCCAAGTTTGACGACATTTGGCGATTTCTCGCCAAATTTGGCGACAAAATTAGTCGCCAAAACCGTCACCAACTAGGCGAGATCGCCATTAACCATAATGTTAAATAGCCTGCCCCTTGTAAAATTCGTTTTCCAGTGTGATCCCCTGTAGAACTCGTTTTCAAGCATTAAGAGACGCATTGCAGGAAAGCGAAGTAAAGTTAACTCTTGCACTGCCTTATACGAAGTGTACATAAATTCTCACCCTTACACAATCAATACTACGAAATATAGACATTCGTAACATTGTCCCCCTCCCAAGTACTGCACGTCCCGAACAAGGAAGGCTTTCCTTCAAAGCAATAGCAAACACCCCGCTTTCATTACTAAACTATAAATCTTACAGAAAGACAAAAACATTATATTTTTTTTTAAATTTATTTATTCAGTAAACTTACAAATTTATATACACATGTGACCATGGTCTTAATAATTATATACACTTATACATTAGGGGGATTACAAACTATGGCCATAGTGAGGGGTTAACCTGTCGTAATGAACGACTCTAGGTTTAGAATTTGGTGACTTACGTATTCGGACCACGACATCATTCAGCCGGTTGAGGACTGAGTAAGGACCATCCCAATGAGACTGAAGTTTGGGAGAGAGTCCTTTCTGTCGTTTCGGGTTCCAGAGCCAAACCTTGTCACCTTCGTGGAATTGATGTCCTGTTGCCTTCGTGTCGTATCTGGTCTTCATCTTTTCCGTCGCCAGGTGGATTCGCTCTCTGACAAAATTGTGCACAGCTTCAAACTAGGGATGAGCTTAACAGTTATTGTTAAATAACTGCAGTTACATTAAAATTATTAGGAAATAACGAAATATTTTAACCGTTATCCGTTATTTTTAAAGTAAAAGGTAAATAAAAATAAATACATGGAATAAATAAAACATACCTGTTTTTCTACAACATTCTCTTTAGATATCAGTTAATCGATTTTAAATTAGAATATCTTTCAATATAAATTTGTAAAAATATCAAAATAAAAGAAATCATTTATAGTTTTGAGGTTATTTTATAAGAATTTTTATTTTTTTGATTTAACAATAAATTGGAGAAAGAATTTACAATACAACATAATTCATAACTGATACATATAAAATAAATGTGATTTTTAAATGAAAACACATTTTGAAACATTTTACGTGCACAGGCTTTAAAATTATTACTTACATATAAATTTTATGTAATATTGTGAGAAAAATGTACATTTTCAGTGGAATCTTTGAAGTATAAAAAATATATGTTTTAAATATAGGGATATTATTATTATTTCAATAACTATATTTTTGAAATTATTGTAAATTAATTATGGCGCGTTAAAACTATTTATAGAAATTATGTATTTTATAAATAATTGTGCCGTCACGACCACATATGTATACATAAATTCATGAAATAAAAATTTATAAACAAAAATTATAAATTTAAGTTACGATATTAAACCCGAATAAAAATATTTTTAATAAAAAATTTGAAGTAAAATTCAATATTATAAAGTTAATCAAACTAAAAAAGATGAATGTCATGTTTATTTAAAAAATTCAATTCATAATTAATCAAGAAAAGCAATTTTAAAAATAATAAATTCCCTTTATTTAGTTCAAATTGAAAAATGATCATAAAAAAATTAAAAACCTCTCAGGTAATGCGTTAAATATAAAAAATATATGTATAAACAAATTTTTGTTTAACATTAAAACCTATTTAACTACGCTCCAAATTTACTACACAATCTTTTGATTATATCGATTTGAAATTAGAAGCTTGCTTTACAAGGAAAAGAACATAATTTATTTTCCATCAAAAGGAAAAACTCAAATCCTACGCTCTCTTTATTTTTTATATATAGTATCATTTTCTTATTCCAAAACAATAACGAAAAATTTTCTTACCTCCAACCAATACGAAAGAAACACAACGAGTCTTTAAAAGTCTCATAAGAAGACTGAAATGAAATGCGAACGAACGTTCAAAACCTCTCCCACCAAAGGAATTCTTGTAACATAAAAAAAAGAGCCTTCCGCAAAAACACGCATGCATTTCTTCCTAAATCCTTAATCCTAATCCCCCACCTTCTTTCCCCCATCTCTGTCATTTAAACCCAAAGAATGTTGCGTCAGATACTCCCCCCCCCCCACGCACATTCCTCTTCACCCCACCACTCATAATGTGCATCCAAATAAAACTGAAACATCTATTCTGAAACCGAGATATAAACTATAACAAGAAATTGGTGCAGAATTCGAATTAATTTGAATAAACACGGATATCATAACGAACAAACAAAAATCAACGAAAAAACAAAAAAAAAAAAAAAAAAAAAAAAAAATCGAAACGAAATTTAAAATACCATCTTGAAAAGCAGCGCTAACAAAGAATGGTCCAAAAGTTATTCCAATACAAAAACTTCTGTCAATATCTTATAACAGTTATATCTACTTTTATTGAAAATTATGTCAATATCAACTGATACCAATCGGACACGTTAATCCATTCAGACAAGTTATTTCGATGGATACAGTTAGTTATTCCAGGAATAACGACCAGGATCCTAATATCAGAATCACGATAAAAAAATATATTTTTCCCGTTCACCGTTATTAGAAAAATATATTTTTCCGAATCACCGTTATTAGAAAAATATATTTTTATTTCGTGATTCTGATATTATGATCTTCAATAACAGAAATATATGGACATACTAGCGCCATCTATTGCATTTATAATAAATGAATAACTGTTACTTAGAAAATTAGGTAACTGTTAGTTCGCGTGAGTTTAAGTATCAATAACTTTTAACTGTTATTAAAATATGGCTCATCCCTACTTCAAACCGTGCCTGAAGATCCTCGACGTACTCCTCTGGCGATGAAGGTGCACCCGGAGGGCGGTCAAACAACAGATCGCAAGGCAGACGAAGGTTACGACCGAAGAGCATCTGGGATGGGGAATAGCCGGTTGTCTCGTGGACAGCGCTGCGATAGGCCAGAAGAAACAAAGGTAACTTCTGACATCAGTCCTGTTGGTTTTTGGAAACCATCAGTGAGAGGTTATTGAGGATGGTTCTGTTAAACCTCTCCACCATGCCATCCGACTGTGGGTGTAAAGGCGTCGTCTGTGTTTTATCAATGCCAAGCAGATCACAAAGTCCTTTCATTACAGCAGAGGTAAAATTCCTTCCTTGATCAGAATGTGCAACTGAAGAGGCACTTCAAATCTGGAAATCCAGCTCTGAACCATTACCTCTGCCACTGTGGTAGCCTCTTGATCAGCGATAGGATACGCTTTATGCCACTGCGTAAAATAATCCATGACAACAAGGATGTATCTGTTGCCGTCAGCAGATCGTGGCAGTGGTCCCAAGATGTCAAACGCAATCCATTCAAATGGCGCTCCTACGTTCTAACGTTGCAGTTTTAATCGACTGCGTTTCTTCGGTCGTTTCCGGGCTTATATAGAAAAGTCAATCCTTCTTGAATCTTCTACAGATAGAAATTTAGAGGATTTTCCAGATCGTAGTCGAAAAGCCCTATACATGTACATGGGGACCGAAAATGTCTCCAAATGGTCTTCAAGTTTGGTGGCATTTAGTGATTTCTCGCCAAATTTGGTGACCCAAATTAGTCGCCAAACCTTCGCCAACTTGGCGAGATTGCCATTAACCATAATGTTAAATAGTCTGCCCCTTGTAAAACTCGTTTTCCAGCGTTGATCCCTGTAGAACTCGTTTTCAAGCCTTAAGAGACGCATTGCAGGAAAGCGAAGTAAAGTCAACTCTTGCACTGCCTTTATACGAAGTGTACATAAATTCTCCCCCTTACACAATCAATACTACGAAATATCCCCAAATATACAGAAATTCGTAACAATACAATTCGAAGTGCTTATCAGTGGGAAAACATTCAAAGTAAGTTTCGGAATGTATTGTTAATTGTATCGAAAACACATCATGTATGGATGCACGTAAACTCATCGCGAAATTTCGTCATTTTAAAGTACATTGAATATTTCTATCAAGTATATATCCAATTAGAAGTTGCATAAGATATTGAAATAAGCCGAGTCATATGATAGCTGGCAATTTATCATCAGCAATGCATTTGTTTCTTGAAAAGGAAGGAGAAGCACCATCTTCTGCTTCTTCCCAAGCACTACAGCCTGTTACAGGTCTAAGTTGTCTCTCCAATTCTTCTCCATCTGACACCATCCGGGGCAATAGCCCTTCACTCCCATCTGTCCTGAAGGTCTTTTTCAACTCTATCGATCTATCTGGTGAGTGGTCGTCCACTTCGTCGTTTACGCTCTATATTTGAAATTGTAATTTTTTTAGGTTGGGAATGCATTGTCGTATTTATATGAGCCAGCCGTTTAATACGCTTTTACTATTGCTTTAAATTACCCATATGTACATTGGGAAAGTATAGCTTCGGTAAAAAAAAAAAAAAATTGCAGTTCTCCATGTTTTGGAACATCCTGATTTCAAAAAAGTGATATAGACAAAAAAATGTGTGTGTCTGTGGTCAGCATAACTAAAGAACAAATTGACCTACGATATTCAAATTTGGTATGAGTAGTAGCGGCCATGGGACCTACCATTAAGGTTTTCGTCGAAATCGCACATGCGCATAAGGCAGCTGCCATTGAAAAAAAAATAATTTTTTGCAATGATTGCTAAAAAACGGCTCTAACGATTTTGATAAAAAATTCTGTGGTAATGCCCCTTAAGGTGTTCTAAACATTCCGATCCTCGAAATTCCCGTAAAAATGTTTTAATGGCGTAAAAAGTTGAAAAATGAATGTCTTCAACACAGAGTTCTCTTTGCTTATACCTCATCAACGATCGTTTTTTCTTCTTCTCTCAGTTTCGCTTATAATATAGGATAATATAAGAGTTATCGAAAAGTATATCGCCAAAATCATCATTTTGGTGGAGTTTTTTTTTTATTATTATTATTTTTTTTTTTTTTTTTAATGACCCATACCTGAATTATCGGAAAAAATATCCTCAAACTGGCCATTTATTCTAAATGAAGGATGAAAATATACAAGAGGTAAATGACGCAAATCCACGTCAAGTATTATAGTCTAATTGAAAGTTGTGCGATGCTCCACACCCCTAGTTTGGTTGGGATTGCATTATCATATTTATATATATGCCCCAACCATTTAATACGAGACGCATTTACTATTTTCGTGTTATCAAGAAGTAGCAGCTTCTGGCAATACTTATTATTTTTTTTAAAGTTTTTGTTGGGAAAGATTTAAAATATATACGATTTCCTATATTTAAATCAAACGAAGACCTGTATTACATCAGGAACAATTTTGTGCTTTCTAACTGTTTTTCTCAAACACAGTGACAAGCATTTATTCAAAGTAAAGTCTTTATCAGTTTGTTTACTGTTTGTGCAAGTAATTGCAATTGTTTTTCAATAAACGGTGTATATGTAACAACCAGTGGTAGAAATGGTGGAAGAAAAAAAAGAGGGGGGGAGGCCCAAAATTTGGTGACAAGTGCATCCCCCCCCCCCTCTCCTTCTCCCATCTTCAGCGATACATTTTATAAATTCGTAATTTATAGTAAAAATATGAACTAGTAAAGAAATAATTTTATACCCAGAGTAGTACAATACATTTTTATAATAATATGATGTATATACCATAAATAGTTTAAAAGTTTTAAAATGTAAAAATAAATCACTTTTTCACAGTGCCACTACATTTAAAGGTTAATGTTATTTTTCGTTAGTTTTTTTTAGGCGGATTGAATGCTTTTGAAAGTGGGGGGGGGGGGGGGGGATGGATTTCAGTGGTTTTAGAAGTGGGAAGACGCATGGGTATTTTCTTGAAAAGTGGGGGGACGCGTCACCCTGGGTCTACCCACACTTCTAGCACTGGTAACAACGCATGCAACTTAAAAACTGTCGTGATATAACAGTAAATTCAAAATATATAGCCTTTCATTGATAAATAGTTCATAGTTTTGCTTCCGATTTCGACCATTTGGCGACTTTATGTTTCTAAATAACGCCAACATCCAAATTGTTGAGACTTATGTCAATAGATTTTATTGAAAGTTGTAGGTTGATAATTGTATTTCCAAATGTCCCCAACTTATACAAGCTCTAATATCACATGATTAACAGACTAATTCTAATTAGCAATTTAATTTCAACTAACGAGTTTTTGTTACTCCCCATTCAATTAGTATAGTTGTGTAAAATATCCAAGTTCTCTGAGAAGTTTCAATGGATTTACTTTAATTAGATTTGCATAGAGAACAGCATTTTAGTAACAATGGCTATTACATACAAGCTTATTTATCTTACTTCTGATTCAAATTTTGTAATAAATATTATAGTTTAAATAAAAATTATATTTCATTTCGTAAACTTTGTCCATTCCATTTTCTACGTTAGGACACATTACCATATTACATATACACATTATATTGTAGTTTTTTTAATTATTAACTTCATTTTAAATGTGTTTTACGATGTTAGTGTTACATGATGCTATCACATATCGTATTTTTATAGCAAATATTACCATTAACCCCTTTGGGTACATTTGTCGGCTGAGACTCGTCATGCACTTGTTTTGCCTTTTAATAATGACGTCATAATCTAATTAATAATCTAATTCGTTCAAACTAGGTTGATTGGATGGATTTTAGTGTCATAAGAGCCATGATTGGTTAAGCCAAACATCGGTTGGTTTAACTATACCTTAAGGGGTACCGAAAATAAAAAAAACTTTATTTATGTACATTTTTATGTAACAAATTTATTTTATGTATGAGATACTATTTATATATCTTTGAGAAAATGTTTTTTTTAAATATTGTGTTTAGTTATTTAAAAAAAAATTAAAAACCAAGAAAAATCCGTAATAATTGATGTTTGCGTATTTTGATATAAGGCAAGAAATTTTTTTTTTTTTTTTTTCACAGTGAAAGCTTTCTGTAATACATAATTATATAAAGAAAGTTTTGTCTTCACAGAATTTCGATAGGTGAATTAAAAAAAATTTAAAAATTTTCAAAGTTAAAATATTGAAATTTTTGCTTTTTTTTATGTTATCTTTTACGCTAAATGTTATATTTTAAAACAGAATTAAAAAAATAAAATTCTGCGAAGACAAAATATTTAAAACTATATAAATTAAATGCTCCGAAAATTTGAATAGCCAATTGTTAATGGTTCTGGAGATATATCGATTTGAATATCTGTGCAACATATATTTGCAACATCTGTGCAAAACACTAGTGCTCGAAAAACGTACTTTAAGCAGACGCTTCAAGGCGTTACGCCCATTAGTGATGTTTAAATCACAGGTAATTTTGTGGCGTTCTAATCACCGGAGGAATAAAATAAAAACATCATTCTCGTCAGGAATGTATGAACTATTTTTTAAAATCAGAAAAAAAAAATTGGGATTTTTGAAGAAATTTCGGTACCCCTTAAGAAAATAATTTGTTTAGCTGTGTTCCTTTAAAGTCATTCAGACTAGGATAAAATCATATCGCTCTAATAAATGAATCTACTGTCTTTTATATCCTATTCCTTGCATCAGCAAATTAAATCCGTTCGAAACGCAGCCCACCTGATGACTGTGTGGTTAGCGCTCTGGTCACGCATGTCAGAGGTACCTGGTATGAATCCCGCTTTAAGCATAGATGTTCGTTGTGGTTCCGAATCCAAGTTAAGCTGTAGGTCTCTACCTGATTATCCGTTATTGTGCATAAAAAATACATCGTTGAACGTGCAAACCAACCGTTCAAAACGCAAGAATTTTCCAAAATAAATCTGTACCCAAGGGGTTAAAATTCATTCTATCAAGGATTCAATGAAATGAAACTGAAAGAAATATCAATATCTAAAAAAACTTAACTTTTAACAGCTTTAAAATGCCTCATATCTCAAAGCAAACTAACACTTAATTCAATTACAATACAATAACCCCCATCGGAAAACTAGTTTCGATATTCCGCGATTCGCTATCTTATTGGAATGCTACAATTTTAAAGCCATTTTTTTTCCACATCCGATGCTTTTAAAATTGTTCCGAATGAAATGTTTTGATTCATTATGATTACTTTTCCCTCGTTCAGGTGAGAAAGGAAGAAAAAAAAAAGAATATTTGCGTGAAGAAGATCGAAAATGATTGGCCACCTCGAATCGACGGAAGCGTGGAATTTTTCCGTAAATGTAATTATGAAAAATGGCGCGGACCCGCTAATTGGAGAAGAAAGAAACGATTTAAATCCATTAAGAAGGAACGAGGGAATGTGACTTTTTTCGGCATCTCTTTTTATTTGTTAATATATTAGAAAACAATGCTTTTTAATTCTCAGTGTTTAACAGGAAGTCAGAATAAGAATCATTCCCTATACTCGCTATGTTACAATCTTCTAGCGCAATGCATTTAGAAACTACTTTCTATAACCACAATGACATTTGGCGAGCTGGTACGAAAAAGATCACTTCATAAAATGACATTCTTTTTTTTTTTTTTTTTTTCATTTAATGTCTATCTATTATAAATGAAAATTAAAATAACAAAAGACAAAACTGTGTGAAGCCACAGCAAATGCATTGACGTAATATTGTACAAATATAAAATAAAGTATATTGGACGCAATTTTCGAGTTTTTAATTTATGTCATTTTATTAGGTGATCATTTTCTTACCTAACTCACCTTAGCCGACCAAACAGTATAGTGGTTAGCTTGCTAGATTCTAGACCGCGAGACTGCGGGTTCCGAGTCCCGTGTGAGGCATGGGTGTTTGTAAATGTATGTTGGTTTATCAAATGACGAATGTTTCGGCGCATTATAGCCCTCGTGTTGCTGACGGCGCCAGATAATCTGAAAACAACCAACCCACCCAAAAATTTCCCTCGACCTAACTAGCAACCTCTTGGAGACTTTTAATTTCTAAAGAACATGACTGTAGATTTTGTAGTTTAGGTTATATCAGACTTATGACCAAAAGTTTATTATGGTCTCGCTGAAATATTTTAACTGTACTAAACTTCAACTTAACTTGACATCACTTAGACGGTAGATCGTCAAAGTGCTCATAGATATTTAATCAATTTTGGCGGCGTGAAAGCATTATGTTCGCCAACACAACCCTGTAGAGAACAAAAGGCTAGAAGGTTTGGCGAGAATCATGTCTTCACTCCGCTAAAATGGATTAATTGCCTATGAGCACGGCGAAGATCTATCGTCTAGTGATATCAAGTTAAGTTGGAGTTTAGTATATCCTTTGAAATATTTAAGATGAATTCCTAGTAAGGATCATTCCCTATGCTTGTTATGGTACAATCTTCTAGACCAGTGCATTTAGAAACTACTTTCTGTAACCACCTTGACATTTGGTGAGTAGGGATGAAAAAGATCATTTAATGAAACGACATAAATTGTTTGTACAGTAGAATCTCGATTAACCGACCTAATTCGGACCAAAGGTAGGTCGGTTAAGCGAAAAAAACAATAAAAAGTAAAGGATTTTCGTTTATTGAATACAGGACTTTTAATGTTTTTTTATGACATAATTGTTGGAAATGAGTTTTTGTTGCAATAATCTCGATAATCTTTGTTTTGCTGCTCTATCCCGGAGTCTTTTTGAAGGCACTAGTTCAGTTTGATCTGCATCCGAAGGTTGCTCTAACCATGTCAGTTCTTTAGAAAAACAGTCAAAAGCCTCACCAATACTTATGTAAATTTAGAGCAAGGGAAAAGATTACGGTTTAAAAAGGAACAAATGATTTATTACTCATTTGGGATATTTTTGATGTCGACTAAATGATTGCCGGTTAACAGAGAGTTCTGGATAAAGGAGGGACGGTTAATAGAGGTTCTACTGTATTTAATGTCTAGATAGCATTTTAACCTTTTCAACTCCTTTGAAAATAACCTGACCAATCTTTCAATAATGTTTATACTGTAAGTGGTGTGTTAACAATTTCATAATATGCTTGTTACAAGGTTTACACTGTAATCCACCAATCTGTATTATACGCTCTTTTTTGGAGGGTTTACTTCCTAGTTCGCACTTGACAAGCTTTTCGTAACGTTTTCATGACCGATCTCTCAACAATGTTTACACTGCAAAGGGTGTGTAAACCATTTCAAAATAAGCTTGTTACAAGGTTTACACTGCAAATTTCCTATCTGGAATCAACCTTTTTGGAGTGCTGTCATCGTAAGCCTTTTCTTCTAAACCGTAACCAACCCATGTCATGGGGAGAAGGGGGGGAGGGGAGTTACATTACAACCTTTTCAATGTAATTCTTATGGCATGTCACTGACAAGGTTTCCGTAAGTTTTCATGCTATCGGGATTTGAAGCAGAAATTTATTTTTTGGCTTATTTTAAGTTATTTGAGATAACAATCGAAAAGCAGCTGTTTTTAATAAAATAAAAAAATAAAAAAAATAATTAAATTAACTTTCGATTGCGAATAATATTTATTTTTACGAGGAACTGTAACAATTGAAAAAATTCAATTCAATTTCCGCTTCTTCTTAAACATGACATAAAAAGACAATAAACTAAATTAAATAAAGGAAGATTCAATTTAACTAAATAAACTTTCTAATTTTAATAACGACACAACGTAGATAAGAAATTTAATACAGCAAACATTTGATCACGATTTTGTCAGTATAAAAAAAAAACCCTCTGATTTTTTCAATGATATTTTACCCATGTGCCCCTGGGTTTTCATTGTATTTTTATATTCATTAATAAAAAAAAAAACTGTTCGACTTTTCTGAACTAAACTGCAATGCTAATTTGTTTAAAACGAAACTTAGACTGTTAAACAAATTAGATTTACATTTGTTTATTTATTATAATTGTCGAAACAAGTGTTTCAGTTATGCATAAAGCTTTCTAGACGATTAATATATCTTAAGTCCTATATCGAAGTAATTTTTAGAACTGAAATCTAATTTTGTTCATTAACTGAAATCCCATTTAACTAAAGTCGACCAAATGGTATAGTCCAGGGAATAGAGACATTTTGCCTTGCAAAAGGTTATGTAGTTCTGATTTTTTAATATGTTATAAAGGTCGGTCCCGTGGTTTACAAACCAAGTTTTCGACCTCCTAACCCTTGTGCGTTCTCCGTGGTGCATCAAAAACTGATCCGTTTTTCAGTTTATACGTCATAACTCTTTGCCAATGCATCTTAGAAACACATTATATTCAAAAGTTGTAGAATATTAAATTATCTACAACTTTTGTATACTAAGTTTTTTTTGTAGACCTATTACGTAAATAGTTATGTTGTATCAAAGTCAAAACTTTTTTGTAAAAATGCTACTTTTTTAAGATTTGTGTCAAGTTTTAAGATTATATCTTCATAATGGTACATTTTAGAGAAACAGTTTGTGAATAAAAGTTGTAGAGCAATCAATTTTCTACAAGTTTTCTATATAAACTTATTTTCTAGGACTAATAACAAAGGAGTTACTTTGCTTTGTGTATTTTCCGTGGTGCTACACAAAAAAAAATACGTTTTTCAGTTTATAGATCATAACTCTTTCGCAATGCATTTTAAAAACAAACATTAAGTTTAAAAGTTGTAGAATATTAAATTTTCTACAACTTTTGCGAACAATTTGCTTTTGTAAAGCTATTATGTAAAGAGTTACGTCGTATCAAAGTAAAAACTTTTTCGTAAATATGCTGCTTTTTTAAGTTTTTTGCCGAGTTGTTCAATTATATCTTCATAAAAATAAGTCGTAGGGGAAAATATATTAAACAAAAAATGTAGATCCATAAATTTGCTCTAAGTTTTATACAAAAAGTTACTATCTAGGACTAATAACTAAGGAGCTACTCTTCTTTGAAGGTTTACGAGATGATAACCTATAATATATTATGTATAGGTAGGGGTTTAAAAATAGCTTCTTTACTGCATAGTCTGACAATTTTAATAAAAAAATAAAACAATATTTACATAATACTAATGATAATGTAAAATAAAAAGTGGAAATATATTAAATAATGTATATATCTATACAATAACGGTTATATCAATTTACCATTTTCGCCATGGAGCACCAAAAACTTTCTGAATTCTGAAATTTTGAATTTTTTTCAGTATATCGATCATATCATTTTCAACTGCATTTTATAGGGGGAAAAATTATATTTTAGGTTGTAGAGTATTAAATTTTCTACCTCTAATGTATGTGCAAAATTTGTTTTGTAGAACTATTGTATGAAAAACAAATTGTATGAAAAGCATCAAAGCAAATACTCTTTCGTAAAAATACCATTTTAAGATTCTTGTCGAGTTTTTAGATGATATCCATAAAAGTATATCATAAAAATTGTAGAACCCTAAATTTGCTACGTTATATGCAAAGTTATTTTATAGGACTATAATAACAAAAGAGCTACTTAGTACGATCTAATATTAAAAACAGTTTCTTACTGCAAAGCCTGACAAGTTTAATAAAAAATAAAACAATATAGGTATTAAAATAATAGTATTATAAATCAAAAAATATAAATATTATAAAAATTTATATCTATATAATAATAGTAATATCAATAAAACTTACAATTTAGAAAACTTATAAATTCTTCAATTTAGTTTCGTTTAGCCACGAAGGCTCGGCTAGTTCCTCCGCTACTTCTTGAATTAAGAGTTCTGTTGGGTCGTCTTCATCGTTGTCATCAATTATGATGTTCGCTGTATTGTCACAGGTTTGTCCATGACAGTTTTGACATATTATGGAGCACTTGAAACCGGCCTTTTTACAACCGCAGGCCTTAGTGCATCCTATGTTGCGCTGGCAGAAAATGTAGGTCAGAATTGATTGAGGAGCTGAATCCCTGGTGGTTGTAATAGGAAGAAGTCCTTTACTGTCCTTCTTCCACCCACAGACCAGAGGATTTTTCTATCAATAATTGGCGACATGGCACTATCAATAATTGGCGACATGGCACTATCAATAATTGGCGACATGGCACTATCAATAATTGGCGAAAAGTCACTAACATATTGTCCTCGCGAGTTACATCTAGCCAAAAATATACTTTTACCATCTTTACGTATGGTTACCAACTGATTCTTAAAAATCACTTGAAAACCAGCATTTTCAATATTTTTCACAGATATTAATTCACTATTTATTCCAGGGACATACAGCACGTCTTTCAATGTTATTTTTGTTCCATTTCTTAATATACCAGTAATAGTACCAATACCTTTAACTTCAAGTCGACTAGAACTAGAAGCACTCTGAACTGTACCAGATGATGGATTCAAATCAGAAAACCACTCAATGTGAGAGCTCATATGTGATGTTGCACCTGAATCAACAACAAAGCAGTCAGTTTCCAAGTCCCCAGCAGCAAACGTTACTGCCGCCCTCTCGCTTTGTCTGGTTTTCCTTGGTTTTTGCACGCAGTCACTTTTCATGTGACCGAACTGTCCACAAGAATAACAGACGATTTTCTTGCGACACTGCTTCGCCACGTGACCTTTCTTCTTGCAACAGAAACAGACAATGTCCTTTTTAAATGAAGGAAATGCCACCTGGTCACCCGAAGATGTCATGGAATTTCTTGAAGAATCATTACTTACACTTTTGTTCTTGTCCTCAAACATCAACGCTTCTGAATCTACGAGACGTTTTGTCACAAAATCAACCTTCAAATTCTCCGTAGGTTGACTTTCTATTGCAGCTCGAACAGCATCATATTCCCCAGGCAACGACATTAGAAGATACACAACAACATCCACATCATTAACCGCTGCACCCGACGTACGCAAATCCGATACAAGTCCTTGAATTTCATCAATATGACTCTGCATATCAGTCTCTTTCCTTTTCTTAATAGTAGCTAAACGCTTCCGAGTCAAAACTTGACTCGCCGCACTTTCCTTGGAGTACGTTGCAATTAATCTTGTCCATATTTTCAGAGCTGTATCCTCTCCGTGTAATGAAGCAAGAATATTATCACCCAGCAAAGTCGTCAACAGAGCATACGCCTTCTTAGCTTGAAGGACGAACTCTGGTTTCGTAGAATCAAAATCGTTAGT
Organism: Linyphia triangularis; assembly: GCA_963978545.1. Classification (NCBI taxonomy): domain Eukaryota; kingdom Metazoa; phylum Arthropoda; class Arachnida; order Araneae; family Linyphiidae; genus Linyphia; species Linyphia triangularis. The sequence continues at coordinate 104,962,695 of OZ021723.1, read as the reverse complement.
TAGATAACAATCCAACTCTTTTGCTGCAAACACCGCTTTCAATCGCCACAACGAAAAGTTCGTTCCGTCAAAAGGTTTAATTTCAAACTTAATTTCAGACATGTTAATATCAAAAACGTTCCTTCTAGAACTCTCGCGAAAGAGAAGCGTATCAGCAAAGCAAAGCGTTTAACCACGCTCTGCTACCATGTTAGAATGATTAACTCGGAGCCTAGATCGTAGAGATATATATAAGATTTATTAACACAGGAATGTATTTATATACAAAGAACGAAATGAAAGTAGAAGTAGTTAAGAGGTTCGATCAAAGTCGTGGTTAACTCGCATTGTGCGATTACTTCCAACAATGGTATGTGCGAAAGACATGTTGCGTAGCAGCTTCTTGGGTCGGAGGTAGCTTTGACAGATTTAACTTGCTCCCAGTTGTTGATTTGGAAAATTGCTTATAACGCAAAGCATTTCAAGTTATTGCCCTGTGACCAGCAAAGAGAGCAACAAGAATGCTTGATACGGCTTCGGTGATGCTTGAAATACTGGCATTAGGATCTAGGAAGATCTTTGCAAATTCCTGTAATATTGGATATGATGAAGCAGCCAACATTACAACGCATGTATTCCAATATTAAGTAACTACACTGAGTGGTTGATATTCTTTCGGGATGGTTAGTGGTGGGGAGGGTTGAGAATGGTTTTTCGGTTCTTCTAATCTTCTACCCTGAATTCGGCAGTGGAAAATCTCAATCAACAGTATATGGTGCTTTCGCGGAAACTGAGTCTTTAAAATAATTCCTTTACATGTCACTAATGCCACCCGACTTGTGATTTTTCTATTCTATCTCAAAAGATCTGTACCCCACGTAGTTTAGAATCAGCCACTTGAATGCAGTCTATTTCTCATTTTTATTTCCGAATGCAGAAATTTTTGGTGCATCACGGCAAAATGGTAAATTTTATATTACTATTATTATCTATAGATATATACATTACTAGCTGAATACCCGTGCTGCGCTACGAAATTTTACCATTAGCATTTTAGCGATCAAAAGACATTCATGTATTCTACACTTCAGACGTTTGCTCCCTTTTCGATCCCGACAAATTGATTTATCAAAATAGGAACTTTCCTTTGTTGACATTTTAAACGATATTTATAATTGTGAATAGTAAACTGGAATAGTTTATTGTGTTGATGTTTGCTCTTAGTTCTAAATTTCAAAGTAGTAGCTGTATTGGAATTAAGTTAATTAGACATTAAGTTAATCCTCGTATAGTTTCAATGTTGCGTCGTCTTTTCATCCCTTAAAAATATCGATATTGGAATGACTTATTTTTTAACATTTGCAAAAAAATATCAGAAAAATGACTACATTGGAAGAGGAACATTCGGATATCCCTCGTTTGGAACATTTAACCCCTTTTCGACCCCTTAAAGTTGGTTAATCGAGAACAGAATAGCTTACTTTTTTAGTATGTTTAATCTTTTTTGACATTTGTACCAAATTTCCGAGTTGTGACCATATGGGAAGTGGTACATTCGAATATTCCTCGTTTGGAACGTTTAACCCCTTTTCCACCCCTTGATCCACCGGAGATCGGAATAGTTTACTTTTTCTGCGTTTGTCTTTATTGATATTCACACCAGTTTTCAGAATTATGAAAATATGAGAAGTAGGACATTCGAATATATCGCTCGTTTGGAACGTTTAACCCCTTTTTGACCTCTTAAAGTGGGTTAATCGAGATCGGAATAGCTTACTTTTTCTATGTTTACCATTGTTGATATTTGTGGCGATTTTCAGAGTTGTGACTATGTGGGAAGTAGGATTTTCGAATGTCCCCCGTTTGGAACGTTTAACCCCTTTTCGACCCCTTAAAGTGGGTTAATCGAGATCGGAATAGTTTACTTTTTCTATTTTTACCATTGTTGATATTTGTGCCGATTTTCAGAGTTGTGACTATGTGGGAAGTAGGATTTTCGAATGTCCCCCGTTTGGAACGTTTAACCCCTTTTCGACCCCTTAAAGTGTGTTAATCGAGATCGGAATAGTTTACTTTTTCTATTTTTACCATTGTTGATATTTGTGCCGATTTTCAGAGTTGTGACTATGTGGGAAGTAGGATTTTCGAATGTCCCCCATTTGGAACGTTTAACCCCTTTTCGACCCCTTAAAGTGTGTTAATCGAGATCGGAATAGTTTACTTTTTCTATTTTTACCATTGTTGATATTTGTGCCGATTTTCAGAGTTGTGACTATGTGGGAAGTAGGATTTTCGAATGTCCCCCGTTTGGAACGTTTAACCCCTTTTCGACCCCTTAAAGTGTGTTAATCGAGATCGGAATAGTTTACTTTTTCTATGTTTACCATTGTTGATATTTGTGCCGATTTTCAGAGTTGTGACTATGTGGGAAGTAGGATTTTCGAATGTCCCCCGTTTGGAACGTTTGACCCCTTTTCGACCCCTTAAAGTGGGTTAATCGAGATCGGAATAGTTTACTTTTTCTATTTTTACCATTGTTGATATTTGTGCCGATTTTCAGAGTTGTGACTATGTGGGAAGTAGGATTTTCGAATGTCCCCCGTTTGGAACGTTTGACCCCTTTTCGACCCCTTAAAGTGGGTTAATCGAGATCGGAATAGTTTACTTTTTCTATTTTTACCATTGTTGATATTTGTGCCGATTTTCAGAGTTGTGACTATGTGGGAAGTAGGATTTTCGAATGTCCCCCGTTTGGTACGTTTGACCCTTTTTCGACCCCTTAAAGTGTGTTAATCGAGATCGGAATAGTTTACTTTTTCTATTTTTACCATTGTTGATATTTGTGCCGATTTTCAGAGTTGTGACTATGTGGGAAGTAGGATTTTCGAATGTCCCCCGTTTGGAACGTTTGACCCCTTTTCGACCCCTTAAAGTGTGTTAATCGAGATCGGAATAGTTTACTTTTTCTATTTTTACCATTGTTGATATTTGTGCCGATTTTCAGAGTTGTGACTATGTGGGAAGTAGGATTTTCGAATGTCCCCCGTTTGGAACGTTTGACCCCTTTTCGACCCCTTAAAGTGTGTTAATCGAGATCGGAATAGTTTACTTTTTCTATTTTTACCATTGTTGATATTTGTGCCGATTTTCAGAGTTGTGACTATGTGGGAAGTAGGATTTTCGAATGTCCCCCGTTTGGAACGTTTGACCCCTTTTCGACCCCTTAAAGTGTGTTAATCGAGATCGGAATAGTTTACTTTTTCTATGTTTACCATTGTTGATATTTGTGCCGATTTTCAGAGTTGTGACTATGTGGGAAGTGGGAGAATTAGTGATGAGTGAGTCAGTGAGTGAGTGAGTGAGTCAGTGAGTGAGGGCTTTGCCTTATATATATAGAGATTTAATATATTTCCACTTTCTATTTTACATTATCATTAGTATTATGTAAATAGTGTTTTATTTTTTTATTAAAATTGTCATACAAACTATTTTTAAACCCCTACCTATACATAAAATATTATAAGTTATCATCTCGTAAACCTTCAAAGAAGACTATATCCTTATTTATTAGTCCTAGATAGTAACTTTTTTGTATAAAACTTATAGCAAATTTATAGATCTATAACTTTTGTATAGTATATTTTTCCCTACGACGTATTGTTATGAAGATATAATTGAAAAACTCGGCAAAAAACTTAAAAAAGCAGCATTTTTACGAAAAAGTGTTTATTTTGATGCTACGTAACTCTTTACATAATAGCTTTACAAAAGCAAATTGTTCACAAAAGTTGTAGAAAATTTAATATTCTACAACTTTTAAAACTTAATGTTTGTTTTTAAAATACATTGCGAAAGAGTTATGATCTATAAACTGAAAAAAGTATTTGTTTGTGGTGCACCACGTAAAATACACAAAGCAGAGTAACTCCTTTGTTATTAGTCCTAGAAAATAAGTTTATATAGAAAACTTGTAGGAAATTTATTTCTCTACAACTTTTATTCGCAAACTTTTTCTCTGAAACGTACTATTATGAAGATATAATCAAAAAACTTGACACAAATCTTAAAAAAGTAGCATTTTTACGAAAAAGTTTTGACTTTGATACAACATAACTATTTACGTAATAGGTCTACAAAAAAAACTTAGTATACAAAAGTTGTAGATAATTTAATATTCTACAACTTTTGAATATAATGTGTGTTTCTAAGATGCATTGGCAAAGAGTTATGACGTATATACTGAAAAACGGCTCAGTTTTTGGTGCACCACGGAGAACGCACAAGGGTTAGGAGGTCGAAAACTTGGTTTATAAACCACGGGACTGACCTTTATAACATATTAAAAAATCAGAACTACATAACCTTTTGCAAGGTAAGACCCCTTTTTCAGTCTCTATTCCCCGGACTAGTATAGTGGTTAGCGTATCAGCTTCTAGACCGCGAGGTTGCTGGTTCCAAGTCCCGTGTAAGGCATGGGTTTTGTATGTTGGCTTGTCTAATGACGGGGGGGGGGGGGGGGAATGCTTCAGCGCATTATAGCCCTCGTGTTGCTGACGGCGCCTGATAATCTGAAAACAACCATCCAATTTCTGTAAAACTCGTTTTCAAGCATTAAGAGACGCATTGCAGGAAAGCGAAGTAAAGACAACTCTTGCGCAGCCTTATGCGAAATGTACCTAAATTTTCCTTTTTACATAATTAATACTACGAAATATTTACAAATATACAGAAATTGGTAACGATATTGTTTGACAAGTTGCCTGTATTTCTTTACTAACAGGATCGACAGTACTTAAATCCTTCCACTCCATTATTTACAGGGTGACATAAACGCGAGTCATTTGTGCTTTGTTCTTTTTTTTTTCTTCTACTGGGAACAATCCGAAATTATTTATATGTACTTTCCGGTGTATGACTTGAGTGACAAAATACTTTTTTACTTTAAAAAAAAGTAAATAAATAACGAACTGCAGCGAAGATGTCATCCGCTTTTGTTTCAAAGTCGAATTCTGTGTTGGCGCCAGAATTTACTTGGAATGGAATGTTCTTCCGCCTTCGTTCCATTTGTGACGTCACGCAAATGAAGTCGTTGTTTTAAAACCTACTCGCACCACATTGTTTTGAAATTGTATTTAAAAAAAAATAGTTTTCCTTTTTTTGTGAAAAAAAATATTTCTGTTGCTTGTAACTTATAATATTCACACTAGAAGTTTAAATTGTATGGATTATATCCATTTAATATTAATTTCTTAGTATTTTGTACTCTTGACTGGGCATTTGTTAACATCATTATTTAACAACAATGTACAATCTTGAATTATATATATTCTAAATTTATTTTCCAGCAATATGTATATTCGAATTTCATTTCGATTTTAGACTGGCTATTTTACATGATAATACTGTAGATTAAGTGAGTTGGTTGGATTATATTTTTTTCATGGAGAAAGCACTTTATGACAGCTAAACATTACCAAACAAGTTTTACAGCAAAATCTGAGGTATAATAAGTAAAAAAAATCCTATATCATGATGTATTGAAGCCGACCAAACGGTATAGTGGTTAGCGTGCTAGCTTCTAGACCGCGAGGTTGCGGGTTTTCGAGTCCCGTGTTAGGCATGGGTGTTTGTAAATGTATGTTGACTTGTCTAATGACGAATGTTTCGGCGCATTATAGCCCTCGTGTTGCTGACGGCGCCAGATAATCTGAAAACAACCAACCAACCAACCAACCATGATGTATTGAAGAAATAAAAAAGAAAGAATCGCTATAATTCGTGTAAGGTTTTGAATAAGTGTATATGGTGTTTTTTGTCATTAGGGTCACATTAAGACTTAACCAACCGCATAATAATTTTTTTAATTTTTTTTTAATTCAATTCTAAATGCCTCAAAAAGGCCATAAACACAAAAAATTCTGCTCACTGCTTTTTTCTTTTTCTTTAATTTGCAACCGAACATGGTCTTTTTAGATTTGGATAGAAAAACAACGCATTCAGCTCGAAGCTAATGTGACGTCAAAAGATCCGAAACATTGGCTTGAAACGCAGTAGCGGAAAACCAGTTTCTGGCAAATTGCACCAACCGGCACGGGATATGGCAATGGACGATTCCCGCATTTTCTAAAAACGAATGAAGTTGATTTATGTTTATAAAGAATTTCTTTCTGATTCTAAGTATTCCAATAAAAGTTCTTTAAAAGAAAATAGCTATTTAAATATTAAGAAAAGAAAATGCGCAAAAACCTCTCAAATTGCGATCCGCTCAAAACGGGCCGATTTTGAGTATGACGTCAAGTGTCTCGAAAGGTTCGGTGACGTAATCCCTTCGCTCCGTTTGTTATCGTGAGGTTTCTACCACAAAATGTCGGCTATATACTCTGCGGTTTTCTACTTAGTAGTTGCCGTTTCTCAAATATTTTTGAACGCCTATTTTGTAGGTATTTGTTTTTTACTTAATTGCAAAAATGGAACCTGGTTTTGTAAGAGGCCAATCGGTCAATTTGCCAAAAATTGACTCGACAATGATGGTTGTCTATTTCAGCAAGAATTTGGATTTTGTAAAAGCGGAAACCCGTGGCGTAAAAGCCAATAGGCAAGATTCCCTGCTTTAATTAGCCGAACAAACGGTATAGTGGTTAGCGTGCTAGCTTCTAGACCGCGAGGTTGCGGGTTCCGAGTCCCGTGTTAGGCATGGGTGTTTGTAAATGTATGTTGGCTTGTCCATTGACGAATGTTTCCGCGAATTATAGCCATCGTGTTGCTGACGGCGCCAGATAATCTGAAAACAACCAACCAACCCTGCTTTAATGAACTTGAATGGTTTTGTTGTGCTTGGAATAAAAAGTTTGGTGGGAAAATATCGGTATTTTTTCGTTAAAGTGGATCGTTGTCAACATCCAAGTCCGGTACGGATTCTGCACCAAAGTAATTTTTGCCAAAAAATGGCTGCCCCGCTATTTTTTTTTTTTTTTTTAATGACAAGTGAACATAATTTGGCGTGGTTTTATGAAAACAATTCTTGGCGCAGAATCAGTACCGGACTTTCAATTTTGACCCATTACTTTGTACTTGATGTTTACAAAAATTCAGAATAGGTAGCTTTCCGAAGAAATAGCTTGTTTTTAACTTAAAAGGCAAACATTCTTTAATTTTCCTAATTAAGAAATTATCATAAATGTAACTTATTTCAAAGTGATCTTCACAAACATAACGTACAGTCTTTGTCGACGTGACCTTTTCAATGTTCCTCTTCATCTCTTGGCACCACTTTTTTCGAGTATTTTTATTCCGTGGTAAGTAAATGAAAATTTTGTCAGGAGTTGTTACGGTTGTGCTTTTGATACAATATTTGTAGAAAATGTTAGACATTTTTAAGAAAAAATCAATCAAATAATATGAAAACAAAAGGACGAGAAGACAAGTATTTGAAATTTCCATGATAACAACGTTTTAACAGCCGCAACCGCCGCGTGACCTATGGAGATATTTAGGAAACGATGACGTCATAATAGAGTCGCAAAAAAAAGGTTCGTTTTCCCGCAAAAATTCTGACAAGCTAACTTAAAATGCAAATTTTTTGAGAAAAAAAAAGCGTGGAGAATATAAATGTTTGTGTTAATGGTCATTTCGAGACAGTTAGAATCGAATAAAAAATAAAAAAATGCGGGAATCGTTCATTGTCTAAAATACTCACACTAACTATTTGGCAGAAATCTCACGATAACCATGGAAACGAAAGGATCTCTCGTAGCTATAAAGCTAGAGGTCGGCGATATATCGATACGACGATATTTTTATCGATATTTAAAAAATATTACGATAAATAAAAATATCGATACAAGTCACTGATGTATCGATATTTTCAATCATTTTTAGTTTTTTGATGACCGTTTTGTAGTTCCATGTGTTTTTTTCGATTTTCTTTATTCTCTTTTCAAAAACTTCAAAACTAAAGTTTGAACTTGGCTGAGAGACAGTTAAAATGGCACCCTAATCAAAAAGAGAACATAATGTAAGGGAAAGATAAGATCATCTATTAGTAGTCATTAACAAAAAGCCGTTTCTGTTGCCAACGTGTGCCTGGAATTTAAATCTAATTTTATATATTAAAAACATCTCTATCTGCAAAATATGCGGTAAACTACTTTTGAAAATTTCTTCTTTAAAAATAAATGTGAATTTATGCATCGACATCCAAATGTATTTTATTTATTCTGATTGATAATATAATTTATTTAATTAAACAATTTTTATCATTTATTTATTAAAACAATTTTTATCATTTATTTATTAAAACAATTTTTATCATTTATTTATTAAAACAATTTTTATCATTTATTTATTAAAACAATTTTTATCATTTATTTATTAAAACAATTTTGGCATGAATTCATGAAAAGTAGAAATTCATGATTTGCAATGAAAAACTTAATTTCTGGCAAAATTGAAAATAAAATTTTAAAAAAAATCATGTATCGATATATCGATATTTTATTGATATTTTTTTGTATGCAACGATATAGTATCGATACTTATTTTGATCGATATTTCCGACCTCTATATAAAGCAGCGTTTTAACCGGAAAGCGATCGGAAGATATTTTCGGGCATTTTCTTTTCTCAATATTTAAATAACTAATATATTTTTTTATAGAACTTTTGTTTGAATATTAGGAATTCTTCAGAAAGAAATTCTTCATAAGTATAATCTGATTTCACTCGTTTTTAAAAAATGCGAGAATTGTCCATTGTAGGTTTGGGTAGAACAGACTAATGGATAGGTGTAGTAGCCTAAGCTAAAATTGAAAACTTATTTTCTTCGACCATTCATTGTAGTCCGAAAGGCGGCTGCAATTTTTGGACCTCACCGAACATTATTCTGAATTTTTTATAGAAATTGGAGAAAAGTTAGTAGATTAGGAATCCACTGGTCTGCCGTGGCAAAAATGGTCGAAACTGGTCAAAAATCGAGTTGGAATGAGTTGAACTAAAATACGATTGCCAAATTTGTCATAACTTGCCAAAAAGAGAACAAACTTTTTCGTCTGGCAACCCACTGCATTTTTATTTTCAATAAGAAAAAGCACCAATGATTTCTGATCTCTGGCTCGGAAAACTTGTATCTTTTAAAAGTAAGCCTAATTGGCGACATCAGTTACGTCATCAGTGACGTAATGTTTATTGCCAATTTGGCTCATTTGTGAAAAATGCAAGTAAGTCATCGTTACACATCGGAATCGTCTGCAACCTTCTTAATTGATAATTAAATAGTGAGTGTTACCAAATAATAAAAAACTGCTCATTATTTGGCAAGTTATGGCGCATTTGGCAATTGGATTTAGTGCAACTTATTAAAAGTCGATTTTTTAACAGTTTCGGCCATTTTTGCCACGGCAGACCAGTGGATTCGTAATCTACTCACTTTTCTCCAATTTCTGTAAAAAAATTCAGAATGATGTTCGATGGGGTCCGAAAATTGCAGTCGCCTCTCAGATTATTGTTTATCTTTGTGCTTGCTATCCGAGAAATAGTCTCGCAGGTTTCTGCATATTTAGACACATAGTCATACATTATTCTGAATTAATTTTTTTTCTTCTTGAAAGTAGAAAAATGCTAATAGATTATAAATATACTCCTCTGCTGGGGAAAGGAGGGGGACAAATAGTCGAAACTGTTAAAATATCGATTTTGAATTAGTTAAACTAAAGGCGATAACCAAATATGCCACAACTTCTTAAAAAAAATGAACATTCTTTTTTTATTGGGAGGCCGCGTTTTTTAATTAACAGTGAGAAGAAGTGCAGACAAATTCATATCTCTGGTTGGTTGGATTTCTGGCGCAAGGGCTTCACGAGGGCCATACTGCGCCGAACAATTTGATTGCTGTCAACCAATGTTAAAATTAGTTAATAAAAACATGACTGTTCATAAAAGATAAAGATGACTAAACAACGTACATATCTCCGGCGTCAAATACTTGCATCTTTTAAAAGTGAACCAAGTCGGCGATAAATATTATGTAACTGATGACTTAGTATTTTGACCAGTATGTACTCATAATCTACTGGTATTTCTTTACATTCTATAATAAAATAACCCATAAAAACAAAGTTTTTAATATAAATCCTTTATATGCATTGCCAATTTTTATATTCATTGACACAGCGCCGTTTTCTGTTGTCAGCGTGTGCTTGGTGTTGGCATCTAATTTTAAATATTAAAAACATCTCTATCGCCAAAATATGCGGCAAACTACTTTTCAAAATTATATGCATTAAAATTAAATGTTAATATATGCACTACTATGCAATCCAAATACTATCTTTCATTTATTCTGATGAAAGTAATTTTTTTTTTTATTTATTTATTAAAAAAAATTTGGCAACAGGAAAGAGTTTCTACCATGGTCAATTAAATGCTATTTTAACGCGATTGGATGACAGCAAGTTGGTTTGTTAATATTCCGTAAAAGCGACCTTTTAGTGACAGTTACTGCCTCAAAATTTGATAGAATGCATTGTCATCTACATCCAGAGTTCCCGAGCTCATGAAAAGTCAGGAATTTGGATATCGGGTAAATTTGGTAGTGGAAAGTTATGATTTTGAAGTCATAAGTCATGGAAATGCAGTGAATTTCATGGATTTCTAAACATTTTAAGTAAAGTCGCGTAACTGTGACGTCATAAACGCCATGATCGCTATTCAGGTCAGCGAAAATTCCTCTATGCTTTTATTTACGTTTTGACGGAAACAACGGTCACAGTTAAACTCCTCGGCCAATGAAAACATTTCTGAACTCTAAATTTGTGACATCACACGAGTATAGGTGAAAAAAAAATTTCATTATATGGGGACTGAAATTAATAGTTTTGATAAGCTTGTGTTTACATTTTTAAAATTTTTTTTTTCCGTCTTCTTTCTTCTATTTTGCACTATTGATATCAAATTTGTTTGATATAATTTATTATTATTGACTTTTTCTTTCTTCAAATATTTCTTTATTATTAAAGATTATTTAGCTTTTTCAACACTGAAATTTCAAGGAATGGAAAATTATTTTTCCCTTTTTCTTCCGATTTGGAAGTTACTGAAATAAGAATTTTTTTACTTAATTTAAAATAAAACTTTATAAAACAATCATTTTATGGTACATTGATATACTTACTATGTTCGTGTTATAGTAAAATTCATATAGGCTATTATTTTTTATTATTATTGTGATTTGATTTCTCCAGTCATTGAAAATTATTTGCTTCAGTCTCGAAAAGTCATAAGAAGTCATGGATTTGTGACAATTTATTTTGGCAGATATTTTGAACATCGAATCTATCTGCCAAGTTTCAGACCGATTGGATGACGGTTAAAGGGTTAATTAGGCGTCCGACACACTAAATCGAAGTTAATATAAAGGATTTAAAAATACTGTTGCGTGGATGGGTTCGAAAGATTTGAAGCCAAAGCAGATTAACAATTGCAGAAATTTATTCCTATATACTCTTCACAAATTATTTTACAAAACCTGACTTTCTCGTTCTAGAAGACTCAACACAGTTCTTTACACAACAATAGAGCTCAAACAGAACTTTAAAAAAAACTTCACAACTGCTACAAATCGCCGCAAAATACAATGCAATACAGTTCGCTTTAGAACCACTCCGAATGCTCACTGAGAGACAGCTAACTCAGTATCTCAACTCAGTAATTCCAGTCAACCAACTCAGGGACTCAACTAACTAACTCACTCACTCACGGCCGGCCTTATATAGGAGTCAATACTTCGTGAATCTTCTAGAGATAGAAATTTGGAGGACCTTCCAGATCGTAGTCGAAAAGTCCTATACATGTACATGGGGACCGAAAATGTCGCCAAATGGGCGACAAGTTTGGTGACATTTGGCGATTTCTCCCCAAATTTGGCGACAAAAATTAGTCGCCAAAACCGTCGCCAACTAGGCTCTATCTAGCCAATTTGGCGAGATTGCCATCACCATAATGTTAAATGGCCTGCTCTTCGTAAAACTCGCTTCCCAGCATTATCTCTGTAAAACTCGTTTTCAAGCATTAAGAGACGCATTGCAGGAAAGCAAACCCTTGCACTGCCTTATGCGAAATGTACATAAATTTTCCTTTACATTACTAATACTACGAAATATTTACAAATATACAGAGATTCGTAACAATTTCCAGGATATTGTACGATGGGGAACCTAGACTTGTACTCGAATCTTTGTCTATCAGAAGACGAGAATGAAAAACTAGAAATGGACACGTCACTTTCACTTACGTAACGAAATGTTCTAATGACCTCACCCCTTGCCAAGAACATTTTTATCCCCCCTCCCCTTGGAAAGTTGATTTTGCGATTGGAGAGACTGTTTTTTATTTCCCCCCTCTTCCTTTGATGATCCAATGAAATAAATAAAATAAAAAAAAATCTTGGCGTAATTAATCATAATCCGAGAATAGAAACCTCTCCCTTTCGCTAACGAACAGAAGAGGAAGCTAACGACATCGGGAGATCCGAGCGACAACACAAAGAGAACTTTAGGGGACATTTTTTTTATTTTTTTTGAAGTAGAATAAAAAAACGGCACAAAGGACCTTTGTGAACCCTTGTGAGATTTTCGAAAAGAGTTGTTTACGATTTGAGGATGATGTCTGTGCTCTAATAGCCTTATTCCAGGTTGTAGAAACGTTTTGTAGTGTACTCTATTTGAAGGTGAACTTCGCCTTTGTGAACACTTCAAAACTTTTGTCCCCTCCCATGAAGAGATTTCGTTAAAAGAATTGTTGCAAAACTTGAAGATGATATCTTTTCCTTTTTCTTCTTATTCCAGGGATCAGAAATATTTATGAACTTATTTCGCGAAATATCTGTTTCATTTGTCCACAGATTAGTAGCTATATTACTCCGCAATATTATTAGTTACACATAATAATATTCTTTCCATCACTGTCTCGTCTCTTTCTCTTTTTAAATCTTTTATATTAACTTCGATTTTTGTGGATATGTACGTTTGTCAATGGCGGTCAAATCTGCGGAGGCCTAATTAACCCCCTTGTCGTCATCCAATCCGACTGAAATTTGGCAGATAGATTCGATGCCGATGAAAATGCATTCTATCAAATTTTTGAAGCTGTCATTGTCACTAAAAGGTCGCTTTTACGGAATACTAATAAACCAACTTGCCGTTATCCAATCGTATCGTAATAGTATTCAACCGATCATTGAAGAAACTCTTTTCTGTTGTCAAAATTGTTTTAAAAAATAGATAATAATTTATTTACTTTAATCTGAAAAAATAAAAGATATTTGAATGTGAGTGCATAAATTCATATTCATTTTTAATGAATAAGTTTTGAAAAGTAGTTTACCGCATATTTTGCTGATAGAAATGTTTTTAATATTTAAAAGTAGATGCAAACACCAAGCATACGCTGCACACTGGGGTATTTGCATCGAAAAGTTGGCCAAAATTATTTTCGCGCTAAAATAGTGTTTAAATGTGATAATACTTTAATTTATAGAATAAAATAGAGAATTTTCTTCATTAGATGGAAAAAAAAAGAAAAGAAAAAATTTATTAAAAATAAACGTTTTTTTTTTATTACATTAATATTATTATAATTGGATAATATTAATGTGTGATTTTATGCTAAACCATTCTGTACTTTACCTATCATTCATTTATGATTTATCGTTATATATGTTCCATGTTAAAAAAAAAATATCATTGCATTTTCAAAATGTGCATTGAATTCATCATTAATCCCATAATTATTTGGTATTTTAATGCTGTTAGTTTTACACCAAATAGCTTATCTTGCTCTTCATCTGACGACTTATTTGGAGATTTTATTCAGATTCTAATCTAGCTTTATTTGATTTTGGTATAAAATACTCGAGAAAAAACAGGGCCAGTGTATTCTTATGAAAGGCTTTACTCTTTTTAGGGGGTATAATACATCGCATATTTATTATGAGCGGATCAGAGCTCAATAGCAGTCTATTCCGCACATCAATATTCCATTATTTTCTCGAAATTTTTTTAAACTAATTTTAGTAATATACCTTAAATATGTATTCCTTACCTCCTTAGTTTCTTATTTTAACCCTTTGGGTACATTTGACGGCTGAGATTCGTCATGCACTTGTTTTGCTTGTTAATAATGACGAACCTAATTCGTCATTCAAACTAGGTTAATTGAATGGATTTTAATGTTACAAGAGCCATGATTGGTTAAGCCAAGCATTGGTTGGTTTACCTATACTTTAAAGGAACACAGCTAAACAATTTTTTTTTTTTTTAAGTTCCTTTATTGTTTTGAACCAACCGTTCAAAACGCAAGCGTTTTCCCAAATAAATCTGTACCCAAGGGGTTAACCACCGAATCAGCAATGAGGCATTTCGTACAACTATGGGACGACATAACAGCGTTTTATGCATTGTTCGAGTTATAGGATACCGAGGGGTATGGCTGTACATAGAGTTTGGCTGTATTCATAGTGTTGTTAGAAAATCTCTTTGTATCAGTTCTATAACTACTAGATAATATTTCTAAAATTATCTTCAATCAGTGAATCAAATTGACATTATATCCCGTGGTTTCAGCTGCCAGACCATATCGTTGGAAAACCTTCTACTTGTATTGCATTCATTACTGTTTCCAAATCTGGGTTTTGGTACTTCAATAGTGAAACCAAGCTTGCATCTGAGCTCTTCTTGGATTTCAGTTTTTTCTTCTTAACTCTATTTTTATCTTCTAGTGTTCGAATTTGCTACTTTTAACAGGCCAGTTTGTACGTTAAATAGGGTATGCTATCAAACAAAGGATTACGCGCATGCAAATTAGATAATCTGAATTGAAGGGCCTTTTCATCAATCTCCTGTGTTTTTGTTAAATCGTTTAAGTTTTTGGATGTTGCACCACATATAACCACTTTATGGTTGGTTTTGTGTTAGTAACAACATGGAATCAACCATAGTAAAAGATGTTTAACTTCTACACCTCCATCACCTTTTGTGTTTTTGAGTGAACTGATTTTGGTTTGGATGTAATCTACCTCGGGGCGTTTTGTTATATTTATGGTACCCTTAGTGAATTGTAATCTGATTGTTCAACAATACCAAGGTTATGAGTTATAGGGTCTTTACAAGTGACATTTTTCTCAGTTGTTCTCAAAGAAATCGTAAAGGCACCAGAGAACTTTGAAAAATATTGACGTCTGACTCTTAAGAAATTCAAACTGTTTGTTTGCAGTATTTCGTTTGTTGGGATATGTCACAACCACATTTCATTATTAATTGTCATGACTTTATCTTATTAAAACAAATTGTTTCTATAGCTATGCAAATAATTAAGTATAAGTGTATTTGTGCGCTCTAATTGACCCTACATATTTATTCAGCCAAAGCATCTGCAACGGTGTTCTCAGAGGAGAAGGGTAAAAATATTTTTTTTACTAAAACTTTTTTTCTTATTTATCTTTTTAAGAAATCATACTCTTTATTAGTGAACTTACTTTAAATGTAGTCTTTGATTCTCATTATAAGCTTAATTTCATTACTATCTTAACTTTCCTTACATGCTTTTCAGTGGTAACCCAAAAAACTATCTAAAATATTCATTATATTTAAACTTTTTCTTCAAATTAGTTATTTTACGGTTTTATATGGTGTTATTCAAATACCATACGTAATTTGCATTGTAAATTATCATAAACAATGATAAATAGAAAAAAAAAGTGAAGTTTCTGCGAGTACGTCAAAATGACGTCATCTACGTCAACACTTGTAATATATACTCATCCGCAAAATGTTTTTAAGGTATAAGAAACTAGAATATGTGGCCTTTAAAATGGTATAAAAACCACTTCTCAATAAGACTCAATCGTATAACAAAACCACTCGTGAAAATAAAATATTACAAAAATAATTATCCGAGTTTTGTGACTGAAAAAAAATAAATTAATTTGCTCATTAAATTTAGATAAATTTAAATTTTAAGTGGTAAAATCTTTAAATATAGACTTTAAGAAGACACATAATATATCGTGTTGAGATTAAAATTGAAACAAAAAATTTTAAAATTTTGCTTGTTAAAATATTGTGCTTGCATTGGTAATAGAAAAAAGAAATGCGCACTCAGTGCAAACGTTAACTTTCGACTAATATCTATGATATTTGGGATCTCAGTTTAAAAAAATTTTATACGGGATAAGGTTCTACCCACTTAATAAAGTATATATATATGAGGCAAAGCCCTCACTGACTCACTCATCACTAATTCTCCCACTTCCCACATGTTCAGAACTCTGAAAATTTGTAGAAATATCAACAATGGTAAACGTAGAAAAAGTAAGCTATTCCGATTTCGATCTCGACCACTTTAAGGGGTTGAAAAGGGGTTAAACGTTCAAAACGAGGGGTAATCGAATGTCCCACTTCCCAAATGATCACAATATTGAAAATTGGTGCTAATGACAACAAAGCCAAACATAGAAAAAGTAAGCTATTTCGATCACGATTAACCCTCTTAAGGGGTAGAAAAGGGGTTAAACGTTCCAACGAGGGATATTCGAATGACCCACTTTAATGTTGTCACAATTATGATATTTGGTGCAAATGTTAAGAAAGGAAAATAAAGAAAAAAATTAGTTAAAATTACTAATAAGAACCAAAGGGGGTTAAACGTTCAAAACGAGGAATATTCAAATGTCTCATTTCCAATATATGCTCAATTATAAATTTTGGAAAAATTGTCAACAAAGGAAAGTTCCTATTTTGATAATTCAAATTGTCGGCATCGAAATGGAAGCAAACGTCTGAAGTGTAGAATACATGAATGTCTTTTGATTGTTAAAATGCACATAGTAAAATTTCGTAGCGCAGCACTGGTATTCAGCTAGTAAAGTATATATGTACAAAAATTCAAGTGTCTGGGTTGAATTTTGAAAAATCGACTTTTGGCCAGCTTTTAGAGGAAAATACCCCAGTGTGCGCTGTTTTCAGAATAGGCGGTTTGTTAATGAACATAAAAATTGGCGATAAACGATTCATATGATTTGAACTTTTAAAATGCATATGGAAAGTTATAATATAGAGGGGATGTGGAAACTGGACGTTTATTTTGTCATAAAGACTGTTTTGTTTTTTAATATTATCTTTCTTTCAACTACAATATCTCAATATAATTCACAAGCCGGTTTTCAAGAATTTAATTCGTAAGGAGACGACAGGATCATATTGTCTATATATTTTAGGAGAGTTTTTATCGCGATTGTGAGTAATGGCTAAATATTTTTCCTTATTATAATTTCATTTTCGTACGAAAAACAAATATATACCTGTGATGTTGCTATGCGTAAATCATACTTTACTTTATTTAGCGTCTGTTCTAAATTAATAAAGAAAGAAGATTATACGAAGATTTCCATCTGTCTGAGATCCACAACCCCAGACAAAACTACAAAAGCTCTAAACACTTGCGATATGCTAAGTGAAAGGTCTTATCGATACGAGTTCGTATCCAAAATTGAGCCGGAAGTCAATTTACGATTACTTAAGCTTTAACTATCTAAACTTCAACTTAACTAGACATCACTTAGACGGTAGATCTCCACCGTACTCATAGGCAGTTAATCCATTTTGGCGGAGTGAAGACATAATTCTCGCCAAACCTTAGAGCCTTTTGTTCTCTATAGGGTTGTGGTTTGGCGAGAATTATGCTTTCACGCCGCCAAAATGGATTAAATACCTATGAGCACTGTGACGATCTACCGTCTAAGTGATGTCTAGTTAAGTTGAAGTTTAGTATATAAATAGTACAGACGTGTGTTAAATATCAGTTTGAAGATGATAGGATAAGTAGGATTTGAAATTCAATTAAAACGGAAGAGTTCTTCAGCTAAATATTCGCGACAAGTTTGTCGACATTAATCGCCAATTTGACTGGATTCTTTTAATGTTAAAAATCACGTCCAAATTGTAGAAAACGATTTTCCTTTTGATTCTGGAAACAATCATCAACTTTCCATGTTCCGTCAACTGTTCCGTGGTGTTCATTCGCTTTTTCATGTCATCTAACATTCAAACATTCGTGAATTATCGCTTTTCTTTAAACAAGAGGTCCGTTACTTTTACACCAATCTGCATATTTGACATATCGATATAGATAAACAACTGGATAGACTGCTCCATTGTCAATGCAAAGAGAAAACCGCTCCGGGGATTACGAAGCTGGTGGGATGATTAAACAATCACAGTTCACTTTTATAGTTGGATAGGGATGCGAAAAACCTCGTAAAGTGTTAAGAGTATATATTTTTTTGCACATTATTACTAATTAAGGTCTACTATTGACATTTCTGCTGTGTATAACCCAAAATTTTGTTTTCAATCCTCGGCAATCCGTATTTTTTATCTCACCAATTGCAACTGGCAACGGCTTCATTTTCCCAGCGTTAAGCAGTCTTATCCAGTTGTTTATCTATATCGATGATTTGACATCGACATAACTACTAAAAGCTACAACTGCAGTACTCATGCAGCCTAACAAAGCTACAGAGGTTGTCAATCACATAACTTTCACGAAGTTAGATCACTTCATGAAATGACAAAAAATGGTTTTCATTTAATGTCTATATATTATAAATGAAAATTAAAATAGCAAAAGACAAAACCAGATGGAGCCACTACATATGCATTGACGTAAGGATTTCAAATATAAAATATAATATATTAGACTTTATTTTCGAGTTTGTAATTTATGTCATTTCATTAAGTGATCATTTTCACCAAATATCAAGGTTTAGTGCCAAGTAGTTTCTAAATGCATTGGGCTAGAAGATTGTAATATTGCGAGTATAGGGATTTATACTACTATACTAAACTTCAACTTAACTAGACATCACTTAGACTGTAGATCGTCACAGTGCTCATAGGTATTTAATCCATTTTGGCGGAGTGAAGACATAATTCTCGCCAAACCTTATAGCTTTTTGTTCTCTATAGGGTTGTGGTTTGGCGATAATTATCTCTTCACTCCGCCAAAATGGATTAATTGCCTATGAGCACTGTGACGATCTACCGTCTAAGTGATGTCTAGTTAAGTTGAAGTTTAGTATAGGACTTTTTCTTAACAGTAGTGTGGGACTCTATTATTGCTAAATGTGTCCCATCGCTTTTACATATTTAATACTCCTTTTTGGAAATCTCTAAATTGGAATCTCCCATAGGACCCCTTGTCTCAAGCTCGAGTAAGGTCCTTGGAAGGAATTGCGTTCTATTTATTTGCATTCGGAGGAACGGCTAATTCGATTTCGATTTCGTTCTTTCCTTCGAATTGTTTACGATTCAATTACGCTAAAACACATCGCAACACCGGGTTGTTTTTAGATAACGCATTGTTTTACGAAGCTTTTTTTTTTTTTTTCTTAGGAGAAGGGGGGGGGGGGGGTATTAACGGAAACTGCTTTTGAATTTCCTGATATACCTCTAGGGGAAGATGGGGTTGCCATAAAATAATCAACGAATACCTTCCTTCCTACAAAATGGAAAACATAGTTGGAAATGTGTAGATATTTTATTTGTAACTAGCTGCGTTGCCCCGCGTTGTGGAGACCCTTTATTGGTGTATAGGTCCCAGCTTTTGACGTTTCACGGATGGGATCACTTCGCTCCCTGGAGGGCTCACTGCTACACAAAATCAAGCTCGCTTCGCTTGCTGAAAGGTTCATTACTGAGTAAGCATAAGCTCGTTTCACTCACTAAAAACTAATTGTTACACAAACCCTTAATATTAAAACCCCCTCCCCTGTTGTGAAAAAACAAAAAAACATTAATAAAATATAATAGTGTCTATTATATTTTATTTTATATTTGAAATTCTAACGTCAAAGCATATGCAGTAGCTCCACCTGGTTTTGTCTTTTGCTATTTTAATTTTAATTTTTAAGGGATACACATTAAATGAGAACAATTTATATCATTTCATTATTGACTGAGAGGAGACTGCAATTTTTGGACCCCATCGAACATCATTCTGAATTTTGTATAGAAATTATAGAGAAAAGTGAGTAGATTAGGAATCCATTGGTCTGCAGTGGCAAAAATGGCCGAAACTGGTTAAAAATCTACTTTTAATAAGTTGAACTAAATTTAATTGCCAAATGCGCCATAACTTGCCAAATAATGAGCATTTTTTTTTATTTGGTAACCCTCACTCTTTAATTTTAAATTAAGGAGGTTACAGACGATTCAGATAACTGGCGACGGTCTACTCTCATCTATTAAAAAGGAGCCAAGTTGGCAATAAACTATACGTCACTGATGACCAATTTGGCTTACTTTTAAATGATACAAGTTTTCCGAGCAAGAGATCAGAAATCGTTTGCGCTTTTTCTCATTGAAAATCAAAATGCAGTGGGTTGCCAGACGAAAAAGTTTTTTTTTTTTTTTGGCAAGTTATGACATATTTGTCAATCGGATTTTATTTCAACTCATTCCAAGTCGATTTTTGATCAGTTTTGGCCATTTTTGCCACGGCAGACCAGTGGATTCCTAATCTGCTCACTTTTCTCCGATTTCTATAAAAAATTCAGAATGATGTTCGATGAGGTCCAAAAATTGCAGTCGCCTCTCGGACTATTAGGTGATCTTTTTTCGTCCTTACTCTCCAAATTTCAAGCTGGTTATACAAAAGTAGTTTCTAAATGCACTGGGCCAGAAGATTCTAACAAAGGGAGTATAGGGAATGATCTTTACTATGACTTCCTTTTGAAAACCACAGACAAATCTTTTAAGTTAGAAAACAACAAATTGTTTAAGTAAAAAAAAAAAAAAAACTGCGTCGTCATTCTTTCTGTACGTTACTTTTATCGCAAAATTTCCGAACAAAGCCAACTTTATTCCATACGACATTCTTAAAAATGTGTCAAGTATCTTCCGTTGTTAAATAACTCTAAATTATGGGTTCACACCCCGCTTACAGAGAGTCAGTTTATTTTTTTTTTTTTTTTTTCGAAGACATTTCAGACCCGCAGGATGTCTTTATCGTTCTGGAAGAACAAATAATAAAACTCCATCCGAATTCTTGATTGCTTTCGATTGAGTTCGCGAGGAAAAGAAAAATAGTGAGAACCTCCTTTCTTCACTTCAGATCCTTTTTCTCCCACAATGCACCTCATTAAAATATCCCCAATTAGGGAGAAGAATTCAACGGGAAAAAAAGTTCCCTAAGATTTTTTCCCTCCTTCTTTATTCTCTCTCGTTTCGAGTGGACATTTTTCTTTGACAGAGAACTCTCCGAACGTTTCGGGTGGAAAGAACATTGAAATTTCATTCAAAAAATGATACGTTGAGTTGTTGAAGTACTTCTTGAAACAATAAATATTATTCGGGCTTTCGCGGGTGTATTATCAGACTTGGGGCATTTCGCGAGATTGCTTTGAATGATAACATAGGGTAAAGTTTTCGCCAAACGGCATAATGAGTATTGGGTTGGTTTTATGCGTTTAACGGAATTGCTGATTGATTCATGGCGTTACCTGGAACCATACAACACATTTGATTTAGAAATATAGTGTAAAGGACATACTAAAGAAACCCTTAAAAATAATGGTTATTTTTTCATTTTGATAAGTTTGAAAATAAAAGTTGAATGTTTCGCTTATCGCAGATTTAGAAATGCACCTGGAATTCAATGACGTCATCTGAAATTAATTATACGTTTTTGTGCTGTTAAGAGACATTTAGTCTACAGGTAGTTTCATTTTTATTAGAAAGTTTGGAATTAATGAAATAAGAGTGAGATATAGTATTGATGCCAGGATTTTTTTTCCGGGGGGGGGGGGGCTGATAAATTATAAATGTCAACTTCGGAAACAATGATTATCATTCAATAATTTACAAATCAAAATTAATCAAACTAAAAAACAAATAAACACTTTTTGGGATTGTAATACTTTTAGCACATATAGCATAATTAGTTACTGGAATTTTAAAACTATATGGTAATTAATTTAGGTAAACATATTTCAATAAAAATATATTAATTATTAAAATATTATAATTAAATCAATTTATTATTGGAGTTATAATGTTATTGCCAACAATAACCATTAACATTTGATTAACAAAGTTCCAATCTAACGCTTTAACGTCCCAATCCGCATGCCCAGCGAAATAGGTCAATAGTTTAAAAAAAAAGCTTTATGATCGTAACCATTTATATAAAATAATTTATTTGAATAGTGAAAAATTGCACTTACCTTGAATGGGGTAGAAATAAGAAATTTCTTATATAGAGAATTCTGAAGTGTTTAACAAAGTGGGATCCGAGCAATGTTGAATATGTATACAATGCTGCTCTTGGAGGTTGGAGATGTCTGCTAAGAAAGAGCCGGTTTGTGGCTTTCTGTACACCCCTTGTCACCTATTGTACTAGTGAACCAGAGTCCCTGGGGGGGGGGGAGAGGGATCATGGACTAGACAAGTACAAGATCCCCCCCCCCCTCCCATCCCCAGGACTCTGAAAGCCTTTTGTCGGACGAAGGTCCGCACCAACGAGACTAGACATCGCGTATCACGTCGACTAGTCATCACACCTGAAGTCTGGAGTGCTACATTCAGGGCAGATTCAACTTAATTCGATTCGTTAATAATTCCAGTGCTTTGTCTGTCCAATTTCAAAAAAATTAGAAAATAACGAAAACTTGTGTTAATTTCAAATTTTAATTATCCAAGCATAAATAGATCTATTTCTGACTTTCGAGGTTTGAAAATTTCGGAGGGGGCTGCAGCCCCATCAGCCACCCCCTGGCTACGCGCCTGGATGCACAATATGCACAAAAAATAGAAAAAACGAACGAGGGTTATATCTTGCATTCTAATTGATGAAATAACAAAGGTCAAGTACCGCTGTAAATTGTGGAAGGTCTTTATTAATTGTAAGTAATTTTTTTTTATTATCACGAGTGGTCATCTACATAATAGAACTAAGCCAAAATTTAAAAAATTCAAAGGTATCCTCATAATATTATACCATATTTAGATTTAGAATCCAAAAAAAAACCGTCTTAATACCAAATTTCATAATTATCCAATGAGTGTTTGGTAATTTAAATGATGCTACTAAAATGATAAATTAATGTTGAAAAGAAAACTTGTTTCTTAGCCATAAATTCTTAAATAATTAATATATTCTAGCAATTTTTGTTTCAAACGATAGTTTGCTTAAGGCCATACATAAATAACATGCAACTTTTGTATTAAACAGTTTTTTAATAATTAATTATTAATTTATAAAACAAGTTTTAAGAATTTTTAAATCGAAACATATTTTTTTTTTGCTTCCATTAAAATTATCATGGTTGAAAATCCCCCAGAATTCTTTTCATTCCATTTTGACTTTTGGTTCTCAATATTTTAACAAAAATGTAAAAAAAAGCTCACTTTAAGGGACCGCGTAATAGATTACGTCCTGAAGCATGCAAAAGGTTCGATTCTTCCCCGCTATAAAGAAATTTGCCCTCAAGATTGGCCAATACATTTTCGCTCATAAGTGACGTGTTTTTCATCATAATGAACTGAAATTTGGTAACTAGGGTAAACGAAGTATTCTAAATCGAATAAAAACATAAAAAATAGGGATTCGTATTGAAATTTTTAAAGATAGAGTTAAATTTACTTAGTAAACAGCCTCCTAAAAAATAAAATTGCACCAGACATATAGCAAATTGTAACCAAAACATTTTGGTGCAAACCGCAAGATTCTACGATAATTAGAACCGAAGATATAACCATCGTTCGGATTTGATTTTTTTTTTTTTTTTTTCTCCGTACTGTACATTCAATATAAGCTTATGCTGCCAATGGACATTTATAATATAAAAAGGGGGCTTTTAATTGTAAGAATTCTTGGTGGCGTTACTAAATCTCTCTAAATATTCGAAAATATTTGAAAAAAATAATTTGTCACTCGACATTTTTGTCTGTTTCAAATTATTTTTCACTTAAGAAAACCTACTGTGTTAAAATGGCAAATACTAGAATTGTGGAAAAGAAAGTAGATTTAAATTTTCGTAGAGAAGCTAAAAAATAAACCCTAGCCATAACTCGAAATCCCGATGGTGTGGTTTAGTTTCTGAAAGCAATAATCTTTACATGAATTTGAACAACGGACGAAACCAACAGAAAGTAGGGGTGTGGAACATCGCACAACTTTCAATTACACTATATCTCTGATGTAGATTTGTGTAATTTACCTTTTTTTTTTTTTTTTTTTCATCAGTCGCTTAGAAAAAATTGCCAGTTTGGTATTACTTTTTGAGATAATTTTTATATGGGTCTTCTTTTCTTTTTTT
Source organism: Linyphia triangularis (assembly GCA_963978545.1). Classification (NCBI taxonomy): domain Eukaryota; kingdom Metazoa; phylum Arthropoda; class Arachnida; order Araneae; family Linyphiidae; genus Linyphia; species Linyphia triangularis. Next base: position 104,938,350 of record OZ021723.1, on the reverse strand, counting down.
TAATTAATAAAAATGGAAAAAATAGTAATTTTGGTGATATGCTTATCAATCATTCTTATATTATCCTTTCTTGTAACTGAAACTGAGCAGAGATAAAATAAAAATTAAGGGGGTCCGGTACCAAAAAGATCAAAAATTGTCTTTATGTTCATACATAAGGAAAATTTTTGACTTAAAGATGTTTATAAATAAAGATTTATTTTTTTATTTTTAGTACCGGGCCCACTTAAGGGGGTCCGATACCGAAAATAAAAAAAACTTTATTTATATGCATTTTTATGTCAAAAATTTATTTTATGTATGAGATACTATTTATATGTCTTTGAGAAAATGTTTTTTGAAATATTGTGTTTAGTTATTTAAAAAAAAATTAAAAACCAAGAAAAATCCGTAATAATTGATGTTTGCGTATTTTGATATAAGTCAAGAAAAAAAATTTTTTTTTCAAAGGTAAAGCTTTCTGTAATACATAATTATATAAAGAAAATTTTGTCTTCACAGAATTTTGATAGGTGAATTTAAAAAAATTCTCAAAGTAAAATATTGAAATTTTTGCTTTTTTTTATGTTATCTTTTACGCTAAATGTTATCTTTTAAAGCAGAATTAAAAAAATAGAATTCTGCGAAGACAAGATATTTAAAACTATATAAATTAAATGCTCCAAAAATTTGAATAGCCAATTGTTAATGGTTGTGGAGATATATCGATTTGAATCTGCAACATCTGTGAAAAACACTAGTGCTCGAAAAACGCATTTTAAGCAGACGCTTCGATGTGTTAATCCCATTAGTGATGTTTAATTCACAGGTAATTTTGTGGCGTTCTAATCACTTGAGGAATAAGATAAAAACATCATTCTCTTCAGGAATGTATGAACTATTTTTTAAAATCAGAAAAAAAATTTGGGATTTTGGAAGAAATTTCGGTACTGGACCCCCTTAATGGAATGAACTTTTTCATTTAATGTCTATCTATTATAAAGGGAAATTAAAATTGCAAAAGACAATTCCAGGTTTCACATGCACTGACGTAAGGATTTGAACTAGAAAAAAAAAAAAACGTCTAATATATTTTATTTTAAAGTTTTTAATTTATGTCATTTCATAAAGTGACCATTTTGGTAACATAGGAAGTAGAGGGACGGATTCTTACCAAGACATTCACTTAAAGCGTTATTAGCGAAAATTTTAACTATTTATAGGGGTTTGACACGCAAATTTTTTAAAATTCTAAAAAAAAAAAATTATTGCAAATAATAATAATAATACAAATACTTTTTAAATAAAATGGCATAAAAATTTTGTTTTTTGAAATTGTTTTTCTCGGTGATGGGCTTTTGTCTCTTTTTTGAGTTTAAATTGATACAATTTAAAAACTACTTGTTATAGATCTATGAAACTTTCCAGAATTATTTTTTTATGTATATTTCTTGAATTTGCTTAGAGGAATTACGTTTTTTAATTTAACTTTTTATTAAAAAGTTTTTGGAGCTTGGCATACTATTGATTTTATACAGTTTTTGTACAAAATATTTTACAATTTTTATTTTTTTTTCTAATTACTTTATTGAAAAATCATGAAGGCACTTTTTGATATGAATTATAAGAGGTAATTTTCTTAAAAATCACTTCATTTTTGCATAAATTTTTTTAGGTATATCAAATTTAGGAAATATGAAAATTTTGGAGGTTTTTTTTTTTTCAAATATTTTTAAATTTGAAAATTTAAAATAGTTTTTTAAGTTTCAAAGCATCATACATTACTGTATAAAAAAATGTCATAAAATAGTTCTAAAAATAAGGATTTCAGAATTTTGAGTTCCAGACCCCCAACGGTTTTCCTACGGTCTCGGTAATCTTCTTACCATGGTTTCTGAAGATCTACTGCTTTCTTCAGACTCCAATTACCTCAAACAGTATCAGTTACTTTAGGATTTAAAACTCGCCAATTTGGCAATTAGATAGCCAAGAATGGAGACCATTCTTTACGAGTTCTTAATAAGCAATCATTATGACAGCTTTTCACTCGCAAGCAAATGCCGTTTTTCGCCATTTTAATCAAGAATCGATGGTTATGAATCCAATTTTTTTGTTGCCAGCTGCATTTTCCTAAGTTAGTGACGGATTGCACCTGTTTATTATATTCCCGCGCGTGGATTGATTACTCCATTTCTAGAATGATAATCAATCTGCATCGGTGATTGATAGTGTTCGTTTAATCAACTGCTTTTGGGTACTCTGTTTTTTTTTTTTGTTTTTTTTTATTTGTTCCGATAAATGTTGGAGCACGTCCAACATTTTATTCTGTCAAAGAAAAAACGTCTAATATCAGTCTCCTTATGGTGTTTTTGACGCTATTTTTTAACATTAGTCATCAATGGTAATGATACCTGTTTCAATTTGATAACATGTTAAAGAACAGCCTATTGCCTCAATTTAAAGAATATGGATCTTTAAACGTAAATGGTGATTTTAAATGTATTTTAGTCTATAGTATTGTTGCACAAATTGTCTGTATATAGTGTAAATAGTGACGTATTATTTTAAAATTCTATTGTAATTTATTTTTATCTTATTTTATTTATCAGCAGCGATTATACAGGTTAGAAAAAGTGGCAACACCTAAGGCAATCGAGAAATTTCGAGATGTTTCTTTTCCGACGAATTGGCTGGAAATTTCGAGAATGTCCTCTCGCGCCAAGTATAAATAAGACTGGAGATCGGGAAAGTTTTCAGATTGACTTTGGACTTCGATGTGAGCTGATCGCTTTGTTTACTAGAGTGAACTTGTATAATCGCTGTATTCGAAGTTGTTCTTACTGAAGCTTGTGTTGAAGCTTGAGGGTGATTAAACTGTTGTCTTTGAATAAATTTTGTGCCTTTGAAGAGTAAATAAATAGTAGTTTTTATCTTAAAAACTGTGCCATCATTGCCTCAGCGAAAAAATTCATAACAGTATATTGGTTTACATTACAAATGGAATATCGGGAAAACTATTAAACCACTGCTATATCGATCAGACCACTCGAAATATTAATGCCAATACACTTGAAAAACTAGGGGTGTGGAACATTGCACAACTTTCAATTACAGTATAACACTGACGTTGATTTGTGTCATTTACCGTTTTTCTATTTTCATCATTCATTTAGAAAAATGGCCAGTTTGGCGATATTTTTTTGCATTAATTCTTCAATGGGTCTCTTTTTTTTTTAATAATAATAGTAATAAAACGCCGCCAAAATAGAGATTTTGGCGAAACTTTTCAATAATTCTTATATATCCTTTCTTATAAGTGAAACTGAGGAGAGAGAAAAAAAAATGATCGTTGATGGGGTATGCTTAAGGAAAGAGAACTACGAGTTGAAGGCATTCGGTTTCAACTTTTCACGTTATTAAAGCATTTTTAAAGGAATTTCAGAAGATGTTTAGAACACCTTACGAGGCATTACCACCGCGAATTGATCAAAATTGTTAGAGCCGTTTTTTAGCAATCATTAGAAAACAGGATTTTTTTCTAAGGCTTATGCACTTGCGCGATTTTGATTAAAATCTTAATGGTAGGTACCATAGCCACCACTAATCCTCATACCAAATTTGAACATCGTAGGTCAATTTGTTCGGAAATTATGCTGGCCACAGACACACACACAGACATTTTTTCTAGTTCACTTTTTTGAAATTAGGATGTTCCAAAACGTGGAGATATGCAAAAAAATTTTTTTTTTTTTTTTTTTTTTTTTTTTTTTTTTTTTTTGATCTAATGCTATACTTTTATTACCCTTTATATTGAAAGTAATAAAAGTTGTCACTTGCAAACTAAAAGTGGATTTTCAAACATAATTACTTTCAATTACCTATATGTTTACATAAGGTATGAAAGTATTGTTATGAATTTTTCCTCTGAGGCAATAATGGCACAGTTTTTAAGATAAAAACTACTATTTATTCACTTCAGAAAACTCACAGAATTTATTCAAAGGAGACAGTGTAATCACTCTCAAGCTTCCAACAAAAACAACTTCGAATACAGCGATTATACAAGCTCACTCCAATAGGTAAACAAAGCGATCAGCTTTCATCGAAGTCCAAAGTCAATCTGAAAACTTTCCCGATCTCCAGTCTTATTTATACATGGCGCGAGAGAACATTCACGAAATTTCCAGCCAATTCGTCGAAGAAGAAACATCTCGAAATTTCTCGATTGCTTTAGGTGTTGCCACCTTTTTCTAACCTGTATAATCGCTGTTAAAAAAATAAAATAAGATAAAAATAAATTACAATAGAATTTTAAAATAATACGTCACTATTTACACTATATACAGACAATTTGTGCAACAGCATTGCATTCTAATATTATATATATATATATATATATATATATATATATATATATATATATATATATATATATATATATATATATATATAATTGCATTTCTCCACGTTTTGGAATACCCTGATTTCAAAAATGTGGTTTAAAAGAAATTTTGTCCTTGTGTGTGTATGTACATTGTATGTGGTCAGCTTTACTGCAGAACAAATTGACCTACGACGTTCAAATTTTGTGAGCAGGTTTTTAGTGGTGGCCATGGGATCCACCATTAGGGTTTTCGTCATAATCGAGCATGTGAATAAGGTTGAAAAAATCACGTTTTCAGCAATTGCTAAAAAACGGTTCTAACGATTTTGATTGAAATCTCTATGCTAATGCTTCTCGAGATGTTCTAATCCCGTAAAAATAGGATAAAAGAGTAAACAGTCGAAAAACGAGTGCCTTTAACACAGACCTTTCAGACTTTGAGCATCGCCCATCAACGATTGATTTTTTTTTTGTTTTTGTTTTATGCGCAATAAAGAACAATGTAAAGTCTATTGATAACATCGTCAATTTCGCCACCTAGGAAGGTTTTTTTTTTTTTTTTTTTGCCCTTGTAAAAAATATTGCCAAAAATATCGCCAAACTTACCATTTTCATTTAAATGAGTGAAAATATGAAAAGGTAAATAACACCGTTAATAATAATGCAAGGACTAATTTTAAAAGTGTAATTGAAAGTTATGCGATGTTCCACACCTCTAGTTTTTCATTTTGGCACTTCTGTTTAGATGTGGGTGAATGGGCTTTATTCTAACTTTAAATAATACCCTTAATAATAATACATTCACACATTTAACGCCGCTAGAAACCCAATATCCGCCAATTCAACCAATCCTGTTGCAGTTGACTTTTTCGCTTATATCAGAATGTTTTGATCATTTCAACACAGACAAAATTCCATAAAATTGTAGTTATAAGTAAATATGATTTACAATTAATGAATCAATAGGACACTTAGCTATTACATTAATGTTCGTAGTATTGTTGCAATAACTATAGAGCAATCCATAAACTGACATTTTCCGAATATGAATAAGAATCCGCAATTAGATTCATAGATAACATCTGAACAAAAGACATCCTATCGAATCTCGCAAACAGTTAAGTTTCACTCGTTATATTCTTTCCAGTAATGAATTCCGTTAAAATATCTAATTTCCTTCATTTTAAATGTCGCCAAAAGCGATAAAATGCGAGAGTTAAACTATGCAGAGTCTGAATTAGCATCGTCTTCAATAAACCCTGACGATGATCAGAGCTGGTAAATTGTAAATTCTAAAAATGCATTTCAATTTGGAAAAATTACAGATTTGTTTGACCAAACCGAATATAAAAGCAATTTAGATTAAAAAAAAAAAAAAAAAAAATATGGATTTTTATTGGATGCAAAAAAAAAAAAAAAAAAAAAAAAAAAACGGAAAAAAATGTCATAAAAAAAATATAACCAGACCATAACCTCTCAATCTTGAATTTGCTTTTTATTTAATTATTTTTTACTTTCAAATTACCCATATGTATACATAGAGTAATGAAAGTATAGCATTCGGTCAAAAAAAAAATTCGATTTTTTTTTTTGCATTTCTCCACGTTTTGGAACATCCTGATTTCAAAAAAGTGATCTAGACAAAATGTCTATCTGTGGGCAGCATAACTCCCGAACAAATTGACCTAGGATGTTCAAATTTAGTATGCGAGTTGATGGTGGCCATGGAACTTATCATTAAGGTTTTCGTCGAAATCGCGCATGCGCATAAGGTTGCTGCCATTGAAAGCAAAAGCATCATAGTTTTCAGTAATTGTTAAAAAACGGCTCTAACAATATTGATAAAAATCGCTGTGCTAATGCGTTTTAAAGTGTTCTAAACATCCCCACCTCCGAAATTCCCGTAAAAATGCTTTAATGGCGTAAAAAGTAGAAAAACGAATCTCTTCAACACAGAGTTCTCTTTCCTCGAGCATAACCTCATCAACGATCGTTTTTTCTTCTCCCTCAGTTTCACTTATAAGAAAGGATAATATAAGAATCATCGAAAAGTATATGGCCAAAATCGTCATTTTATGGCAAATAATATCGCCAGACTGGCCATTTTTTTCTAAATGAATGATGAAAATATAAGAACGGTAAATGACAAAAATTGACATCAGTATTTACAGTGTAATTGAAGGTTGTGCGATGTTCCACACCCCCTAGTTTAAATGAGTGATTCTCTAGTGTACGTGAGAGATATTTCAGCTTTTTTTTTTTTTCCTATTCGTAAACATATTATAGTTGTAAAATTAAAATAAATCTAGTAGTTATGTTTTTGTTTTACATAATATTAGTTTATTGCAAAGTTACATGGAAAATAATTATTTTAACGGTTAAGTATGCATCTTATAACACCGACGTTCCGTGTGCTGGTGGCATTTAAATGTGTTCTTAAGAAAGTGGAAAAAATTTAAAGTTTATTTAATAATTTTTTATCAGAAATCGCGGTAAAAGTTATACTTTACCGCAAAGGAGTGCTGAAAAAGTATTTTCTCGCACGACTATTATACAGTCTTGATATTGAAATGACATATTTTTAAAAGAAATTCATTGATGAAAGTTGCCAACATTAATAAATATATGAATTAAAAATATTTTTTTTCGCGTGATTATCAAAAATATTGTATGCAACTCGTGAAAAAATAATTTTTCAAACTCGATAAATTATTTGAATCATGCTATCGCACTCATGAAATAAGCGTTTGACCTGGTTTCTCAACTATACTAAACTTCAACTTAACTAGACATCACTTAGACGGTAGATCGTCACAGTGCTCATAGGTATTTAATCCATTTTGGCGGCGTGAAAGCATAATGTTCGCCAAACCACAACAGAACAAAAGGCTCTAAGGTTTGGCGAGAATTATGTCTTCACTCCGCCAAAATGGATTAAATACCTATGAGCACTGTGACGATCCACCGTCTAAGTGATGTCTAGTTAAGTTGAAGTTTAGTATAGTTGCATAAATAACTTTTTTTTATGCTTTTGTGCGACTGTACACTACTTATTAAATGCATAAGATCCCCTTGTCTATATTTGTAATGCAATTCGGAAATGAAATGTTATTAAAAAAAATTTTTATTCAATTCTAAATGTTTCGAAAAGGCTATAAACACAAAAATTTCTGCTCAATGCGCTTTTTTTTTTTTTTTTTAATTCGCAATCAAAATTCCCCTGTTAGACGTTGGCTAGAAAACGATTCATTCGGCTCAAATTGAATGTGACGTCAAGATGAGATCCCAAACATCTTGGCTTGAAATGCAGCAGTGGAAACCAGTTTTGCAAGTTTCTCACAAATCGCGCCAACCTGTACGGGATATGGTAATGATCTACCACGACGACAATTTGGCAGAAAACTCACGATAACCATAGAAACGAAAAGATTTCTTGACGTTACAGATTTTGCTTTAGTGTTTTGATCGGACTGGTTTTGGTTTGGTTTTGGGACATTTTCTTTCTTTAATATTTAAGCAACTAATATTTGTAAAGAACTTTTTCTTAAACGTTTGGAATCGGAAAGAAATTCTTCATAAATATAAACTAATTTCACCCATTTTTAAAAAAGGCGGGAATCGTCCATTGCAAGCCATAAAACAAGCAAATTCTTAATATCTCGTAAAGGGCAAAACATTTTTCATTTGACTCTTTATATAGATTTACTTATTTCTAAAATTAATGTAGCATTGAAAAATTCAATTATCTCCATTGTTGTTGTTTCTCTTCTCAGTTCTAGAAAAAAGCAATCCAACGACCATTGGCTACGCGATATATCGATACGACGATATTCTTATCGATATTTTTTAAAAAATATTGATAAAAGTCACCGATATATCGATATTTTTAAACATTTTTAATTTTTTGATGATCGTTTTGTAGTTCCATATGTATTTTCGATTTTCTTTATTCCCTTTTCAAAAACTTCACAACTAAAGTTTGAACTTGGCTGAGTGACAGTTAAAATGGCACCAATATTCAATATTTTCCGTACACTTAAAAGCTATTGAAAATTATCTAAACTTTTCTTAAAATCACTGCACCAATTAAGCGAAAATATAATTTTTTTTTTTTTTTTTGTAATAGATCCATTTCAGTTGAAAATGTTGTCACCTTACAAAAAAGCAATCATGAAAAGTTGAAATTTGCCTCGAAATACTTTGTTTCTGGCAAAATTGAAAATCAAATTTAAAAAAACAAATCGTGTATCGATTTATCGATATTTTTTTCTATGCAACGATATAGTATCGATATTTATTTTGATCGATATTTCCGACTTCTAACAGATAGAGATGGACAGTTCTACTTTATCTGCATTGCACATTGGCTTCCACTTTTAACTTTCGCCAAAAAAGCATCTATTAACGAGCGCTGTAAAACTATCTTCTTCTTTCATATTCAACTAATGCAGTGAAAACAATCCCCAGCCTTTTGTGCTTCAACGTCGGTGTAACTGCTCTGAAACGTTTCCGATCGGCGGTAGGGATTTCGTTTTATGAACTCGTAAAACCGATAGACTACGTTTCGCGAGGGATCTTCAATTTTTAATTGAATGTTTTAATTGGAAAACTCCGTTTCCTCGAAGGCGCTTGGAAAGATAATAAAACTGTTCATCAAACCGAAAGTTTATGACACGAGGAATGAATTTTCAATACTCGCTTTCTCTCGTTTTATGGCGCTTTTCATATCTATAAAAATTTCTGGTTGTGGCTTGCTATTTGAGATATAATGAGCGTTAATTGATTGAAATGTGTTTGAATAAAATTTTAAGCACTTTGTGTTCTGCAAACACAAACAAAAAATCGAAGTTGTTGAAAAACTCTCCGACTTCGCCCTGTACTAGAAAATAGCAGTCGTATAACTTGTATGTTTTGTGCTAGAAAATACAATATATATATATATATATATATATATATATATATATATATATATATATATATATATATATATATATATATATATATATATGTGTGTGCTGAAGTTGATGAAGTAAATAGGAAGTGGATAAGTTAAGTAACTCAAAATAGTTATTTATGCAAGTTGTTGCGAAAGTAATACTTTTTCAAACGAAGCAAAATGCTTATTTGGCGAGATCGATAGGACGAGTGAAATAAGTTACCGATTTTGAAAAAGTATTTTCCCACGTGTTGCATATAATATTTTTTTTATAATCACGCGCAAATAACATATTTAATACATATATTGTTACACAAATTTAGTGGTAAATAGTGACGTAGTAATTTAAAATTCTATTGTAATTTATTTTATCTTATTTTAATTATTAACAGCGATAATACAGGTTAGAAAAAAGGTGGCAACATCTAAAGCAATTGGGAAATTTCGAGATATTTTTTTTTTTTTTCTTTTTTTTTTTTTCGACGAATTGGCTGGATATTTCGAGAAGGTTCTCACGAGCTTGTATAAATTCGACCGCAGCTAAAATCGACGGATAGTTTAACTTCGGATCTCGATGAAAGCTGAACGCTTTGAGTGTGCATGACCTGAATAATCGCTGAATTCAGAGTTGTTTTTTATCGAAGCTTGATAGCGATTGCACTGGTCTTCGAATAACTTATGTGAGCTCTTGAAGAGAGAATATATATTTTTATACCGTAAAAACTGCGCCATCATTGCCTCTGTGGAAAAATTCATAACAATATAAACTAAGTTGGCAATTAAGCACTTTTTCACACTGGTGTGAGAAAATTACTTTCTCCCCACTGCTCAATGAAAAGTACTACTTTCGCCCCGATGTCTGATTAAAACACATCAAATAAAGTATAACTTTTTTGAAATCATGAAAAAATTATATTTTTCAGCCATTGCTAAAAAACGGCTGTAACGATTTCAATTAAAATCTCTGTGCTAATGCTTCTTAAGGTGTTCTAATCGTCCCCACATTTGAAATTCTGGTAGAAATGTGATAAAAGCATAAAAACTTGAAAAACGAGTGCCCTTAACACAACAGATTTCTGCCCTTGAGCATCGCCCATCAACGACTGATTTTTTCTGTATCACGCATAAAAAGAGACAATGTAATGTCTCCAATCCAAAGCCGATGTCGCCATTTTAGCGTGAGTGTGAGTGCTTTTTTTTTTTTTTTTTTCTTCTTCTTCTTCTTTTGCAAGTGTAAAAATTATTGATAAGAATATCGCCAAACTGGCCATTTTTATTTAAATAAGTGAAAATATCTGAACGGTAAATAACGCCATAACTTTTACTGCAATGAACAACATTGTAGCGGAATTGAAAGTTGTGTGATATTCCACACTTCTAGTTTTTATACCTTAATTCGGTTTTTAACGGTTTCCTCCTAAAAACAATTACCGCGTGGTTGCAGGGTTCGTGCCCCGTGTTAGGCATGGGTGTTTGTAAATGTGTGTTGGCCTTTCAAATGACGAATGTTTCGCCGCATTATAGCCCTCGTGTTGCTGACGGCGCCAGATAATCTGAAAACAACCAACCAACCTAAAAAAACAATTAAACCTAAAAAAAAAAAAAAGTTTGATAAGTAAGTTCTATAAATAAGGGGCATTGTATAATTTCACAAAATATATTTCAGCAATATCCCACAATAACAACATCCGCTTTCTTTTTTTACAGGTAAAAAGCGTGTGGAGAGCGCCTCTCTGACGGACGTGGCAGCCTCTAGCGACGATACCGCCTGCTACAATTTCACCACTGGAAATCCGCTCAAGAGAGAGTTCTACTCGCCCAATTATCCAAACCACTACCCGAAGAACACCCAATGCACGCTCAGGATAACGGGTGAGATATTTGCACTTCCTTTTAATCGGACATCCTCTACTAAACTCCAACTTAACTTGACATCACTAGACGATAGATCTTCACCGTGCTCATAGGCATTCAATCCATTTTAGCGAAGTGAAGACATAATTCTCGCCAAACCTTTTATAGCCTTTTGTTCTCTATAATAAACTCCAACTTAACTTGACATCACTTAGACGGTAGATCGTCACAGTGCTCATAGGTATTTAATCCATTTTGGCGGCGTGAAAGCATGATGCTCGCCAAACCACAACAGAACAAAAAGCTATAAGGTTTGGCGATAATTATATATTCACTCCGCTAAAATGGATTAAATACCTATGAGCAAGGTGAAGATCTACCGTCTAAGTGATGTCTAGTTAAGTTGAAGTTTAGTATAGACGATAGATCTTCACCGTGCTCATAGGCATTCAATCCCTTTTAGCGGAGTGAAGACATAATTCTCGCCAAAACCTTTATAGCCTTTTGTTCTGTTGTGGTTTGGCGAACATTATGCTTTCACGCCGCCAAAATTTATAATTTGCCTACTAGCACTGTGACGATCTACCGTCTAGTGATGTCAAGTTAAGTTGAAGTTTAGTATAGTAAAGATCATTCCCTTATGTTACTATCTTCTTGCCCAGCGCATTTGGAAAACTAAGTTCTAGAACCACATTGACATTTGGTACGAAAATGATCACTTCATGGAAGTGACTTAAATTAAACTCTCGAAAATGGCTTCCAATATATTTTATTTTATACTTGAAATCCTTACGTCAATGCATGTTCAGTGGCTCCACCTGGTTTTTGTCTTTAGATATTTTAATTTTCATTTATAATAGCTACACATTAAATGAAAACAAGTTATGTCATTTCATTAAGTGATATTTTTCGTACCTATACTCAACAAATTTCAAGGTGGTTATCGAAAGTAGTTTCGACATGCACTGGGCTAAAAGATTTTAACATAGCGAGTATAGGAATTGGTCATTACAAGGACTTTCTCTCAGGGTTAAGGTCACACGAGGCTTTTTTCATGCAGAAACGCAGCGTGAAATTAAGCTACAAAATAATAGACAAGCTGCTGTGACCAGACGCAGCTTGTTTACACGCTGGCGGGAGGGATCGTCTGTCAGATTCTCAAGGTCGCCCTCTGGAGGTTGCAATCATACATATTTTTCCAAGCTCTGTGAAAACACTTCGCTGCAGATAAACTCTTCCTGTTACTATATCATTGGCGGCTTCAAGGGGGGGGGGGGCCATGGGGGCCATGGCCCCCTCCTTGAAGGGTTCCCTCTTCCTTCCTAGCCCTTTCAAATATCCCAAAACTTTTTGAGAATTTCCAGTTTAAAAAACGGTGAAAATACAGATTTTTAAGCACAATTTCATTAACGTAAATTTTTTCTTTACAGTACAAAAAATTATAGCCACCCCCCCCCCCCCTCAGAAAAAACCCTGGTTTTAAATATATTTACGTACACAACACACGACACAATACCCGGTACACAACAAGTACACAGGTAGTGACCACCCCCCTCCTAAACGACGATTTCCTTTTTCCCGGGGGCCTCTGCCCCTTTTTGGAACAACCATGCTCTCCTAAGCAACCATGGCGCCGAGGGTAATTTCAACACGTGATGTCAGGACTAGTGTGTGACTTTTGTCACTTGGGCATGGAATCGGTACTGTGTTATTGTTATAACTAGTTTAGACAGGCCATTTATTGTGAAAATATCTGTTGAACTAGCAACACTTTTATTCGTTGTTTAAAGATTTCGTGATCATTTTACCTCGAGTAATTAGTGACGAATATCTACAATATGTCTTCAAAAAGAAAAAATGAGAGCATTTTTAAATACTTCTCTAAAAAGAAATACTCAAATACCAGAAGAGTATTTTAGAATCTCGGTTTACATATCTTTATTGGATAATATAATTGAAGACCTAATAGGAAGATTTCCAAAAGAAAATTTGGATTGTTTTGGCTTTCGATTACTGATTCCAACCTCCGATATGGAAAAGCCAACAGAATCAGAAAGCAACGAGCTTTAAAACTTATTAAAGAAGTTCATACCAATTTTAGGACTGACACAAATGAGTGTTATTCTGATTGAAAGTGAGCTAGCACTATGGAGAGAGAAATGGAAAAAAGAAGAATAGCTCCCCACTTCTGCCATAGATACAATGAGAGCTTGTGACAAATATGTATATCCTACTATTTACGAGTTACTTAAAATTTTGGCAACACTACCAGTTAGCGTTGCCTCTGCTGAAGAAGCTTGATGATGAAGTTTCTCTACCCTTCGACGCTTGAAAACGTGGCTAAGAGCTAGAATGGGGGAAGAAAGGTTAGCAGGACTTAGCTTGTTGCATACTCACAGAGACATAAACATTGATGTGAGCTGTGTCATAGGCAGATTTGCCAAAACAAAGCAGAGGAAATTGGATTTTGTTCTTTAGGCTTTCAAAGAGTAAAGAAGTGTGATTGTAAAACAATTATTAACTATTTTTATTTTTTGTAATTTCTTTGTTTTACTCTTTTCTTATTTTTCAGGAGAGCAATTCAAGCTTAAATTAACTTTTTTAATTCTGCATCAAATGAAAATTACTAATTTAGAAAATTCTACACTTATCATTGCAATCAAGCATTTAATCAGCAGTTAGTTTATTATAATTAGGTTACATAGTGCATACATTTTACGAACTTAAAGTTTAAAATGGCCCCCCCTGAAAAATGAACCTAGGGCCGCCTTTGTACTATATTCGTGTGTTATCGTCTTAAATTTTTGATATTTAAAATTACTATGTAATGGAATACTACTTGGATTGTGAACTTATCAGTCTTGAAATTGAAATGTATCGATATCTTTAAGATACAAGATGTAATGATTTCAAAGGCCGGTGAACTGAAAACGAGATGATTGGATTGTAAATGGAATGATGTTGCTCTGGAGATCACAAACAAGCAACTGAGCTCGCCTTAAAGAATATGAACGTGTGGCCGGCATGTGTAGATGTTCAAGCTGCATAAAAAGAAACTGCGCACGCGTGGCTCATAGGTAGATGATACCCAGTGTTCCAAAAAAGACCTACAAAAACAAAGGAAGGTGATAGAAATGTACGGTTTACTGCATTCTGCTTAAGTAACCAGGGAATTTATTCTTACCAATTTTCAAAATTAGTTACGAAGTTCGTCAACAGGTGGCGCTGATGACTAGGAAAACTGCAAAACAATGTATTCAAAATAATCACCGTTTGCTTCAACAACGTGGCGTGGTTTGAGTATAAAATTCGCAGACGCCAGTGAAAACATTTCAGTTGGAATGTTCTGACAAGCAGCAAATGGTGGTTATTTTGAAAAATCGTTTTGTAGTTTTCCTAGTCATCAGCGCCATCTGTTGACGAACTTTGTAACTAATTTTGAAAATTGGTAAGAATAAATTCCCTGGCTACTTAAGCATAATGCAGCAAACCGTATATTTCTATCGCCATCCGTTTTTTTTTTTTTTTTTTTTTTTTTTTTTTTAATTGATGTTTCAGAATTCCCTCTACTTTTCTCTACTCAAATGGTACTAGCTTTATTCCTTGTTCCTTGCATTATTTTAGATCTAGAGAACAGTGGCTACACTGCTTTATCAGTGTTTACATTATTCTACCGCTTCGTTTATAAATTTTTCGTATTTTGAACTAAATGCGGTTTCTAGTCTATTATCCCTATAATCAATTAATTTAAGTTCCTTCTTTTTGGGATTCATCGAGTAATAATAACTAAGACTGATCTCAAATGTGATTCTTATGTGATACGTGTGGAAGCTTGGTGTAATCTGGTTAGAGTCATTGAATATCAGAAGGTTAAGGGCATATTACAACATTTAATCCCACACATACGCTACATTTAAACAAAGAAAAGAAGCTTAAGAAGAAGGAACATAGGTCCTTTTGCGTTGGTATCAGAGCCTAGAAGTGCGTCCGTTCGGTACGAGTCTCAGTGAGGAATGAATCAACTCCCCCTTCTTCGCGCGGTGATTGGCTAGGTTAGCGTTTCGAAATATTCTCATTCGTAAAGAATTTTGATTGACACATTTTGGTTTTAGTTTGCAAATGAAAGTTTCACTTCGCGAAAATGGTTGACGCCTAAAGAAAGGGGAACGAACTCATTGCGTCACCGCCTATGTCAATTTAAAAAGTCATTCAAATAGATTTGAATTTTGTGTTGTATATAGACCGAATGTCCATTTAAATGGATAGTTTGTAAATTTTTTTGCACGATATATTATTTATTGAGGTCAATTATTTTTATGTTATTTGATCCCCCCCAAAAGAAAAAAACACAAAAAAATTGTGAAAAAAAAATCTCCTTGCAAGGTGAGGTCTCTAGAGGATATAAAAGCTCTGTCTGTTTATTTCGTATATCCATTCAAAATCACTAGAGAAAATTACAAATGCTATACCTACTAGGGATGGAACGGATATCCAGCAAATATCCGATATCCGGCATATCCGGCTGATTTTTCAAAATCCGAAACCCCGTCGGATATCCGATTTGAAATACCGGACATCCGATACTTTCATTCGGATATCCGGCTATATATCCGGCCACCAGGTATCCATAAGAAATAATTTTTTGCAAAAAAAATAATGATCTTTTTCGGGCAAAGGGGACACCGCATCCTACACTTTTTTTTTTTTTAAATTTTTTTTTTCTTGGACATAAATTGCAGTCAAGTTAGAAAACGAAAAAGTTCCTTCGTGAGAACTATGCTTTCGCATATCCCTAACTTCAGAGATGAGCTAGAAGATGCAGGTGCATTTAGTTTCAATTCACAGAAAGAGGCGCTGTATTAATGGCGCCGAGTTGATAAGCATAAACGATTCCTCCAATCTCTTTCCATACACATCCTTCATACGTGTTTTGCAATATATTCTTTTCATTCCAAGTTTATGATCTGATTAATTCCAGATGTTATATTTGAATGCTTCTCCGTAAAACACGAACCGAAATACTAATAAATAGTACTTTTTTTCCATAACATAAGTTACTTGTTAAGAGTTTTAGTTATTCTCACTTTCTCCTTTTTTTCTGACATTTGCTAGCGAGTAAAAAGCAATAAATAGCCAATGCGCACTCATCAATGCTTTTTTTTTGTTTTGTTCTATCGACGATAATACCCTACCCCTTTATGCTGTGAATGGTATGGTCTAATTTCTGATTTTTCATTGGCAGAAGTTGAAGGCTGGTATATTTTTTCTGACGTAGAATGAAGTATTGTAATTTTTAGGTCTTGAACTCAGCGCCACAATGTGGAATTATATTTAGCTCTCTAGAATGTCTTGAATCATAGTTTTCTACAATTACAATCCAATTTATAATTTTTAATAATGGCTCATTTAAAATCACCCATTTGGAAGTATTTTAAAATTAATTGAAATGACGAAAGCAAAGCCCTATGTGTTACTTGCTCCACAGAATCGTTTAAAAAATATATTGTGCGCGGCAAAAGCCCAAAATCCTTTTCCACAAAACCCTTATGGAACCATTTAATGAGTGTGCATAAGGAAATTCACCGAAGCTTAAAAGACTCACTAAATGCATCAAATATTGATGAACAAGAAAAAACAATTCATCAAAACAAGAAATGCACGCAGACAACATTGGAATCGACATTATTTGTACCAAAATTTTGGAGTTTAGATGATCCTAAAGCAAAAGCCTTAACCACAAAAAATTTTAAGTACTAATTTTGTTTGTTTATATTAAATATAAATTTTAAATATGGTATAGCATAATGTTGATGAATTTTAGGTTCGAAATTTTTTAAGTTTATATTTAAAGACGGAATATTCCGATAGATCCAATTTAAGTTTTCTACGCGATTTCTTTAAATCCGTAATGTATTAGGTGCATTACAAAAAAAAATAGACTTAAATTTCATAAAATATTTAAAATAAATGTTGTATGATGAAGGGGTAAAAGTGAAAGAGGCCAATTAAATGGACAGCAGGTTTATTCGTGCATTAGATAGAAATAGGTTCTTAAACCCAAACTAGGAGCGGCGACTTCCACGTCCGTTCACCTCCACTCCTTCGATCATTCTGTCTCTCTGGCGACGAAGTCGCCGCTAGGGGATTACATTAGCAGCGCCCTCTACATCACACTGGGGATAACACTCCGCCATCCTGATTGAGGAGGACCGCCGACTCATTGATATATACTACACATGTAAATAAAGATATTGAAAAATACAGCACAATAATAAAATTTAAACAACATTAATGTCTTGAAGATCACAATGTGTAGTTCTTAAAAATTTAAAGTCTGTGGAAAAAGTTCTTGCACCATGAAAAGTTTATAGAAAGGGAAAAAAAAGTCTCTCTTTAAAAAGTTTGTGTGAAAGAAAGAAAAAAAAATCTTCTTTCAAAAGTCCATAAAAAGAAAAAAAAGTATCTTCTTTAAAAAGTTTGTATGATGGAAAAAAAAGTATCTCCTTTCAAAAGTTCATAAAAAGAAAAAAAAAAGTCTCTTCACTCAAAAGTTCATAAAAAGAAAAAAAAAAGTCTCTTCTGTAAAAAGTTCTTGTAAAAGAAAATTGAAGAAACTTAAGTATCTTCCCAGCACTTCATCATATCAGCTGATGTAGATGTGAGAAGTGGTCCTTCAGTTGTCCCCAGTTTACGGACATCATATCGGTCATTTGGCCGAATCTTTACCACCTCGTATGGGCCGAAAAACTTTTGACGCAGTTTTAAACCAGTACCAAACTGCGTTCTTTTGATGGCTACTTTGTCGTGGAGTTTGTACTTGTTTGCTGTCTTGCGTCGAGTATTATAGTTGTGCTTGCTTCTTTCTTGCAGCTGTAGTATATTGGTTTTTGCTTGTTCGCGCATTTGTCGTTTATTTTGGACGAAGGTATGTATGTGTTCTTCTTCGAGGATTTTCTTGATGTTAAGGTCTTCCTTATTTTTCATTTTAATCCCTATTAAGAGCTCGAAAGGTGTGTACTTTGTTGCTGAAGAAACGGTGCTGTTGATTACGCGTTGGACTGCTGGCACATGTTTAAACCATTTATTGGGGTCATCGAGGGATAACTTTGTGATGACAGGGAAAAGTGTTCCATGAAACCTCTCTACTTGTCCATTTCCACGAGGCTGACCAGTGGTGATTGTGACATGTTCAATTTCCTCATCTTCGCAGTATTTCTTAAATTCTATTGCTGTAAAGGCTGATCCGCGGTCTGATATTATTCGTTTAGGGTTTCCGAAGGTAATTTGTTGGAGTTGAAGTTTATCCAAAGCATCTTTTGTTGACGTTGACTTAACAGGGTATATCCATATGAATTTGCTAAAGGCACATACCACGGTAA
Organism: Linyphia triangularis; assembly: GCA_963978545.1. Taxonomy (NCBI): domain Eukaryota; kingdom Metazoa; phylum Arthropoda; class Arachnida; order Araneae; family Linyphiidae; genus Linyphia; species Linyphia triangularis. The sequence goes on along the minus strand of OZ021723.1, from coordinate 104,919,818 downwards.
AGATGTATTTGTAATTTTTATTTGTGCTTGGAAGTGGGCCGAGAAAATCGACATGGTAAGTGTCCAACGGGACGTCGCCTTTTGGGATTGGGTGTAGAAATCCTTCTTGTTTTCCAACTTTACGTGAAGAAAGTATGCATGGAATGCAGTTGGATATTACGCTTTCGACGGTTTTTCTTATATGCGGGAACCAGAATTGTTGTTTCACCAATGCTTCAGTTTTATTGATCCCGAAATGGCCTTTATTGTGTTCTATTTGGACTATTTGTTTTTGCATGTCTTGTGGTATAACTAACAGTTCTTGGTCATTGACCAGTTTGTAAAGAATGTTGTTCTTGTATTTGTATTCTGTAGTTGAAGAGTGATCGATTAGATTTTTAATGTTTTGTGTGAATTCGTCCTTTGACTGAGCATCGCAGATTTTCTGGGTTGTTGCATCAACTTGGATTGACATGACTGGGTAACGAATGAGAGCATCAACATGTGTCATCTGCTTGTCTGGTCTGTGTACTATCTCGTAGTCAAAATCCTCTAACAACATTGCCCATCTGGCAATTTTTGGTGGAACTTCTTTCCTTGACATGGTCTTTTGGAAGGCTTGGCAGTCTGTAACAATTTTGAACTTGGTACCTACAAGGTAGTGTCTGAATTTCTTTAGTGCTTGAACTATGGCAAGAACTTCTAATTCGTACGATGAATATTTCTCTTCTTGTGGTGATGTCTTATGGCTCATATAATGTATAGGATGGAATATGTTATCCGAGTCTGCTTGAAGAAGAATAGCACCAAATCCTTTTGAGGAAGCATCACAATGTAACTGTAAAGGCGAGCCTTGTTTATATAGGTGTAGCACAGGCTCTGTTGACAGTGCCTGTTTCAGTGTTAGAAAAGCTTGTTTTTGGTCTGTACCAAAATAAAAAGGAGTATTGTTCCTTAAAAGATCACTTAAGGGTCTTGCAATGGCAGCATAATCCCTTATAAACTTCCTAAAAAATCCACTTAGACCCAGGAATGATTGAACATCTTTTGTTGTTTTGGGCTGTGGAAAACCCAAAACAGCGTTTGTTTTGGCTGTCGAGGGACGAATTGTACCTTTTTCTAAAATGTGCCCGAGAAAGTTGATTTTTCTTTGTAGAAAATTGCATTTTTTAAAGTTAAACTCAAATCCATAGTCGGAAGCTACTTTGAAGACTTGCTTGAGTTTTTCGACACCCTCTAACTCATTGATTGATGGGATGATCAAATCGTCTAAGTACAAGATCAGTGTATTAGTTTCTAAAAGTTCTCGAAAAACAATCTGTATGAATCTTTGAAAAGCAGACGGCGAGTTGCAAAGTCCAAACGGGACTTTATTAAATTGATACTGATTATCTGGTGTAATAAAGCTCGTATACTTGCGGCTTGCAGGATCAACGTCTACTTGGTAAAACGAATTTTTGAGATCTAAATTTGTGTACACGGTAGCCCCTTGTAGCCTGTCGAAGACGTCGTCTATAATAGGAATTGGAAATCGTTCTTTGATTACCACTTTATTCAAACGTCTGTAATCAATACACATGCGTGTTGAGCCATCTAGTTTTTTGCACAAAACTATTGGTGAGCAAAAGTCAGAAGTGCTTTCTGAAATAATTCCGTCGTTCAATAGTTGTTTGATTTGCCTGTTAACTTCCAATTTCTCGGTGATTGATAAACGGCGTGCCCGCTGAAAGATTGGCGTTTCATCCGATAAAAAAATCTTCATTTGAAAATTTGTACTTTTTATCTTATTTGGTTTATAAAATTTTACCATATTCGTAACAGTATCCCGCAAGTTATCGTCGTTAATGTGCAAGAAATCCGCTTCGTTTAAACTCACGCTATCCCCAATCGTAAACAGAAAAGGTAAACAGTCAACGTGTGCTGTTTGTTTACATTCTGGACCAGGAGCTTCTGGTTTTGAGTCTTTTCCTGCGTCTTCTGTTCTAACACAAACTTCGCCTACTTCATCAGGATCTTCCAATGACCGCTCGTCTATTCTCCTGGGAACATTAAGCCCCGCCTCCATCAACGAAGAGCCCGTGTTTTCCGTTGGGTTATCCTTTGTATGACCTTGACACGTGTCATTTTGCGTTTCAGGAATCGGAAGGATTTGCGAAGTATTTAAAATTTCGTTATTTCTTTCAGCTGGAAAAGTGATATATTCCTCCTTTTTTAAAGCAACATAGCATTTTTTTTCCGTGTGGATTTCGAATCGGTTTTCAATCGGAAGTGGGACTAGCGTTTTTATGTTTTCGTTTACATTAGGTGGTGTTATTGAGTTAGCACAAATAATATCAGAGGGTTCTGCAGTTACTGGAATTTGGATTTTGTTCTTTAAATGAGCTAGTTTTATTTTAGCATCTAACTGTGCAAGTTTAATTTTTTCGATTTCGTTTTGCTTTTCAAGCTTAATATTTTCGATTTCATTCTTAATTTTTTCGATTTCTTTTTGTTTTTCAAGCTTAATTTTGTCGATTTGCTTTTCATTAGCCTCTTGGGTTTTTCTATCCTCTACAACTGTTGTTATTAAATCTTTAACGAAATCTGGATCTTCAACGAAAATTTCACTTTTTTCAATTAAGTTTTTTAATTTTAGAATTGTGGCACCATCCGGTACAACGATATCTAACTCAGCGGCGACAAATACGAGATCTTGCTTTTTGATATTTTTAAACATAATTATAATAAGATGGATCCTACCTGCGTTTCTTGATTTTACTTCGCTTTTGGAGCTGTATCCGTTTTATGTTGTTGCTCTTTCGAAGAGTACTCGTTGCTTCTGGTTTCTGGTTCGTAGTAGTTGGTCGATGTGGAATAACTTTGCTGACTTCGTAGAACTTCGGCTTGACGGCTGAAGTGGGACTTGTTCGGCGAAGCGACAGTGTTGTGGTTACAGGTTCGAGTTGGCTCAGGATTCTGTATTCTTGCTGGCTATGTGGAATAACGATGTTAGCTTCGTTGAACTTCTGCTTGACGGCTGAAGTGGGACTTGTTCGGCGAAGCGACAGTGTTGTAGTTGTAGGTTCGATTTGGCTCAGGATTCTGGATTCTTGCTGGCTATGTGGAATAACGATGTTAGCTTCGTTGAACTTCTGCTTGACGGCTGAAGTGGGACTTGTTCGGCGAAGCGAGTGTTATGCAGTTGTATAATGACGACGCTGGTTGAAGAGTTTTCCTTTTATTTGTAGATTCCACTGGTGGTCGCTGACTGCTGCGATAATTCGTGAAGAGGATTTTGGTTTGACCTCTGGATGCGTAGAAGTAAAAAAATTTTCGTGAAGAGGATTTTGGTTTGACCTCTGGATGCGTGGAAGTGCAGTTTTTTAAATGTTGTATGATCGCGGGTAAAAAGCACGGCGAGACCCCATGTTGTATGGTCGCGGGTAAAAAGCAGGCTGAGCCCCCATGTTGTATGATGAAGGGGTAAAAGTGAAAGAGGCCAATTAAATGGACAGCAGGTTTATTCGTGCATTAGATAGAAATAGGTTCTTAAACCCAAACTAGGAGCGGCGACTTCCACGTCCGTTCACCTCCACTCCTTCGATCATTCTGTCTCTCTGGCGACGAAGTCGCCGCTAGGGGATTACATTAGCAGCGCCCTCTACATCACACTGGGGATAACATAAATGGTATATTTTACTTAGTAAATTTAATACTATTAAGAACAACTTGTCTTTATAAAATGTTAGATTTATTTTGCTGTCGATGAATGCCAAATTATTTTAAGAAGTTGTTATTTTTTTATTTTTTATTTGTAAATCGGTTTTGTTATCTTTTTAGTGTTGTGATTTTCTTATACATTAGACTCCTCGTGATGAAATGTTATTCAAACAAGCCACTGGCTCTTATTTATTGGCATTAATCAAATATTCCAAAAAGTCGTTAATTCTATTGTGCATTTGCACAAAAGGGCAGAAAAAAAGCTAAAGGTGTTGAATAGGACATTTCCTAGGAAAACTTTTGTTTGGAAGATTTTTTTTTTCTTGCAACATGTTTAATTTTAAGTTATATTTTAATATTTATACTTTAACTTAATTTTGCCATTACTTAAATATTAGCTTTAGAAAAAAATTCTGATTGCTTGATAAAAAACAAATTGCAGAACGTTCTATACTACATCTGTTCCAAAACAGATTGATATTGTTGAAAGTATTGCATATATTTTAATCAAATAAAAAAAAATTCTTATTAAATTTGTTGTCAGTTTTATTAAGTGTTTTTTAACACATTTGTCTTAATAAACTAGAAATAAATATCATTAGTTAATGGAATTCCATTGTTTTATTATTTTGACTTCAGTACAATTGCTGCGTGATTTTCGGGTAAAAGCAATATAGGATATTTATGCAGACTTGAGGAAGATTACCTTACGTTTACATTACATGATACAAGGTAAGAAGAAGTTGAATAACAATTTACAAACTTATTTCTGAAATATTTTCATCACATTGCAGAATGTTTGGTACAATTTTAAGTAACACACAAACAAAATGGTGATGAAGTTTCAAAATTGTTCAGCAAGTGTAGGTATTGGCATCACTAAAACATCGTTTCATCAACTAAAGTTTAAATAAAAAAAATTAACTCAGTGGCGCGACAGCCCGTGTGGACAAAGGCCTGCTGGGCCCAGCTCAGTTTTCTTGACTGTGGCATTTGTGTGTCACATAGCAGATGTTCCGGTCAGATGGTCATTCTGACGCCGAACCCCAGTGTTTAGTTCCCAAGCATGCATGGTCCTCCTCAATTTATTTATTTCAGGTATAAACAGCTAAGTCAACCTTGCCCAGTCCGCGAATCAAACCATGGACCTGTGGCATGCAGTGCGGTGCGCTAACCACTAATAATAATTTACTTGATACTTCATATCATGACCATTTTTTTCGTACAGCATATCGTGTAACTATCGTTTTTAGTATATAGACCGAATATCCGGCCGGATATCCGGTGAAATCCGTTTCGGATATCCGTATCCGGTAGACATGGTACCCCGGATATCCGAAATCCGGTATCCGGCAAAACTAACATCCGTTCCATCCCTAATACTTACACTATATGTCAAATGTAAGGTCCCGTCATGACAGTTCCTGGAAGTCGAAATTTTTGTTTATTTTGTCAACAGATGGCGCTGTAGATATTTGTGAGCAACTTTCCAGTGCTATTTAACCATCCTGTAGGTTGCTAGTCGTTGATATTTTGAGCTAAAGATTCATTTGTTGGTGAAAACGAATGACTTTTTATTTTATTTGAATAAAAACACTGATTTTCTTCCTCCATCTCATTGTTTTCTCTAAAACGTTCCTGAAGTTATACAAGATTTTCCTTTTATTGTGTCTATAAAATGTTGGACACATTTTGATGTTGAATAATTCATAAAATAATGAAGATATAAACAAACTTATGGCATTTATACATAGAATAACTCATATATATTTATTTGGTACTCTTTTTTGGTTTATAAATTCAAGTTTATCTTCATTATTTTATAAATTATTCAACATCAAAATGCGTCCAACATTTTATAGACACCCTGTATATCTTTTACAGTAATATAGTTTTTCCCATTATGTTATACAAAACAATCTATGAGCACTAAGCTGTTATTTAATTTATGGAGCATTGCTGTAGTTTTTCATTTAAACTAGACTTTAATGCTGGACCAAATAAAGCTTTCTTTCATGCTTTTCCAGTATAGGGTGATTAGAAAAAAAGTTATGTGACGCTTCTTTCAAAGTAAAGCAGAGCCTTCTCTATATTCTCTTTTTCCCTTAGGGGGTCATACTTTCAATGGCAGGCCTTTAAGGAAACGAGGCATCAATAACTGAGTCATATTTTAATCAATAGGATGAATCGAGTCAATTAGATAACAACTTTTCGATTTTGTGAAGAGATTAATTACACTGAGAAGATGGATGAACATTTGACCCCTAGGGAGTGAAAGATGTGTCAAATATAACATCACTTATCTATATATAAAAAAACTGAGCTGTCTGTAAGTCTGAATCTTATACAAATCCACAGTTTGGCACCTAGAGGTGCGAATTTTGGTACATAGAATCTTTAGTACTTGTAGATTGGAGAAAACAACTTTTAAATTCGATTAAAAGTTACTTTCAAAAAAATTTAATGACACGAGAAAAGAAATCTTGGAATGACAACGATATTTTTTTTATTTTACATGTTCTTTGCTGTGGCAAGCACTCAGCTCCTTATTCTCTTTTATTTTCTTATTCCCCACTGGGACCGTATCTGAGATGAAGTAGTAATGGCCGACCTCTCAGGCAAGCACTGCAAAGCTCATTTATGATCTCAGATCTAAGTTTACTCACAACGTACTTATTACAATCCAAATTAACCGAGTTTTACAAATCAACCATATCACCCGAGTTTTGTTTGTGCATCATAAACTGGCCTTTTCTCCAAGGGACAACTTTTTTTTCCCAAATCCTGTTCCTTACTAAAGTTTCTTAAGAACTGGGTTACAGGGAAGATATTTACGCCTTGATATCTCTCAATGGAATTCTAGTCTAATTTAAAATCATAAAAAGAAAAAAATTAGGTTAAATTGGAACAAAAACATGGAATAGAAGTTTACAACAGCAATTAAATAATCATAAAATAAGAATTTGTGAGGAGATTCAATGTAATCCCTCTCTCTTTCTTGATGTGGTAATTAATGCATACCAGCCAGCTTCGATTCCAGAATTTCTTTCAGCATTCATTGTAACTGAAACAACTCCAAGTCTCAAATTGCGTAGTAAATTTTCAGTAATCAAATCCACGCCGTTTTCATTGCAAGCCAACGACCTAACCACTAACTGCTGAGAAAAGCCTTTTGAAATGGAAAAATAATCAACCAAATGGATTCAGTATTTCCCAAGTATGATTTAAAATAACATTATAGGTCTGGTGCACTCAGGGATAAATATATTGTTCTAGTGGCAGCCACCCAGTTTGGTTTGGAACTTCCGACTCTCTATTTCTGCCACTTATAAAGTGCTTAACACAGTCATTTACGTATCGTAATTTTGAACATATAGAAGAATACGAGATTGAAATTTTCTAGTGCAAACCCCTCTCACCAATCCCTCCACGCCAACGAGAGAACATTGAGGATACGACAGATTCTACCATTAGGTACACACCGATATTTGGCGGACCGAACCAACACCTCCTATAATAAGAAAGCCTACTCACTGACTGAGTAACATCACCAGAGTAGTTCGTCGTACGTCAGAGTTATGCGCCAAAAATAGATCTTGATGAATCACAAGCTTGTAAAAGGTCGCCAAACACTATATCCTCATGAGACCCACAATTGTTTGAAACATGATTTAAAGCTAATTTTTATTTATAATATTCTTTTGGGTCTATGTAACGTACTTTTTAAAGTTATTGGGTTTCAACTATAAAGATGGGACAGAAAATGACTATCTCCTTAAGTTTGCAATTGAAATTTATTTGTTCAGATTTGAAATTTTATCATGAAAGGCCGTAAAACACTTTCGTGGGGACGTGATACATAAAAACTACTTGACAGTTAGTGCAAACAATTTTGTTCGCGCTGAACATCCAGACATCCGACAACGTGAGGAAAAAGTCTTAGTGTCCATTGCTGGCATGTGCTTCGCGCCAACTTTTCGTGACGCCTCCACTGGCAGAGGAACTGTTTTTTGCCGTTTCTGTACAGGCTCTACTTCGTAGCAATCGGGCCGACCAAACGGTATAGTGGTTAGCGTGCTAGCTTCTAAACAGCGAGGTTGCGGGTTCGAGTCCCGTGTAAGGCATGGGTGTTTGTAAATGCATGTTGGCTTGTCAAATGACGAAATGTTTCGGCGCATTATAGCCCTCATGTTGCTGACGGCGCCAGATAATCTGAAAACAACCAATCGTCACAATCGGTGAAACTATCATCAGCTGTAGGACTGAATTCGGCTATTTCATGCAAAGAAAAATAATGCGCCCAAAATCCGATGTGCATTTAAATGTACGCGCAGGAGGATATCGCAAACTCGTAAAAATATCCTTTTTTTCTAAATGGCACCCAGTACAGAAGAAGTTCGTAGACCAAGTCGAACTACCTTTAATGACTTCATTTTTAAAAGTAGTAACACTCACAGAGGCTTTCTACATAGGAGGGGTGTTGACCACAATGCTCCGATCATGAGGCCGATACCACTATACTAAACTTCAACTTAACTAGACATCACATAGACGGTAGATCGTCACAGTGCTCATAGGTATTTAATCCATTTTGGCGGAGTGAAGACACAATTCTCGCCAAACCTTAGAGCCTTTTGTTCTGTTGTGGTTTGGCGAACATTATGCTTTCACTCCGCCAAAATGGATTAAATACCCATGAGCACTGTGACGATCTATCGTCTAAGTGATGTCTAGTTAAGTTGAAGTTTAGTATAGAGCTAGGCTATCCAGTTGCATTGAGTGTTGTGTCTTTGCAGCCGACGTCGGTCACATGGTGATGCTGGACTTTCGGGACTTGTTCCACCTGGAGAGCAGTGGGACTTGCGAGTACGACCGACTGGAGGTGAGGGACGGCGCGTACGGCTACTCCCCCCTCCTCGGCCAGTTCTGCGGGACCGAGTTCCCCTCCAAGATCTACTCCTCCAAGCGGTACATGTGGTTGCAGTTCTCCTCCGATGAATCCATTGAGTACGAAGGATTCAGGGCGGTCTACGACTACGTCCCAATCCCTAACCAGGGTGAGTACGCACTGGAGAGGGAATGTTATCTTGTAGACTGAGAGGCAATTTTTGCACCCCATCGAACATCATTCTGAATTTTTTTTTTTTATAGAAATTGGAGAAAAGTGAGTAGATTACGAATCCACTGGTCTGCCGTGGCAAAAATGGCCGAAACGGGTCAAAAATCGAATTTTAACAATTTGAACTAAATCCAATTGCCAAATGCGCCATAACTTGCCAAATAATGAGCATTTTTTTATTTTTTATATTTGGTAACCCTCACTCTTTAATTTTCAATAAAGAAGGTTGCAGACGATTCGGATGTGTGGCTACGGTTTACTTGCATCTTTCACAAATGAGCTAAGCCAACCAAACGGTATAGTGGTTAGCGAGCTAGCTTCTAGACCGCAAGGTTGCGGGTTCCGAGTCCCGTATTAGGCATGGATGTTTGTAAATGTATGTTGACTTATCTAATGACGAATGTTTTGGCGCATTATAGCCCTCGTGATGATGACGGAGCCAGATAATCTGAAAACAACCAACCACAAATGAACTAAATTGGCAAGAAACATTACCGTCACTGATGACGTAACTGATGTTGCCTATTTGGCTTACTTTTAAAATATACAAGTTTTCCGAGCCAGAGATCAGAAATCGTTTGCACTTTTTCTCATTGAAAATCGAAATGCAGTGGGTTGCCAGACGAAAAAGTTTATTCTCTTTTTGGCAAGTTATGACATATTTAGCAATCGGATTTTAGTTCAACTCATTTCAAGTCGATTTTTGATTAGTTTCGGTCATATTTGCCGCGGCAGACCAGTGGATTCGTAATCTACTAACTTTTCTCCAGTTTCTATAAAAAATTCAGAATGATGTTCGATGAGGTCCAAAAAAATTGCAGTCGCCTCTCGGACTATTAACATTTATTTAACACATAATCAAAAATCATGTGGTGCTTGAGAGGCGCCGCTCGAGCGGAAAGGGTTAACTTCTACTAAGAGTGCAAACACAAATTTTACCAGCTTTCTATTTTTTTTTTTCCAATTGAAATATTATAACACTTCTCTTAAAATACACTAATTTGTTTGAAATAAATAAAGGAAATATAACAATATACTTGTCTTTAAAGCTCAGTCTATTATGAGTCGAGCGATTAGATTAACACTGATTTAAGTTTAATTATCTGAGGTTAAGAACTACTTCAACCGGCATTAAGACAGTTTTGTTAACTAATCTTCAGTGTAGGACTTCTGATAGGAGACATCTCAAGTGGATGTCCTAGTAAGGATCATTCCCTATACTCGCTATGTTACAATCTTCTAACCCAGTGCATTTAGAAACTACTTTGTATAACCACCTTGGTCTTTGGTGAGTAGGTACAAAAATTATCACTGAATGAAATGACATAAATTAAAAACTCAAAAATAGCGTCTACTATGTTTTATTTTATATTTCAAATCCTTACGTCAAGGCATATGGCGTGGCTCCGCCTGGTTTTGTATTTTGCTATTTTAATTTTCATTTGTGATAGATAAACATTAAATGAAAACATTTTATGTCATTTCCTTCAGTGATCTTTTATGTACCGACTCACCAAATGTCAAGGTGGTTAGAGAAAGTAGTTTCTAAATGCACTGGGCTAGAAGATTGTAACATAGCGAGTATAGGGAATGATCCTTAGTAGGTGTTCCTCTTAATCTTTTCTTATGGACTTACGATCCTCAACACAAACCAAGCTGCTGAGATTACGTCCATGTTAATTATAACTCACTTATTTAATTGAAATAATATAATTTTCATAACCCTTTCATAACAACTAGACTTTTATTTTCCACAAAAAAAAAAAAAAAAAAAAAAAAAAAAAAAAAAAAAAAATAGTGGTTTTAAAGATTCTCTCTCTCTCAAAAAAAAAAAAAAAAAAAAAAAAAAAGTTTAAACATCACATAGTGTAAAGAATATTTTAAAATGAGATATAAAGAAATTAAAGCGCGCTAAGAAAATTAAGAATTAATTGAGCTCCACGTTCCAGAAAGTGCGAAAGTTTCTCTTCCAGAATGAAATCTTGAAAAACTGTTTGCATCTTTGTTTTTTGATTTATTTCGTCTGACATTTTTATTTTTCAGGGCAAAATGGACCTGACAATGAGAAAGGTGAGTTCCTCTTCATTCCACTTTCTTTCTATTTCAATCTTATTTTTTCATACTTCTTAATTATGAGGTACTAATTCTTTAATTATATTTCTTCTTTTTATTATTGTTGTGTTTCGTAAATAATTCCAAACTTTAAATCCATCTTTTAATGTAAACAATAGCCGGAGGGGCGACTGTAAGTTTTGATACCACATCGAACATCATACGGAATTTTTATATTTTCTTTTAGAAAGTAGAGGAATGTTAGTAGATCATAAATCCACTGGTCTGCCTGGGTAAAAATAGCCGAAACTATTTAAAAATCGACTTTGAATCAGTTGAACTAAATCCGATTGCAAAATGTTTGACCTTATTTTTTTATTTTTTTTTATTTAAATAGATACAAATGATGCTTCATAAGAAAGCCCAAATATTCGCTTTTTTTTTTTTTTTTTTTTTTTTTTTTTTTGACACCAAAGCAGTGTTCTATGATAATTAGGGAAAAAATTATGTGCAAATTTGTAAGGCAAGAAATGCAAATTTTTGACCTTTTGGCCCATTTTGGAAGCCTCGTATTTCAGAAGCCAAACTATATTCAAACCTAATATTAGCCATTTTTTCTTTTCTCTATGAATCCAACAAGTGAGTAAAACTTCATTAAATTCTGAAGAGATCAGGTTGGGAGCCGTGTTGATTTGACATTTGAGGTCGGCGACATTTCGATACGACGATATTTTATCGATATTTTTTTTTTTAAATATCGATAGTAAAAATATCGATACAAATCGGTGATATATCGGTGTTTTAAAACATTTTTAGTTTGTTGATGATGGTTTGTATTTCTGTTTTTTTTTTTTTTATTTGCTTTGTTCCCTTTTCAAAAACTTGAAAACTAAAGTTTGGACTTGGCTGAGAGACAGTCAAAATGGCGCCCTAACCAAAAAGAAAACATAATGTAATGGAAAGATAAGATCATTTATTAGTAGTCATTAACATAGTGCCGTTTCTGTTGCCAACGTGGGCCTGGAATTTTCATCTAATTTTAAATATTAAAAACATCTCTATCAGCAAAATATGCGGTCTACTTTTCAAAATTTCTTCTTTAAGAATAAATGTGAATTTATGCATTGACATCCGAATGTATTTTATTTATTCTGATTGATAATATAATTTATATACTAAAACAATTTTTATAATTTATATACTAAAATAATTTTTATAATTTATTAAAACAATTTTTTAATTTATTTATTAAAATATGTTTTATAACTTATTTATTAAAACAACTTTTATAATTTATATATTTAAATAATTTTTATAATTTATTTATTAAAACAATTTTGGCATGAATTCATGAAAAGTTGAAATTTGCCCAGAAAAACTTCGTTTCTGGCAAAATTGAAAATCAAATAAAAAAAAAATCATATATCGATATTTAATCGATATTTTTTCTATGCAGCGATATAGTATCGATATTTATTTTGATCGATATTTCCGACCTCTATTTGACATGGAATGACCTTATACGTAAATTTTGACAATTATTCATTACGTGAAGTTGGGTTAAATTAATATAACCAACTTTGATGAGAATTTAGCTATTTTTGACGAAAAATTACCTGTTTAGTTCCTATGTCTGTTGTTTTTTTTAGTTAGTGGCATTTTCAATAAATTTAACATTCATTACTTTAACAGTATCGTATTTAAAACGGGAACTTTGGAACGTGCAAAATGGAACGAGCCATGAATAGGCAAAATCTATCTTTTCTAACATGAATAGATAGCACTCGTAAATACTATTGTGTGTTTCTTCCAGAGTGCTCGTACCACAAGACTGGATCGTCTGGAATAATCCGGAAATCCGAAATTGGGCACCTGTGGCACAAATACAGACAGGATGACACCATAGAATGCATGTGGACCATTGAAACAGACGCAGGAAAAAAGGTACTTCATTATATATAAAAACCACGTTGCTTTGTCCCTCATTTTATTCAATCATTGAAGTTTTGTTATTAATAATTAATTGGTATAATTAACTAGGGGGTTCCGCCCCCTACTCGCTAACGCTCACTAACCTCCTGGATTGCTATGCAATCCCCTTGGTTCACTTTGTTCGCCTCAAAGTAAGGCAATTAAAATATGCCCCCCCAAAAAAAAAGATATTTCGGATGCATAATCAAGAAAATCCTTGCAAAGTGGTATTGTGCTGTGGTATTGTGTGTGTGAAACTGAAAACGTTTTATTATTTATGAAGAACTACGATACCTGACACGTCATTATCTTACAGCTTATGTCGAGACGCGTTAAGCAGGGACAGTATTCTTTATTTTATTGATTTTCAATTCGTAACAGCTGAATTTGCTCTAATTAGAAATGAATATAGGTTCAGATTTACAATACGATGCCTCTTGGCGACTTTTTGAAAGTTGAATATTTGACGCTGAATGCAACCCGGCGACTTGGTTTTCCGGCAACCCCAGTGGCCGTTTAGATTTGGTAACACGGCGTTTTGAGGCCATTTTGGATTGGGCGACACAGCCATTTGACTTCATATTCAATTTGGCGGCTTATTTTAAAAGTCTCCAAGACGCAACATACCGTAAATCATAACCTGAGTGAATATATTATTATAAAAAGTTAAATTCCAGTTTATCTGGAATGATGAAGCTCTTATTCAATCTATTGGGAATTTTCAGCATAGAAACCTTAACATTCTTAAGGGAAAATTCCGTGCTCAGCTTTTATATCCGGACACATAAAATACTTTATGGTTATTTGACAAATCTAAACAAATCTGGCTTGTTTTAAATGTATACGAAATAAATTTTTGCAGTCGAAATTCCTATCCACAGCACCCGGAACGGTTAGAATGTCCTTTACGGTCCCCACTTTTTATTTGGATAACCCGGTACCAGTGTAGTTCCATTCTAAATTGGAATCCATTTTTGAAAACCTGTCTCGATTCAACTTGGCGGAAAAATTGGAGAAAAAAAAAAAGAAGAAAAAAATGAGTACCATAAAATACTTTCTACTGACCTCCGGATAATTTTTCCAAAAAGTCTTGTTTATCCAGAATTCTAATCCAAAAGATTACACATCTTGAATCGATTTATTCTAGCATCATCTTAAATATTAAATCAATTCGTTTTAAATAGGCAATAATTCGTATCACTATAATAAGAAAAACAAAATGTAGTGGTTGCGTGACACTAGCCGACGTGTCACGAGCGCATCGGGGTAAAATGGTACCACTAGCGCACAAACACCTGTTTATAAGGGGAAGGAAATCCGCTACTAGGTAACATGGTACCAGAAGCGCACAAACTCTAGTTTCCCAGGGGCTCACTTCTTCATTTTACAGGAGCGAACAAAAACAGATTTATTCAACTAAGTAAACGATAGGTTTTCTTTATTTTAAAGAGACAAATCTCCAAAACTGTATTTTTTTGCGGCTAAATTTGTTATTCAGTGTATGCAGTACATATTAATAGAACTTAATATAACAAAATACGCATTTTTATGTTTTTATTAGATACTAGGTTTTTAAATTGGAGAGCCGATTCATATTTCTTATGATGAAAACGTTCTGTTTAAATTAAAAGTTTCATTCCGTTGCACTTTTGAGGCTTATTTTAAATTCTGATAAGTTTTTGGTTTTCATATGTTTAGTTTGATTGCTTTATTTAGAGTTCCTCATTTCCACTGTGTTCTGTATTGTTGTAAATTTTTTACATTTGCCAATAAAATGGCCTGCACGTTTGCAGTTTTACATGAATGCTTATCTTTTAATACAAATAGAATGTGACATTTTTATACTTATCATCCCCATTGTTTTTAATTTTAAGTTCACCACCTCACATATCTATTTTATATCAAATGGAACATATCCATTTTATACAAAACGGATATGTAAGATGGTGTATGGACATATCCATTTATATTAAAGGCATATCATAAGTTTGATGGAAACATTGAAAAAATAAGAATATCCAACGGATGAAATTTGGTTTCGAAAATATTTATAGTAACTTTAAAAAAAAAAATGCATTGGTTATACCTTAACGAGTTTTTACGCGAATGTTTTTAAGTTGTTGTAACCTTCTTCTTTCTTGCTTATTTTGAGGCTAAATTTAGCTTTGAATACTAGCGAAAATGCTTCTTATTTGTAAGTATGCGTAGATTCAAAATCAGAGACCTTTTTGAATTGTGTCTGAAAGAATGTTCTAATAATGATAAATCCAACGCAATTTTTAATCACATATGTAAAACTGTTGGGGAAATAATAAATTTTTCGACTGAGAATGATATAAAACAAAATTAGACGCGTGTACAGTCATTTTAGAAGTTTCAAACAAGTTTAATTAATTTATCCACATATGGGCATCCAAGCATTCCGTTTTACAAAAAATCAAGCAGATCGAAAAGGTGAGATGCGGTTCAGTTATTGAATGAAAAAAAAAAAAAAAAATGCGATTCTTCTATAATTATACAAATTGCTATTATGGCGACACGCAAAAAAGGCTATTATTATTTGGCAGCAATTTTGAAAAGAAGTCAACTTAAGTCCATCACCGCCAGCTAAAATGAAGAAAATAAATTTTTGTAACAGCGTGCAAAAAATTAAACTTTTTAATCATTTGGAATCAAAAATAGTGGCGAAAGTATCACTTTTTCGAGAGGAATGCGGGAAAGTAACTTTTTCGCACTAGTATGAAAATGAAATTTCTCGCACGCCTAGTGCGCAAATAACTTATAGTCTTGCCATTGGAATGACATATTTTCAGAAGAAATTCCTTGACACGAATTGGCAACATTAATAAATATATATATTAAAAATATTTTTTGTCAGTAATTATAAAAAATATTGAATGCAACACATAGGAAGAAGGTTCATCGTTGCACAAAATCGAGCTCGCTTCGTTCACTGAAAAGTTCATTAACACATAAGCACAGGCTTACTTCACACGTTAAAAAGTTCATTGCTATGCAAGCATAGGCTCGCTTCGCTCGCTTAGAGGTTCATTGCTGCGTAAGCATAAGCTCGCTTCACTCATTAAAATCTAATTGCTACGTAAAGCCTTAATTAATAAAGAAACAAAAAATCTCCGTTAATATCCCGTTAATACAATACCCCTTTAAGATTATTTTAACACTTGTTTGTGGAAAGCAAAATTGGAAGGCCAAAAGTACTTATTTAGAAACTTTCAGAGCTTTAGGCCTATAAAAATTGCTTTTTGTGAAAATATGAATTAAAAAACAAATTAAAATGTTAACCTTCTTTTTATCAAAAGTCCAATTAGAAGGCCAAAACAAGTTGTATTGAAAATTTCAGAACTGTAACCCATTTCGAAATAGTTTTGTGAAATATATGTTAAAGTTAAAAAAAAGAAAATAATTAAAAAACAAATAAAATTTTAAAGTTCTGTTTTTCAAAAGTCTAATTAGAAGGCCAAAATTACTTATGTTGAAAATTTCAGAGCTGTAGCCCAATTAGAAATTGTTTTGTAAAATATTTATTAATTAATTACAAAAAATTAGTTAAAAAAGAACTAAATAAAATTTAAAATTCTGTTTTTCGATAGTTTAATTAGAAGACCAAAACTACTTATTTTGAAAATTTCAGAGCTGTAGCCCAGTTAGAAATTGTTTTGTAAAATATTTATTAATTAATTAAAAAAATTAACTAAAAAAGAACTAAATAAAAATTTGAAATTCTTTTTTCAAAAGTCTAATTAGAAGGCCAAAATTAGTTATGCGGAAAATTTCAGAGCTGGTAGCTCTATTAGAAATCGTTTTGTAATATATATATTAATTAATTAAAAAAATTAATTTAAAAATAACTAATTAAAATTTAAACATTTTGATTTTCAAAAGTCCAATTAGAAGGCTATAGCTACTTATGTTGAAAATTTCAGAGCTGTCTCTCTATTTTAAGTCACTTTGTAAAAAAAAATTAATTCAAAAAGAGCTAATTAAAATTTTAACATTTTGTTTGACATAAGTAAAATTAGGAGGCCTAAACTTCTTATGTTGAAAATTTCAGAACTCTACTCCAATTTTAAGTAGGTTTCTATAGATCCACAGACAGACACACAGCTTGTTTTATTATTATAGATAACCAACACATTATAAAACACCTTATAAGCACATTTGTTATAAACTGTGTATTTTTTCAAACTTTTTATTTAAAAACTTATAATTAAATAAATATTGAAGCCAGATCCCCAATTCTTCATGTCTCGCACATCCGTTCTAATAACATCCTAATTAGTCATTTTAATTGCAATTAGCTAATTTAAAAATTAACGGAAGAATAAAGTTTACGTTTAAAACTGCATCATTTTTAATTTTGAAGTACTGTTAAGAAGTTTGAAATTAATAACATAAAAATTAAAGAATGGAGATCCTACCCTCTGCACATAAACTAGCAGTTTGTGGGGTTATGTGTTTTCATTATCATGGAAAAAAATTAGATTAAAATATTCAATACAATTAGAAAAGTGCATCTAACCAAAAGTTACCATGTAATAATTTTAAAATTCTAAGTCTCAAATATAGGCTCATTACATACATTACATATGAAATAAAAATAAAAATTAGAAGTGTAATATTCATAACAAATATGTTATTATTGACTATGTCAAAAAATTAATTAAAAATATCGCATCTTTAATAATTTAGGGCACTTTTTATGACTGATTTCGTTGTTCAGGGCTTTTGTCTCCCCAATCCCTTTTTAAACCCTTACTGTTGGTTATCAGAAATCGAGATAGATTTCTTATTCTACACTTACCCTTGTGCGAGTTGATACGAAATTTCTAATTTATAACCGTACTGGAGTTGCGATATTAGGATACTTAACATTTTTAACGTTTAACCCCTTTTCTTCCCCTTAAGGGGACTTGGTACCCCTTATTTTCACAAAAAACAATAAAAATATCAGTTTTCTATTTTGTGGGGGAGTTTTTATAATCTTTGAAGCCTTCTCTTTATTCTGGCAAGTTTTTGAATTGATTCGATAACGGCAATTGCGCAGAAAACTGTATTCTTATGGAGAATTTAGCATTGTTGCAATAGCTCCTTTGATGTTACGAACGCATTTTTCTCAGTTAGGGATTTTTGAAATAACCACCTTACTCAAAATGCTAAGACTTCAGAAAATATGAATGAAATGGCTTGAATTTTTTTTTGTGTCATTCTTAGTATCCATTTGACAAAAATAGGCATGAATGTTCGAATAAAATAAAAACTTTTTTTTTTTTTTACAAATTTAAATATTGAAAATTTTACCTTTAGGTACAGTATTTATCGTTTTTCTTGTAAACTATTTTACTTATTCTAAATCTTATGCTTTAAAAGTTAGAGTATATTACTAAGAATTTTTTTTTTTTTTTATATAAATCAGGAAAAAATATCGAAAAATGAAAAAGAAGATACAATTTGATATTTGATGAATTTTTTTTAAAAAATTTAAAATTTTGAAAATTAAGTTCACTATGTGAACTATTTTTTTTTTTTTTTTTTTTTACTTAGTAATACTTCCAACTATGCAAACTTTACAATAAAGAATTTGAAAGTTACCAAGTCACCTTAAAGGTTATTCAAAATTAAATATCTTGCTTCGATATATTTGTCCTTGTTTACATTTGTACTTAATATCTAAATTGAGTTATGTTAGAAGGCAGGAGAATGAATGTTGTGCCTGTCAGCGAAGGCATTTTCTTTTATACTTATTGATCAGCTCTATTTAGTTATCACTTTATTGAATCAATATATTTTGGTAATTAAATCAGTTTATCGATTTGCATTTGCTTGTAGATTCAAAGCTACTCGTATAATGTCACAGTATCGTGTTTATTCTATTGCTGCAGTTTCTTTGGTTGATACACTGTTCAAAATAACACAAATTTCTGTTGATATTTGTCTTATTAGTGTATAAACAGGAGAACATTCTATTTTTACTATATAAGATAATCATTGTTATTTCAATCACTTTATTTTTCAAATACCATAACTGTAAAATGCTTAATTTCGCGACTGCTAAAACATAAAACTTCTCAACTCTCATAGTAAACAATTCCCGCTGTAAACCTTCGGTGAAACTTAATTTTTTTTAAAAGATTCTCTTGCAAAAACACGAGTAGTTAAATACTCCGAGACTTCTGCGACGACATTTTATAACATCCCAAATCTAATCCTTGATATTGACTGAATTATTGCAATTAAAACGAAACTTGAGCTACACCCTATTTTGACATGCGTTTTTATTATAAAATAAGAACAATTTCCAAAATTAATCCATGAAATTATTCAAAGAGACTTAAGTGAAATCAACATTTTTAACATAAATACTAACTGTTCTAACACATTAATAGAGTGAATGCATATAGATAGACATGAATTAAAAAAAAAAAAAAAAAAAAACTAATTCGTTAACAATTCACAAAAATCCTTCGCACACCAGCAATTTGTTTCATGTTTTTCATACACAAAAATTTTTAAATAAATTTCAGTTCAATCAATACTTTTAATATTAGATACAGCCTATGCAAACATAGTAATAGAATAAAGGTATTTGACAGACACTAATTTTAACTACTTTAATCTGTTAATAATTCACAAAAATCCTTCACACACGTGCAATTTATTTCATGTTTTTCATACACAAAATTTTTTAAATAAATTTCAGTTCAATCAATACTTTTAATATTAGATACAGCCTATGCAAACATAGTAATAGAATAAAGGTATTTGACAGACACTAATTTTAACTACTTTAATCTGTTAATAATTCACAAAAATCCTTCACACACGTGCAATTTATTTCATGTTTTTCATACACAAAATTTTTTAAATAAATTTCAGTTCAATCAATACTTTTAATATTAGATACAGCCTATGCAAACATATTAATAGAATAAAGGTATTTGACAGACACTAATTTTAACTACTTTAATCTGTTAATAATTCACAAAAATCCTTCACACACGTGCAATTTGTTTCATGTTTTTCATACACAAAATTTTTTTAATAAATTTCAGTTCAATCAATACTTTTAATATTAGATACAGCCTATGCAAACATATTAATAGAATAAAGGTATTTGACAGACACTAATTTTAACTACTTTAATCTGTTAATAATTCACAAAAATCCTTCACACACGTGCAATTTATTTCATGTTTTTCATACACAAAATTTTTTAAATAAATTTCAGTTCAATCAATACTTTTAATATTAGATACAGCCTATGCAAACATATTAATAGAATAAAGGTATTTGACAGACACTAATTTTAACTACTTTAATCTGTTAATAATTCACAAAAATCCTTCACACACGTGCAATTTATTTCATGTTTTTCATACACAAAATTTTTTAAATAAATTTCAGTTCAATCAATACTTTTAATATTAGATACAGCCTATGCAAACATATTAATAGAATAAAGGTATTTGACAGACACTAATTTTAACTACTTTAATCTGTTAATAATTCACAAAAATCCTTCACACACGTGCAATTTATTTCATGTTTTTCATACACAAAATTTTTTAAATAAATTTCAGTTCAATCAATACTTTTAATATTAGATACAGCCTATGCAAACATATTAATAGAATAAAGGTATTTGACAGACACTAATTTTAACTACTTTAATCTGTTAATAATTCACAAAAATCCTTCACACACGTGCAATTTGTTTCATGTTTTTCATACACAAAATTTTTTTAATAAATTTCAGTTCAATCAATACTTTTAATATTAGATACAGCCTATGCAAACATATTAATAGAATAAAGGTATTTGACAGACACTAATTTTAACTACTTTAATCTGTTAATAATTCACAAAAATCCTTCACACACGTGCAATTTATTTCATGTTTTTCATACACAAAATTTTTTAAATAAATTTCAGTTCAATCAATACTTTTAATATTAGATACAGCCTATGCAAACATATTAATAGAATAAAGATATTTGACAGACACTAATTTTAACTACTTTAATCTGTTAATAATTCACAAAAATCCTTCACACACGTGCAATTTATTTCATGTTTTTCATACACAAAATTTTTTAAATAAATTTCAGTTCAATCAATACTTTTAATATTAGATACAGCCTATGCAAACATATTAATAGAATAAAGGTATTTGACAGACACTAATTTTAACTACTTTAATCTGTTAATAATTCACAAAAATCCTTCACACACGTGCAATTTATTTCATGTTTTTCATACACAAAATTTTTTAAATAAATTTCAGTTCAATCAATACTTTTAATATTAGATACAGCCTATGCAAACATATTAATAGAATAAAGGTATTTGACAGACACTAACTTTAACTACTTTAATCTGTTAATAATTCACAAAAATCCTTCACACACGTGCAATTTATTTCATGTTTTTCATACACAAAATTTTTTAAATAAATTTCAGTTCAATCAATACTTTTAATATTAGATACAGCCTATGCAAACATATTAATAGAATAAAGATATTTGACAGACACTAATTTTAACTACTTTAATCTGTTAATAATTCACAAAAATCCTTCACACACGTGCAATTTATTTCATGTTTTTCATACACAAAATTTTTTAAATAAATTTCAGTTCAATCAATACTTTTAATATTAGATACAGCCTATGCAAACATATTAATAGAATAAAGGTATTTGACAGACACTAATTTTAACTACTTTAATCTGTTAATAATTCACAAAAATCCTTCACACACGTGCAATTTATTTCATGTTTTTCACACACAAAATATTTAAATAAATTGGCTTAGTACAATCAACATTTTTAATATTAGATACGGCCTATACAAACATATCAATAGAATAAATGCATTTGACAGACAGCAATTGTAATTCATTGATAATTCACAAGAGTCCTTCACACACACACACACAACCAACTTCTTCTATTGCATTTATTTTGTGATGTAGTCCATATTCCTTAAGTACATATATCTTGTAAGAAAGAGTAAAAGGAAACAGTATTTTGTTGTTTTTTTGGAGCACCCAATCCGCTGAATTCGAAAGGGGGCAATCTTCTTCAATGGATTTGGGTCACGTGTCAAGTTGGCGAAAATAAAAATCAAAACACTCCGCGAGTGGATTTATTCTTTCATATTGAATCGGCGCAATTTATGTCTTACACGGAGGGGTTCCTGAAAGTTCCGACATTTCTTGGTGTCCACTCAGGACTACTTCGGGATTTGTTGGAAGGAATGGAAAATAATAGCCAATATACTCAAGTAAAACTAAATCATACATTTTTCTTAAAATAAAACGAATTGGAGTGATTTTTCCATATAAAAAAATCGCTTGTACATCAAGTCTATAAAACAATCTCTGGATAAATAATGTTATGAAGTTTTCACGGAGGATTTTTATTATATAAATTTTATATTTTATACTAAAAAATTAATTAAAAAATAACTAATTAAAATTTTAACATTCTGTTTGTGATGTATACAGTTAGAAGGCCAAAAGTACTTATATTGAAATTTTCAGAGCTGTAGCCCTATTAGTAGTCGTTTTGTAAAATGTTTATTATTAATTAAAAAAATCAATTAAAAAAGAACAAAATAAAAATTTAAAATTCTGTTTTTTAAAAGTCCGATTAAAAGGCCAAAATTACTTATGCTAAAAATTTCAGAGCTGTAGCCCTATTAGATATCATTTTGTAACATATTTATTAATTAATTAAAAATGAACTAATTAAAATTTCAACATTCTGTTTATGATGCATAAAATTAGAAGGCCAAAACTACTAATGCTGAACATTTCAGAGCTCTACTTAAATTTTAAGTAGGTTTCTATAGATCCACAGAGCCACAGACAGACACACAGCTTGTTTTATAGATTATAGATAAATAGCCAGTTTGGAGATTTTTTTTTTTTTTTTTTGCAATAATTCTTGTATGGGTCTTAAAAAAATCGCCAAAATGGTGAATTTGGTGATACACTTTACGATAATCCATATATTATCCTTTATGATAAGCGATACTGAGGGGAGAAGAAAAAACAATCGTTGATGAGGTATGCTCAAGAAAAGAGAATGTGATGTTTAGAATACCTTAAGAGGCATTACCACAGCGATTTTTATCAAAATCGTTAGAGCCGTTTTATAGCAATCGTTGAAAACATGATTTTTTCAATGGCAGCTACCTTATGCGCATGCGTGATTTTGACGAAAACCTTAATGGTAGGTCCCATGTCCGCCACTAACCCTCTTGCCAGATTTGGACATCGTAGGTCAATTTGGTCGGTAATTATGCTGACTGCATACACAGACAGATATTTTTTCTAGGTCACTTTTTTGAAATCAGGATGTTCCAAAACATGGAGAAATGCAAACAATTCGATTTTTTTTTTTTTTTTTGACCGAATGCTATACTTTCATTACATTATGTATGGATACATATGGGTAATTGAATTTAAAAATGGGAATTCTTTATCAGACGAGATATTCATTTGGCATATTGCATGCCTGTGTAGATTCTTTAATTTTATCTGGCAATGTTAACCGCAGACGACTTCGCATAAGTTTATCACTACATTTTTATAGTAAAAAAGCTAAGAAAAAAAAAAAAAAAAAGATTGATAATCATAAAAGTGATCTAACCTCAATCAGATATTACTTTAATTCCAGTATCTTGTATCGTCCCCATTTCAAGGAATCAAGTTAACATTTTTTTTTTTTTTTTTTTTTAAATTTTCACTTCAAAGTAAAACTGTAATTAACAATTTATATAATTGCTATGCTTTCGATGTCCTAGTCTTATCGAAGGCAAACAAATATACTTAACTCTTTATCAGCGCCTTTAAATTAATTAACTTTTTTTTTTTTTTTTCTCAATATATTCTCAAAGCAAAGTTAACGAATCTTTTCCATTCATTTCAAAGTTTTTGTGGAAATGATCAGATAAAGCCTTAAATAAATGAATTGATTAAAATTATCTTGAAATCTGAATTTTGTCAAGTGAACAAAATAAACATGGAAAATAAATTTAGTCGAGTATTTAGGAACATGAGATCAAAATAAATTAGGCATCTTAAAGAAAAGTATTTACTTTTTGAGAAAATAATCTAAACACATATACTTAGAGAATAGAATGATTATTTCGTTTGAAAAGCGATCTTATATAAAGAAATTTAATGGCTTCTCGTTGAAGCTTGTTAGCTAGAAAATGGATTTGGTAGCAATGTATTATTTATAAGATCAAACGAATAAGGTAACATGTGAACAGATAGGAAACATTCTCGGAAATAACAAAAATTAATGACTTCCTAGAATTTAATTCCAGTGAATAACAAATCAATACCATTTCAAGACATTATTTCTAGTTTGGAGTAAAAAAAAAAAAAATTGCAGAGAAACTATTTATTCCTACAGTACGTGATTTTTTTATTTTTTATTTTTTCCTTGGTAGCAATATGAAGAGAGAAAAATATTCTAAAAAATCTAAACATTGTTCCTTTTAATTAATTCGATTGTTTTTAATTGTTGCTACTTAGAAACAGCATCAATAAATGTTATAATAAGCATATACATTATAATAGGCATTAAAGAATTACAACGTAATAATTATTTTTATCTGTCGTGTAAATTGACTACCCTCAAAAAAAGTTTTTAATTAAAATATGTCCAGCACATACACAAAAAATCAGGATTTGAAACTTCAAAATTTTTTACTTTCAATTACCCATTTATTAATAAAGGATAATGAAAAGCATTAATTTCATTAAAAAAAAAAATTCCATCTCTAAATGTTTTGAAACATTCTGAGTTCAAAAAGCGGTCTAGAAAGAATGCCTGTCTGGATGTATTGTTGCGTGGATGGGTTCGAAAGATTTTAAGCCAAAGCAGATCAAAACTTGCAGAAATTTATTCCCATATAACTCTTCGCAGATTCTTTTACAACTCCAGAACTGCCCGTTCTAATAGACACAATACAGCTCTTTACACAATAATGGGGCTCAAACAGCAGTTAAAAACTAGATACACAACTGCTAAAATCGACCCAAAAGACAATGCAATACAGTTCGCTTTTCGAACTACTCTGAATGCTCACTGAGAGACTAGATAACTCAACTCACGGCTGGCCTTATATAGGAAAGTCAATCCTTCGTGAATCTTCCAGAGATAGAAATTTGGAGAACTTTCCAGATCGTAGTCGAAAAGCCCTATACAAGTACATGGGGACCGAAAAGGTCACCAAACGGTTGCCAAGTTTGGCGATATCTCGCCAAATTTATCGACTAAAATTAGTCGCCAAAACCGTCGCCAACTTGACGAGATTGCCATTAACCGTAATGTTAAATGGCATGCTCCTTGTAAAACTCATTTTCCAGCATGATCCCTGTAGAACTCGTTTTCAAGCAATAAGAGACGCATTGCAGGAAAGCGAAGACAAAGTCTTGCATTGCCTTATTCGAAATGTACATAATTTTTCTTTTTTACATAATTAATACTACGAAATATTTACAAATATACAGAAATTCGTAACAGTATATTTGGCTGTGATCAGCACAACTCTCGAACTGATTGATCAACGACGTTCAATTTTGTGTACAGATTATTGTGGCCATATGGTTTCATTAAGGTTCACCTCTCATTAAGGTTTTGGTCAAAATAGAGCATGCGCATAAGGTAACTGCCATTGAACATTTTCAACAATTGCCCAAAGTCGGATCTAACGATTTTGATAAAAATCGTTGCGTGCCCTTTAAGGTGTTCTAAACATCCCCACCGCCGAACTTCAAGTAGAAATGAAATAAAGAAATTAAAACGTAAAAGATTGAAAAACGAATGTCTTTAACACTGAGTTCTCTTCTTTTGAGCATCGCCCATCAATGTCTGTCACTTCTGTGTCTCATTTATAAGAAAGGAAATTGTAGTATTTACCGAAAAACATAGCGCAATATTCGCCAATTTGTTGCTGTTTCTTTTTTTTTTTTTTTACGATTAACTGCACCAATGCATTTCAAATATAAACGCAGTGATAATGTATTATTAAATGTAGTTGAAAGTTGAGCAGTGTTCAACACCCCTAGTTTTATTACTAAAATTTATTAAAAAAAAAAAAAAAAAAAAAAAAAATGAAACATTCACAACATTACTTTTTACCTTCAATTATCTGTATGTCAACATAGGATACTAAAAATATTGGATTCGGTCAAAACAAAATTGGATTTTTTTTTTTTTTTTTTTGCATTTCTACTAGTTTTGGAATGTGTTCAGTTAAAAAAAAAAGTCTTCTAGAAAAAATACATGAGTGTATGTCTATGGTCAGCTTAACTTCCGAATGGATTGATGTACGGTGTTCAAATTTTGTGTACAGGTTCAAATTTTGAGTACTGAAAAACAAATTTTTCAATAGCAGCTACCTTGTGCATATGCGCTATTTTAGCTAAACTATAATGACAGATGCCATGGTCACCACAAACCTTTGTTGGTGGCCATGGCAGCATTATGACATCCCAAAAAGTAATACTAATCTCTCCATAATAACTCAAGATTTCAACCAATCTCGAATCGAAACTCCATCAAAATTCAAAAGGCTATCAGATCGTCTTAGCTTTCAACAACCAAGCATTTATGATAGCAAGAAGAATGGTTTGTTCGATATGTTTTTTTTTTAAACTATACGAGATTATTTGCTTAACGTTATGTTAAGAGAGAAAAGTTTTGAGAATTACGGGATGAGGAAAAAATGTTTTAAAAAAGAAAGATAAAGTGGGTTTCTATTGATAAAGAGCTCTTTCATGAAGAGTAACAATTCCAGAGAAATACTACCGAAGAACGATCAGGTTGTGGCCTTCCAAGTTTCCAAAGTTCTCTTTTGGTTGCATTTAGTAGTTGATTTTTGTTTTGAAGTTGATGGTTGGTTTACTACATCCAAGTTTGCACTGTTGTTCAAATCATTTTCACAAAAGTTTTTATTTGCTTGCAAAGCACAGTCAATTTTCGAGTTATTAGTACCCGAGTTGTTGAAAAAAACGTTGGATGCATTCGTTAGATCGTCAATTATCCCAAATGTCCACTGGAACACACCCTCAAAAATGAATTCTAGATTTCTTCAATATTTTTTATTATTATTCCCGTCTTCATCTTTGAAGTATATATTCGACTTGGCTGCTTTTCTTATACAAACATTTCAACGATGGATAATATTGAGCAAAAATAGTGACTCTAGTTCATGATGTCAAAATTATCTAATACGCATAATTATCTCTGTAAAATATTTTGTAAAACAGAGATAAAAACTGTTTAAAAAAAAACTCTCAACAAAAACATATTCATTTTTAATTATTCACATTTAATTAGCAGGTTCGGGACTTGAAATTATCTTGCGAAAATGACGATCACAAAAGTTGCACTCTTATTCTCACTAAAGCATTGTTATTGCAACCTAAGCTTTTTTTTACTTTCAGTTACCGATATGCACACATAAGGTACTGACAGTATAATCGATTTTTATTACATTTCTCCACGTTTTGGAACATCCTGATTTCAAATATGTGACTTAGAAAAATGTGTGTCTGTGTGTATGCCTATCTGTACGTGTGTACGTGGATAGCATAACTCACGAACAACGATTGACCTACGATGTTCAAATTTGGTGTGCAGGTTTGTGGTGGCACAAGTACCTGCCATTAAGGTTTTCTTCAAAATCACGCATGCGCATAAGGTAGCTGCCATTGAAAAAATCATGTTTTTCAGTAATTTCTTCAGTAATTGGTCCCTGTTCCATCACCAACCCGCACACCAAATTTTAACATCGTAGGTCAATTTGTTCGGCAGTCATGCTGACCACATACACACAGACATTTTTACTAGATAACTTTTTTGAAATCAGGAATTTCCTAAACGTAGAGAAATGCAAAAAAAAAATCATTTTTTTTTACCGAATACTACACTTTTATTACCCATATGTGTAATCATATGTGTATATATGAGTAATTGAAAGTAAATATTATTCTTCAAAATGCTTTCGTATGGTAGATATTGGATAACACAGTGTTCACTTCTGTAGAGAGATTTTTCCTATAACCATCGTCCTTAAAACACCATTTGCGTTATTTTACTAATCTATGATTAATGTTTTATTTTCTTTCAATTTTACAACTATACAAAATAATTTAAAATTACTTTGAGACAAGATGATGCAGACAACTTTAAACAGTAGAGCTTTGTTTGTGAAAACCCTGTCATAGTGATCATACAACAATATGATTCCGATTCTTAACCTTTTAGAAAAACCCATTTTCAAGCGTTAATTGTTCATTTGAGGAAAAAAAAAATCAACGATTATTTGGCAATAAAAGAAATTGTTGCTTACAAAAGAGCACTTTCACCACCAAATGTGATATTGCTGTATTTTAATGTTTGTTTAAACATCTTAGTCGTGAATTACTTTTTTTTAAGCCATTAGAGGCAATGAAATTGCTCAAAATCTAAATGTGTTTTTTTTTTATTTCTTGGATTTAAAATGTGTCATTTGTTAAATCGCTACATTGCTTTTTATAAAAAAAATTCAAAATAGCATTTGTATATTTGAGTCGTCCATTTCCAAAAGTGCCTAGTTACCTAAGGGACAACTTTTCAGGAAACGAGAAAAACCTGTATTTTATTCAACTCAAAAGTTATTTTTATGAATGTTATGTTTATAAAAAGTGTAAATAAATTAGAAACATAATTTACAAGATCTTAGGTCGGAATTATTTTCTTATAAAGTAGTAATAAGCTGTTTTAATTTGCAACTAAGCAGTTTTGGAAAAGTTTTTTGCAATTAGCTAGTTTTCGAATTGGACCTTTTGCAGTTTTGGCACTGTAAGTGCAACTGGTCAGTTTTGAAAATCTAAAACAGCAATGAGACTGAATGTGTGATGTTAAAAAGTTTGAAACAAACTACTTTTAGTTCCACTTACACTTTTCACAACACCTTCAACTCTCGCTTCTTCTTCAACATTTGCAATATTTAAACTCATTTTCTTTCACAAGATCACAAGAAAAGACAACATAACACGAGACATAACTTCATAGAAATCACTCAACTTTCAATCAACACAGCTAAACAAAAATAACTCATTCTCTAAAAATAGCTGGTTAACCAGCAGTAATTATTAGTAAAAATTGTGTAGTAATATAGATCTGCACCATAAAAATGTACCCCAGTCTTTCCGAATAAACAATTTTGTTTATTACAACTAGCAAGTTTTGAAAATGACTTCATGAAAACCGCCATCTTAGATGTTAGCAAGTAGGTAATTTGGAACAGTATCTGAATTTGCAACAAAACACTCTTGGAAATGGAATGAAATGCAACTACGGCCGGTTTGAATGTGTACTCGATTTTCAGTCCTTTTTTTTTTTTTTTATAAATTTTAGAAACTTTTGCCACCGTAAAACTATTTTAAAATGTGTATTTCAGTTGTGCCAACAACATGCAATTAAAATCTCAAATTTTGTCAATTAGGCACTTTTGGAAATGGACGACTCATTTGAGGAATGCACATCTTTTAAATAATAACCTTATCGTGACGTTTTTCTATCATTTCCCTGAAAAGCATTTGCCATTATTTAGACTGCCTAGGTATTGTATACAGTGCCTAGGGAAAATATGCAATCATTCCGATTTTACTAACTTCATCATCCGACACGCAGACCAAACAGTATAGTGGTTAACGTGCTAGTTGTTGGTTGTTTTCAGATTATCTGGCGCCGTCAGCAACACGAGGGCTATAATGCGTCGAAACATTCGTCATTAGACAAGCCAACATACATTTACAAACACCCATGCCTAACACGGGACTTGGAACCCGCAACCTCGCGATCTAGAAGCTAGCACGCTAACCACTATACAGTTTGGTCGGAGATAGTATTTGGATGCGAGTGTATAAATCACGTTCATTTTTAATAAGTAAATTTTGCAACGTAGTTTGCCTCACATTTTGCTGATAGAAATGTTTTTGATATTTAAAAGATGCAAACACCAAGCGCGCGCTGTTTACAGAATCGGCCCTGTGTTAATGAATATTAAAATTAGCAATGGATTTATATTAAAAACTTTGTTTTTATGGATTATATTTTATTAAGGTTTCAAATCAAAAACTTAAAACGCATACCATTATTCAAATCTGAATACTATAATTTGATTCTGAATTCTAGCTCTTATATCAATAATATCAAAATTATAAAAGTAATATTTAAAAAAAAAAAAAATTTACGAAATTATATTTATTAAACTTTACTCCTTACCTTATATAAATTTGAAGCTTTAGTTGACAGTACGTTCATTTTAACATCACTACGTTATATATGCTTGTTGGATGGTGAATTGCTATTTTCTCTTATGAATCCTTAATAAATCTCATGATTATAGCTATTTACTAAATATATAGATACAGATTACCGATTAGGGAAAATTAAACAATAAGATAAAAGATAACAAACACAATTTTTTTAAGTTATCGAAAGCTCACAGCCGAGAATTAAGCTTCCCAACCCGTCATAGAATTAACCCAAACAGGTCGAGTAAATTTCGAGACTGCCTAAAATAAACAAACTTTCCCTCTTATGAATATTAAGCAGAGATTTGTCTTGCTCTGATGCGAAATTAAATTATTGATCTCATCACTCGGCATAACTCGACCTCTTCATTCAATGAAGCAAGTTCGCGGTTATAATTGGGAAATATTCCAAGACTCCACTTTGTTGTTGTTGTTAATAATCACAGCGAGAAATCTTTGCGTAAGTTCGCTTCTGGCACGGGGGATAGAAATCGTTTTTTAATCCTCTTTTCAACGCACACAAGGGGGCGCTGCGGTTTCAGATGGACGACGACGACTTCTCCGTTGCCTAATCCCCTTTTCCAAATTAATTTCTCACCCCGTGGAAAGTCGACGAAGGGATTACCTTCCAACTCGAAGCACAATAAAGGGTTGATTCCAGAAAGATTAACCGTCTTAAAAGAGACATTATTTTATAAATAATTTATTTCATTAGCGTCCGAGGCAAAAGTGAATCAAGATAACAACCTATGCTACAAACTATACATTGGGGCAGGCTTACTTGAGCTCATTGGATACGCTGCAACTATGTGTGAACCGGTCTTACTACGTCCTGATTGGCTGATTGGTGATACTTTAAAACTCTTACAGTATCCGTGGTTAGAGAAGTAATGTATTAATTAAAATTTAAACTAGAAAGCACTTATTTTCTTTTTGTTATCAACATATTGTTGCGTTGATGGGTTCGGAAGACTTGAAGCCAAAGCAGATCAAAACTTGCAGAAATTTATTTCTATATAACTCTTCGCCGATTCTTTCACAACTCCAAAACTTTCCGTTGTAAGAGACTCAATACAGCTCTTTACACAATAATGGAGCTCAAATAGCAGTTAAAACTAGATACACAACTGCTAAAATCGACGCAAAAGACAATGCAAAACAGTTCACTTTCGAAACTACTCTGAATGCTCGTTGAGGGACAACTAACTCACTGAACTCTCTATTTGCCTTATATAGGAAAGCTTCCTTCGCCAATCTTCTAGAGATAAAAATGTGGAGAATTTTCCAAATTGCAGTCGAAAAGCCCTATACAGGTACATGGGGACCGAATGTGTCGCCAAACGGTCACTAAGTTTGGTGACATTTGGCGACATTTCTCTCCATATTTGGCGACCAAAATTAGTCGCCAAAACCATCGCAAACTTGGCGAGATATCCATTACCATAATGTTAAATGGCCTTCTCCTTATAAAACTCGTTTTCCAGCATTATCTCTGTAAAACTCGTTTTCAAGCATTAAGAGACGCATTGCAGGAAAGCGAAGTAAAGACGAACTCTTGCACTGCCTTATGCGAAATGTACATAAATTTTCCTTTTTACATAATTAATACTACGAAATATTTACAAATATACAGAAATTCGTAACAATATATTCAAGTTTAATACAAAACTATGAGCTTGGGTTATCAATGTTGCTATAAAAGTTGTGATTTGTCAGGGACTATATCTTGACGCGGAAGGATCCTTCCTACAGCGTGTACTCAAGGCACAAGTATAGGTAAGGTTGGAATTAAAGTTTGCGCGATTGTCGCCAATTGGCGTTAAAATGTAGTGTTCTTAGGTTTTAAGCAAACTATACAGTTACCAGACTCTAACCTCAGTTATTATGTCCGAAAACTTTTTTACTGTTAATTCAAACGGTAATGTTACTAACAACCCTTTAATAATACAGTTTGAGTTCTGAATTGGATGAAAAGATATCTTTAACGTGAACAACTTTATACTATTTGAGACTGAGAGCGTATTACTTTCGCAACTAGTAGCATAAATAACAATTATCGTTCTAGTGCGATAAAATACTTAACCACACGCCTCGTTCTCAAATTTTATGTAGTCTTGGTATGGAAATTACATATTTCAGAAGAGATTCATTGACTAGTTTTGCCAATATTTGCACGTGATTATAAGATATATTGTATGCATAATGTGCGATATGACTTTTACGTACTTAACGCACTCGTCCAAAAAGCATTTTGCCTCGTTTGAAAAAGTATTTACTTTCATCAAAGTTATTTGCATAAATAGCCATTGACGAAGCATTACTTTTTGCAACAAATACACGTTTATTCGCTAATCTATTTGAGTGTTAAGAAAACAATCGAAATGTGAGTATGAAATGTAGAATCGCAAAATTGAAATTCAAAGAAGTCAAAAAAGAGAAGACAGGGAGAACATTGTTTCTCTTTCTGAATTTCGCGGACTAAGAGCATTTGCGCCTAAATTAAAATCGAAGTGGATATATGTTTACGATCTGTGAAGACCGGTTAACAGTGGATGTAGTTTCAGAAGGATATTCCGACCATTGAAACTGCAGTACTGGGACATATTCTACCAGTACTGACAGGCGCGTAGCCAGGAGAGGGGATATATACCCCCCCCCCCTTGATATCCCAGGATGTTTTTTAACTTTTCAAATTTGGGATGGCCGACAAAACGGTGTAGTGGTTAGCGTGCTAACTTCTAGACCGCGAGGTTCCGAGTCCCGTGTGAGGCATGGGTGTTTATAAAAGTATGTTGGCTTGTCTAATGACGAATGTTTCGGCGCGTTATAGCCCTCGTGTTGCTGACGGCGCCATATAATCTGAAAAACAACCAATCAAATTTGGGATGTCTTGTTGCGAGTAAAAATTTCCCCTCAAAAAAAGCAGTAGCAAATTAAAAAAATTATATTTGTTTTCGTGAGGGGTGGGGGATATATCGCCTCTCCCCGAACCTGTATTTTAACTTTTAAGAAATAGGGTTTGCAAGTTATTTTGGTTGCAAATAAAAGCTTTACCTTAGGAAAGTAGTTGCAAATAAAAAAATATATATTATGAGTGAGGCAAGCTTATTTAAGCAGCAATGAAACTTTCAGCGAGGTTCAGTTTTGGTGGAGAGGGGGGGGGGGGACTGAATTTATCGCATACTCTTATCTAGGGAGGTATATATCCCCTTCTCGAAAATATATTTTAACTTTTGAAAGATTAGAGATGTCTTGTTGCAAATAAAAGTTTTCCCTCAGAAAAATCAATAGCAGAAAGCAACATATGTGTTCAACTAAACTTTCTGAAAATATTGTGTGCGAAAGTAAATAAAATTTAGAATATTTTTCTACTAAGAAATTATACGTTGGTCAATAGCCCCCTCCCCCTCAATATATTTAATTAGTTAACTAATTATTTATTTAAGTAAGGGTTTTTATTTTAAGAGTGTTTTCAACAACTATATTATAAATGCTTTCTGAATATGGGTGCGCATATCCCCCCCCCCTCCCCGAAAAAATTCCTGGTGCTGAAATAATTAGTTTCCCATAACTCCGAAGTTGGTGGGATTTCAGTACAATCCAAGAGTCACAATTGAATAGAATTTCTGCATCACTTTGAGTAAAAGGTTCGGATGTTCCATTTTAGGAAGCTTTCGTTCTTTTACATGTGGTTGGAAGCATTTAGTGTAAGCTGTCCTTGTAAAAACACTAAAAAGATTTTGTTCGATCACCGGGCAAGTTTTCAACTCCTACCACTCCTGCTCTATACTAAACTTCAACTTAACTAGACATCACTTAGACGATAGATCGTCACAGTGCTCATAGGTATTTAATCCATTTTGGCGGAGTGAAGACATAATTCTCGCCAAACCTTAGAGCCTTTTGTTCTGTTGTGGTTTGGCGAACATTATGCTTTCACGCCGCCAAAATGGATTAAATACCTATGAGCACTGTGACGATCTACCGTCTAAGTGATGTCTAGTTAAGTTGAAGTTTAGTATAATATATATATATATATTTTTTTTTTTTTTTTGCTTCAAAAACTTCTAGAATTAATTGTTAGTGACAACGAATCTATCTTCCAAGTTTCAACTCGATTGGATGAAGAGAAGTGGATTAAGGGGGTCCAGTACCGAAATTTTTTCAAAAATCTCAAATTTTTTTTCTGATTTAAAAAAATAGTTCATACATTCCTGAAGAGAATGATGTTTTTATCTTATTCTTCCGGTGATTATAACGCCACAAAATTACCTGTTATTTAAACATCACTAATGGGCGTAACACCTTGAAGCGTCTGCTTAAAGTGCGTTTTTCGAACACTAGTGTTTTTCACAGATGTTGCATATTCAAATCGATATATTTCATTAATAATTGGCTATTAAAATTTTTGGAGCATTTAATTTATATAGTTTTAAATATTTTGTCTTCGCAGAATTTTATTTTTTTTAATTCTGTTTTAAAATATAATTTTTAGCGTAAAAGATAACATAAAAAAAAGCAAAAATTTCAATATTTTAACTTTGAGATTTTTTTTTTAATTTTTTTTAATTCACATATCAAAATTCTGTGAAGACAAAATTTTCTTTATATACTTATGTATTACAGAAAGCTTTCACTTTGAAAAAAAATTTATTTTTTCTTGACTTATATCAAAATGCGCAAACCTCAATTATTATGGATTTTTCTTGGTTTTTAAATTTTTTTTTAAATAACAAAACACAATATTTAAAAAAACATTTTCTCAAAGATATATAAATAGTATCTCATACATAAAATAAATTTTTGACATAAAAATGTACATAAATAAAGTCTTTTTATTTTCGGTACCGGACCCCCTTAATTAGTCCTTCGAAGATATTACCCCGTCACAAACAAACAATATAGAAGTCAATATAAGAGACTTAAAAAAATTATAAATATTGAACAAGAAAAAATGGGAAAAAACTATTTTGAAAATCTCCGAATTCAACCAAATTGTGCTCGACTTCTTTTTTTCTCTTTCTGCTTCTTCTTCCTCTTCAAAATCGTTTTCTTCTTCCGACTGTGTGACCAAAACTTCAGCCAGGCCTAGAGCACGAACGTTTTGATGAATTATAATAATTTTATGTTCATATTTGTCTCAGATCTATCAAAGGGTGCTCCTTTGTTATGTTTTACTGATAACCAGTGTTCCTATCACTAGGAAATGCTACTAGAAGTTCCGAATTTTATCCAGTGTAATGAATAAAAAAAAAACGGTTCGACGGATTGCGAATATCTTTCTTTTGTTCCATGTAAAGAAATGATTTTGATATTCTAAATCGTACTGTTGGAACGGTTCCTCGTAGATAAATACAATTTATTTATGCCGACCAAACGGTATAGTGGTTAGCATGCTAGCTTCTAGAACGCGAGGTTGCGGGTTCGAGTCCCGTGTTGGCATGGGTGTTTGTAAATGTATGTTGGCTTGTCTAATGACGAATGTTTCGGCGCATTATAGCCCTCGTGTTGCTGACGGCGCCAGATAATCTGAATACAACCAACCAACAATTTATTTATAGTTTCAGGTAATTTTAGTGCTTCTCAACGCTCCGAAAAACATGTGTTCTAACTTTGAATTTGTCATGTTTAATCATGTTTGAAATACATGAAACTCATCAATGTACCTGTTCAGTTTGAAACCATCCGAACACAAGCCTGCCATATTACTGACAGCAACACTTTTCTGCGCGAGCATTTGTTGTTATTTTTTTTAGTTCTCTTACGCTCTCTATACTAAACTTCAACTTAACTAGACATCACTTGGACGGTAGATCGTCACAGTGCTCATAGGTATTTAATCCATTTTGGCGGCGTGAAAACATAATGTCGCCAAACCACAACCCTCTGTAGAGAACAAAAGGCTATAAGGTTTGGCGAGAATTATGTCTTCACTCCGCCAAAATGGATTAAATACCTATGAGCACTGTCACGATCTACCGTCTAGGTGATGTCTAGTTAAGTTGAAGTTAAGTATAGTTACTTTTTAGGATGTTAAGCACAAACAAGAAAATCTTAAAAAGCAGTTTTTACAAATGAATGTTTCATTATTAGGCATTAATCATTTCATCATTAGTAAAAAAATTACTAATTTTTTTCATAAACAAATTATAATGAGGTATGAATTTTTATAAATTATCCAACATTTGTGATTTATTTCTATAATATAAAAGTTAAACATTTTTTTTTTTTTTTTTTTTTTTTTTTTTTGTATTTAGAGTGACGAAAGACAACCAAAACTAGAAAAAAAATTGAAATCCGTTCAGTATTTCTCGAGTTATACTCGTTTCGGTTTCCCACTTTTAAAAGCGCGGCAAAAACGAGACTATCTTAGCTGTGACGTCTCCCTACGTCATAATCCGACTTTGGCTTCGCGCGGAATTGTAACTATTGTGAATTTATTCGCATTGATATAGCGCGTTTTGATTTTGTTTTTAATCTTGTATTTTTTTAATCTATTTAAAATTATGTCCCCAAACTAATAGTCCGAGAGGCGACTGCAATTTTTGGACCCCATCGAACATCATTCTGAATTTTTTATAGAGATTGGAGAAAATTGAGTAGATAATGAATCCACTGGTCTGCCGTGGCAAAAATGGCCGAAACTGATCAAAAATCGACTTGGAATGAGTTGAACTAAAATCCGATTGCCAAATATGTCATAACTTGCCAAAAAGAGCACAAACTTTTTCGTCTGGCAACCCTGCATTTTGATTTTCAATGAGAAAAAGCGCAAACGATTTCTGATCTCTGGCTTGGAAATTTTTATCTTTTAAAAGTAAGCCAAATTGGCGACATCAGTTACGTCATCCTTGACCTAATGTTTATTGCCAACTTGGCTCCCTTTTAATAGATGCAAGTAGACCGTCGCCAGATATCTGAATCGTCTGCAACCTTCTTAATTGATAATTAAAGAGTGAGGGTTACCAAATAAAAAAAATAAAAAATGCTCATTATTTGGCAAGTTATGGCTCATTTGGCAATTGGATTTAATTCAACTTATTAAAAGTCGATTTTTGACCAGTTTCGGCCATTTTTGGCACGGCAGACCAGTGGATTCGTAATCTACTCACTTTTCTCTAATTTCTATAAAAAAATCAAAATGATGTTCGATGGGGTTCAAAAATTGCAGTCACCTCTCAGTCTATAAGAGTACAAACATTGCCTCGTCCCGAATTGTAAGAATTCTTCAATTTCCAACGCTGCTAAATTATTTATCAGTGTTGCTAAACACGCAGATATCCGCAAGAAGTGGTGTAAAGTCAAGAAACGAGACAATGTTTCTGCAAAAAGTTCTCGACACGTTTGTGAAGACCATTTTGATGTGGTAATAGCACACCTATTACTCTTGTTTTTATATAATGACCTAATTATTTTGAATTTCTATGGTATACAGTGGTTCCCAAAAGTGTTCGTACAGTTTACAAATGTGTAGAAAAAGTAGTTCTTCAGTTTGAAATTGAATATTAATTCGTATATTTTTTTTTATATATTAATTTTGAATGAAACCTAATACTTAAAAAAAGTATGGAATCGTTTTATTTTTATAAAAATATAAATTCATAAAGCTAAAGAAAAAAAATACCACAATGGTGTTCGTTCGACTTAACATTTTCTGATAAATTCACGGTAATAGAATTATTTTCTTGCTCTTTTTTATAATTTTTGCATTCTGGAAACATGTAAAAAATCGATTGTCTGTAATATTTGATTTTGAAATTCTTATAATCCATTTGCTATTTAAAATGTCTCGTAGTCACATAAAAAAAAACCGATCATGAACTCTATTTGAATATTTTGAACAGTAAATTTAAATTGCCAGACCAAAATTAAGGCATTACGAACGACTTTATTTTTTATCACAATAATAGTTCGAACACACTTTATTCAATATTTTCCTCTGGTACCTCTATAATCCATAATATAAAATTTAAAAACACCATCTCAGTCACCAGATTTGAACCCAACTATTATATATTGAACAATTGCAGCCAACTATAAATCACGGACAATTCTCCAAACAAATAGAACTTATTAAACTCGTAAATAAAGAATGGAAATTTTTATCACTCTGAAAATGATATCGTTTTTCTGGATATGCAAATAAAAAAAAAAAGTATAAATTTCATAATATTAGATCTCGACATTCGAGAGTTTTTGCTGAAACGAATAAATGTATTTTCCGCTTTTTGAAGGAAAAAAGACAAGAATGCAACAATTCTTATTCTTGGGATCAACTCAAACAGTATTAAAACTAAAAACAAATCTTCAAATGTATGTGGGGAAATTATTTATTTACAAACACTTTTCAATCTATTTTATTTCTGTACCTGTAATACATTACAAGAATTGTTCCATTTCCAATTT
The DNA here is from genome assembly GCA_963978545.1 of Linyphia triangularis. Lineage (NCBI taxonomy): Eukaryota > Metazoa > Arthropoda > Arachnida > Araneae > Linyphiidae > Linyphia > Linyphia triangularis. The sequence continues at coordinate 104,881,245 of OZ021723.1, read as the reverse complement.
CCTTATTAAAAAGACGAATGGAAGTGTAGTAGAGCGAAGGGAATTGAATAAATAAGAAAATAAATAACTTTATCAATTTTATCATGCATTAAGGTCTTTATTACATAAATTATTGAGGTTAGTAGCTTCTGAACAAATACTACCAGAATATAATTATAAATATCTTCAAAATTGTTGAATACTTAAATTAAAATTAAATCCTCTGACGGGTGGAGGGGGGGGGGGTCCAAGGAATGAGCGAAATTCTACAGTTGTTTTCTCCGAAATAATTTTTAAATTATATTTCTAAATCAAATGTATATATTTTTTTTTAATTATTTTGTATTTATTTTGTTTTAGATAGGTTATACCCTATCATCATGATAAAAATATTTAAAACCTATTTTATTTTAAATTTTAATTATAAGGTTAAAAAATGTGTGTATTACTGGTAAAACTGAAAACCAAATGACGCATATATATACTTGCATGACTGTCAATGGGTTCCATTAGTTTTTTTTAAATGTTACTATCTGTCATATGTTATTTAGTAAGTGTTATTAGCCCATTAATTATCTTTATTGTAGGACTCTGAATTTGGAACGTTTAGGTTAATTAAAGCAAAACTAAAATAAATTTATTTCGCTTAATAAATTAAAGAGAAAACCATTTCTTTTTCCTGCATTATTTTCCAATAAAATATATTTCCTAATAAAATAAAAAATATGATTTCCTACGTAAATGCTTGTTGTAACATATCATTGATAATGAAAACTAACATATACTTTAACCATTTACGCCACCCATATGTATACAAAGGGTAGCATTCGGTGTGTATTTTTTCACGTTTTGAAACATTCTGGTTTCAAAAAAGTGATCTAGAAAGAATGTGTGTCTGTGGTCAGCATAACTCCCGAACAAATTGACCTACTGCGTTCAAATTTGGTATGCGGGTTGCTGGTGGCAATGGAACCTACCATTAAAGTTTTCGTCAAAATCGCGCATGCCCATAAGGTAGTTGCCATTAAAAAAATCATGTTTTTCAATGATTGCTAAAAAACGGCTACAACAATTTTGATAAAAATCACTGTGGTAATGCCTCTTAAGGTGTTCTAAACATCCCCACCTCTAAAATTTCCATAAAAATGCTTTAATGGCGTAAATACAGAGTTCTCTTTCCTTGAGCATACCTCATCAACGATCGTATTTTCTTCTTCCCTCAGTTTCACTTATCATAAAGGATAATATAAGGATTATCGAAAAGTATATCGCCAAATTCTCCATTTTAGCGGAGTTTTTTTTTTTTTTTTTTTTTTTAAGACCTGTACAAGAATTATTGTAAAAAATATTACCAAACTGACCATTTTATCTAAATGTATGATGAAAATATTGTTACGAATTTTTGTATATTTGTAAATATTTCGTAGTGTTAATTTTGTAAATAGGAAAATTTATGTACATTTTGCATAAGGCAGTGCAATAGTTCGTCTTAGTTTGTTTCCCTGCAATGAGCCTCCCAATGCTTGATAACGGGTTTTACAGAGGTAACTCTGGGAAGCGAGTTTCAAGGGGCAGGGCATTTAACATTATGGTAATGGGAATCTCGCCACATTGGCGAGATAGAGCCAAGTTGGCGACGGTTTTGGCGACTAATTTTTGTTGCCAAATTTGGCGAGAAATCGCTAAATGTCACCAAACTTGGCCACCATTTGGCGACATTTTGGGTCCCCATGTACATGTATAGGACTTTTCGACTACGATCTGGAAAGTTCTCCAAATGTCTATCTATGGAATATTCACGAAAGTTCCCCTCCCCTATATAAGACCGGCTAAGTGAGCGGGGAGTGGTAGTTGACTGATTTTGAATCACTGAGTTAGTTCTTGGATTTTGAGTCACTGAATTAGTTGACTGGAGATACTGAGCGAACTGTATTGCATTGTCTTTTGCGGCGATTTAGCAGTTGTTGGTCAAGTTTTTAACTGCTGTTTTGTGCTCTATTGAGGTGAAAAGAGCTGTATTGTGTCTACTAGAACGAGAAGTTCTGGTGAACTGTGAAGAGTTATTTTGGAATAAATTTCTGCAAGTTTTGATCTGCTTTGGCGTCAAATCTTTCGAACCCGTCCACGCAACAATATAATAACGGTAAATGACACAAATCCACGTCAATATTATACTGTAATTGAAGTTGTCAGATGTACCACATTCCTAGTAAATAAACAATCAACTCTTTTACAACTAAGAAACAATACAAGTAATCAAATTAAACAGTAAGCAGTTATTGAAACATATTATAATTATCTACATGCATAGTAGCAACAGCAGTGATCGGCAAACTTTTGTCGATGAATGGTAATTTAATTTCGTTAATGTTCTTCAAGTTCGTATCTAAAAATTAGATTATCGCTCACTCAAAAAGTTATGTAAATTAAATTTAAAATTTTTAGTTCCTTTTAAAAAAATTAAAGTAACTGAAGCTTTATATAACAAACTTCATGATAAAAAAAAATCACTTTTGAAAAAACTTTAAAACCAGCATTTCTTTTCGTACATAATTCTTTAAAAAAAAAAAATTCTGTATTTCTTACTGTTTCAGTTAGAGCAATTATAAATGTTTGTTATCTAACCTACATTTTTAGATTTATGGTGTTGTATATTTTAGTTGAAATAAACTTTTTTGTTTGAGAGTACGTTTTAGCCCAGTGCATTTAGAAACTACTTTGTATAAAATCTTGAAATTAGATGATTAGGTACTATAATTATCATTTAATGAAATGACAAAAATTAAGTGGGTCCAGGTCCAAAATTTAATTTCTTTAATATTTATTCGGACAACAATATTTTTCTTATGTAATTGTAGAACAGTGTACTGATCTATAAAATCTATTCAAAAGGAAAAAAAAAATTGATTTATTTTTTTAATTAAAATTTTATAATTACTATATAAAACAACGCATTAAATATTTTGATCTAACTTAATAAAACATATCTTAATATACTTAAACATTATATGTATGTGTTCGCAAATATATAACAATAAAATTTACCCAACACAATTTTGATATTTATAGCGGATATTAAAATAAAAAATTTTAACTAAAAAAACTTTTCTCACATAATAAAAAAAAAAAAACATATCTGGAGTAAGAAGCAAAATTTTAAAATTTTGTTTGGTAAATATCTTCTAAAGAGTTAATACAATATGCATGGGAAATTTGGTGTATGTTACTTAATTCCAAAAGGAGTTATTTCCAATTATGTTTAAAAAAAAATAAAAAAATCATCAGTGAGAAAAATCTGTTTAAAGTTCATACAGAAACTAAGTCAGCGTCTTCTTCTTGGTATTGCTTCTAAATTAAGAAGTTCCACATACGGTCGGTAGTGCTGCCATCTACCGGGTAGCTACCGAAAGAGGTAGAAATGAACTCTTCGGGGGCTATAGGTAGACTTGCGCACTCCCTCTCGCGAGTGTGCGCTGACATGCTGTGCTCACAACCGATCTGTACGGTATATAGGGTTGGTACAAAATGCTTAAGCAGAGGGGCCTTAGTCCCCATAGTCCTTGATAAGAAGAAGTCAGCTGTCAGATATTAATTTGACAAAGGGGTAGCATTTAGAGGTCGGAAATATCGATCAAAATAAATATCGATACAATATCGTGGCATAGAAAAAAATATCTCTAAAATATCGATATATCGATACATAATTTTTTTTTTTTTAATTTGATTTTTAATTTTCCTAGAAACGAAGTTTTTTGGGGCAAATTTCTACTTTTCGTGAATTCATGCCAAAAATTTTTTAATAAACAAATTATAAACATTGTTTTTATATATAAATTATATTATCAATCAGAATAAATAAAATATATTTGGATGTGCATAAATTCCCATTTACTTTTAAAAAGGAAATTTTGAAAAGTAGTTTACCCCATATTTTGCTGGTAGATGTTTTTAATATTTAAAATTAGATGCAAATTCCAGGCACACGTTGGCAACAGAAACGGTGCTATGTTAATAACTACTAATAAATGATCTTATCTTTCCATTACATTATGTTATCTTTATGGTTAGGGTGCCATTTTAACTGTCTCTCAGTCAAATCCTAGCTTTAGTTTTGAAGTTTTTGAAAAGGGAATAAAGAAAATCGAAACAACATATGGAACTAAAAAACGATCATCAAAAAACTAAAAATGTTTGAAAATATCGATATATCGGTGACTTGTATCGATATTTTTACTATCGATGTATATTTTTAAATATCGATATATCGCCGACCTCTTGTAGCATTATAGATGAGGTACCAAATTGATCATAATTGAACATATAATTTTTAAAGCAAAAAATTGTTTTTGACAATTTTGAAAATATTTGATCCCTGGACCCCCTTAAAAATTGGAAAATAGCGCCTAATATATTTTATTTTATATTTGAAATCCTTGCATCAATGTGTGGGGAATCGTCAATTCCCCCTCAAATGACGTCACAAGCTGCAGTCTATAAGAACTGCCGAAAAACTTTATTTTTCTAGTCTGGCAACGCTGCACTAGATAGAGATCGACAACTAGCTGTTCTATGAAATGTTGTAACATTTATATAATCCTTAATGCTTAATCCTTAAACTTAAAAATTTATCTTCAATAAATATGTTATGTTTCTCGAATGTGTTCGGTACCTCAAGTTTTTTTTAACCTTCTGATCCTGAGTCCACTGTTTAATTAATTTCTTAACATTTAATTGATTTTGGTAATACGTATGGATACTGCCTTTACTAATTACCAAAAATGCATATGCAGTGGCTCTACCAGATTTTACCTTTTGCTATTTTAATTTTCATTTATAATAGACAGACATTAAATGAAAACAATTTATGTCATTTCATTAGGAGATCTTTTTCATACCTATACTTACCAAATGTCAAGGTGGTTATATAAAGTAGTTTCTAAATGTACTGTTGCGTGGATGGTTTCGAAAGACTTGATGCCAAAGCAGAACAAAACTTGCAGAAATTTATTCCAATATAACACTTCACAGATTACTTTACAACTCCAGAACTTCTCGTTCTAGTAGACTCAATACAGCTCTATACACAACAATAGAGCACAAAACAGCTGTTAAACTTGACACACAACTGCTAAATCGCCGCAAAAGACAATGCAATACTGTTCGCTTTCGGAACTCTCTGAATGCTCGCTGACAGACAACCAAGTCAGTAACTCCTCAGTCAGTATCTCAACTAACTCAGTAATTCCAGTCAACTAACTAAATCAGTGACTTCAGTCAACTAACGGACTCAACTCGACTAACTCCACCACCCGCTGACTTGAGCTTGTATAAGAAAGTTAAAGCTTCGTGAATCTTCTACAGATAGACACTTGGAGAACTTTCCAGATCATAGTCGAAAAGTCCTATATATGTGCATGGGGACCGAATATGTCGCCAAATGGTCGCCAAGTTTGGCGACATTTGGCAATTTATCGCCAAATTTGGCGAAAAATATTAGTCGCCAAAACCGTCGCCAACTTGGCTCTATCCCGCCAATTTGGCGAGATTTCCATTACCATAATGTGCTCCTTGTAAAACTCGCTTCCCAGCGTTATCTCTGTAAATCTCGTTTCCAAGCAATGGGAGACACCCATTGCGGGGAAGCAAACAAAAGACGAACTATTGCATTGCCTTATGTGAAATGTACATAAATTTTCCTATTTGCAAAATTAACACTACAAAAAATTTACAAATATACAAAAAATTCGTAACAATAGATAGAGAATAAATCAAAACAATTTATGTCATTTCATTAAGTGATCGTTTTCGTACCTACTCACCATATATGTCAAGGTTTTTTTTTACAAAGTAATTTCTAAATGCACTAAGCTAGAAGATAGGCTACAAAATTAACATAGCGAGTATAGGGAAGGATCCTTACTAGGACTTCCTCCCAGTATTACAGCGACATAAGGCTGCAGAAAATTATATGAAAATATTACAGCTTCTAATAGGATAACTGTAATGTTTTAATAAATACTAGGGGTGTGAAGCATCGCACAGCTTTTAATTACACTATATTACTGACGTGGATTTGTGTCATTTATCTCTATATATACATAAGGCAAAGCCCTCACTCACTCATCACTAATTCTCCCACTTCCCACATAGTCACTACTCTGAAAATCGACACAAATATCAACAATGGTAAAAAATAGAAAAAGTAAGCTATTCCGATCTCGATTAACCCACTTTAAGGGGTCGAAAAGGGGTTCAACGTTCCAAACGAGGGATAATCGAATGTACCACTTCCCACGTGTCCACAACTCTGAAAATTGGTGCAAATGTCGGCATAGGCAAACATTGAAAAATTAAACTATTCCGATCTCGATTAACCCACTTTAAGAGGTGGAAAAGGGGTTAAACATTCCAAACACGAATATCCCACTTCCCATACAGTCACAAATCTGAAAAATTGGTAGGAATGTCAATAAAGATAAACGTAGAAAAATTAAGCTATTCCGATCTCGATTAACCCCCTTTAAGAGATCGAAAAGGGGTTAAACGTTCCAAACGAGCGATATATTCGAATGTCCTACTTCTCATATTGTCAACTCTGAAAACTGGTGTGAATATCAATAAAGACAAAATTAGAAAAAGTAAGCTATTCCGATCTCGGGTGGATGAAGGGGTGGGAAAGGGGTTAAACGTTCCAAACGAGGAATATTCGAATGTATCACTTCCCATATGGTCACAAAACTCTAAAAATTGGTAAAAATATCAACAAAGACAAACATAGAAAAGTTAAGCTATTCCGAGCTTGATTAACCCACTTTAAGAGGTGGAAAAGGGGTTAAACATTCCAAACACGAATATCCCACTTCCCATACAGTCACAACTCTGAAAATTGGTAGGAATGTCAATAAAGATAAACGTAGAAAAATTAAGCCATTCCGATCTCGATTAACCCCCTTTAAGAGATCGAAAAGGGGTTAAACGTTCCAAACTAGGGATATTCGAATGTCCCACTTCCCATTTGGTCACAACTCGGAAAATTGGTACAAATGTCAAAAAAGATTAAACATAGAAAAAGTAAGCTATTCCGTTCTCGATTAACCAACTTTAAGGGGTCGAAAAAGGTTAAAAGTTCCAAACGAGGGATATCCGAATGTTCCTCTTACAATGTAGTCATATTTCTGATATTTGGTGCAAATGTTAAAAAAATAAGTCATTCCAATATCGATTAACGAATTTTTAAGGGATGAAAAGTCCACGCAACATTGAAACTATACGAGGATTAACTTAATGTCTCAATTCCAATACAGCTACTACTTTGAAATTTAGAACTAAGAGCAAACATAAACACAATAAACTATTCCAATTTACTATTCATTATTATAAATTTCGTTTAAAATGTCAACAAAGGAAAGTTCCTATTTTGATAAATCAATTTGTCGAGATCGAAATGGGAGCAAACGTCTGAAAAATAGAATACATGAATGTCTTTCGATCTCTAAAAGGCTAATGGTAAAATTTCGTAGCGCAGCACCGGTATTCAGCTAGTGTAACATAAGAGACATTTCTTTTGATGATGATCTTCTTTATAAATTTTTAAACAACTTTTAATTTTCGTTATTGTAATTATGCAAAGTTATATTATCCGGAACACATTTACATTTCATCTTATAATGATTTATGAAATTTAACACCTTGCAACCCACTTAAAAAGTTAAAGATTTAGTTATTTAAAATATATTTGACTTAATGAACAAATACTTCGACACAATATAGAGACTTTTCATTAAATTAAAAGAATCCTATCAAGTGGTAATAAAATACTCATCAAGAAATAAAACATAAACAAATACAATTTTTTCAGCTTGTTTATTGAAAGACCAAAAAATATATAACTGTTAATGAAGTTGAGGCAAAATATAAGCAACACATAAAATATTCCAACAAACTATATACAATATTTACATTGCTCCGCATGAGCTGTACTTCTGTGAACTTCTACAGATAGGGCGTAAGATGCTCACACAACTTGTTTGTTGTTCAGAGTCTTCCTTGAAAAGGTTAACTTTAAATCATGAAAAGAGAAATTCCATTAATCGAAGTGACGAATGTCATCTTCATTCTCGTTGCTCTCAGAAGTAACGTAACTCCCATCATCCAGTCGAAGTCTGGAGTAAGAACGTCTGAATGCGTCCTAGCTGTGAACAATTTTCATCATCGTAATCTACAGCCAAACCCTCTTTTGTATTAAGATTTTGCAGTAATGAATGTCGAAGCTTCTAACTGCAGTTGTTGTTCATCAATTGATTCATTTCACTCTTTTATTTCACTTTCTTAAGGAGACACAGCTTTCAAATAGCTGTTCTTGAGCAATAAGGATTTACTTCTGTCTGTTTCAGAGTTAACAAGCGTATATCATCTTCATTCTCGTCATTATTAGAAATATTGTACATCACATCATCCCTTAAGTAAGAATGTCTCCATACATTCTGTCCAGAAACGGTTTTCATCATAATATTGCACCGTCAAACCTTCTTCTATTTTCGGAGTTCGTGACAATGAAGAATTCGAAGCTTCTGGGTGCAGTTGTTGTTCATCGACTGATCCAGTTTTGGCCACTTGGGGTCGTGGTCTTATTTAGGTATCGCTTTCTAAACTTTATTCTTCTTCAATACGGATGAGCAAAGTGAAAATGCCACGACGATTTCAAAAGACATTTTTCCGGCCACATTTCAGTCTATTCTCTGTCTCATTGTATTTGAAGACTTATTTCTTCTGGTCATATGCTTTTGTCGTATGATCCATATAATACATATGTCGTATAATCCATATGTCGTATAATCCATATAATCCATATGTCGTATAATCCATATCTCACTTTCAACAAGTAACAGTAACGTCAGTAACTTTCAATAGATTCGCCATATGCTATTAATTGAGACCTGTTAAAGGATTGTATTGAGGAGTTGGAGTGTTATACTCTGACCTACGCACTTTGGAGATCGAATTGAAAAGTCCTTTTTACGCCGCCCAACCCACCCACATGATGTTGTTTTTTCACTTTCACCGCCTACTCTACTTGTGACCCCTCACCAGAGGAACCCAGGAGTTTAAGGTGACAGTGCAAGAGGAGGCGAAAGAAGTCCAAATGATGTGGACCCTCTTCCACCTCCTCTTCCACCACCTCCTTCTCCTCCTCCACCACCTCCTCCACTTCTAGCGAACTAGACAACCACTCCATGGGCTCCTCTGGCTCCAGGATCACATCTACCTCCCAAAAGGGACAACTGTGTTCCCACTCCATCTCCTCGCAATCCATATCTCACTTTCAACAAGTAACAGTAACGTCAGTAACTTTCAATAGCTTCGTCAGTAACTTTCAATAGTTTCGTCAGTAACTCAACAGTAACTTTCAATAAATCAACAACGATTTTCACACAAGCGCAAGCAAAATCTCACTGATTCAAATGACAGATAACTTTAGTCTACAACTGAGTTTGTCTTTTTTACTACAAAGAAGAAATTAGTGCTCATTGTTAGATCATAAGTCTTTGTTGAGTGTAACAGTACCTTTAATGCTTGGCATTATTTTAATTAAAGGTTATAACAATTGAAGTCTAATTAAGTGGTATATTGTTTGAAAAAGAAAATATAAAACAAATAAATTCAACCATTCCCATAAAGTAACATAAAATACTAAAATTAAATTTAAAAAAAAAATACATTAAGGAAATAGTGTTCAAACTGAAAAGGCAGTAAATCTCTCTATATATAAGGCAAAGCCCTCACTCATTCACTGACTCACTCACTCATCACTAATTCTCCCACTTCCCACATGTCCACAATTTTGAAAATTGGTACAAATATCTACAATGGTAAACATAGAAAAAGTAAGCTATTCCGATCTCGATTAACCCACTTTAAGGGGTCGAAAAGGGGTTAAACGTTCCAAACGAGGGATATTCGAATATCCTACTTCCCATTTCGTCACAATTCTAAAAATTGGTGCGAATATCAATAAAGACGAACCTAGAAAAAGTAAGCTATTCCGATCTCTATTAACCCACTTTAAGGGGTGGAAAAGGGGTTAAACGTTCCAAACGAGAAATATTCGAATGTACCACTTCCCATATGGTCACAATTTTGAAAATTGGTACAAATACCAACAATGGTAAACATAGAAAAAGCATGTTATTCCGATCTCGATTAACCCAGTTTAACTGGTGGAAAAGGGGTTAAACGTTCCAAACGAGGGATATTCGAATGTACCACTTCGCATATGGTCACAACTCTAAAAATTGGTACAAATGTCAACTAAGACAAACATAGAAAATTTAAGCTATTCCGAGCTTAATTAACCCACTTTAAAGGGTGGAAAAGGGGCTAAACGTTCCAAACGAGGGATATTCGAATGTTCTACTTCCCATTTCGTCACAACTCTGAAAATTTGTATGAATGTCAATAAAGATAAACATAGAAAAAATAAGCCATTCTGATCTCGATTAACCAACTTAAGGGTTGGAAAAGGTGTTAAACGTTCCAAACGAGGGACATTCGAATGTCCCACTTCCCATTTGGTCACAACTCTGAAAGTTGGTACAAATGGTCAAAAAAGATAATCATAGAAAAACTAAGCTATTCCATTCTAGATTAACCAAGTTTAAGGGGTCGAAAAGGGGTTAAATGTTCCAAACGAGGGATATCCGAATGTTCCAGTTCCAATGTAGTCATAATTCTGATATTTGGTGCAAATGTTAAAAGGGCAAATGTAAAAAAAAAATACGTTATTCCAATATCGATTAACGAATTTTTAAGGGATAAAAAGTCGACGCAACATTGAAACTATACGAGGATAATCTTAATGTCTTACTTCCAATACAGCTACTGCTTTGAAATTTAGAACTAAGAGCAAACATAAACACAATAAACTATTGCAATCTCGATTACGTAATTAAAAAGGGTCCGAAGGGTGTTATACGTGTTCTAAACGAGGGATATTCAAATGTCTTTTTCCAATATACTAATCACAATTATAAATTTTGTTAAAAATGTCAACAAAGGAAAGTTCCTATTTTGATAAATCAATTTGACGGGATCGAAATGGAAGCAAAAATCTGAAGTGTAGAATACACGAATGTCTTTTGATCGCTAAAATGCTAATGGTAAAATTTCGTAGAGCAGCACGGGTATTCAGCTAGTTGTTTTTATATTTCCATCATTCGTTTTCAAAAATGGGAATGTTTAGAACACCTTCAGAGGCATTACCACAGCGGTTTTGGACAAAATCGTTAGAGCTGTAGTTTAGCAATTACTGAAAAACATGATTTTTTTCAATGACAGCTACCTTATGCGCATGCGCCATTTTGTTGAAAACCTTAATGGTTGGTCCCTGTGCCATCACCAACCCGCACACCAAATTTGAACATCGTATTTCAATTTGTTCTGGAGTTATGCTGACCACAGATACACACAGACACGCACACACATTTTTTCTAAATCACTCTTTTGAAATCAGCATGTTCCAAAACTTGGAGAAAGGGGAAAAAAATCGAATTATTTTTTTCTGACCGAATACTATACTTTTATTACCCTATGTATACACATGGGTAATTGAAAGTAAAAAACGTGCATCTTTTGAAAGTTAAAATTTCATTAATTAATAATACGGACACATATAAAAACTTAAAACTGCTTGTAATTTATATCTGTGTAGACACAATAAAATATATGAAAGTTATTCACTACCTTCAAGTTCACAGATATTACAAACAGATATTACAAAATTAATATTTACCAATTAATTGCATTGATTCTCTTAATCCACTATAAAGAAAAATTTGTGCATAGGTAGTTTCTTGGTGAAAATTCTTTATTCTTCATAGTTGAAAATTTTATTTACCACCATGCTATTGTTTTTTGTTTTTTTTACTTTCAATTAATTATATGTGTACATAAAGTAATAAAAGTATAGGATTCGGTCAAACAATAAAAAATCGATTTTTTTGCATTTCTCCACGTTTTGGAACGTCCTGATTTCGAAAAAGTGATGTAGTAAAAATGTCTGTCTGTGAGTATGTGATCAGCATAACTCAAGAGCTTATTGACCTACGATGTTCAAATTTGGTGTGCAGGTTGGTGATGGCACAGGGACCATTAAGGTTTTCGTCAAAATCGCGCATGCGCATTAGGTAGCTGCCATTTAAAAAATCATCCTTTTCAGTAATTGCTTTAAAAAAAAAAGACTCAAGCGATTTTGATCAAAATCGCTGTGGTAATGCCTCTTAAGGTGTTCTAAACGTTTTCACCTCAGAAATTCCGGTAAAAAAGCTTTAATGGCGTAAAAGGTTGAAAAACAAATTCCTTTAACACAGAATTCTCTTTCCCTTGAGCATACCTCATTAATGTTCATTTTTTCTTCTCTCCTCAGTATCACTCATAAGAAAGAATAATATAAGAATTATCGAAAAGTATCGCCAAAATCACCATTTTGGCGGTGTTTTATTTTTATTATTATTATTACTTTGAAAAGACCCATACAAGAATTATCGCAAAAATTATCTCCAAGCTGGCCACTTTTGCTAAATGAATGATGAAAATATAAAAACGGTAAATGACACAAATCCACGTCAGTATTAGAGTGTAATTGAAAGTTGTGCGATGTTCCACACCCCTAAGTTGTATTTAAATCAGTTTTTATCCCTATTGATTCGAACTTTATTAAATATTCTACGTTAGTAAGCTATTTTTATTATTTATGTGTTTACAAACATAACCTCTTAGTTTTCAAAATATAATTTAGTATTTTATCCCCAACCATTTCTAAGCCCGAAGAACCTTCCTCCACTGAATAAATAAAAAAATACAAATAAAATGCAATTTAAATATCTGGCAACACAAACTGTACTTTCGGGTTGTACACTGATTAAAACTCTCATCCCCGAAGCACCTTTGAATCCTCATCTCACAAATGCGTCTGCTAAACAAAATAAAATTAGAATTGTCGAAACAAAGTCCAGAATTTCAAGTCTAGGTATTAGCAATATTTTTCCTGCCCGTGAGAATAGACTTGCATTATGAAAGAGGCCGCAATTAGGTTAACACTCGGATCATCCATTCTTTAGCGGAATCCAATCTCGGTAAGTGGGACTTTGCAAACATTAACTTCCAAAGCAGACGAGAGAAAAGTTTAAAGGGTTTTTTTTTTTGCTTCCACATACCGTTTTTTATTTTGTCTTAATTTTCCCCTCGAACTAGTTTTTGAGGCGAAAGTGACCTGAGGGGGGATTCTGAAGACACAAATAATTTCTGTTCTTTTTTTAAAAGTATTGATTGCGTCGCGAAGAATTAGAAATTATATTTTTGCAAGTGTTTCAATTTTATTCATTTTTTTTTATTTTTTTTGTGCCAGTATGAAAATTAGATTCGAAGGATCGTTTTCGCTTTTATGAATAAAAGTGTTTAGAAAGTTTATAAATGTCATCTTAAAGCAACAAAATATTAAAAAGAAATGACAGACCTATTTCTAAGGCATTTTCTATAAACACAAAATGTAACAAAATTTGAAATGTTCTTATTTTGTAATTTATGTAATTTTGAAGCATTACTTCGTTTTACAACAAATTTAAATCAATTTAAGTGTAATTATTTTAAATACATTTATATAAGTTCTTGATATATCTACATATCAAGATACTTAATCTTCATACTTAATCCATTATACTACATACTTTACTTATTTATTGGGAAAATTGCTTTAGTTAAAAATTCTGTAACAAAATTCTAAAATACTTCAGAATTTTGTAAAATTAATTCCTCAGTTAAAATATTTTACAATGTACCAACCTGTTTTGAGCACATGGAATTTTGACAGAAAAATTGCAAGAAAAATTACTTTTTATAATCTCATATTTACTGTATTAATTGAGTTTTGTGATATACAACATGTTTCCTATCTAGCGACATTAGGATAAAAGAAAATGATTTAATAATGTAAAAATATTTTCTAACACTTTTCTTGCACAATAGAAATAGTGTTGTAAAACAAATTCGATAAATATTATTCTTTCAGTTGTCCAAATATATTTCTGAAAATTTAAAAACTTTTTATTAGAAACAGTTAACACAAGAAGAAAGATTGAAAAAACTCTTAAGAAATTCACAAAGTAAGACTTTTCAGTTGCTATCACCTGAATTTCGCTGTTCCAACAAAGTACCATATTGGTACAGTAAGATAGGCTTCTTACATTATAAATATTTAATAATGATTTCCAAATGTATATTAGACTAATTACAATCAGTCTTGTTGGTCAATCTATGGCTAACGCTGTTTAAACGTGTTTCTTTCAATTGCGTTTTCTCATAATCACTTCATGCGATTTAAACCATTCTTTGTCCCCGCTTTCAAACCCTGTTGAGTTGGTTAGTTGTTTTCAGACTATCTGGCACCGTCAGCAACACGAGGGCTATAATGCGGCGAAACATTCGTCATTAGACAAGCTAACATACATTTACAAACACCCTGGCCTTACATGGGACTCGGAACCCGCAACCTCGCGGTCTAGAAGCTACCACGCTAACCACAATACCGTTAGGTCGTCCCAAACCCTGTTGAGGAAATCCTACTTTTGCATTTAGTCCACACTATTTGAAGTGGCTCTTGAGCTTATTTCACTTCACCTCAAGCGGGACGATTCCGGAAAAGCTGCATTCTCTATTTTTAATTCGTGGTAGAAGAAAATGCGATTTCATATCCCGATGCAGAGAGAGAGAAGCGCAAAAGGAATCCGCGAGGTTAATCTTTTAAGGGTTGCCGGCAAAGATGCGGGGTTCGGGTGAAATAAAGCTTCCACCCTGATGCTACAAAAATAATCAGCGCGCATTCAGGTTGAAAGAAAGATCCACTCAAAGATAATCCAATATTCGGGGAAATAACCTTCCGAAGAGCTGACCTCCAGACAGAGGAGTTTTTGGAAGGAGAGGAGAGAGGAGGGTAAGAAAATCTCTCTCTCCTTCCCATCTCTCTCTCTTGTAACCCTCTCTTGTTCCTCTCTCCCCCCTACTCTCTTAACTCTCTCTCGTGTTCCTTTTTCTTTCTCTCCTCTCTATATTATTCCTCTCTCCCTTATCTCTATATTATTCCTATCTCTCTCCTCTCTATATCATTCATTTATCTCCATTTTTCTCTCTCTTGTTCCTCTCTCTCCCTCCTCTCTATTATTCCTTTCTCTCCCTTCTCTCTATAGTATTCCTTTCTCTCCATTTCTCTATCTTGTTCCACTCTCTCCTTTCTATCTTAACTCTCTCGTGATCCTTTTCCTCTCCTTCTCTTGTTCTCTCTTCTCTTGTTCCTCTCTATCCCTCCTCTCTATATTATTCATATCTCTCTTATCTCTATATCATTCATTCCTTTCCATTTCTATATCTTGTTCCTCTCTCTCCCTCCTCTCTATATTGTTCCTCTCTCTATTATTCCTTTCCCTTCTCCTTTATTATTCCTTTCTCTCCATTTCTCTCTTTTGTTCCACTCTCTCCTTTCTATCTTAACTCTATCGTGATCCTTTTTCTCTCCTTCCACTCTATTATTCCTCTCTCTTCTCTCCATATATTATTCCTTTCTTTCCATTTCTCTCTCTTGTTCCTCTCTCTCCCTTCTATCGTAACTCTTTCGTGTTCCTTTTTCTCTCGATCTCTTAACGTTCTTTCGTGATCCTTTTTCCCTCTCTTCCATCTCTCTCTCCCTTCTAGACCGCGAAGTTGCTGGTTCGGGTCCCGTGTTGGGCATGGGTGTTTGTAAATGTATGTTGGCGTGTCTAATGACGAAATGTTTCGGCGCATTATAGCCCTCGTGTTGCTGACCGCACCAGATAATCTGAATACAACCAACCAACCAATCCATCTCTCTCTTATTCATCTCTCTCCATTCTCGCTTCTCTCTCTCCTGTTCCTCGCTCTCCTTTTTCTCTCTCTCCCTTTTCTCTCACTCATCTTTCTCCCTTCTCTCTTGTTTATTTCTCCCTCTACTCTCTTAAATCTCTCTCTTTCGTGTTTCTTTTTCTCTCTTCTCTTTCACTTGCCGACCAAACGGTATAGTGGTTAGCGTGCTGGCTTCTAGACCGCGAGGTTGCGGGTTCCGAGTCCCGCGTAGGCATGGGTGTTTGTAAATGTATGTTGGCTTGTCTAATGACGAATGTTTCGGCGCATTATAGCCCTCGTGTTACTGACTGCGCCAGATAATCTGAATACAACTGAATACAACCTCTTCTCTTTCTCTCCATTCTCTTTTCTCTCTCTTGTTCCTCTATCTCTTGTTCTTCTCACTCTCTTGTTCCTCTCTCACTCTTGTTCCTCTCTCTCCATTATATCTTCTCTCTGTTTCTTCCCTCTCACCCTTTTCTCTCTATCTTGTTTCTCTCTATCTTGTTTCTCACTCTCTTGTTCTTCTCTCTTGTTCCTCTCCCTTTCTCTCTGAACTCCTTAACATGGATTTAACCAAACATGGTTTTGACCAAATACCCATTCCCAACACAGACTTTTCACATTTCTTACCTTCAATTCCCATAAATATAATATAGGGTTAGGAAACCATGGCATTCGGTCAAAAAATTGAACGAATTGGTTTTTTTCCATTTTTACACGTTTTGAAGCATTCTGAGTTAAAAAAAAAAAAAAAAAAATTGAAAAATGCCTGTAAGTCTGTTCGTATTTAGTACAACTGCCAAATGGATTGACCTATAGTGTTCAACTTTTGTATACTGGCTATGGGACCTGCCATTAAGGCTTTCGTCAAAATTGTGCTTGCTTCTATTGGAAAATGTGCATTTTTCACCAAATGACCAAAAAAGGCTCAAACGATTTTCATCAAAATCATTGCGTAATTTTTAAGGTGATCACCTCTAAAATTTCCGAAGAAATTCGAAAAAGTCGTAAACGGATTTCTTTAACTCAGAGTTAACTAAGAATATCCCTATACCTTACTTCCAATAGTCAGAATTATAAAATTTGAAACAAAAGTTCGATTTTCAGATGTCGAAACGGAACACCCAAGATGCTAGAATGCCTTTTGATTGTTAAAATGCGCATGCTAAAATTTCGTAGCGTATTCAGATTCAGCTAGTTAAAAATAAAAGTTAAAATAGCAAAAGACAAAACCAGATGGAGCCACTGCATATGCATTGACGTAAGGATTTCAAATATAAAATAAAATATATTAGACGCTATTTTCGAGGGTTTTAATTTATGTCTTTTCATTAAGTGATCATTTTCTTACATACCAACCAAATATCAAAGTTTTATACAAAATAGTTTTTAATTCTAAATGCAGTATGCTAGAAGACTGTAACATAGCGATTATAGGAAATCTTTACTATGACTTCTTAACTCAAACGGATCTAATCCAATTTCAATACAACCCCCTCAAATATGCCAAAGCGCCATAAATAACATTAGTTTTTAAATGACTTCCAATTGGATTTCATTTTTACAGTAATACGAATTCAAACTCAAAAAAAACATCCCAATTGTAAGCAATCCCAATAAAAATATATTCTAATTTCTTAATGATAAATGAACTTCGAAATCTCGCAAAAGATCTCCCAACTCCTTCAGCATGTTTGTTCGAACCTCCGAAGTCTCCCGCTGCGCGTTCGAAACGACAACACACTTTCCGAAAGTGGATCGATTCTTCTGATGACAAAACCGAAACTTTTCTATATATCTGTCCGAATGCAAAGATCGATTTATTTCATTCGCTCGTGGGGATTATTCCGCCTGCGACATCTTGCGATGACGGATGAGACCGGGATCCGAATGATGGATCTCTTCCGCTTAGAGTTTCTGGGTCATCTCTTGCTCGTGTTGTCTCTATTGTTTGTCGTTTTTGCGGAATACACGGAAGAGAGTAACCGCTAAAAATGGACGACGGGGAAAATATGCGAGAGAATGCAGGTGTTTCGTTAAATAGACATTAAAAATGTCCGGGGGGACATCGCGTAAGAAGGGGAAACATCAAAGACACCGGCTTTTCTTTTTAGATTTTATTCAATTCGGTTTCCATAATATTATATTGTTACGAATTTCTGTATGTTTGAAAATATTTCGTATTATTAATTATGTAAAAAAGAAAAATTTATGTGAACTTCGCATAAGCAAGCGTTTGTCTTCGCTTTCTTGCAATGCGTCTCTTAATGCTGAAAAACGAGTTTTACAAGGAGCAGGCCATTTAACATTATGGTTAATGGCAATCTCGCCAAGTTGGCGACGGTTTTTTTTGGCGACTAATTTTGATCGCCAAATTTGGAGAGAAATTGCCAAATATCGCCAAACCTGGCGACCATTTGGCGACATTTTCGGTCCCCATGTACCTGTATAAGGGCTTTTCAACTACGATCTGAAAAGTTCTTCAAATTTCTATCTCTGGAAGATTCGAGAAGGAAACTTTCCTATATAAGGCCGGCCAAGAGTTAGTGAGTTAGTTGTCTCTCAGTGAGCATTCAGAGTAAGTTCCAAAAGCGAACTGTATTGCATTGTCTTTTGCGGCGATTTTAACAGTTGTGTATCAAGTTTTTAACTGCTGTTTGTGCTCTATTGTTATGTAAAGAGCTGAGTCTATTAGAACGAGAAGTTCTGGAGTTGTAAAAGAATCTGCGAAGAGCTATATCGGAATAAATTTCTGCAAGTTTTGATCTGCTTTGGCTTCAAGTTTTTCGAACCCAACCACGCAACAATATGAAGTCCTTGTTATTTCAGTGGTCTTATTACCCTAGGACCTCAAGCCCAATTGTATTGTTTTCAATTGGTTGTAAGTGTGGTCCGGTCTCCACTTAATGTTTGGGCATACACCTGGTTGAATAAAAACGGATGCATGCTGATGTTGTATTGATGTATCGATGTTTTATGAAACTCAAATAATAAAACAACTTTTTAATGGGCTTGGACTTAAGGGCTCATGGTAAACTGCCCATCAGCCGAAAGCCGATTATTTTAATACATTTCCCTTCATTAACATATTTCAATTTCTTTTTTGTAAAATTGTAATTGACTATATTTCCAATAACGCAACTATTCCGAATTATTTTCACCTTCTGCAATATATTAAACTGTTTACTGAGTTATAGTAGTGCTGCTATACTATAACACTCTAAACAGCTATCTAACTACACCAACTAGTTAGCTTACTTAATAAATTGCAACACAGCAGCATCGCATAGGAAGTAGTAATACAAAATACATGATTTTGTTTCTGTACACTCTTTTTTTTTTCAAACGGCAATTTATGAAGTACAGATGCTTTTTGCGGACATAGAGACTTTCGATAACTTTCCCCGGGCTTTACTTAAAAAATAAATGTTTTCAAATTGTAACCCCTTAATCTCGGTCTCTAAACAATTTTTAGCAACCAAAATTAAGTGTTATATTTTAGCTTCCCAAAAAGTTGCCAAAGAATTGCCATATCCTTATAATACATTTGTACAATTTAGAGTATTAAATGTTTAATCAAGTTGGCATCACCATACCATAAATAATATTTTAATAATTAATAGCGAAAAAATTAGTCCCTATGAAAAATGGGTCCTGTGAGTGCCCTGTCTACCCATACTTAAATGTTGTTGTTGTCGTGTGACAAGTGCAGAAAAAAGGTGATAGGACAAGTCAAATGGGACCAAAGGCATTGAGCACAGCCCTGGCCACATCTCCGACTTTATCGGTATAAAGGGTGTCATGGCAGCAGTTGAGATCGATGTTGAAGAGGCAACAGAGATGCAACTGAAGAGATGCCTCGGATCCAGCTGAACTCCTGGGCAGTGCCTGCATTCTGCATAAGTTCTGGAGCCGTCAGGCATGATCTTCATACCTCTCATGTGCCCCGTCCGCAATCTGCTGATGGTAGTGGTGATTTCGCGGTCAAGATTAAGCTCCGGAAGGCACCATTTCTTCCGAAGTCCGCCGCAGAGGTGATGTTTTGCAACGGCATTTGCATCGAAGCAAGTGGTTTGCATGGGAGGGGGATCCATGTTCCTAGCCTCCTTAGCAAGGGAGTCCGCTTGTTCATTCCCCTCGATGTTGACATGAGCGGGGACCCATTGGATGGTGCAGGTTTTCTCCCTGGCAACTAAGGTGGACAGAAGCACGTTGATTTCGTGGGCGAGTCTTGATTTACCTCCTTTAATGGCCTCCAGAGCAGACTTACAGTCTGAGAAAATGATGATGCCATTCTAGGGAACTGACTGTGAGAGGGCTAGAGCGGATTTAATGGCGATCAGTTCACTAGTGAAGTTGGAAGCGATTTTTCCGGCTGCGACCCGATATTTGATCTGGATGGAGAAGGAAGATGCCAGAACCTCCTCTGTCGCATTCTGAGTTGGAGAAGCCGTCAGTGTAAGCAGTGGCAAGGTCAGGTTTAAAGAGCTTCGCTATAGTTTCCATACCCTTTCTCTTAATGGTTGCTTGTGGTTCTTTTTTCGAACACGGTTCCAGCAGGTCTAAATTGATCTTAACAGTAGAAGGTGGTTTGACAGCAATACAAGTGCAATACGTACTTAAATTAGGTATGGAAATGGGGAACCTAAACATATTGTTACGAATTTCTGTATATTTGTAAATATTTCGTAGTATTAATTGTGTAAAAATGAAAATTTATGCGCACTTCGCATAAGGCAGTGCAAGAGTTGTCTTTACTTCGCTTTCCTGCAATGCGTCTCTTAATGCTTGAAAACGAGTTCTACAGAGAAAATGCTGGAAAACGAGTTTTACAAGGAGCAGGCCATTTAACATCATGGTTAATGGCAATCTCGCCAAGTTGGCGGGAAATAGCCAAATGTCGCCAAACTTGGCGACCATTTGGCGACTATTTCGGTCATCATGTACCTACATAGGGCATTTTGACTGTGATCTGGAAAATTCTCCAAATTTCTATCTCTGTAAGATTCGCTTCCCTATATAAGACCAAGAGAGAGGTGATCGAGTGAGTTGAGCAAGTTAGCAACGAGCATTCAGAGAGCTGTATTGAGAAAGTGAACTGTGTTGCATTGTCTTTTGTGTCGATTTTAGCAGTTGTGTATCTAGTTTTTAACTGCTGTTTGTGCTCGATTGTTATGTAAAGAGCTGTATTGAGTCTATTAGAACGGGCAGGTCTGGAGTTGTAAGAGAATCTGCGAAGAGTTATATCGGAATAAATCTCTTCAAGTTTTGATCTGCTTTGGCTTCAAGTCTTTCGAACCCCTCAACGCAACAATATTTTCATCATCATCGTCAATAGGAAGACTGCCCAGGGTAGTCCAAGGCTTTCCTTTGAAGATATTTCCATGCGTTCCCCTGGGTGACAATGATCCTCCAGTTCGCAACCTTTAGAAAACCAAAATCTCTTTGAACTGCTTCTATCCATCGGAACTTGGGTCGACCTCTTCTTCTTTGATCCTGCGGCTTCGCCAACACAAGCCTTTTTAAAGGGCTTGAATCATGCATTTTAAAAACATGAGCAGCCCTAGTTCAATCTATTAATCTTGATAAACTTTATAATAAACTATACTTTTTTAATCGATTTAACTATATATAAAGCGGCCACAGAACCGGGAAAACCTGGAAATCAGGGAAATATCAGGGAGCTTTCTGATTCTGGAAAAAATCACAGAAATGTCAGGAAACTTTTTAAAATTTCATGAAAAGCAGGGAAATTTTGTATTGTTTAAGGCACGTTTATCCATATTTTGGCGCTATTATTTACATGGAGATTTGTAGTGGTTAGCCATTAGAAGTTTAATGTTACGGAATAATTTAAACTTTTCGTTACCAGCAAAACTATTTTTTTTTTTTTTTTTTTAAATGCATATTATCTCTTTAGCATACATGTTCTATTTGATCAGGGTGTCTAGACATCTGGAAAAACTAAGAAAATTGGGGAAATTTGAAAAAAAGTTTGCCCTAAAATCAGGGAATTTTTTAGAAATCTGTCGGGGAAATCAGGGAACTTTTTTTCCTGAATTTTGTGGCCACCCTGTATATATAGCATTTTTTTAAAGAAAAAGAAAAAGTAATTTATCTAAATCAAATTATAATTAATATTTGATTTTTTTTTTTTTTTTTTTTTTTTTTTTTTTTTTTTTTAAACAATTGAAAAAATTATAATTTTATTATTAGTAAATTAAAGTCTAATAGAGAAGTCAATTTTTTGTTCCAACGTGACAATGGGACTTGACCTAGCTTTTTATAAAACAATTTAAACTGTACTTTCAGATTACTCCCTTTGAGTCGATATCAATTGTGACACGATGGCGGTCGAAATCTTTCAGTTTATTTTATGATGGAGACTGTGTGTATCGCAATATTTGTTGCAGCCAATCTTTGTAAACTGTCCAAATAAGACTCAGTTAAGTTATTCCTGTATTTATTCTTCGTGAAAACCATCTTACTAAAAGCTTCTTTATATAGTTTCTTCGGGTACGTAGTAGAAAATTCTGTTCGACATAGTTAACACATATTATAATATTTCGGGCAAATTAAAATTAACGTTAAAAAAAAAAAAAAAAATGTCCATGAAATGAAATGTCTCGTCAAATCTTGTCAATGTCCAACACATTAGATGTACAAATATATAAACGTGTTCAGTTTCTGGGTCCTCGTAAACAAAAGGAGGTCAAAAAGTTACTCAGATTTGAGCAGAAACTTAGTGGTATGTGCTCGAACATTTATTACCTACTAAACTCGCGTAATTTTTACTTCTAAAATCCGTTTTACATTAAAACCAAAATACAAGTTCCATATCCGAAACTTATGCATTTTGTGAATATCCCCTTTGGAGTGATTCCTACTGTGATGTAATGGAGAAAAGTGAAGGTGAGTTGTATGGGTGATGCTTCTCTTCAATTGTTTACTGGATCTTCGCTCCCAAACGATTCTCATTCCATAAATAACATTTGTGTCACTTCCGGAAGGAGGAGCCACTAGAGAGTTTTGTTGTTTTTATGTTTGTACTTACTTGCTTTTACTTTTTTTTTTACTTCTAACTCACTATTTGGTTCTTTGTTATTTTTTAGAGAAGAAATTAAGCTATTCTGAAAATATAAATATGTTTGTTTTCAATGTTAAAATGTTTGTGTTGTTTGTTATTGATATAATGTTGTGATTTAATGTGTTATGATATAATGTAATTGTTATAAATGTTGTTTGTTGAAAATGTTTTCGATGAAACCTTTTGCATTGATATGGTCGAGGTTGAGGCTGTTATCTACCGCCACCTACATTTTGAATCTTAATGTTAAAGTATAGGAGAATTTAAGTAATCTTAACACTGGTTCTAAGGAATTTTAAGATACTCGAATTATTTTGTCACCATAAAAAAAAATTGTATGGTTAAAGAGTTATCATGGTTTACTATTTTATAGAGAAGTGTTTTTTAAATGCTTTCACAAAATTCCATCTTTTCAAATTTGAATTCAAACGCGAATAAAAAATCTTTATAGAATAAAAAAAAAAAAAAAAAATCAACAGTCGAAAGAGTTATTCATTTTCTTTCAAATGATATTCCATCAGTATTTTTAGAGTTGCCCATTAAATTCTATATTGTAATTTCTCTTAACATTTTATGATTTTCTTGAACGCGCGCATGAATACATCTTAATTGACTGTGATTTATAATGGCTTCAGTTGTAGGAATAGTATAAACAAAACGAGGTTTGTTTTTTCTTTTTCATTCATGGAAAGAGAGGTCCCATTTGGGTTTTTGTTTTGTTTTGCAGAGGATTTTCTCTGTCTCTTTTTTTTTTTTTTTTTTTTTTTTTTTTTTATTTTAGGGGCCGGCTATAAGTTTTTAACATTCATATATGTTCGTTTGATATTTCTCCTACTCTTAGAGATGGAGTTTGGTTATTCTTTTATTTTTTAATTGTTAGCTTGTTGTATATAGAATGAAGAACTTACACAAGTGAGGAAAATGAATATTTTTTTTTATATTTTCTATTGTTATCCAACGAATATATTTGAGCAGTGCAATTATTTTTTTATCTTTATGCTTTCAATTAATCAAAAATCGAGTTTGAAATTAGCCGAAATCAAAGCAAAAGTCACGTGACCAAAAATGCATAAAAAAAAAACCGTGACGTAGTTACGCAGAGATAAAGTCGCAAAACGAAGGAGAAACCTCGTCTAAAACAGGTTTTAGACTGGTTCATTATCTGCGAGTTGACGTTTCACGCAAAAGTGGCTTTTTCCCGCCAAATCGCCAAAGTGAAAAACTAAATATTTTTTTTAATTATCTATCCGAGTTCAAATTTTTGAAAGAATGGTATTGTTTTTCATGTTTTTTTTCTCTACTTTTATTTAAAAATAAAACCAAAAAACGTGAAAGTTCCTCATTGACTAACTCTAAGGGGTACGATTTAGGGTAATTTTATTAATATGATTTTTGGTAAAATAATAATTGAAACTATTTTTCTTTTTAATCCTTTGTTTTTTTGTATCCTTTGTGTGCATGCGTGCGGTGAGTTACCTACTTTGCTGTCATCCTATCAAACTGAAATGTGTTAGGTTAGTCCCTTTACCCTTCTGTTCGATTAGAATGCGAAAATATTAGACTGAGAGGCGACCGCAAGTTTAGGTGCCTCATCGAACATCATTCTGAATTTTTTTTATAGAACGTAGAGAAATGTTGGCAGATCATGAAGCCACTGGGTGTGCCGAGACAAAAATGACCGAAACCATTCAGAAATCGACTTAGAATGAGTTGAGCTAAATCCGATTGATCATTTGAACTGAAAATTAATGCACGTCTTAAGTAAGATTTCATTTGAAAATCATGTTTTTAAAGAGTCAAGGATCAAAAGAAAACTTTTAACCTTCTCGGACCCCCCTGCAAATATTCGTGTAGCAAGGGCGGATTCAGAGTTTTATAACGGAGGGGGGGGGGGGGGAGCTATTGAATACTTTTTTTTTGTTAGTAAGTTATATTACTATACCATGGGAGATAACTTAACTTGGTTAAATAGAATATGTTACAGAGAGGTAAAAAAAATCCCAATGACATAAACGGCAGACCAGTGGATACCTAATCTACTCACTTTTCTCCAATTTCTATTTAAAAAAAAAATTCAGAATGATGTTCAATGGGGGTCCAAAAACTTCAGTCGCCTCTCGGACTATATTTTTTGGTAACATGTCGCCGGAGATCCCCCCTTGATGACATTCCTCTTTTTTTTAATCCTTCCTGGGTTTTTTTACAGCTGTACATCAACTTTAAAAAGTACAATCTGGACCGCCCTAACGACTGCGATCAGAACTTCATCCAGCTGTTCAAAGACGGCCTGACCCCGGACAAGCACCTGGCCAAGTTCTGCGGCACCACTGCCGAACCCCAAAAGACGGACAACAACATCACACATGTCCGCCTCTTTACGCACAGGGACGCATTCAACAACACCGACTTCATCATCCACTTCACCTCATTCAGGGAGATCAAGAAGGACGGTAAGGAGCTCCCTTTTCCTTTCACTTCTTTGATTGTGCTCAGAGGAAGGTTTGAATTTTTAGATATGCTATTAAGAACTCCAGTTAGATTAATTCGATTTTTTTTTTAGATTGCGTGATTTTAAGGCGGAACATATTTAAGATGAAGTCTTAGTAAAGATCATTCCCTATACTCGCTATGTTACAATCTTCTTGCTACACATTTTAATGTGTAGTTAAGTTAATAGAAACGCAAATACACTGAATAATATATAGAACTTATGTTACTTTAACCTTAAGGTTTAATTCAAAAGAAAATAGAACAACTACAAGCTACAGTGCAGGAAAAAAAACTAACAGCATCAACATGATGCCACTCACAAAAAAGAAACAATGAAACATATGAATAATAATAATGAAAACAAAACAGCAAGTCAATTCAAGTTCATTATATCAACACTTCTAGCCCAGTGCATTAAGAAACTACTTGCAAGAAAACCCCCTTGACATTTCCAGCTGTCGTGCTCTTGAGTATGTAGGTTGACCAGTTGTCACTATATGTGATGTTTGACAACTTTACTGAGTAAATTAGGTTTAATGAGTTCTGGTTACTGATGTAATAATTCGAAGTATTTTATTGATCTCCTTACAGTATTTAAATTACTATTATCTTGAATGGATGTAACTTCCCCTGTGATTGAAAGGTTGGTTACGCCTTCTATTAGCTTTTTGTTATGAATATCAATCAACGATTTGAATTTGCTTAGGAAATCAGCACCAAGTATGCTTTTTTACACTTTAGGTAAATGGAAATTGGAATGGGCAACGAAGGCCGAGATCTAGGGTTAAGATTTTTATACTACAAGTGGGGATCTCCTTCTCATTTGCTGCATACAGTTTGTACTCACAGTTTTTGATGTCGGTCTTGGAAGGTAGGATTATTGACACATCTGCGCCACTGTCCATGAGAAATTGTTGTCTTGCTGTATGGTCTCGAACAAATAATTTGTACTTGCGTCCATCCAAACCCTCCTCAGCAGGACTTGCCACTGAATCTACTGTTGGGCGAAGTTTTTCAACGGACCTTTCCAGCTACATGGCTGTTCACACTTTTCTGGCAAACAGTTTTTTGCCAAATCGATGGTTCTTAAAACAGAACTTACCGTTCGGGTTGTAGCGCTTCCTGGGACTTCTGCGATTCCTGTTGCCCCTGTAGGTTTCTCTGCTAGTGCTCCTGAAATTCTGTGAGACCAATGCTTCGATTTTCATCTCAAACGATTTTAAGGTGGAGTATATTTAATAAGACGCAGATGTTCAGATACACGGTTATTTTTTATTTTTTTTTCCATTATTTTTAGAGCACGTTGTTAAGAATTTTTTATAGCACATGATGCTGTTAAGCTTTGCAATTACACATTGATATTCAATTAATAAAAACATTGCAACAAACAGTTGTTGGGAATTTTCCACAGAGGTAATGATGGCACAGTTTTTATTAGATAAAATCTATTATTTATTCGATTTTCAAAAGCTCACTACAGTTATTTGAAGAACAGTGAAGTCACTATCAAGCTACAATAAAAACTACTTCGAATTCTGCGATAATTCAGGTCAGGCACACTCAAAAAGCGTTCAGTTTTCATCGAGTTCTGAGGTTAAACGAGGAAGAAGTGCCCGGTGGTCGTCCAAAGAGGAGGTCGCAGGGTAGCCTATGATAGTAAAGTCTAAGTTAGTTAGTAAAGACTGTAAAAATTACTTTTATGATCATGATGCCATTATCTATCTGAATGATGTCTGTTCATTGGTACAGTGATAGTTCTCCTTGTCTATTAGCAGAGCAGAGCAGTGCTTACTTAGTAAAGACTGTAAAAATTACTTTTATGATCATGATGCCATTATCTATCTGAATGATGTCTGTTCATTGGTACAGTGATAGTTCTCCTTGTCTATTAGCAGAGCAGAGCAGTGCTTACTTAGTAAAGACTGTAAAAATTACTTTTATGATCATGATGCCATTATCTATCTGAATGATGTCTGTTCATTGGTACAGTGATAGTTCTCCTTGTATGTTTGCAGAGCAGCGCTTAGTAGGGTGGTCCAAAAAAGGACGATTTTATTTTTTTTAAAGATTTTTAATGGTGCTACCCTCTAGTTTTGTTCCTTTTATATAAAAAATAAATACTGTAAAGTTTGAGCCCATAATTTTAATATTTAGGGGTAGCTCAACACCCCAAAAGTTTCGTGTTCGGGTATTTTATACTGCAGAAAGTAACAAATTTCGGGAAAATATTAAATTTTATTTTGTGAAAATTTCTAGCATTTATTGTGAGATAAAAAATAATTATAAAACGATATAATAATAATAACACAACAACGACATTTAAATAGCAGCAGATGTGCCAGTGGCTGCTAAAGTCGTTTTTTTGCTGCCAGGATAAATTTGTCGATGTTCTCCCACCACGTGTAGTAGGTTGTTGGTCGTAGTTGGTTGTCATTGTATGTTATTTTCCCATTAAACTTTTAGCAAGTGTAGATTTGGACATTCAGCTTAAAAATCACACCTTACTATAAAAATTACATTGTTTATTTAAAAAGATTAACTTAAATTTTGGAAGATAAAATGAATGAGTTCTGGGTTAAAGCATATAGATTGAGAGGCGGCTGCAATATTTGGACCCCATCGAACATCATTCTGAATTTTTTTATAGAAATTAGAGAAAAGTGAATAGATTACGAATCCACTGGTCTGCCGTGGAAAAAATGGCCGAAACTGGTCAAAAATTGACTTTTAATAAGTTGAACTAAATCCAATTGCCAAATGCGCCATAACTTGCCAAATAATGAGCATTTTTTTTTATTTGGTAACCCTCACTCTTTAATTTTCAATTAAGAAGTTTGCAGACGATTCAGATATCTGGCGACGGTCTACTTGCATCTATTAAAAGGGAGCCAATTTGGCAAAAAAATATTACGTCACTTATGACGTAACTGATGTCTACAATTTGGCTTACTTTTAAAAGATACCAAGTTTTCCTAGCCAGATATCAGAAATCGTTTGCGCTTTTTCTCATTGAAAATCAAAAAGCAGTAGGTTGCCAGACGAAAAAGCTTGTTCTCTTTTTGGCAAGTTATGACATATTTGGCAATCGGATTTTAGTTCAACTCATTCCAAGTCGATTATTGATCAGTTTCGGCCATTTTTTGCCACGGCAGACCAGTGGATTCCTAATCTACTTCACTTTTCTCCAATTTCTATAAAAAAATCAGAATGATGTTCGATGAGATCCAAAAATTGCAGTCGCTTCTCGGACTAATAGTTCCAAAGTTCGTTTTTTTTTTGTCCTTTTGCTAACTCCGCCCCTCAACCCTTCCAGTAGTTCAGAGGCTCAATTGGACATTTCACGAACTGAAACTTTTAGAATCCATGACTTTGCGAACCAAAACTTTTTAGTTTGGTAGCAAGTTCGATGAAATTCATGCCGCCACAAACTCTTTAATGAATGCCACGCCTCTTTCAGCCTGATCATTGACTTTAATTGCTTGTGCAATTTTTAATTCTTTACCATAACTCGCCCGAGCCTCCCAGATCTCTGGATCTACTTGAAGAAGTGTATCTGGTAGACAGCGTTCCCACGGTCATTGAAAGTCATTAAAAGTGCTTAATATTTTTGAACCTGTTTTCAAGGCCTTGAAAGTACTTGAAAATGCTTAGAGGTCCTTAAAAATCCTTAATTTTTGTGTATGTTGTCCAACTGCAAAATTTATAAAAAATACAACTCAGACTTGCTATCTTCGCGTGACCGCGTGACTTAAGTGATCCGCACTGTTTCGAAATTTTCTAACATATTTGTATTTCGCATGCGCCAACTTGTAACTGTTTTGGTAGAATATACTTTATACAAAATTTATATATAGACATGATGCCAGAAGAAAAAAATTCAAAGGTCCTTAAAAACATTAACTGGGTCCTTAAAAAGTCATTGAAAAGTCATTGATTTTCATTCTGTGATTTGAGTGGGAACCCTGGTAGACTAATTCCTTCAAATATCAAAGCTGACTGTCTATAACTAAACTTCAACTTAACTAGACATCACTTAGACGGTAGATCGTGACAGTGCTCATAGGTATTTAATCCATTTTGGCGGAGTGAAGACATAATTGTCGCCAAACCTTAGAGCCTTTTGTTCTCTATACTAAACTTCAACTTAACTAGACATCACTTAGACGGTAGATCGTGACAGTGCTCATAGGTATTTAATCCATTTTGGCGGAGTGAAGACATAATTCTCGCCAAACCTTAGAGCCTTTTGTTCTCTATACTAAACTTCAACTTAACTAGACATCACTTAGACGGTAGATCGTCATAGTGCTCATAGGTATTTAATCCATTTTGGCGGAGTGAAGACATAATTCTCGCCAAACCTTAGAGCCTTTTGTTCTGTTGTGGTTTGGCGAGCATTATGCTTTCACGCCGCCCAAAATGGATTAAATACCTATGAGCACTGTGACGATCTACCGTCTAAGTGATGTGTAGTTAAGTTGAAGTTTAGTATAGTGATAGTTCTCCTTGTGTGTTTTTTCAGAGCAGTGTGACCTGAAGACTGAATTCAACTGCGGAGACCAGACGTGTATCGACATTCTTCTCAAATGCGACGGGGAGTACGACTGCAAGTACAGGTACGACGAGGAGCCTACACTATGCGCCAGGGGTAAGCACAACATCATCCCATTTGCACCTTCCCACCACTAAATTAGTTTACAATATAAATTCTGAAGCTTAGTAACGCGTCTTCAAAGTGGCCACAGAACCTGGAAACCAGGGAAATATCGGGGAACTTTTTACAAATTTCATGAAAATCAGGGAAATTTTGTATTGTTTAAGACACGTTCATCCATATTTTTTTGGCGCTATTTACATGGAGATTTGTTAGTGGTAAGCCATTAGAAGTTTAATGTCACGGACTAATTTAAACTTTTCATTACCAGCAAAACTATTTTTTTTTTTTTAAATTGCATTTTGTCTCTTTAGAATAATGTTCTATTTGATCAGTTTGTCTAGACATCTGTAAAACCTAAGAAAATTGGGGAAATTTCTCTAAAAAAGTTTGCCCTAAAGTCAGGGAATTTTTTTTTAGAAATCTGTCAGAGAAATCAGGGAATTATCAGGGAACTTTTTTTTTTCCTGAATTTTGTGGCCACCCTGGTGTTTACCTTGAGGATCGTTTTGGTTGGCATAGGTTACGAAAGGGATACATTGGTGACAAATTCGGACGATTAAATGAACACGTAAAAAACTAATTCTACGATGGATGGTACACAATTAACAATGACTTGCTAAATGCGAAAACATATATCGCTAAACAAGCAAAAAGCGGCTAAACATATAAAAAAAAAAATCGGTGAATTTAATAAAGCTCTTCCGATCACGCAATCGCAACTATCAACTGGTGTTATCATATCTCGTATTCCGTCTCTGATAAAGTTGTGGAGGGAGAGTAACGTAGCAACCGCCCAACAGATGGCGTTGCACGTTCCCACCACTAAATTAGTTTACAATATAAATTCAGTAATATAAAAGACGAGTAACTCGTCTTTACTTTGAAGATCCTTTTTGGGATCCTTATGGTAGACACGAAAGGGACTTGCCATCAAACTTACCCATCCTAAGAACCTGCTTTCAAATACAGGATATTCCTGTTTAGAGCCGTATGTTATTCTAAAAGACAGGATGAAGTGATTGCCCTATGGTTGAAAAGCATTCAGTGAGCTCAAATCAAGTTGTCTTCTATACTAAACTCCAACTTAACTTGACATCAGTAGACGATAGATCTTCACCGTGCTCATAGGCTCCATTTTAGTGGTGTGAAGACATAATTCTCGCCAAACCTTACAGCCTTTTGTTCTCTACAGGGTTGTGGTTTGGCGAGAATTATGCTTTCACGTCGCCAAAATGGATTAATTACCTATGAGCACTGTGACGATCTACCGTCTAGGGATGTCAAGTTAAGTTGAAGTTTAGTATAGCGGCTGTCTAATTGCGAGAATGGGGCCAAATTTTGTTGGAAGATTACACAAAACGGAAAACGAAGGATTAGAAGACAGTCCTACTAGACCCCGTTGAATATACTGCAGGATAAATCCTTCCGCGCAAAAGATATAGTTCCGGGAAAAATCCCAACTTTTCTTGTAATATTGATAACCTGCGGACATAGTTTTGTATTTAACTTAAATATAAGTTGATAACGAAAAGAAAACAAGTGCTTTTTAAGATTACATTTTAATTAACATTACACTTTTCTAACCACGGATACTAAATGAGTTTTTAACGAATCCGCCACTCATCCTTTCAATCAGCCAATCAGGGCGCAATAAAACCGATTCACTCATCATTGTAGCGTATAAAGGAAGCCTGTCCCACTGTACATATCGAGAACATTCGAGATATGACCTCCGGTTGTCTAACAATAAAGTATACTACTTAAATTCTTAAGGGCTCTAGCCCATTTGATGGCTGTGGGCATACCAAAGGTGACGGGTATGAATCCCGGGTTATTCATGGATGTTCGTTGTTGTTTGGAATCCACGTTAAGCTGTAGGTCCCGGCCTGATTAGCCGTCAATGTGCATAAAAATAGGTCGTTGAGCGTACAAACCAACCAACCTTAAAGCCTCTCTAATGAGTATTAGTCCGAGAGGCGACTGCAGTTTTCGGACCTCATCGAACATCATTCTGAATTTTTTATAGAAATTGGAGAAATGTGAGTAGATTACGAATCCACTGGTCTGCCGTGGCAAAAATGGTCGAAACTGATAAAAAATCGACTTGGAATGAGTTAAACTAAAATCTCCGATTGCCAAATATGTCATAACTTGCCAAAAAGAGAACAAGCTTTTTCGTCTGGCAACCTACTGCTTTTTGATTTTCAATGAGAAAAAGCGCAAACGATTTCTGATCTCTGGCTCGGAAAACTTGGTATCTTTTAAAAGTAAGCCAAATTGGCGACATCGGTTACGTCATCAGTGACGTGATGTTTATTGCCAATTTGGCTCATTTGTGAAAGATGCAAGTAAGCCATAGCCACACATCCGAATCGTCTGTGCAACCTTCTTAATTGAAAATTAAAGAGTGAGGGTTACCAAATAAAAATAAAAAAATTCTCATTATTTGGCAAGTTATGGCCAATTGTATTTAGTTCAACTTATTAAAAGTCGATTTTTGACCAGTTTCTGCCATTTTTTCCCACGGCAGTCCAGTGGATTCGTAATCTACCCACTTTTCTCCAATTTCCACAAAAAAAAAAAATTCAGAATGATGTTCGATTAGGTCCAAAAATTGCAGTCGCCTCTCTGCCTATATTTTGTCCCCCCCCCCCCCCCCAGTGAAAACACAATAAAAACGCTTCTTCATTTCACCTCTCCGATCTGCTGAAATGTTACATCCACCAACAGCCGAACATATACTATACTAAACTTCAACTTAACTAGACATCACTTAGACGATAGATCGTCACAGTGCTCATAGGTATTTAATCCATTTTGGCGGCGTGAAAGCATAATGTTCGCCAAACCACAACAGAACAAAAGGCTTTAAGGTTTGGCGAGAATTATGTCTTCACTCCGCCAAAATGGATTAAATACCTATGAGCACTGTGACGATCTATCGTCTAAGTGATGTCTAGTTAAGTTGAAGTTTAGTATAACACTGGCGTCTTTTTTTTTTTTTTTTTTAGCCCTTGGCGCCGGTATGGTGCTCACCTCCGAGCACATGATAATCATCCTTGTTGTCTTCTTTTCCCTCGTGGTCGCCATGTGCGCCTCTATCTCCATCTCCTGCTACAACAAGATCAAGGAGAGGCGGCTGCGAGAGCGAGAGTACAGAGAGAGGCGGTCGAAGGAGGCGTCGGTGGAGGCGACACTCTCCGCCTCCGTCCCGCCTCCCGCGAGACAGAGGCTCGCCGAGAGGATGGCCGACGACGAGAGCTCGGACGGGGGGTGCTACGTTCCGGAGGTGGATCTCAGCGTGTTCAGCGACGGGAAGCAGCAGAGGCCGAATGGTGAGTTACTCACACGTCGAGTCTTCCGTACATGAGATTACAGGGGATCTGTAATTTAAGATGTAGTCCTAGTAAGGATAATTCATTATACTCGCTATGTTACAATCTTCTACCCCAGTGCATTTAGAAACTACTTTCTAAAAAACATTGACATTTGGTGAGTAGAGTGCGAAAATGATCACTTAATGAAATGACATAAATTAAAAAGTCCAAAAGAGCGTCTGATGCATTTTATTTTGTATTCGAAATTTTTTACGTCAATGCATATATACACCTGGTTTTGTCTTTTGCTATTATAATAATTTATGTATGTAATAAATAGACATTACATGAAAACAATTTATGTTGTGGCGACCTCAAATAATGTATAAAACTTCTGTGCAATGGAGTACTCTTTTGCACAACGGTAAAGTATCTCTCTCGAGTTTCAATGGTCTTGGGATCGAGACCCGTCGCCCACAGCGAAAGCTACAATACGCTTCATTGATGACAGTCGGACTAAAACGAATCATGCTGCCATCTATCGGCACTTTCTGAAAGGAGAAACTTCATCGCAACAAGCGATCAGACACTACATCGTTACAAGCGGATCACATACGCAACTCGCGTGCAGCAAGCGGACACAACGATGCAACAAGCATCCCAAAAAACCTCCAACTCCGATCAGACGTTGATCAACAGCATCGCTCCTTCGTCGCTGGGAGGAGGCTGTGTGGCGACCTCAAATAACAGATAAAACTTCTGTGCAATGGAGTACTCTTTTGCACAGCGGTAAAGTATCTCTCTCGAGTTTCAATGGTCTTGGGATCGAGACCCGTCGCCCACAGCGAAAGCTACAATACGCTTTATTGATGACAGTCGGACTAAAACGAATCATGCTGCCATCTATCGGCACTTTCTGAAAGGAGAAACTTCATCGCAACAAGCGATCAGACACTACATCGTTACAAGCGGATCACATACGCAACTCGCGTGCAGCAAGCGGACACAACGATGCAACAAGCATCCCAAAAAACCTCCAACTCCGATCAGACGTTGATCAACAGCATCGCTCCTTCGTCGCTGGGAGGAGGCTGTGTGGCGACCTCAAATAACAGATAAAACTTCTGTGCAATGGAGTACTCTTTTGCACAGCGGTAAAGTATCTCTCTCGAGTTTCAATGGTCTTGGGATCGAGACCCGTCGCCCACAGCGAAAGCTACAATACGCTTTATTGATGACAGTCGGACTAAAACGAATCATGCTGCCATCTATCGGCACTTTCTGAAAGGAGAAACTTCATCGCAACAAGCGATCAGACACTACATCGTTACAAGCGGATCACATACGCAACTCGCGTGCAGCAAGCGGACACAACGATGCAACAAGCATCCCAAAAAACCTCC
This sequence comes from Linyphia triangularis, assembly GCA_963978545.1. Taxonomy (NCBI): domain Eukaryota; kingdom Metazoa; phylum Arthropoda; class Arachnida; order Araneae; family Linyphiidae; genus Linyphia; species Linyphia triangularis. Next base: position 104,846,403 of record OZ021723.1, on the reverse strand, counting down.
AACTCCGATCAGACGTTGATCAACAGCATCGCTCCTTCGTCGCTGGGAGGAGGCTGTGTGGCGACCTCAAATAACAGATAAAACTTCTGTGCAATGGAGTACTCTTTTGCACAGCGGTAAAGTATCTCTCTCGAGTTCCAATGGTCTTGGGATCGAGACCCGTTACCCACAGCGAAAGCTACAATACGCTTTAATGTCATTTCATCCAGAAATCCTTTTCGTACCTATACTTACCAAATGTGAAGGTTTTATTCAAAGTAGTTTCTAAATACACTGGACTAGAATATTGTAACATACCAAGTATAGGATATGATCCTTAGTGGTACTTCCTTTGAATTTAACCTGTTCAAAGGTATCTGGAGCGTTCAAGTTAGAAGATCTTCGCGAAATTGGATGCACAGCCCACGTCGGTGGCGAAATGATCTCTGAAAGTATTGATAAATAGCAGTTCTGATTTTCGCCACCAGGTACAATTTAACCAGAGAGATTTTTTTTTTAACTTCATCGGAATTTTGAGAGTGAAATTTTACACCTTAGGGCCTTATTATACAGAGCCACTCGAGTGGCTAACGCGCGCGTTCGCGTTAGACGCCCGGGCTAGCGACTGCAGTGGCGCATCCACGCGTTTGCAGTGGCCAGGCCTAGCGTCTGTTTTTGTTATGATTTCGTTTCCTTTTCTGTATTCAAAATGTTTTCGTCAAGTGAGGATGATGAATTGCGCATGCTTATCTTATTAAGAAACGAAGAAAGAATAGAACTTTAGGAGTGCATCCCTTCTTATCAAGCCCTCAAAAGGTTTATTTCATACTCTGCCTGACGATTTAAGAGAAGGCGACAACAAGTTTTTTTCTGTGTAAATGATTTTAATTTGTATGTTATAATTTTTTAGATGTTACTTGACTTACTACAAGCACATTACTTACTGTAACTGTAACGTCTCAAAGTTGTCCATTATTTGGAATAATAAGTTAATATTGTCAGTTATTTTTTTCTAAGAGTATTGGTGTACTTAGCAGTTGAGTAAATTAATTAAAAAAAACTTACGGCAGTCTTTTGTCAAACTTATATAATTAATATACACTGATTTGAAATTAAGCGAAATTTATCCATTTTGTAGAAAATTCATGGAAATTGATCACCACACCACACTATGTAGTAGAAGCACTTATTGGAACTGCATAACATACATGCACATGCATTAGCGACACGGGGCCATGAGTGCCGGCTGAATTATTTTCACGGGATTGTAAATGACCATTAAAGGGAATGCAAGGTGGTTATTTTTTTTTATTTTTTACTTTCAATTACTCATATGTAATACATAGGGTAATAAAAGTGTAGTGTTCACACTTTTTTTTTTTCTTCTTTTTTTTTTTTCTTTTCCCTCCACGTTTTGGAACATCCTGTTCTCAAAAAAGTGATCTGGAAAAAACATCTGTCTGTGTGTACGTGGTCAGCATAAACTCTGGACAATTTGGCTTACGGTGTTCAAATTTGGTGTGAAGGTTGGTGATGGTCCAAGGACCTACCATTAAGGTTTGCGACAAAATCGCGCATGCGCATAAGGTAGCTGCCATTGAAAAAAATCATGTTCTTCAATGATTGCTAAAGAGCCGCTCTAACGATTTTGTTCCAAATCGCTGTGGTAATGCCTCTTAATGTGTTCTAAACATTTCCACATCCGAAATTTCCGTTAAAATGTTTTAATAGCGTAAGAAGTTGAAAAACGAATGCTTTCAACATAAAATTATTTTTCCTTGAGCATAGCTCATCAGCGATCGTTATTTTTCCTCTCCGCAGTTTCACTTATAAGAATATTCTTTTTTTTTTCTTTTTTTCAAAGATGCGTATAAGAATTATCGCAACAAAAAAAATATCACCAAACTGGCCATATTTTCTCAATGAATGATAAAAATTTAAAAACGGTAAATGACACAAATCCATATCAGTAATATAGTGTAATTGAAAGTTTTACGATGTGCCACACCCCTAGTTTTTTGCTTTAACTTTGATTTTTCAGTTGGATGTCTAAATGAAATTTTAATTGCTTTGTATTAAATTTCCGTTCCGTTGAATATTTAAAAACCTATAGCATACTTTTATTTCCAGTTAATCGTACCACTTTTCTCCACATCATTTTAAAATTTCGGAAACCAGGGGGGGGGGGGGGGGTGCACTCTTTTGTACCTCCTTGGCGACGCCCATGAATACGGTTTTTCCCCTCCCCTTCCTTTCCCTGCAAATTGCTTATTATGCCTTATATTATTTTAATTATCTTTTTATTTTCGCATTACATTCCACTTTTATTATGTCAATATTAAATGTAAAACATTTTTTCCTCAACTTGTTGCATTTTCCGTCAAATAACTTGTACTAAACACAATTAATTTGCTTTTTCTTACGAAACTAAACTTCAGTTAGTCATTTGCACGTTTAGTAAAAATGGAACATCATTATTCGAAAACGTGGTGTGACGCACAAACGTGAAAAATTATACTTGATAATTCGCCTGTTTTAAAAACTCATCATTCCATATTAAAACAAAAAGTCACAATGATATATTTCTGACTCAAGCAGAAGCATAAGTTGATCCCACAAAATAAAAATATGTGGTACCGAATGATTTTTCGTTTCCTTCAAACAAAAATATGCTATCAATGTGCCATGCATTTTTATATTTAATTTCATTTAGCAGCTGTCACCGACTTGCTTACAAACAGGATTTCTTAATACTATTTGACGATTTCAATTATCTTGAAGTTATCGTTATAATTATGTTCGCAGGCCATCAAAGTAGGTAGAGGGAAAGTGTAGGTGAAGACTCTTTCTCTCCCCCTACATTGATGAACTGCAGACTTCTAGTATAGAATTTCCGATTCGTCAAACCCAGTTTGAACAGCCTTCCAATATGTTCAATACAGTTGTTCTACACATTTTTTTATGCCCCATTTTTAGTTTTTTCATTCAATTCGGTTTCCTTCTGAATCGGAATAAAAATAGAATGCAATAAAATTTCGGAAATTTCGACTCTTCAACTTTCTAAAAGTTAAAAGACCTAGAAGCTTTCCCCCCCCCCCCCCTAGCGTCGGTCCTGCATATGTGCAATACTTATATGTAATGATGTGCAAAAGCTATTTGCAATACATCCAGGTATTACCTATTTGCAATACATCATGTTATACGAATGTGCAATACGCAAGTGCAAATACATGCAATATTATATAAAAACAATATAGCATCTGTAAAGGCTTTTTTCTACAACGTAATGCAGCATTTCAATTTATATCCTGAACAGCTACACAGCCCAATAATATTGCCAATGGAAAACTAATCGTCGCGTGCAATTGTTTCTCACTAAATTTTGACAATCGATTGTCTTATTTACCATGAAACAATCGATAGTTTGCCCTTTTTCAATACTATCGATTTTTCACTCGATTGTTCATCTGAACAATCGTTTGAACTATCGATGTTAAAATAATCGATGTTCAAGGAACACTTGACACTGACCATGACAAGTTGGGACCCAAGGCAGGGACACTTTCAGGGGCCTCTTTTTCAAAAGAGAGATTTGTTGGAAATTTGCTTGACAAAAAGTCAAAATAGACAAAAATAGAAAAAGTTGATAAAGTAAGGTTAATATTGTATTCTAAAGTTTTTTCATCACAAATAAAGAAATTTCAAACAATCAAATTTATAGATCAAAAGAGGAAAAACTTTGTTATATATAGCATTGCATTTCACTATCACAATGTATAGTAATATCCATGACAACAATATCTGCAGCATTATTCACAATTTCAGAGTGAATATTCGAAGAGTTCGAAAAGCTGATCTCACAATAAATTCGTCATGTCTTTCTTTAAATTTTTTTTCGCTATCTTTCAAGAAGTCTCGTTTTTAAATCCTTTATATTAACTTCGACTTAGTGTGTTAGTTTGTTTGTCAATGAAAGCGGAATTTGCGGCTGTCTAATCAACCCCCTTACCATCATCCAATCAGGTTTAAACTTGGCAGATAGGTTCGATGTCGATGACAATGCATTCTATCAAATTTTGGGGTTGTTACTGTCACTCAAATGTCGCTTTTACGGAATACTAATTAACCAACTTGGAGTCATCCAATCGCATTAAAATAACATTAAATAGTTCATTGTTGAAACTCTTTCTTGTTGGTAATTTTTTTTTTTTTAATAAATAAATAACAAAATTACTTTAATCAGTATAAATAAATTATATTTCTATGTGAGAGCACAAATTCACGTTCATTTTTAATAAAAAAAAAATTGAAACGTAGTTTGCCACTCATTTTGCTGATACAAATGTTTTTGATATCGACCCTGTGTTAATGAATACAAAAATTGACAATGCATATCGGATTTTTTTTAAAACTCTATTTTTATGGGTTATATTATTTAAGATTTTAAATGATGGTTTAATTTATTTGATTAAATACAATCTGGGATACTAAAGACGGTTCAAGATTAATTCAAAATGATTTTTATATAAAAAATTCTTTTATACAGATTATAAATATATTCACATAACTTCTGTGAAACAAAAGTTAGAGGTTTACGTTTAATTTCGAGGCCCCCTTATATATTGGGCCCAAGGGCCAGATCTTGTGGGCTTTGTCGATGATCAGGGCCTGACTAGATAACTGGGTCAAGGCAAGTCTGTAAACAAACTTAATAAGCTTCAAAACACACAATAGTCCTCTACCACAGTCGCGCACGCACGCCACAAGTAGCGAGGGTAGGCGACTGCAGTGGTCAGCTCATGCCACAGACGCGACCACTAGCCACTGCTGTGGTTCTGTATAATAAGCTCCATAGGATATAATGGTCCGCAACGTGCGCGTTCGCCACTGACCACAGACGCGACCACTAGCCACTGCTGTGGTTCTGTATAATAAGCTCCATAGGATATAATGGTCCGCAACGTGCGCGTTAGAAGCTAACGCGCGCTTTCGCCACTGACCACAGACGCGACCACTAGCCACTGCTGTGGTTCTGTATAATAAGCTCCATAGGATATAATGGTCCGCAACGTGCGCGTTAGAAGCTAACGCGCGCTTTCGCTACTGACCACAGACGCGACCACTAGCCACTGCTGTGGTTCTGTATAATAAGCTCCATAGGATATAATGGTCCGCAACGTGCGCGTTAGAAGCTAACGCGCGCTTTCGCCACTGACCACAGACGCGACCACTAGCCACTGCTGTGGTTCTGTATAATAAGCTCCATAGGATATAATGGTCCGCAACGTGCGCGTTAGAAGCTAACGCGCGCTTTCGCCACTGACCACAGACGCGACCACTAGCCACTGCTGTGGTTCTGTATAATAAGCTCCATAGGATATAATGGTCCGCAACGTGCGCGTTAGAAGCTAACGCGCGCTTTCGCCACTGACCACAGACGCGACCACTAGCCACTGCTGTGGTTCTGTATAATAAGCTCCATAGGATATAATGGTCCGCAACGTGCGCGTTAGAAGCTAACGCGCGCTTTCGCCACTGACCACAGACGCGACCACTAGCCACTGCTGTGGTTCTGTATAATAAGCTCCATAGGATATAATGGTCCGCAACGTGCGCGTTAGAAGCTAACGCGCGCTTTCGCCACTGACCACAGACGCGACCACTAGCCACTGCTGTGGTTCTGTATAATAAGCTCCATAGGATATAATGGTCCGCAACGTGCGCGTTAGAAGCTAACGCGCGCGTTCGCCACTCGAGTGGCTCTGTATAGTAAGGCCCTTAAATAAAACAACTGAAATGGTTTAAATTACTATAATATTTCATGTAGCTATTCTTATCGTATTGCATTCTGCAATATTTGCGAAATTAATCGAATTTTACATCCTTATAATTAAAATTTGCAAATTTGTCTTAGTAAAGTTCGTTTTTTTTTTTTTTTAATATAAATATTCATAATGAGGATATATACAGAAATAAATATGACCAATACAAAAGCAATAAAACATTAAATTCATTGCGAGAAATTTCACTTTTTGAAGAGGTAAATGTAATGGTACTTTTCACTTCTGGTTAAAATTTTGAATTTTTTTTTTAATTTTTCTTGAAAAATTTCCATTTCTTAATACTAAAATTTCTGCATGCTCCTGTGATCCTTGAAATCCAAATGAGATTTTGGAATTCATTATTGTGCACCATGAATTAATAGTTGTTACAAGAATTTTGTAAGCCTGATAATTATATTTAATATACTGTTACGAATTTTTCCACTGAGGCAATGATGGCACAGTTTTCACGGTATAAAAATATTTATTCTCTCTTCAGAAAACTCACAAAATTTATTCACAGGCAACAGTTTAATTACTCTCAAGCTTCAACACAAGCTTCAACAAAAATAACTTCAAATTCAGCGATTATACAAGCTCACTCCAATAGGTAAACAAAGCGATCAGCTTTCAACGAAGTCCGAAGTCAATCTGAAAACTTTCCCTATCTCCGGTCTTTAAATACTTGGCGCGAGAGAGTGTTCGCGAAATTTCCAGCCAATTCGTCGGAAAAGAAACGTCTCGAAATTTCTCGATTGCTTTAGGTGTTGCCACCTTTTCCTAACCTGTATAATCACTGTTAATAAAATAAAAAAAAAATAAGATAAAAATAAATTACAATAGAATTTTAAAATAATACTTCACTATTTACACTATACTAAACTTCAACTTAACTAGACATCACTTAGACGGTAGATCGTGACAGTGCTCATAGGTATTTAATCCATTTTGGCGGCGTGAAAGCATAATGTTCGCCAAACCACAACCTTGTACAGAACAAAAGGCTATTAAGGTTTGGCGAGAATTATGTCTTCACTCCGCCAAAATGGATTAAATACCAATGAGCACTGTCACGATCTACCGTCTAAGTGATGTCTAGTTAAGTTGAAGTTTAGTATATATACAGACAATTTGTGCAACAATACAAATGTTTTGTGTTTCATATTTTATTAATGAAGGATGATTTTGTGTTAAAAACTTGAAAATAGCGTCTAAATATATTTTATTTGAAATTTGAAATCCTAATTTTGAGGCATATGCAGTGGCTCCATCTGGTATTGTCTATTGCTATTTTAATTTCTATTTATAATCTATAGACCAGCGTTAGCCCACGCGACAGATTTTTCTGCAGCCCGCCGGCCGCACAGAAGATTAAAAAAAAAAAAAAATCAAATTCTACTGTACGGGCTTTTTTTTCTTCTTTTTTTTTTTACCTAATTGTAATTTATCAGAAATAGTATGTGTTAACTATGTAGAACAAAGTTTTCCCCATGCGAAAGAAGCATTTATGTGCGAAAGAAACTATATTGTTATAATTTTTCCACTGAGGCAATGATGGCACAGTTTTTAAGATGAAAACTACTATTTATTCACTCTTCACAGGCACAAAATTTATTCACAGACAGCAGTTTAATCACCCTCAAGCTTCAACACAAGCTTCAGTAAGAACAACTTCGAATACAGCGATTATACAAGCTCTCTCTCCAGTAAACAAAGCAATCAGCTCTCATCGAAGTCCGAAGTCGATCTGCAAACTTTCCCGATCTCCGGTCTTTATATATAACAGGCGCGTGAGAACATTCGAGAAATTTCCAGCCAATACGTTGAAAAAGAAACAATATAAAGAAGCTTTCGTCAACGTGGTTTTAATTAAGAAAAATTCAGGAATTATTTTACTGAATCTCATTTTGGAAAATTTATTAAGATTAGCTGCAATAAATACTGCTGCAGGAATCGACTCTTATCATGAAATAAACTGAACGATTTCTACCGCCCGCCATTGTCTCACAAATGATATCGACTAAAACGGAGTAATCTCTGGAAGTACATCTTAAATACTTTTATTAAAAGTTAAGCCAAGGCGCACTGTCATGTTCTAAAAAAAAAAAAAAGGTTAACCTATTTTTTTAGACTTTGATTTACTAATAATAAGAATTAATATTTTTTAATTATTTGAAAAAAAAATTAAATAATAATTGTAATTTTATTAAGATAAAAAAAAAAAAAAATCAATATTTTTTTTCTGTTTATACTAAACTCCAACTTAACTTCACATCACTAGACGATAGATCTTCACCGTGCTCATAGGCAATTAATCCATTTTAGCGGAGTGAAGACATAATTTTCGCCAAACCTTATAGCCTTTTGTTCTCTGCCGACCAAACGGTATAGTGGTTAGCGTGCTAGCTTCTAGACCGCGAGGTTGCGGTTTCCGAGTCCCGTGTTGGCATGGGTGTTTGTAAATGTATGTTGGCTTGTCTAATGACGAATGTTTCGGCGCATTATAGCCCTCGTGTTGCTGACGGCGCCAGATAATCTGAAAACAACCAACCAACCAACCTTTTGTTCTCTACAGGGTTGTAGCTTGGCGAACATTATGCTTTCACGCCGCCAAAACGGATTAAATACCTATGAGCACTGTGACGATCTACCGTCTAAGTGATGTCAAGTTAAGTTGAAGTTTTGTATAGTAGTAATTAAAGATTCATATATTGTTGTATTGGCCCGCAAAAAGGTCCAACATAAGTCATAAGGCCCGCCTCTAAAAGTTAGTGGCGAACGCTGCTATAGACATGAAATAAAAACAATTCATGTCATTTCATTATGTGATACTTTTCGTATCTACTCACGAAATGTGAAGGTTTTATTTAAAGTAGTTTCTAAATACACTCGTCTAGAAGATTGTAACACAGCGAGTATAAGGAACGATCCTTACTAAGACTTCCACTCAACTAAAACAAACATCTTGTTATCTAAACTAATATACTCATGTGCGTAATGTTTCCATTTCCATGCATAATGAATTTGTACACGACTTCGTAAGGCTATCACAGTAGATTACTTGAAAATATCCCTTTACGTCAGTCAGCGAACCATTAAGTGCCGCGGATAACGTGTGAGTAGGGGATGGTATTTATTGCTTTCAGTCGTGGGGATAAGCGGGGGGGGGGGGGTAAAGAGAGGTTATTTACCCCAAAACCAAGAACCCATCGAGTTTACTTGAGTTTTATTACATTTATTGAGTGTGGAAAAACACGAAGCGAGAATCAATCCGCGTTAATAGCGAATTGTGATGATAAAATATAACTTTGCGGAGATGGGTGTGATTTCCCAAGATTTGACTTAAAGTAATAAACACCGTAGGGGGGGGGGGGGGGGGGCGAGAATAACTTAACCTTAAAGTGTTGACCCGGACAACACTCCTGATTTTCCCTCTCTTGCTTCAGGTGGCGACACCATTCCGAAGAAAACGCGAGGAGGAAGTCAGCAGCAGCAGCACTACCCCTACATCAGCGAGAGCTTCGAGAGCCTGGCCAGTGATGTCATCGTACCCCCAGCTCCACCTCCAGTCCCTGCACACCTGCGCGGGCCAAGACGCGATCCCTCGCCGCCACCCCCCACCTACAGGATCGTAGGGGGCAAGGTGGTTGCCAACCCCGCCAAGAACGAGCCCAACCTCGATGCCAGCCGAACCTCCACTCTGGACAGAGCCCCCGGGTTCGCCAGGCCGGTTCCAAGAACAGAACCCATAGACGATCCAAAGTCCAGCTGGCTAAGGGGGCCACTTGAGGCCGGGGCCCCGTCTAGGACGGCCCTGGGGCCCTCCAAGTACGGAATGTCCTCGAGGGTGACCCCCGATGCGGGGGCAAGGGGCCCGCTAGCGGCCCTTAAAGACAGAACGGGTCCATCGGCGTTTGGGCCCCGAGTGCCCTACATGGGAACTCCTGTAGGGGACGCGAGCGACTCGTCCAGGGCCCACAGTGTTGCATCCACACTCTCGGCCCCAGATGCACTGCTAGGAAAGCGCTGAACCAGCTTTCGAGACGAGTTCTTCTTTTCCCCCTCTTTTTGGTGCCAGAGAACGGAAGTGGTCATTGATATGTTGTTGTTGAAATCCCTTCTCTGAATGATCGAGGCACAGGTGCGAGCGAACACTGTCAAGAATGTGTGTTGTAGTTTATTGTGAAAATATGTTTATTGGAACGGTATGAAACAGAAAACTGTGTGTGAAAGGAGAATGTTTTTCTCTTGGAAAAAGAATGACGGGGAACGGAGGTTGGCAAGGGTCAGTTTGTGGTGGAACGTACGGAATTTTTAATAGTACATAGGAAAGCCTGTTGGGAAAAGTTTAGTTATTAATGGAGACGTTTCTTCTAAAATATCAGTTAAAAATGGAAAGTTTGTTGTAAAGAGTTGTTGAAGAAAGAACAGGTGGAAAAATTTATTGGAAGTAATTATTTACAATGGGAACATTTCTAGTAGAATTGTCGATAACGGGAACATTTATTGTACACTACTGTTTCTTTCTTCACAATAAAGTTCACTCTGCAGACGCTAGGCAACAAAATCCGTTGTTAGAAACCATGAACAATTTGAATGAGGAACTTTATCCAGATCTTCCCTTTGTAGTTCTTCACGGAGTAGTGTGTCCTTCCGTTTTCTCTGTGTCTTCAGAACTGACACATTTGGAAATACATCGCATTCGATCAGTAAGGAGACTCGCTGTTGGAAATCGTTGAGCGGAAGAAAATATGTGATCAATTCCTTCATCTGTACCGATAGAATGCAAAATCTTCAAGTTTGAAAAATATATGGGTTTAGTTGGGAATGTATTTCTTTGCTGCAAAGCCTTTCGTCGCCTAATGATACTATTTAATGGAATTCTGATATTTAAGAAAACGATCCAATCAAATCAACAACTAGTGTTCTTTCCACGAGTGATTGCTACATCGATCAGGCAGAGAGAATTTCTGAAGCTTTAACTCGTTTCTGCGAGTAGTTCACTTTCCACATCGGATTTTCCAACGAGTCGTCGACATATCTTTCCCGGAAATCTTGCTTTGACCATGGATGATTAAAGTGACTTCTATTTAGGCTGGTCGTCGAAAACCAGCAACTATATCCACTCAGGCCGAAAACTTTTTACTCTTTTTAATAAGGTTCTGTAGTTTGTAGAATGTGCCAGTCCGTAGTTATTTAGTTCAATCTATGTTCACCCATTAAATTCAGAAGGCGTCGGAACTGATGTTGCAGGTATTGCATCCGCCACGCCACATTTCTTCCAGATTGTGTTCTTTGTGCAAAAAATCTCAAACGTGGCAAATTTTTAAATATATGTTGTTTTTTTTTGTAAATGAGTTATATATAGTCATTCCTGATTGCATAGACATAATGTAATATTTTCTCCAACGCAAGATCTACCGAAATATCATTTAAAACTGTTTTTTTAATTTTTCTTTTTCTTCAAAATTTTGAAAAAGATAAAAAAACAAGATTAGAAAGAAAAATTAAGGCTTTTTTTTTTAATTAAGTCAGAAGGCCATTTAACAATGTGTTTCTTTGTAGTTGCTTTTAACACATCGTGGTGCCATCTGTTGGGAGAATATTACATTAGTATAACACTGCGATCAGTCTTAATGTACACATTGTGTTATTATTTTTAAAAAAATTAAGTTAACTGAAAATAAAAATTAAACAAACTGTTATAAATACGTTTAGATGGATAAAAATTAGAATAAATGACTTTCCTGTGTTTAAGAGTCAAATTCCGATGCTTTCAAAATAATTTTGATAAAATTGTATTTTTGGTTGTCCCCTTGCCATAACTGGGAATTTTAAGTTGCAGGCGACACTGAACGAAATCGTAGGGCAACTGCTGATTTAAAACAAAAGGTCGCTCTCGTGTAAGCTGGAGAATAAGAAATCTAGAGTTTTAACATTTGAAGAAGTCGGTTTCTCAATAGCTACATAGAATAGAAAAATACAATATTCCACAATAGCAACAAGATTTATTCTGTATCTCTTCAATAGTTTTTCTCAGCTCAATAGTCGATGCTCAATAGTCTTGCATGTTTGAAAACTTAAACAACTCATGACAAAGGTGGCGCATTCGATCATTTAAACAGTTCCATCTTGTATGTTGCATGGCAGCTTTTTAAGGCAATTACAAATATCATTCTTAACCGTTTGAGTCCCAAGGGGTATTGGAAAAAACACTGTTTGAAGAATCCCAAGCAGTGCAACTGCGCGTTCTCTAAATGAGTACGAAAAGACCCAAACAGCGCAATAGCGCTTGTTTTATATTGTGTCGAGAAATACCAAGCGGCGCGATATAGCTCTTGGTTTATTTTATATCGATGAATCCCAATCAGAGTAATAGCGCTTCTTGTATGTGTTAGGTAACGTGATTGTCTTTTTCTCACCGCTCCGTCACATTTATTGCAGTTTACAAAGTGATCGGATGTATTCTTCGGTAAGTGTTTCCGATTGTTAGCTGCTGTGGTTGGGTAGTTTGAGCTTTTTTTTGGCGCAAGAGCTACACATACTCCATACTGCGCCAAACAAACTGGTGGACATCAGTTTAAAGTTTAAGAAACATAGTATCAGAAAAATTAATATAAAAGTCAAAGATACGATATTTTAGGGGTTGGAAGCATTCCACAAAAAATGACTCGCGGTCTGTCAGACCGCTTACAGCAGTTAAAGGTTAGCTTTGCGCGATGTACTTGCGTCAGTAAATCTGAGCGCTCGACTTCGACAATCGGTAACGCACAGTCAGTTGTTCCCAATGCTCGAAATGTGCTGGGTTTTCTCGACATAAAATCTCAACAGCACGATTCGCTCTGCTTGGGACTCAAACGGTTAAACATTGTGACTATGTGTAGTTAATAATACAACCAATTGTTTCCCTATATGACCCAATACTACTAAAAATGTCTGCACTTCTAACAAATTAAGAAAATGTTTGATTTTCAGCACACAAATGAAGAGTACCAATGTTTAAAACTATACTGAGTATATTTACCACTATAGTTTACTTCGAAGTTACAATAGGAAAAAAAAAATGTCATTGTCAAACATTTTCATTTGCATTTAAAAAAGAACAATAAGATGTTGACCTTTTTTTCTATCGTAAACAGTGATCAGAAAATCTTACTCGGATAAAAAAAAAATTATTGCGTAAAATTACAGAAATTGATATATGTTATTTTTGTTCAGGCTATTATAGGGGCAGCAGTTAATTTTATATATTAATGACCCTTGTTAAATTAAATTTTCTTCGCCTTCTGCGTGTGACGCATATTATGGTCCCCCCCCCCCCCCATCTCCTTTGCCAAAAAAAACTATCTATGAAAGTTCTATTGTATAATAGTTTCCACGCAATAATTTATTTTGGACCGAAAATATTTTCTTCTCACCCTGTATTTCTCTCTGACAGCTTTGTTGGAATCATCTTTATTTCAAACGTTGTAGTCCGAGAAGCGACTGCAAGTTTAAATACCACATCGAACATCATTCTGAATTTCTTATTGAATACAAAGAAAAGTTAATAGATTACGAATAAACTGGTCTGCCGAGGCAAAAAAATGGCCGAAACTGAATAAAAATCGACTCTGAATGAGTTGAACTAAATCCGATTGCCAAACATGTCATAACTCTCCAAATAATGAGCATTCTTTTTGTAATTGGTAAACCTTGTCGCACATTAATTTTCAATTTAGATGGTTGCAGACGGTTCAGATATTTGGCGACTTGCATCTTTTAAAAGTGAACCAAGCTGACAATAAATATTACGTCACTGCTGACGTAATTGATATCGCCAATTTGGCTTACTTTTAAAAAAATGCAAGTTTTCCGAACTTGTGATCAGAAATCGTCTGCTCCCTTTACTCATTAAAAATCAAAGTGTGGTGGCAGACGAAAAAGAGTGTTCACTTTTTGACAAGTTATGTCACATTTGGCAAACGGATTTAGTTCAACTCGTTCAGAGTTGATTTTTGCCCAGTTTCGGCCATTTTTGCAACAGCAGACCAGTTTATTCGTAATCTACTAACTTTTTCTCCACATTCTGTAAAAAGATTCGGAATAATGTTCGATGTAGTACCTAAACTTTCAGTCGCCCCCTCTCAGTCTGTTGGTTCTTGTCTACAAAGACGTATGTAAATGGATGCATTGTATTTGGTGGTATTGCGCGGAGTTTCTTGGTGTAAGGGCTACTTGCACTGAAATCATACTACGTCGAAAAACTTCCCAAATGCAGTGCAGTCTTCTCTGTTTGAATTTAATCACTTAAGCAGGACGTTGTACTTATTTGTATAGGGTAATTGTCCTCCCACAACCATCGATATAGATAAACAACTGGATAGACTGCTTAACGCTGGGAAAATGAAACAGTTGCCAGATGCCGTTGGTGGGATAAAAAATACGGATTGCCGAGGATTGAAAATAAAATTTTGGGTTGTACACAGCAGAAATGTCAATAGTAGACCTTAATTAGTAATAATGTGCAAAAAAATATATACTCTAGCATTTTACAAGGTTTTTCGCATTCCCATCCAACTATCAAAGTGAACTGTGATTGGTTAATCTTCCCACCAGCTTCGCAATCCCCGGCGCTTTTTTATCTTTGCATTGACAATGGAGCAGTCTATCCAGTTGTTTATTTATATCGATGCCCAGAACACAAAAAACTAGGTAAAATCAAGGTTGAAAGAAACAAATCAAGAGAACAGGAACACAAATTATAGCAGCATCATAAAGTAAAACTGATATCATGAAAAAAAAAAAAAATCCCAACAGTCCGTCTTCCTCATATTTTGCAAATGAATAAAAAAAAAAAAGTGTAGTTCAATCTCTTCAACAAACACATTATCATAAATCTCGGATGTCTGGTGCTCTATAGTAGTTCTGTATTTATTACTTTCGAGTACTGGACGCATTCAAGAGGGTCCAAATAAGCAATTTTCAAACACCACATCTCAAATTAACGAATCTTCGAATTCCCTCTGTGTTCTGTCCTCGCTAAAAGCGAGCTCGTTGAATTGTGAAGTGCACATTTCTGTTCTATTTTTGTTTGTAGAAAACGTAGCAAATTGTTTTTTAATTGAGTTGAAACGAGGCTTCTGGTCTCTTGATCTCTTTTAAGTCCATTAATAAGTGATTTCTACACAGAAATCGCGAAGCCGCTGCAATGTATTCATTCATGTAACAATGTATTATAAAGTTTATATTATAAAGTAGTGTCTTTTTTTTTTTTCCTTCTGTGTTATCTTCACAAAAAGAAACTGATTTCTCGTACAAAAGGAATTTATCACACCAAACTTACTCTAATAAGCAAAAAGTAAGTTCGTAATTATCATTCAAATCTTAGCCTCTATCAAAGTATACAAGGGTTGTCGATCCTACTTTCACAATACCAAAGGAATATGCAACTCTATTGTAGCTCAGGATAAGTTCTGTTTGAAGACAAGGTGCGACTATAAGTGGATGTCCTTTACTAAACTTCAACTTAACTTGACATCACTAGACGGTAGATCATCACAGTGCTCATAGGCATTTATTACATTTTGGCGGCGTGAAAGCATAATGTTCGCCAAACCACAGCAGAAGAAAAGGCTATAAAGTTTGGCGAGAATTATGTTTTCACTCAGCTAAAATGGATTAAATGCCTATGAGCACGGTGAAGATCTATCGTCAAGTGATGTCAAGTTAAGTTGGAGTTTAGTATAGTAAGGATCCTTCCATACACTCGTTATATTACAGCCTACTGGCCAAGTTCATTTAGAAATTTCTTTGCGCAAAACCTTGAAATTGGGTGAGTAGGTAGGAAAATGATCATATAATGCAGCGTCAGTGACTAGGCGGCCCGCGACAGCTTTTTCTCCGGCCCGCCAGAAGAGCAAAAGTCAAATTTTGCGGAAATAATTTTAATTTGCCTACAATAGTATGCGTTTACTACCAAAAACCGCGTTTTCCATTAAGTGGCCCGCGTCAGTAAGTCTGAAAAATCCTTTTTTTTTCCCCCTGAGACTGCCTACGAGAAAAATTAAAAAAAGCAATAATTTGAATCATTACCAATGACGCATTGCTTAGTTTTGTACTTATGATACCCTACCCTCTCGAATAGTGAATGGCACAATTCGATTTCTGCTTTTCTAAATGTGATGGGCAGGAGTTGGGTGTTTTAATGCATACTGGCCTCTTGTGTTTTGATGTGAAAAGAAGTATCACGATCTCTAATACCCCAGTGCAATAATGGCGTTGAAGACTAGTTTTAAACGCAAAGTAGATAGTGAAAAGCCGACCGGCCGTCGTCGTCTCGCAATTAACATCGACTAAAATGGTAGATTTAGGAGGTATGGTTTAAATATCTTTATTTGATTATGAGTTTATGTCAAGTCACATTGTAATATTGTCACTAATGATTAACTTTTTTTATTACTTTGATGCTTCTTTTATTGCTTTACGATGCAAATAATTTTTTTTTTTTTAATTATTTGAAACAAGAATGAAATATCAATTGTTATTTTATTAATATAAAAAGGTTAAATTATTGTTCCAGTTTTCAAAATTGTTTTATATCGTTGAATCTTTAGTAATTGTCACGTTTCTAACATTGAACATATGTAGTAAAGCAATATATTTATTGGCGGTATTCGGTATAAATCTGCGGCCCGCGGAAAGTTCCAACATAAGTCATGCGTCTCTAAAAGTTAGTGGCGAACGCAGATTTAATGGAATGACATAAATTGTTATTGCGTTTTATGTCCACATATTATAAATGAAAATTTAAAAATTCAAAAGACTGTTGCAGATGGCACCACTATACATAGGCATTGACTTGAGGATTTCAAAAATAAAATATATTAGAAGCCATTCTTGGGATTCTTAATTAATATCATTTCATTAAGTAATCATTTTCCTCGCCAAATTTCAAGGGTTTGTACTAAGTAGTTTATAAAGGAACCGGGCTAGAAGGTTGTAACATAGGAAGTATAGTAAATGATCCTTACAGGGGTTTCCTCTAGGTGTACAATTCACGAAAATTGTTAAGAATAATCATTTTTTTGTTATTATATCATAATATTCTCTGATATTTTAGCTTTCAAACAATACTAAACTTTTGAAAATATCCTTAATAGTTTTTATGTAACAATCAATTATAGGTAGGTACTTCCCCTGTTAGATACCACGTTTTTAAAACTTTTAACTTGTTTTCAGACGAACTGTATTTTGATTATGTCACGCTTTATTCAAACAATGATAATTCAACAACAAAATGTTCAATTATAATTTTTTTTTTTTATCATAGTAATCTACATAACATGCTAGATGTTTTGAAACTCAATTATATAAAATTGGTCGAGAAATTGATTTTTTTAGGGATTTTTAAATCTTAGAAATCCTTGAAAATATTGATTTTTTTCATGTTTTCACATAAAATAAATTGTAAAAAACATCTATTCCTTTAAGAGACTAAATTGAGTTTCAAAAAATTAAGAATAATGTTTCGAATCGTTTCCAAGTAGAATTGCGTTTCTAAGTAAATTAGAATTTTATATATCATTGTTTGAAAAAGGTACTAATTATCTAATTAAAGCTTAATTAACAAATTAACAATTGTCGAAATTTGAATTTTTTTTATGAAATGATTTTAATCATTTACTTTCTAACTGATGTAAAAAAGAATTGGATTTTTTAAACTCAGAATTAAAAAAAATAAAAAATTCTAGGGTATACATACACCTTAATTTCTACGACTGGTCTAATAACTCCAGAAGTAAATATCTATTTGAATTTGTGTTTTCAAGTAATCTCCATCTTCTGTAATGCATTTCTGTGCTCGGCTATAAAAGTTTCGGAAACAACTTTTAAAGTCATCCTCTTTCCTGATGCTCTTCAATGGACAATTCCCACATTTTTTTAAAAACGAGTGAAATTAGCTTATATTTATGAAGAACCTCTTTCCGATTCCAAATATTTAAACAGAAGTTCTTTTAAAAAAAATTTAGTTATTTAAATATTAAGAAATGAAATTGCCTCCAAATCGAGCCAAAATCAGTTCGATCAAAACACTCAGCAATATCCGTGATGACGAGGGTTTCTACAGTTTATATGGTTATCGTGAGGTTTCCTGAATTTTTCTGCCAAATAGTTGGCGTTGGTAGACCATTGCCTCATTCCGTACAGGTTGGCGAGAAACTTGCAAATATGGTTTCCGTTGCTGCATTTCAAGCCAAGATGTTTGCGAAGCCGTGACGTCACATTCAATACCAACGGAATGAATCGCTTTCTCGCCAACGTCAAGCAAGGTAACTTTGATCCCAAATTAAAAAGCATTGAGCAGAAATTTTTGTGTTTATGGCCTTTTCGAAACATTTAGAATTGAATTAAAAAAAGAAAAAAAAAAGGCGGGAATCGTCCATTCTCACAGTTATACTCAAACCTTGTTCTTTTCAACAAAATTGTTTAGTATTTGAAACAAGAAAAACTCTTCAGGTGCTTAGTTCGGAAAGTATGAAAATTGCTTCATCTCCATGACCTCGTGCTGGGCCGAAATCCGCCTCATAGACAACGCAATGGGAGACCGACCATTGCTGAGCAAAAAAAAAAAAAAAAAAAGAACTCCCTTTCTGTCGAAAAATAGGTCTTGCTCTATGACTTCTTTGTCGAAATGGAGGGGAAAACTTTTGAGTAAAACTGCTCTGTGAAAGTCTTGCCAGTTGGAACACATTCACGATAAAAGAGCAAGGTTTGAGGTTGTCGAAGACAACAATGACGTCAGTATCAAAGAACTTTCCGAAAGAGGACTTTAAAATTTGTTTTCGGAACTTTTACTGCCGATCACAGATATAGATTACTTTGAAACATCTTAAATGGGTGTTTAATTCACATAATACTTTACGGGGTTATTAGACCATTCCTAGAAATTAATAGTCGAATCTTGTAGAATCATCTTAAAAAGTAGAGTCTGTTCAAATCAACACATCTCCCCAAAACAACATTGATAATATAACCCATAAAAATGAAGTTTTTAATATATATCCGCTATATGCATTGCCAATTTTTATATTCATTAACACAGCGCCGATTCTGTAAACAGCGCGTGCACTTGGTGTTTGCATCTGATTTCAAATATCAAAAACATTTCTATCAGCAAAATGTGCGACAAACTACGTTTCAAAATTTATTCATTAAAAATGAACGTGATTTATACACTCGCATCTAAATACTATCTTTTTATTTATTCTGATTAAAACAGTTTTATCATTTAATTATTAAAAAAAAAAAAAAATTAGCAACAGAAAAGAGTTTCTTCAATGATCTGTTGGATACTATTCTAGCGAGATTGGATGATGGCAAGTTGGTTTATTGGTATTCCGTAAAAGCGGCATTTCAGTGACAGTTACGGCCCCAACATTTGATAGAGTGCATTGTCGTCGACATCGAATCAATCTGCCAAGAGTCAGCCCGATTCGATGACGGCAAAGGGATTAGGTAGACCTCTGCAGATTTGTCCGCCATCGTCAAAAATACCCACAAACATATACACACAAAATCGTAATTAATATAAAAGATTTAAAAAAAGAAATCGCCAAGTAAAATAAAAAGAAAAATGAAAGAAACAGAACAAGTTATGAAATGGTTGGTTCTTTCGAGTTACTTTGCATACAATACGAAATTGTTGGGAGAAAACACTATGCAATCACATCACACAGGCTAGAGTTTTTACAAAAATAATCGCATTTCATTTTAATGAATTTCATGCAATGAATCGATTTACCCGTTGCTATTTGGCATACCAATTAAGGGCGCCAGTCATAAAAAGCCAACGACTATACTAAACTCCAGCTTAACTAGAGATCAGTAAAAGGCGTAAACCGGCTTTAGCGGCGGCGTGATTCCATTCTTATGTGACGTCATCGAACTGCAGGGAAGTAAAGTGAACCGAGTTGACAGATTTGGCTCGATTATCGCCAAATTTCCTGCCTAATTGAGTAAACATTCGAAAAAAGAAACCCTATTTTCGGGTGAGGGAATAGGTGCATTTTTGCCGTATTTTTTCTGCATTACGAATAAGTGCTCGGCCGACCAAACGGTATAGTGGTTAGCGTGCTAGCTTCTAGACCGCGAGGTTGCGGGTTCGAGTCCCGTGTTGGCATGGGTGTTTGTAAATGTAGGATGGCTTGTCTAATGACGAATGTTTCGGCGCATTATAGCCCTCGTGTTGCTGACGGCGCCAGATAATCTGAATACAACCAACCGAATAAGTGCTCGTTAAAAAAAAAAAGTGTACTTTTCTGAAATAAAATTAATACATGAATATTTGTATTTTGTGAATTTTTTTATTTTTATTGTTAAGGAGTTTTTTACTGTTTCGTAATATTTTAGTTAAAACTTAAAATATTCATTATCCAATACGTTTTGCTAAAATCTTAAGCTCTATTCTATCACTAAATCTGCAAATTGTGCAGTTGAAATTATAGCTGAAATTCTTTGTGCATTTTGAGTATTTTACCTGCAAACAGCATTTATCTTAAAAACTGTTTCTACTAGAGTTTTTTAATTTTTTTTGTTATTTGGATTTAAAATTGACCGAATTTTTTTTTATTCAAACATTATTTTTTTTTTTTTTTTTTTTTTTTTTTTTATAAAATTGCCAAGCACAAACATTGTTAAGTTTCTTACGGCAAAACCCAATAACCCAAAGGAAGAATTCTCGCATTGAAATATTAATTTGCAAAGTTATCAACAGAACTCTAATTTAAATTTTAACAATCCATTAAACTTTTCTGGCAACATTTAATACATAGATTTAGCGTCACAAAAACTGTAAATGATGGCTATGCACTGTATTAAAGACAGCACCAAAACTGGATATTTTAAAAGATGCAACTCCTTTTGCACTGAGTGAGGATAAGGCGGGATCCCTTGTCTGATGGAGCTTTTAGTCCAGTCGACAGGCCTGATAAAAAGGCCTGTTTAGGAGACTTAATCGTGCTGTCTTCCCACACTGATGTTTTCGTATTTACCCACGTTTCATCAGTGTAGTATATGGGTCTTTCCTGCGTACGGTAACGTTTGATTTCGCGTAGATATCGTCGGCTCCACACCTGATTATCGTCTCGTTCTATTAACATATAATTTTGGTTTCGTTTACGGAAAACAAATCCCAAATCTTTAAGAAGCCTTCTCATGGTGCTAATGCTCACAGTGGAGCAAGTCTGTGTCGTTATTTACGTCCATCGTTATTTTGGAGACAGTTGGGATCATATTCTTTTTGTAAAATTCGTGAACTTTTCTTCTGATTGCCGAAAGCGAAAAATCATCGTGTTTTGCTGCCCGGGTTCCTTGTCTTAAAGGCCGCTTCTTTCCAGTAGTCGATAATTTACCATTTTCCTCGGAATTCTTTCATCATTCTACCGATACTCGTAACAGAAATACTGGTGAGGTCAGACACTTGCGCGTGTGGATCTCATTTTGGGAGATTTTCGGATGCATTTCTGTCATCTTAACAAAAACATTCGTGACTATTCTTTTTGCATCGCAATTCAAAGGTTGGCCTTTTTGGTGCTTTGTAAATACATATAGCTTGTATTTGAATTCATTATTAAATGTATAGATAAATATAGATTTGTGAATAATTTCTAAATATGTTGATGATGAATCACTAGTAAACTTAAAATCTCTGTGCAAAAGCAGCGTTCGTTCAAGTAAACAATTAAACATTGGCGAAGTGAATATTCACGCGCCAATTCGAGTGACGCCAAGTGAGTGACGTCGGGGAAAGAGCTCGGCCTTAAGCATATGATTCACTAATACTCTTAAAATATTCTTGGACAAAAAAGTAAAATATGAATAAGATTGAAACTAAAAAGCATTTATTTTCAATACATTTTGTAAGTTTAATACAAAACCATTTGATCAGGTTATTATTATTACTAGAAAATGTACGAGTTTCCCGGAACTGTATTCTTTCAGAGGAAGGATCCATACGAATCATCCTGTAGCATTATCAGTGTAGTCTAGTTAAGTTGAAGTTTAGTATAGCACCCTGTAAACGCTTCATTCTAGAGAATCCAGGTTCCATGTGCTCGTCTGTAGCTGGCAGCTCCAGTAGATGAATTTTCAATTTTTCGACTTCCATCATCCTATGCTCTTCTGTGACCACTGACAGGAAACCTCGCTCAATGACTGGATTATTCCAGCTGCTGGTACCGTGTATCATTCCAATAAACATGTGACCTACCAATCTAATTTGATGCTCCAGTCACTGGTAGCGTGCAATGGAGAGTCATCATTCATGTGGGCGAGCCAGAACATTTATGGTACGCAAAATCCTATATAAAGAAAATATACATTAGGGTGGTCACAAAGAAACCTTGCCGATATATGGACCCTCCGCTCTCCAGATATGCAGCGAAGAAAACCGATGAAATTGCCTGTTATGGCCACCATGTAAACTTTGGCCTCTGTCATTTAAAAATTTCCACCGTGAGCCCCGATCGTGTTTTTGCTGGCCGTTCGCAGAGCTGGTTTTTTTTTTTTTTTTTTTTTTGTGATACCCGTACCGTTTCAATGCTCTTTTTTTGGTTTTCGCATACGCGGAGCATTTTGCGACAGGGAAAAATAGGTGTTGCCATTCGAAAGTTTCAAGTTTCTGTAACCGTAACCGTGAGCACCATTTTGTTGCCATTCACAGAATCCCAAGCTATAATACATATATAACAAGTTACACACACATAAAAAAAAAAAGAAGGGAAAGTGGTAAAACAAGATTTCACACAATTTGAGGGGGGGGGGGACCCTGATGTCAAGATATTAATACTTTTAATAATTAATGAGTTGGAAAAATATATCATATTTTATGGCAACAAGAGGGCTGAACAAAATGTTCATAATTACACAATACTTCAGGATTTTTCAGGCATTTTTGGGATCCTAATAGGCAATGGCCTTATGGGAAATAAGGCTATGTGTGGGTGTGTATGTCAATGACGGGCAAATCTACGGTGGCTTAATTAAATCCCTTGCCGTCATCTAATTGGACTGAAACTTGGCAGATAGATTTTTTTTTTTTACTTTCAGCAGCACTAAGCAATGCCAAAGTTGAACCTCAATTACCAAATGCCGGCTGTGCGAAATTCTTTAACCCGTTTAAGAAGAAGAAGTCATGTCAAACAGGTTTGTTTATTTGTTTGTTTGTTTATTTGTTGTTTTATGGCGCAAAGGCAACACAAGGGCCATGCTGCGCCAACCATGTCAAACAGGAACAAGCGCAATCCACTCAATTAATAAAAACCAACAAGGCAATGACCAAGTACAAACGTAAACTAAACTTAAATATAGGACAAGCAATATTAAAAAAAAAAAAAAAAAAAAAAATCATAAACTAGTTGAGTTGTACGAGTCTTATTGTACGCAACAGTCGTTGACAGAATGCATGTCGATGACAATGCATTCTATCAAAGTTTAGGGGGTGTCACTGTCACTAAAAGGTTGCTTTTACGGAATACTAATCAATCAACAAGCCGTCAGCCAATCGCGCTGAAATCGAATTTAACCGATCATTAAAAAGACTCTTTCCTGTGACAAAATTGTTTTAATCCGAACACATAAAAGAAAATCGGACGTGAATGCATAAAATTCATTATGTAGGGATGGAACGGATATCCGGCAAATATCCAATATCCGGCATATCCTGTTGATTTTTTCAATATCCGAAACCCCGTCGGATATCCGATTTGAAATACCGGACATCCGATAATTTCATTCGGATATCCAGCTATATATCCGGCCACCAGGTATCCACAAGAAATAATTTTTGGCAAAAAATAATTATCTTTTTCGGACAAAGAGGACACCGCATCCTACACTTTTTTTTTAAATTTTTTTTTCTTGGACATAAATTGCAATCAAGTTAGAAAACGAAAAAGTCCCTTCGTGAGAACTATGCTTTCGCATATCCCTAACTTCATTCTAAGGTCATTCTGACGCCGAACCCCAGTGTTTAGTTCCCAAGCATGCTTGGTCCTCCCTCAGTTTATTTCTTTCAGGTATAAACAGCTAAGTCAACCTTGCCCAGTCCGCGAATCAAACCATGGACCTGTGGCATGCACTGCGGTGCGCTAACCACTAATTATAATTTACTTGATCCCAGGTAGCACAGCAGTATTGGCCAATGTCGGAAACCGGAGCTCTGGAAGATTGGCCAATCCTGGGTAATGTCGGAACGGCCAGCACCGAACGGCTAACATTTTTGCAATATTGGCCAATATCGCAGTGCGGTTTTGGCCGATCTCGAGGAGCAGTTTTGGCCGATATCGATGCGTAGTTTTGGCCGATATCGAGGAGTAGTTTTGGCCAGTATTGATGTGCAATCTTGGGCAATATCGATGAGCATTGGTTTAAACCAAATGTTTTTGTTTTTTTCCCTCAGAAAAACGAAATATTTTTTTAAGAATAATTTAAAATTGTATTTTTATTTATAATTAGATTTTTTAAATTATTTGATGTTGTAGATGACTTTTATTTTTAGCTGAAATACAATATGTTCTAATGTATTTTAAAATAAATCTTCCAATTAAAAACTATTGAAGTTTTTATAAGTATCAAATGAATCGAAGGGCAATATTCTATGTATTATGTAGTAAACAATTACTATTGTATATATTGAATTTAAAAAATAGTACCTATAAATAAAATATTAAAATTTAATATGATTTGAATGTCCCCATAAATAGCAACAATTGTTTATTTACTTAGTTCAAATTACTTTCAAAAGGAATATTCATTGTTTATAAAACATAAATTATTCTTGTTTATGTTAAATTTTATTTATAAATATGTATACATGTAATTAGAAAAGGATAAAAAAAAAAGACCTCTGTTTAAACCAAAAAAACATGTTTTTTTCCAACCCTGGAAGAGCAATTTTAGCTACTATTTTTTTATTATATCACAGAGCAGTTTAGGGTAAATTTGCCACTCAACATATCTGAACTTTCTTTTTGGTGGAAGAAGTGGTTGCAAATGATAATTCTTATATGCGTTTAGATTCAATTTTGAGCTGTTCAATGTTTAGTAACACATTGTTGCCCAAAAACATTTAATAATTTGTTAAGTTATACTTAAACATTTTTAAAATAATTTTTTCAAATCCCCTACCAAAAAAAACCATTTAGGTAACAAAATGTCTGACATTCAAGGATTTAGAAAGATACATGCAATTTTAAACTAGAAAACAGTAGAATTTAAAATCCCTATTGGTCAATCAATACTCATTGAACTTTTTATGCTAAGGTTTCATAAAAATATAAGGTTGAATTTTAAACTTGTGAAGTATATTTTTTCTGCACCGATCAACTTCATTTATGAAGTCCCTTTTCATTTTTAAAACATAATTTTTCTCGATGCATTAAGAATCAAATAGATAGTAAATAAACCTCATTTTAATGCTTTAGTTCATTCACTTCAATCATAATATTGTAAAATTGTAAAAGCAATAAAGTGAATTAAAATTGCAGACCCCCCCCCCCCCCCCATTGAAAAAGTTTTCATCCAAAAATTGTTTGACAAAAACATCTATTATTTAAAAAAATCCACAATAATATTTACATGAATACTCATAATGAATAATTTTTCATACTTTCATTTCTATTTTAATTGCATTTTAATGACCGATAATTGAAACCCAATATAATTTAATTGATATTTTATGGCTTAAAAACCATGCACTCTTAAATTAATTGTCACTTTCTGCAGTGCATATTTATAATAAAAACATAAATTTAATACAAGCTGTTTATTATAATACATATTTTATTTTACATATTTTATCTTCCTTTGAAGTTTCTACCTCGGCGAAGAAAACGAACCTGAAATATAAAATTGTTAATTTCTGTTTGCATTAAGATTACATTAAAATTTAAAAATCAAATTATTGCATCAAACTTTTTCTAATCTTAAGCTCTTTTTATTTTGTCCAAGCTCTTTTTGTTACGGAACTGGAATTTGTTATCAATAAAAGAAATCATGCAGTGCAGCATTTACTGCCCATTAAAAAAAAAAAAAAAAAAAAAAACAGAATTGCAAAATGAAAAACACAATTTTGCACAAAAGCATAAAATTATTAACATTTTGTTAAATTGTTACATCAGAAAACATTTTCTACTAACATTTAAGAAAATCATTTTAAACTGGTATTTAAATTTCAATTGTATATATTGAGCTTGTATGAATTTAATTTATATAAAGTTCTCTGCAAATATGTTTGCACCAACCTCAACCAAGCACACAAAAAAACTATCAATCACGAAATAAATGCTAATTCTGTTTTTTTTTATAAACTCGTTCATTTTTGGCTTAAGCCGTTTAAAATTGTAATAAATAATTTATAAGAGAGAAAAATCTCTTTTAAACTGTTAAATTAACCACCAAATAAAATCAAAATAAATAGTAAAAAGTGTTGTTGAAAAGTCTGTGATAAAATACACTGTTGCACTTGAAAATTTATAGGAACTAATTTAGAACGTAGTGTTTTTGTTGTTTTTTCTACTGAACTAATTTCTCAATTATAAGCATATGACAAAGGTGATTTGTTCAAAATTGTTTAAAGAAACAGATAATTTTTTTTTATTAAAAGACCAGAGATTCTCCATTGCTTATTATATTTTAAAATATAAATTATTGTAACATCAAATTGAAATTGCTTGGAGCGTTACCTAATTGATTATCATATATTCTTACCTGGTAGAGGAAGTTTTCACGCTTTTTGGTTCACAAACAAGTTTTTGCTCGTTTCTTTGTGGGATTCCAAAGAAGGGGGATTGTCTTTGAAACGGGCTGGAATATTAGTTCGGCTTTTCTTGGTTAATAAATTTTCATCTTCTGAAGAATCGCTCCCAATTGAACGAGCAAGCTCAGCTTTATCTTATGCCTGTTAAAATGAATCTAAATAGGAAAATTATGGATATATGCTATCTCAAACTAGTTGCAAAACTTTATATACAATTTATTTATACAATTAAATATCTTATTTAAAGCACTTATAATATCACTCACTAAAAAACCAATCTTCAGTTTGAGAAATTAAAATAGAATATTATTTAAATCTGTTAATAAATATCTGTTATTCATGTCCACCATTTCAAAAATCTATACCATCAAAACTTGAACTGATAAGTAGATCAATGACTTATGAAACATTATTTGTGATACCTTGAACAATTTGTATATACCCTATACAAAAATTGTAATTTAATTACTGTATGTACAATAGATTTTAAAATTAAATGTTTGCCATGTTATACTTGAGGGCATATATTCTTTAATCATGTTCATTCCCCCCTTCATACCAAAGACAACTTTTGTCTGAGATGAACCAAGATGAAGGAATTACTTCTACGGGTTATCCATTTCCATCAATGAACCCTACAACAGTATATTTCTTTATTTTAAACTGAACAGAATAACAAATTAACTATTAAAAGGCCATACTGGCAATTTACTGCCGAGGGAAGGAAGGCTACAACTATTACACTTTTCATTCCAAGACAGAAAATAGCACTAACAATAATACTTGATTACAATATTTGATGTTTACTTTTCAAATGGAAAGTCTTTTCTTTAAATGAACAAAACATTTTTATTTTATAAAAACAACATCTTTGCATAGTGTGTTTAAATTAACACAAATGAAGTTAGGCATTCAAAATATATTTTTGTAGATATTTCAAAAATTTCCATTCATTGCTCTTTTCTGAGAAATCAATATTTGCACAAGACAGACCTTTTGAATAGGGGAATGTACATATACAGTAAAATCCTGTTAACGCTAAGTCGATCTGGCCACTGAAATTGTTCGCTTTAACTGAATTTTGTGTTAAATAAATTAACGTTAAGTTTTAAGTACGAAGAACTGCTTTTCCTTCGCATTAAATGTGATTTTATGCTAAGCACTTTTGCGTTAACAGGGTTTGCTGAATTTTTTCAAAAATAGGAGGCATAATAACATTAGTTATAAATATTGTTAAAATTGACATTTTTTAGAACATTTACTTTTTATGCCAAGCGGTTGATTGAGATAATGCACCCTATTCCACACCACCTTTGAGATTGAGTAATAGATGTGTTTTAATTTAATGTGGTTTCCTCAATATGCCCAATTCACAATATATTCTATTAACAGAGCTAATCATGCTGGAGCTTGGATATTGAATTTTATAAGAAGCAATATAAACTAACGATAACAAATATGATAAATAGGAAGACAAACTAGAATGTAACATGTAGTATAAGTATAATTTGAAACAAGCAATGGAGGGGTAGGGGGGAATGGCTAAATGAGTATTAGTTTGTATCCGTGTATGGATGAGATAATAGCTCGGATTTCCTAAAAGCACTTTTAATCTTGTCCAGATGACATAAAAGCTGAAAATCTTGTTTATATTTTAAACAGCAGCATTAAATAAATAATTGAAACCAACTCGATTCCTAATCAAGTTTAATGTGAATATCAATCACCTTTGTCAACATCGCTTTTGTAGATCAAACCAAGTCGGCAATCAAGTATCGTTGAAATTAACTAAAACCAACTTAAACCAATAATGTAATACGTAGATACCCCATGAAATCGACAAATTATTGTGACAACACTTACCAGTAATAAGTTTTCGATCCAATTTTAATGTTACAAATAACCGTCGCGCCGGTGACATAAATAAACTTAGTAAACACACATCCGGGCACTTCAGTTCCTTCAGCCACTCGGTGGCGACTCTTTTTGAGAAATTCTGAGCATCGTTTTATATCGGATTCGGCCAGTTTTACCCGTAAGTCGAGATCGTTCCAAAATACATGATTTTTTTAAAAATGCTTAAAACCGTTGCAAAAATATCACAAAACATATTAATGCAAACCTTCCTTTCTTAAACATAAAATATTTTAATTTTAAAACTGTCGATCAACCTTTCAAACTTTTGAGTATCGTCTATCCAATATTGGGCGAGATTGGGCAATATCGGCATCGAACGGCCGATTTTGCGCCATTCCACATCGGGATTGGCCAATGTAGGGCTGATATTGGCCAATACTGCTGTGCTACTTGGGATACTGCATATCATGACCATTTTTTTCATATAACCCAAGCAACGCAACCATATTGTTTCAATGTGGTGTCAACGTTAAATACCAACATGCACAATGTTGTTTCAACGTGGAACTACAACGTTGTTTTCAAGCGGAAGTGTTCACTTAAAGGAGCGTGGATACAATGTTGAGTGCCAACGTTGTTTCAACGTAGATATATCACACTGCTTCCACATGCTAGCTATTGCCCACGTGGTTTCAATGTTGAATGTCAATATTGGTTCAACGTGGATTTGTCACATTGTTTCCACGT
Source organism: Linyphia triangularis (assembly GCA_963978545.1). Classification (NCBI taxonomy): domain Eukaryota; kingdom Metazoa; phylum Arthropoda; class Arachnida; order Araneae; family Linyphiidae; genus Linyphia; species Linyphia triangularis. The sequence goes on along the minus strand of OZ021723.1, from coordinate 104,817,201 downwards.
GAGAGTGTTCATTTTTGCCAATGTGGTTTCCACGTTGAATGTCAATGTTGTTTCAACATGGATGCATCCCATTGTTACCACATGATAGTGTTCACTTTTACCAATGTTGTTTAAACATGAATCTTCCACATGAGTGTTCAATATTGAATCTTGCCAATGTTGTTTCAAGACACACATCCCATAATGCTGTTTTTACAGCACTATAGTTCTTGAGCCCAAGAACTAGTGCTGTAGAAACAGTTTTTCTGGAAAGTATGTCTTGAAACAACATTGGCAAGAATCAGATTGAACACTCATGTGGAAGATTCATATTTAAACAACATTGGTAAAAGTGAACACTATCATGTGGTAACAATGTGGAACACCCATGTTAAAACAGTATTGCTCATATTTTTCATATTCACATTGCTCATATTTTTTGGAAGGGGTTATGAAATTAAAATTCAAAATACCATTTAAAGTTGCAATTTTAAGCAAAACAAATTATTGATTTTTGTATTTTAATAGATAACAGAAAAAATTTGGAAGCGAATGTATCCTGCCTACTTTCCTAAGCGCTTGTTTTGACACATTTTTTTCACATGAATGTGTTTAGTTTTATTAGCACTGTAAAGTTTAAGAGTATATGCATTATAGAAACTCTCATTTAATGAAAAGAAAAAGTTAAAACTAGAATATTTTCCAAGTATTGGCTTTATGAGTTTCCAACTACTGTTACACAATATATCATCTTTTAGTAGGTAGAATATCATTTTGTGAAAAATTAAACTTTCCTTTTATATGCAGAGGATTATTCTGTACAAAAATTTAATTTTGCTCCAATGAACCACAATTAAAATTAATTATAATATTTGCTTCTTAATTATCTCTGAACTAATCAAATTTGAATAAAAATTATACATATATATTTTTAAACTGTAAAAATAAATCATAATGTTCAAAATAATTTTATTTCAAAAATAGCATGCATAACATTAAAACAAATGTTAATAAAACAAATATTAATAATTACATGTAACAGTAACAGACATAGTCCTAACACAATTACATAGGTACAAATACCTTTCAAATTGTTTCTAAGTTCACACTTTAAACCAGCAAATAGAAAATTATAAGATGATTAAATATATATGTGCTAATTTTTAATGACATATCCCATTCAGAGCAACAGTAGGATCTTAACTTCAAGACCCCATTTAATGACAGTAAAATAAGAAAGGAGATACAAAACAATTATTTAAGTTTGTGAACCATATGTTATAATCCATGTTTACAATCCACAATATCATTCCCAAAAATATTCCACATCTCTGTCACAATCAGCAGCCTTAATGTCACTCCACGAGCTTCTTTCGCCTCCTCATTGGTTGTTTTCATAATCTCTAAAATAAAATTACCTTTATTTAATACAATAAAGCATTCAAACATATATTTATATAGATATAACTGTTTTCCAATTTTTAAAAGTAGACACCATGCCAAAAATAATAATAAAGAAATACGACGTGTAAAAATGCTCAAATCCAACTCTGCTACTTAAATCGCCAACCAAATTCAAAGATTGAATATATTAATCAAGATAATATCCCTTTTTTATGACTTAAAAAAATCCCTCTCTCGCGTTGAAAGCGATCCCCTTGTTTTGGATGGTTTTAAGTCAATGCCAGTATGCAGAAGCACCCTTCATATTATGGTTTGCACATTGGACTGACCAAAGATCACACGACCATTTAAGGCAATAACAGACTTATTTCAGAATATCATGCAATGACGATACACAATATAGTTTAATCAAAAGTAGATTATGTAAAAAAAATTCGAAGGCAGATGCAGAATACCAATGTTGCCTACTCCCACCCAGTATTTGAAAACTAAAATGAAGAGTAGAAAAATTTAAAGGAAAAACATATAATATAGGTTTTTAATTAATGTTATATTTCAATAGGAAACCAATTATAATTTTTGAAAATTCTAGATTGAAACAACTTAGTTGCCTTTTACTCTTAGGTATACTTTTAGAAAAATTTACTGTATCATACAAATTTAGCTTTAAATTCAAAAACCCTTTTTACTACTTTGAGGATAAATTAAATGAGCTGCTGCAACCAAATTGAAGCCATGCTTTCTATTGGTTTCCAGTTCAAAGTTAGGAGCCCTTTTTTCATTACATAGTTGCCTGGAGGTTAAAATAGTCAATTAGGATATTTTGGTACTTGCGTATTAACGCCACCGCAGCTACAGATTTGGCGGTTTTTAATTACTTACAAGGAATTAGAGTTTTATACTTACAAAGAATCCAAAAGATAACTGCATGCGAACAACAAGATTGCTCTTTATTGGCGGCACTGAAAAACCGTCAAATCTGTAGCTACAGTGGCGTTAACACGTAAGTACCGATATTTTTCTTACCAAAAAAAGTTTTCTGGAGGCTAAAATAGTCACTTTAGTAAACGCCACTAGCAGCCTTGTTATAATACTGCCATAATTCAGACATGTTCACAACAGCAAAACTAATTTAAAAAGAATAAAAAAATTATACTTAATATATAAATTATAGAGGATTATCAAAAGAACTATCAGTGTCATTTAACATGATGGCCACAAAATTCGGGTAAAAAGTTCCCTGACAGATTTCTAAAAAATTCCTTTCCTGCAAACTTTTTCCGAATTCCCCCAATTTTTTCAGATATGTTGACACACTTATCGAATAGAACATGTATGCTAAAGAGATAATATGCCAATTTTTTAAAAATAGGTTTGGTGGTAGTTAAAAGTTAAAATTATTCCATAACATTAAAACTTCTAATGATTATCACAGCAAATCTTCAGGAAAATGGTACCAAATTAGGGATAATGGATAAACATACCCTAAACAGTAACAGTAAATTTTCCTGAATATTAAAAAAATTCCCTGATTTTTTCCACAATCGAAAAGTTTCTTGATTTCCAGGTTCTGTAGCCACACTGTTTAAGTACACAGCTCTAACAAAGGTGAAATAAGCAAGTCCACAGAACACTGAAAAAAAAAAGAATGTTCAATTCTAATACAATAAGTAAATTTATTCTAAAAAGTATTCCCAAATATAACTTTGGTACAGTCAAACCCTGTTAATGTGAAATCCGTTAACCTGAACTCCCGTTTAACGCAAAGAAAAAAGCAGTTCCCCGTATTTAAAACTTGACGTTAATTTATTCAGTTAGCACAAACAATTTCAACGACCCCAGCGACTTCGTGTTAATGAGATTTGGCCGCAGAGTTGGACCCCTCCCTCCCCCCAAAAATGTTTTTTTTGTGTTGTTTAAAAAAAAAAACGTTTTTTTTTTTTTTTGTTTTTAAATCCTTTTCTAATTAAAATGTATACATATTTATAAATAAAATTTTACATTAACTAGAATAATAAATTTTCAAATAACAAATAATATATCTTCTGAAAATAATTTACACTAAGTAAATAAACATTTGCTACTTATGTGAACAATTAAATCATTAAATTTTAATATTATATTTAGAGATATATAGTTTCCATTGGATTTAAAAAAACATAATACAATAGTAATTGTTTTCTACTTCTACATGGAATATTGCTCTTAGATTCATCAGTAATGGTGATAAGTTATACATAATTATATTTTTAAGGTTTAGAAATAAGTTATTTAAGCACAAAACCTCTATTTCACAAACAAATTTAAAATGCAGCATATAATTTAATTTTAATTAATAATTTTGAATATTATTATAAAACAGTAATAAAACACTTAGATTAATATAAAAAGTTATTTTTGATACTTATAAAAAGTTCTATAGACTTTCATTATAAGATTTATTTAAAAAAGTTATTTACAACAAATAATTTAAAAAATCTAATTATAAATAAACAAAAAAAAAAATGCAATTTTAAATTAGTCTTTAAAAAGAGAAAAAAAACTATTTGGTTTAAACCATGCCAACCCTGTTCGACTGTATAACAAAAAGGGAGATTTAAAAAAAAATTAATTTTTTTTTTGCAAAAGAACAGAATTCCACTTTCTAATTTTAGTTTTTTAGAAAGTTCTTTTTGTAAATTTTTAAATAGCGAAATATGCTATACTGTACTGCATCTTTTCAATTTACCACAGTACCTGAAAAGGATAGGATTCAGTTGTTAGGGGCCAGCGATCAGATTCCAGGCACTACCTGTTCCACAGTGTTGTACATGGAGGCAGTAAGCTGAAAATATGTTAACTATTATAAAATGTATCATCCTTATGTACATGTATATATTTACACTGATGACGTCTTTTTTAAACCTTACTTTGAAATATCGATTTGATTACCAGGTGGGATAGAGAGAAATTCTCAATTTGTTATCCATCACTGCTTGAAAAAGAAAATTAACGAAAGAAATTCATTTTTTGCACACAAAACATCAGTTCATTTTGCAGCTATATTTTTAAATAAACATTTAATTTTACATTAATTAAAACAACACATTACACAGTGGCCACAAAATTCAGGAAAAAAAGTTTTCTAATAATACCCTGATAGATTTTTAAAAAATTTCCTGATAGATTTTTAAAAATTCCCTGATTTTACAGCAAATTTTCTTCAAATTTCCAGATGTGTGATCGAATTGAACATGTTAAAGAGACTACGGGTGTGGAAAATCACATAACTTTCAATTATATTATATAACATTAAGAAATGTTCTATACTACATCTGTATTCCACCTGAAATAAATTACTGGCTCTGTTGTCCCGATCCCTATTACGGTGGAGATTTTTTTTAACTGAATCAGTTCATTTAATTACCGCAAAAATTCTTTCAACAAGTATAGAAATAATATTTATACAGCATGTTTAATTCTCAGTGATCAATCGTTTTAGAAAAACATACTTTTACAAGACAGCCCATTCAGTTTTATAGCTCATACAAAACAAGTGAAATATAACCTTAGGTTTATTTATGTCACACGTGTGTCCCAAAAATCAACAAACCTCACTGATAAGAACATCATTCATTATCTAATTTCATTTATAAATAGAAAAACATCTAATTTAGAAAACCGCTAAATAATAGAGTACAAATTAATAATGTAATGAAGAAAACTTACCAGAAAAGGCATTAATCCATTTGTCAACAGACAACGTCAAGTTTCAAATCAAGTTCAAAAGTGACGCTACTACGTCATCACTGAAAGGTAAAAGCGTATTGCGCATGCGTCGGATGATGGAAATCGTGGATCAGTGGTGAATTGTTGAAGTATAGTTGAATTATCACGTTGATGCAATATTATAAAACCACGTTCAGTAAACGGATTTTTTTTTTTTGCTTTCATAAATTGCTTTTACCAAAGTTTTCAATTAATATGATTCTTGGACAGGATTGGGGTTTTCCAAAAACCAAAGAAGACACTTGTTTCATGTCTGGTTGAAATATCACATTGAAACAACATTGTGATATCACATTAGAAAAGTGAAGAAAACGAAATTCTGACTTTATTCGTACTACATAATTAAAACCCCTAAAAACTATACGAGATAAATTGATTTATGCTAATATCTGTTATAAAATATCAGCTTCCTTAAAAATGCATTGGAATTGCACATTGATACAATGTGGTTACAATGTGCCTTTCTCACTTTCAACGTATCCACCAAAAAACCACATAGAAACAACATGAGTGTGTTGCTTGGGAACATATCGTATAACTATCGTTTTTAGTATGTAGACCGAATATCCAGCCGGATATCCGGTGAAATCCGTTTCGGATATCCGTATCCGGTAGACATGGTACCCCGGATATCCGAAATCCGGTATCCGGTAAAACTCACATCCGTTCCATCCCTAGAATGAAGTCCAGTCAATTCACCTTTGCGTTGCGTAGTAAGTGAAAGAATCTTAACCGATCATTGAAAAAACTCTTTCCTGTTGTCAAAATTGTTTTAATAAATAAATAATAAAATTGTTTTAATCAGAATAAATAAAAGCTATTTGGGTGTGTGCGCATAAATTCACATTCATATTTAATGAATAAATTTCAAAAAGTAGTTTACAGCATATTTTTCTGATAGAGATGTTTTTAATACTTAAAATTCGATGCAAATTCCAAGCTCACACTGACAACAGAAACGGTGCTGTGTTAATGAATATAAAAATTGGCAAATGGCAATGCATATAAAGGATTTATATTAAAAACTTTGATTTTAATGGGTTAATATATTGTTACATGATTGTTATCCTCAAATACATAGCCTCTTATATTACGGATTCCCTTGTTTTTCCAACTTTGTCAGCTCAAGACTTGATAGTAATATTGAACTGTTCTGGATCATCTCTGTAATCTGTAAGAAAGTAAAAACATTGTTTATTGGTTATAGGGGCACAGGATTTCGTTATCTTTTGACTTTTTTCTCGATCAAACGCTTTACCATGTGTTTTGAATAACTGTTTTTACGTGTCTATCCACACAGTCTTGCCTCTACTTTCCCTTTGAAGATTTTAGGAATCTTGTGCTGAATATAGGAATATCACCAAAAACATCTCTGTAAAAAAGCGCCAAGTTCCTTATGTATAATAGCTATGGTCGTGAAAAGTATGAAATTTACTATAATAGAGCCAAGTTTAACACTAGACGCACAAGCATTTAGTCGCTGGATATTGAGGGAAATTTTTATTTGGTAATCCACCCCTCCTTGATTTGATAAATTATCAATCAAATCACTATTGAATAAAACCCTCCCCATCAAACAATCAAACTATCCACACTTATATTTACTATTTCATTTGTATATTTTAAAATTTGCCCGTTTCCCGGTCTATATTAACTGTGACTGTTAGATGTTATTTATTTACATTGTTAAGTTCCACGGCTCTGCAATTCAAGGTCGTTTCTGGAATCGCAGTTGTTGAAACATCCTGTCCAAATGGATATCGCTCATGTTTATAGATTAAAAGAAGAGCAAAAAAAAGTAATGATTTTTATTGTCATCATAATCACGTATTGTGTTTCCCAGAAAAAAAAATCATTTAAGAGAGAACATTTCTGTTCCTCAAAGTTTTGTTTCGATAATAAACTTTTACGTTTTCGAGGGAACTTTTACAAAAACAGACATCATTCAGATAAAAGCATTATTTCCGGTGTTTGCTCTATTATGACGTGTTCGAAGTTCTCTGGCTTCTCTTTGAAAAACATTCGAATTTGCTGAACATTGCTTACAATCTTTTGTAGAAAGTTTGCTTCCTTTCCAATTTGTGTAATACTATGTAAACTTTGCAACAATGTGCCTTCATGGGCATTAACTTGAAAGAGTTGCCACGAAATCATTTAGTGTGCAGATATAAATATATGTTTCAAATACATTAATTGAGATATCTTGGCATTTTTTCAAAATCCACAGTCAAGTGAAAATGTAGGCAAGCCCATAATTCTTCAGTAACCACAAAACGGTGAAGAATTCGGATTAGATGTAATATAAGACATTTGGCGTTTAGAAAATTCGCCAAAATTAAAAACACAATAACTGAAATAAAATATAAATATGAAACTTTAGTTTAATATTTATATAATATATAAAACATAATTTAAAATGAAACCTGTTGCCAGAAACATCACTTATCTTCAAAAAATAAGCCAAAGAAAATCATGCCAAAGAAATGACCTATACTACATCTATACCAAGAATTCCGTGTTTCATAAATGAAGTAACCTGGAGCTGTCTTTAAGAGTACTTTGGCAAATATTGCATAAGCATATTTACTTATCGTAGAGGCTATTAACCTGTGTGCTATGATAATAAAAAACGTTTATAACTTTATACAATGTGAAATATATAAATATTCTTGCGTTTAAACCATCTGCCTTTTTAAATTTATTCGAATCAAAAATTTATTCATACACACAAGCAATGCAAAAAATTTGGGGCTAAAATTCCAAGTATGGTATGAATTCTGCGCCAAGGTGATTTTTGCCAAAAAATAAGTCGCTTTTTAATAACAAGTAAATTGTCTGTTTGCCATAATCTGGTGCGGTTTTATGTAAAAAATTCTTGATGCAGAATCTGTACCATACTTGGAATTTTAAACGAATTATGATAACATGCATACTAATTCTGTACAGTTTTGCTTTAAAGTGTGTTTTCTGTTTAACACAACGCTCTATATACTCCTTAAATTTTCTAAAGCATTACAAGAGTTATAACAGCTTTATATTGATTAAAGAAGTATAATTAGTGGCGGAACAAAAGAAATATTAAAAAACTTCGATTTGCATTGCAATTCTTACTCTATGCAGAATATGAAAAAGTTTTGTTGTACAAATTTACTATCTTATTTGACATAATTTTTTGCTTAAAAAAATAATTGTAATCAAGTTTTGAAACATTTACATGGAAAATAGCATTTAGTTAAAAATTAAAATTTCCATAATTCTAACTTTAAAGCATTTTAAATAAAAATAAAACAATAATTTTTGTAATTTATTGTTTTAAAATGTTTTTGCAAAATATCTCGAGGAATATATATAGGCTGATAAGAAAATGAAAAACGGCAGAAATTTGGAATTTCGTCAGGGGGATGGTCTAAATTTCCAAATCCGATTTTGGAAATTTGGACCATCTACCTGACGAAATTACAAATTTCTGCCGTTTTTCCATTTCATTTTGTTATCTTATTAGTATTATATGCAATTTTTTTACCTAGCAGCTTAAGCGCTGGTAATTTGTTGTATTTCTTGTAAGGGGAATTCCCCTTCAGATTTTTTCCCCCTGATATTTGTGAATCAAAGTTTTTCTCTGCCATGTATTGGATTCCCAAAATTATTTTATAAATGTAATTGATAATTTAAATTTGTGTTTAAGTAAGTCTGTGGATATGATGCGCTTATAATCGAATCTTTTCTCTGTCGATAACCGAATTAAATTATTCAATAATAAGCAAGTCTGCAGCTTGTTCTTTGCATCTGAATAACACATCTGATTAGCAGCTGATTTCTTTCACAGATGTGACCTACTGCCCTGGTTACAGGCATAAAACTTGAAAAAAAAAATTAACATTAATCTCAACTTTTAACAGGGTTCCTACGGTCATTAAAAGTGCTTAATCTTTTGAACTTGTTTTCAAGGCCTTGAAAGTGCTTGAAAATGCTTAGAGGTGCTTAAAAGTCCTTGAAAATGCTTAGAGGTCCTTAACAGTACTTAATTTTTACAGAAGTTGTCCAACTGCAAAATTTATAAAAATCCAATTCAGACTTGCTACCCCGCGTGACCGCCACTTATCTGCACCGTATAGGAATTTTCCGACATATTTGTATTACGCATCCACCAACTTGTAACTTTTTGGGTAGAATATACTTTATTAAAAATTTAAATACAGACATTATGCCTGAAAACAAATTTTCATAGGTCCTTAAAAGTCATTGAAAAGTCATTGATTTTCATAATGTGATTTGAATGGGAACCCTGTATAAGTGTTGGAAATGAGTTTAAAGACTTTTTGGTTACTTAAAAATGCAGTGTAAAGAATCGGGAGTTTGTTTAATTTATGATATATTATCCTGGAAAAATAGTAAGTGGTGACTGTCCACAGATATCGCATTTCGCTGTCTAGGAGTAAAATTTGAGATAGTATTAAAATGTTTTATTGTAATTTAAAACTGCGATTAATTAAATAAGTCATACTAAGGTTATTGATACTCATAAAAGTATGTTTATTTATGTACTTTTTGTAATAAGCCCCAGTTGCATGAATTCCTGATTTTCTATACAATGACTCGGCCACAAAATTGAATTGAAAAAATAAATAACTTTTTATACTTATTTTACTTTTCTTTCAGGGTCTTCATTTATGTGAAGAGAAAATCTCACAATGGTAAATTTGTTTTGTCAAAATCATGTTATTTTTCTTATGTTTGGATAACTCAAAATAAATTAAGAGCATTTTTTTTTTTTTTTTAAATATCTGTATGATTTTAGCTAAGTCGATTAGTTAAAATATTAATCACAGATAATTAAATATTCATCTAATACAGTGTTTCTCTACCTTTTTTTACCTGTGTATCCTTTAATCTATCATCAATGTTGCATTATACCTGTTTGGAAACATTTAGTAATTTAAAATCCTGATCAGAAGATGACAAATGCATTCTCAGGTCTGACTTTATCCTGGAAAATCTATTCCTATACTAATTTTTAAGAAAGTTTTTGTTGAATAAGAAAGTCTTCTTTACTAATATGTCACTTGTAAAAAATACAGAATAGTGATTGCCTTATTAAATAGTTCAAGATAATCTTCTTTTGAGTTTCATTGAATAATTATGTCTATACTTCATAGGGTGAAGTTGTCATACTAGTTAGAGAACAGCCAAATTCTGTTAGCCTTATACCAGTATTTTGGTGTTTCATTTATTTTCATTGATGATGAAGATAGTAACCTCTAAGTGGATTACCAAATTATTGCTTCAAGACTTTTGCAGGTTGGGATATCAAAAAGGTGATATTTGAGGGGTAAAAAAACCAAAATTACTTTTTTAATAACCAGCGATACCAGATAGATTTAAGATACCTAAGGATTTTTTTTTTTTTTTTTTTTTTTTTGTGCTAAGTGGCTACAGTTCACCAAAATTGGATTTCATTTGTTTTTTTATAGTTTTTAAACATCAATTACTCAATGAAATGCACAATGTTATTATTTTATAAAAATTCTGACTGTACAAAGTGCGTTAGGAAATAAGTTCCGTTTCCATTTTTCTTCGCTGCAGTGGCAGTTCAGCCCATGCACAGTAGTTACTCTGGGTCAAGCAAAACGAAAGGATGCCATTTTGAGCACGTTCTGTGTTGTGTGTCCTTCGTGGTAATTATTTATAATGCCAGCGTTGGTTGAAAACCCCACCGCTCGTGAAGTTCTATCAGCAATTCGTTTTCTAAATGTAAAAAATTTTAAATCGGTAGACATTCATTGACAAGTGACTGTTACGGTTTACTTGATTTTTTTTACATATTGTAACGGGAATGACCAGACATTTTTTGTCTCGGGTAGTCGTTGGGGATGAAACTTGAGTTGCTTATGACACTCCTGAAACGAAACGACGATCGTTGGAATGGAGGCACAGTTTGTCCCCACCACAGGTTGTCACGCACTCTGGTCACCATGAAAGAACAGAGGCGAGTTCAAAGATTGCATTGGGTTTATTGTTTACACTGCAAGCATAAGCAACGGGCCGCCACACCGAGAGGGGGAAAGTAGTGAACTTCTTACGCTTACCGGGACTGGTTGCGGCAGCGATTCCAAGGCGGTGACAGCTTTTCCGGTACGGTACACTTCACGTCAGGTCCACCGACCAGCGGTAACCCGAGCACCAACTCGGTGTTTCCTACAGGCTAACTGAGCCTAAAACAATAACTAAAACAACAAGCAAGCAAAAAAAGCAAAAAGCTCCGAAGAAGCCCTAACCAGCTGCTTTTATTTACCAGGCCGCCTGGACATGCGCTCTCGCCGATGTTGTGGCTAACCAATCAAGGTGAAAATGTGCAGAAGAGGTGCGCATGCCAGGTTGAACCGTCACAAGGTTAAACCCAAGCAAATCTTGACATCTAGAAAAATGATGTGCACAGTGTTTTGGGACAGACGAGACATTTTATTGATTGATTTTTGACCACAAGGCGAAACAATAAAAAAAAAATTATTGTGAGACGCTTATGAAACTGCACCACCAAATACAGAACAAAAGCGAAGGAATGCTCTCAAAAAGTGTGGTTTTCATTCACAACAACGCCCCACCAAACACTGTGAATGTCACAGAGAAACTCCTTCAAAGCTTTGCCTGGGATGTTTTTGACCATCCTCTGTACGACCTCGCTCCTAGCGACTTCCATCTCTTTTACCATCTGAAGTCATTTCTTGGTGGCAACTTTTCAACAATGATGAAGAGCTAAAAGAACATGTTTGCCACATGGCTGACAACACAGGCGGCAACGCTCTGTGAAGAAGGAATACAAAAACTTATACCACGCAATGACAAATTCCTGGAAAATTACGGTAGCCATGTCATTAAGTAGTATAAGTGTTGTAGATTTTTGTGAAATAAATTGCTTGGCTGTATCTGTACTCGTTTTCTTTTTATTACCAAATGGAACTTACTTTCCCAATGCACCTCATATATACATTAACATATTAACTCATTAATACTTTCAAAATGTTCTAAAAAATGTGCTCACACATGTTTTTAGTTAACGTGTGTCTCGCAGAACATAGTTGTAATTCGAATTTTGGAGCCAAGTATACTAAAAAAATTAGTATAATAGCATTTAACATGTCAATATGAATTGCTGCCAAAAACTAATGGAATTATTAATTTCCAAAATATAATAAAATGTGGGTTTTTTTATTTTTTTTTATTTTTTTAAGAATTTGCATTTTGGGGTGTTGTAGTCCCTTAACACAAAAGCATATCCCTCCTCTATATAAATAATCTGTTATAACCAATCCCAATATCAATCGCAAAACCGCAAGAAACTAGAGCTAAGACAGAGTGGCCACAGAACCTGGAAGTTACAGAATTTTTTTAAATTCACGAAAATCAGTGAAATTTTCTTTGTTCTGTACGTACTGTTTCCTGTTCATCCGTATTTTTGCGCCATTTAACACCGGAAAATTGTGGTAGTAATCGTTAGAAGTTTAATATTACAGAATAATTTAAACTTTTTATTATCGAATTTTTGTAACTATTTCTAAAAATTTAACATATTGTCTCTATAGCATACATGCCCTATTTGACCAGGATGTGTACACATGTGAAAAAGTTGGGGAAATTTGAAAAAAAATTTGCCGTAAAAACGGGGAATTTTTTACAAATCTATCAAGGAACATTTTTTCTTGAATTTTGTTTCCACCCTGTAAGAGATAGAAGGGATAGACTAGTGATAAAAATAATAACTTTAAAGCCCCTTTCTTCCAACATTAAAAAGCCAAAATTGTAACAACCAGTCTTGCTGCATCCAATTCTGAAATAAAGATGAAAGTTTTATTTTTTTGTAACCTTTTCTCTACCGAAAGTTTAATGCATTTAAATTATTATCATTCTGCAAACTTTTGCAAAGTATGTAACATCAATTCACACTTAATCTTGCTTCTATATTAATTAAATTGTACTATTTCTTATAATCATGATGTCTTTTTCAGGGAAAAGTTCAAAACAGATTATGAGACATTGAAACAACGCCTTGAAACGTTTCCTGATGCCCTCTCCTACGACATAACTGTAAGAATTTTTTCAATGCATCTTGTTAATGGAGCAATAGGATCATTCTTGCAAGAGGCTATGTGATACATGTAATTACAGGGATCACATTCCCCCTAAAATTTCTAATATTCCTTAAATTTTTGTTTCTCCCTAAAATTGTACTTATATTTTTTGATAATTCACAAAACAAATTAAAAGCCTCAAAAATTCCCCAATTTTCCTCCAAAATCTCAAAAAAAAAAAAAAAAAAAAAAAAAAAAAACAGATTATCCTCCAGAGAAAAATTAATTTAATTATTAATTATTAAGTTTTTTAAAATTGGCAGTTTTCTTCCCGGTATTAAAACATGCTTTGTAAAGAATGTCTGCATTTGGAGCTGATGCCAGCTTTAAAATAAATGTCGCTAAATTTTTTGGAATTATTCCTAAAACAGAGCCCAAAAAATCTAAAAAAAATTACATGCCCTATCGGGCATGTTGGTCTAGAAAATACATGCCGGGATTATTGTTTTAAAATTATATTGTAATTTATTTTATCTTATTTCATTTATTAACAGCAATAATACAAGTTAGAAACAGGTGGCAACACCTAAAGCAATCGAGAAATTTCGAGATGTTTCTTTTTCGACGAATTGGCTGGATATTTCGAGAATGTTCTCACGCGCTTGGTATAAATAAAACCAGGGATCGGGAAAGTTTTTAGTTTTGACTTCGGAACTCGATGAAAAACAGATTGCTTTGTTTACCTATTGGAGTGAGCTTGTATAATCGCTGTATTCAAAGTTGTTTTTATTGAAGCTTGTGTTGAAGTTAATAGTCATTGCACTGTTCTTCGAATAACTTTTGTGAGTTTTCTGAAGTGAATAAATAGTAGTTTTTATCTTAAAAACTGTGCCATCATTGCCTCAGTGAAAAATTCATAACAATATTCATGTATCTACTACTGACCTGTCCAAAAAGAAATGTCGTTAACAACATACATGCATTGACATTGAACTATGCTTACACTAAAATGAAATAAACAAAGACAATATATTAACATATTAATATTAAAAATATTTTCACTTTACACAACAATATTATTGATTTTGGTGTGATTTTTGTTCTGATCTAAATCAGAAAATTCTGAAATAGTAGTGATCTAAACTGCATGCCCTTCCTCATACTTTTTTCCTGTAGTTACGAATAACCAGTTTTGAATTGCTGGAGATGAATCGAAGTTTGCTAGCTAAACTTCATCAATGCCTATTGGCATTAAATTATTTATAGTTTCAGTGGACAAGTTTCATCGATAAGGCTCACATTTTACCTCCTTGAAAGTCCATTATCATCACTTTTTAATTTTATGAGGATAAAATGACATTAAAAATAAATTATTTAACAGACAAAAACTTCATAAAAACTAGCCCTTGTGAAAAGGAAATAAGCATTAAGAGGGAATCCTAATAAAGATCATTCTCTAATACTTCCTATTTTACAATTTTCTAGCCCACTGCATTTGGAAACTACTCCATAAAAAAAACCTTCAACTTTGGCGAGTAGGCGCGAAAAAGATCACTTAATGAAATGACATAAATTGTTTTCATTTAATGTCTATATAAATGAAAATTAAAATAGTGAAAGACAAAAACAGGTGGCGCCACTGCATAGGCATAAGGATTTCAAATATAAACTAAAATATATTAGACGCCATTTTGGAATTTTTTTTATTAATATCATTTCCTTAGGTGATCATTTTCGTACTTATAGTCACCAAATTTCAAGGTGGTTATAGAAAGTAGTTTCTAAATGCACTGGGCTCGAAGATAGTAACATAGCGAGTATAGGGAATGATCCTTACTAGGACTTAATCTTAGTCTAAAGTATAGAATATATAAAACAAATTGTAAACTAAGTGCCAGACAATTTCTAGGTAACATGTTTGGTAAATAGTGAGTGTGTGTTGCAGGTCCCCTTTGGCAGCCAGGCCTTCACAAAGGGTAAAGTGATACACACCAATGAAGTGATGGTCCTCTTGGGAGACAATTGGTTCGCAGAAGTCTCAACAAAACAGGCGGCTAGCATTGCGGAAAGGAGGGTGAAACGTGAGTGCATCATTTATTATTGCAGGGGTCCGTCCAGATTTTTTTTACAGGGTCCTGTTTTTGTGGGGGGGAAAAATTAATTTTGTGAATAATTTCCAATTTTATATATTTTTGTGAAACTTTCATGCAATAATGAAAGCAATTTTTAATGTTGAGTAGCAGGGTTCATACGCCTCAATGAGGACAGGGAAAATAAATCGGCATTAAAATCTCCTGGAATTCTCAGGGAAAAAAGAAAAATCTCCCTTAAAACTTGGAAAAAGTCGTTGTCACTCTGGAAAAAAATCCTACGCTTCGGTGCAATTTGTTTAACCTCAATTCGAGGAATTGAAGTTACAGAATTATTTGATAACATAGACTCGCAGAACGTTATTCTTAAAGAAAAGGACTTTTTTCGTATTATTGGAAGAATTAGTTTAATCGAGGCTTGACTATATTTATCTGGCTCTTGCTAAAAAATTTAAATAATAAATTTTTGCTAAAAATTGAGATGAAAAACACAACTCTGGAAAATTCTGGAAATTTTTTTCTGAAAATGAATATGAACCCTGAGTAGGTACTTACAAATATTTACAATGATATCCTTCTATTTCTAGTTGATTTAAATATCTCAATTATGGATGCACATTTTTTAGAAGGAATTTTGTGAAAGGTCTGTT
Source organism: Linyphia triangularis (assembly GCA_963978545.1). Classification (NCBI taxonomy): domain Eukaryota; kingdom Metazoa; phylum Arthropoda; class Arachnida; order Araneae; family Linyphiidae; genus Linyphia; species Linyphia triangularis. Next base: position 104,801,244 of record OZ021723.1, on the reverse strand, counting down.
TGTTGGTTATGGAGTTTGATGAAAGGTCAGTTTTTTTGGACATGAAATTTTGTGAAGGGTCTGTAAACAGACCCTAATTTCCTTCTGCTTAGACTCCTGGATTGGATGCATAATTTTTTAGAACACTTTTGTTCTTGAGTCATGCCTCCTTTGAACTGCATTTTCCACATGCAGCATTTTTACATACTTTCCCTGATTTAAACAAAATAGTAAAGTAAATTCATGCAGTGATTTTCAGAGATGAGATTTTTCTACCTTTTGGCGGATTTCCGCTTTTTTGCCTTTTACATAAAATTTCCTTCTTTTTGTTTTTGCTTCTTGGATCCGCATTTTTCTGATCTGGACCAGTTTTCCCACAAAAAGTATACTTTTTCTCATGTCTGGGCAAAAGATTTTCTTTCTGTTCGTAATGTATATTGTGTTAAACTTTTGTACTAAGTATAAACCTTACAATGTAAATGTTCTAAAAAGCAACATTAAATATACATACAGCTAGCATAGTGAAACTCCGATAAAGTTGATGGGGCCACGAAATTGTTCGTATTAACCGAATTTCAAGTTAAATGAATAAATTAATGTTTTAGGTACAGAGAACTGCTTTTACATCGCTTTAAACTAGATTGCATGTTAAGCGATTTCGCGTTCACAGCATTTGACTGTAGTTTAAATCAATTCTAATTAGATAAAAAAGCTTTTAGATGGTTAACACGAACAATTTCGGCGGACCCATCGATTTCTCATTAACCGGGTTTGACTTGAAATTTTACGAAAAGGTGTTTTTTTACCTTTTGTTAAACATTTTTGCAAGTCAATGTTGTTTACCCATATCTTACTTATTATGAAATAAAGCAAAAATGTCCATACATTGTAATGTCTTTTATGAAATACTGAATGTATTATGATGTTTGTAATTAGAATGCGTGGAGATGCTCCACGGTCTGGAAAAAGAGAAGGAGAAGCTTAACGACTGGGTCAAATACATCGAGGAAGTGTCTGTAAGTTGCATCACTTTCATGTCCTCTGTTAATAGTCTCCCATACTATATTCTCAGTCCATAAATGAATGTGTTCAAAATGTCACAGTATTTCTGGTCAGTTAGATGCACGTCAACTTCCAAGAATTATTACAATATAATAGAGAGAGATTAAGGAAGTTATTCTCAAGACTAGTTCTGTACCTATATTTGGGGTGATTATAATTGCTGATAAATTGTTTAATTTAAGGAAAAGTGATATTTCTGCATTTAAAGTCTATACAAGTTTGAATGACAACAGTTGGCTAAAGACACAACAACGTTGATCTTGGCAAAAATCAAGCACTGAATTTACAGAATACACAATATATATATTAAAAAAAAAAATTACAGAATACAATAGAAAGTACCAAAATTGCACAGTTCATAATAAGCAAAGTAGGCATAATTAAATTTACAGACTTAATGGAATTTTACCTCATACAATTCAGAATACAAAATTTATAAAATCTACAGAATCATATCAAAATAATACAATACAAAATACAAAGTTTACAGGATTGGTGAAGTTCACAGAATTCTACTGGAAAAATGCAGTACATAATCCAAACTGACAAAGGTTTTAGAACCCAAACACACGCAAAACTAAATACCATTATTTTACAATGTAGTACACGGAATTCCCCAAATTAAATACAATACAAATTTTGCAGCACAAAATATAAATTACTTTTCTATACAGTGTAATCCAATCATTGCCCATTGATGATCCCCCCGTGCATATCTGTTTCTTAAAACACTTTACACTCATGGAATTTATAACATTTGTAGGCTAATCGTTCCAGTCATTGATTATCCTATTGTAAAAATAGTGTTTTCACCCGTCCCTTCTAAATTGTGGTTTGAACAATTTGCACTCTTTCCTCATGTCCTATTGTCAGTGACAAAAATCTTTTGCTTTTAATCATTGTGGCTCAATTATCAACTCACGTGCCTTACTCTTAAAATAGTATCTTGGTGCTGCATGGCCCTAGTGAAGCCATTGCGCCATAAAACCTCAACCAATCAACTTAAAATAGTATTAATTCAGTTCTCTCCGTAACAGTTTGGCATAAAAAAAATTATTCAGTTTATCAACTATCTGTCAATTATTGCATAGGGAAAAAAAGCAAATGTAAATGCTTGCATGTCCAATGCTTAGCCACGAGACACATGTACATTCACTCCTTGTCCAACAATAACCACAATAGGGGGTGGGGATGATTCAAATCGTATGATGTACAACTTCCCTTGACTATTATATTATAATTATTTACATACTTTACCCCATACTTATAGCAGGGGTCGCAGACGTCCTATATGTCCTATAAATCCTATATTTTTTAAAAAATCGATAAAAACGTCCTATATTTTACCATTGTCCTATATATCCTATATTTCTACATTGATTCGATCTATATTTTCTTCGAATTCGTAATAAAGGCGCCGTTTGTTGCCATTTTTTAATATTTCGGATTCTTTGGCGCGATCGTAGGTGAAAAAGACCTGACAAAAACGATGTTTGTAGCGGCGGCGCGGCGTTTTATCTCTTGTGACGTCACGTGCTGCATAACCTACAACTCAACTCTACTGGACCGGCGGGAGTTGTAAACATGTGAACATTTCCATAACAATCGGTCTTGAATTTCTGATCTGATTTCTCCTCCAACGTAATAAATTAATTGGCCATAATGCAGAGAGAGATGCAACAACAGAACTCTGCCGCGGGAAAAACGGATAAAAACAACTTGGGATTAACTTGCAGGACTACTAAAGAACGTTTTGAGTGCTCCGTCAATATTTGATGAAGGAAGCAAAAGGGTTAAGATTTACTGTATGATGTCGGATGGCGATTTTTTTATTCCGAATCCTGTACGGATTCTGCGCCACGAATTGTTTACATCAAACCGCTCCAAATTATGGCAACCATAGGCAGTTATCTTGCTCTTAAAAAATGGCAGGGCTGCCATTTTTTGGCGAAAATCGCCTTGGCGCAGAATTCGTACGATTTATTAGCCACGATTTTTTCATAAAAGTCGCCAAAATTGAAAATTACGTCAATTACGTTGTATTGTCAAATCCAAACGATCACTAGGGTTGCTTTAAAACCAAGTGCCAGGTTCGCCACATTCGGCGATAAATCTTCCACTTTTCGCCGCCAATCCAGCTGACACTGAACAGTAAATCTGAATCAACAAAAGACTGCAAACATTGATAAAAAGAAAATACTTAAAGAAATTGGAACAGTTAAAAATGCTGGAAGCAAAAGACTCATGATTGCAAATAATGTAATTAATAAAACTTGATTTAGGGATGGAATATTGAGGCAATATGATCACTTATTCAGGATCAGGCAATTTCTTTTTTTTAAAGGTGTGTTTTCTATTCTCTTAAATTCAATATAAAGAGTATATATATGTATAACGAATATATATATATAACGAGTATATATATGTATAACGAGTTAATTTTGAAGTTCAGTAGCAACTGTGTGCAGTTATTTGATGTTTTATATTGTCCTATATTTTTTTTGAAAAAATCCTATATATTCTTATTTTGTCACTTTGACCCCTGTTATAGTTGTCACACATTTAAGAAGAAGTCCTATGCTCGCTATGTTACAATCTTCTACCCCAGTGCATTTAGAAACTACTTTCTATAACCACCTTGACACTTGGTAACTATGAGTCAGAGTAGCCACAGAACCTGGAAATCAGGAAAATTTCAGGGAGCTTTCAGATTCTGGAAAAAATTGGAGAAATGTCAGGCAATTTTTAAAAACTTAACGAAAATCGTGGAAATTTCCTATTGTTTTGAAGGTATGCGTCTCCGTTCATCCGTATTTTGGTGCCATTTACCTGAAGAATTGCGGTGGTAATCATTAGAAGTTTAATGTTACGAATAATTTAAACTTTTATTGACCACCAAAACTTTTTTTTAAAAAAGTGGCATATTATCTCTTTAACATGCATTTTTTTTTTTTTTTTTTTTTTTTTTTTGATCATGTTGTCTACACATCTGGAAAAGTTGGGGGAATTTGAAAAAAAGTTTGTTGTAAAATTAAAATTTTTTAGAAATCTATCGGGAAATTATCAGGAAATTTTTTTTCATGAATTTTGTGCCCACCCTGTGAGTGTATGAAAATGGTCACTTAACGAAATCACATAAATTGAAAACTCAAAAAATATCTTCTAATATATTTTATATTTGAAATCCTTATGTGATTGCATATGCAGTGGCTCCACCTGGTTTTGTCTTTTGCTACTTTAATTTTCATTTATAAGAGGTAAGACACATTAAATGAAAACAATTTATGTCATTTCACTAAGTTATCATTTTCGTACTTATCACCAAATGTCAAGATTTTCTAGAAAGTAGTTTCTAAATGCACTGGCTAGAAGATTGTAACATAGCTAGTATAAAAAATGATCCTTACTAGGACTTCCACTTAAAGAATGTGTATAATTTGAAGAAGTGTAGTTTTGTTTCAAATATTCATAATTTCTTTGCTACTCTTTTTTTATGAGGTTTTAAAAAAGGATATTTTATTTAAACTAGTACCACTCCCTTATAAACTATACTCGAGAAAGTGTTTTCTTCCAAGGCATTCTATTTTTCTCTTAAATTCTTTATATTTTAAGGAATAACAGTGATTATTTTCATATTTCAGCCCCAAGCCAACGAAGAACTGGTTGAAATTATTGAGACTTATGATGAAGAACAAGAAAGGCAATGGAGAGGTTGAGTGAGCTTCTGTTTATTCAGGTTTAGTTTTAGTTCATGGCACCACAGAAAACTTTTCAATAAGTGTTGAGCATTTTTAAGATGTAGATACATGTCTTTAAGATGTAGATACATGTCTTTAAGATGTAGATACATGTCTTTAAGATGTAGATACATGTCTTTAAGATGTAGATACATGTCTTTAAGATGTAGATACATGTCTTTAAGATGTAGATACATGTCTTTAAGATGTAGATACATGTCTTTAAGATGTAGATACATGTCTTTAAGATGTAGATACATGTCTTTAAGATGTAGATACATGTCTTTAAGATGTAGATACATGTCTTTAAGATGTAGATACATGTCAAAATCAGAGTTCCCACTGCCATTAAAAGTGCTTGATATTTTTTAGCTGGTTTTCCAGTCCTTAAAAGTACTTGAAAATGCTTAACCCACTGACGGTCAAGCACGTATATATACAACATTTGATCCCCAGTTTTTCCAGGAATGCACAACATTTTTTAATTTATAAATAAAATTTAAAATAAAATATTTTTTGAATATTTTTATTAGGATGATAGTTTATAACCTATCAAAATAAATAATAATAAAAAAAAAAATTAGGTATTTGAAGTAGAAATGTAATTTTAAAATTGTTGCAGGGAAAACAACTATAGAATTTCAAGGATTCCTATGAGCGTCAGTGAGTTAACCCATTGGCGGTCATGCACGTATATATACGTCTTAGGATCCCCAGTTTTTCCAGCAATACACAACATTTTTTTAAATTTATAAATAAAATTTAAAATAAAATATTTTTTAAATATTTTTATTAGGATGATAGTTTATAACCTATCTAAAACAAAATAAATAAAAATTAATTTTAAAAAAATTAGGTATTTGAATTAGAAATGTAATTTTAAAATTGTTGCAGGGAAAACAACTATAGAATTTCGAGGATTCCTATGACCGTCAGTGGGTTAACCCATTGGACGGTCATGCACGTATATATACGTCTTAGGATCCCCAGTTTTTCTAGCAATACACAACATTTTTAAGTTTATAAATAAAAGTTAAAATACGATATATTTTAGATATTTTTATTAGGATAATAGTCTGTAACCTATCATAAACAAAATAAATAATAATAAAAAAAAAATTAGGTATTTGAAGTAGAAATGTAATTTTAAAATTGTTGCAGGGAAAACAACTATAGAATTTCAAGGATTCCTATGAGCGTCAGTGAGTTAACCCATTGGCGGTCATGCACGTATATATACGTCTTAGGATCCCCAGTTTTTCCAGCAATACACAACATTTTTTTAAATTTATAAATAAAATTTAAAATAAAATATTTTTTAAATATTTTTATTAGGATGATAGTTTATAACCTATCTAAAACAAAATAAATAAAAATTAATTTTAAAAAAATTAGGTATTTGAATTAGAAATGTAATTTTAAAATTGTTGCAGGGAAAACAACTATAGAATTTCGAGGATTCCTATGACCGTCAGTGGGTTAACCCATTGGACGGTCATGCACGTATATATACGTCTTAGGATCCCCAGTTTTTCTAGCAATACACAACATTTTTAAGTTTATAAATAAAAGTTAAAATACGATATATTTTAGATATTTTTATTAGGATAATAGTCTGTAACCTATCATAAACAAAATAAATAATAATAAAAAAAAAATTAGGTATTTGAATCAGAAATATAATTTTAAAATTGTTGCAGGGAAAACAACTATAGTATTTTGCCCATTCCTATGACCGTCAGTGGGTTAAAGAACCTTAAAAGATCTTGATTTTTGTCACTTATCCGTGCTGCACCAGAAGGTTTTGGTATATTTGTATTATGCATGCATCTACTTGTACATAATATGGCTCATATTTGCTCATTATTGGAGTGGACGTCAAATGAATTTAGTTACACACTGTACTTTGTGAGACGATCTTGTGAGATTAGTGTTTACGTTTTGCGAGCCAGAAAATCGAAGAGCATCATCAAAGTCTGTTTATAAGGCAAAATGCAAATTGTGCGTGAAATATTTTGATATTAACGCTATGGGCTAAGCTGCTGTAAACTCACTCGTTAAAGACCTGATGCATGAAAACAAATTTTTGAAGGTCCTTAAAAAAGTATTGCCCATCATTGGGAACCATGAAAATGGTCTTAAAAAAGTCAGCATATTTAAATTATTCAACAATCACTGTATAAGTCTACAATGTAGGGTTTTGAAGGGGGGGGGGGGGGGGGAGAAGAAGAAAAAAAGTTTTGTTTTTGTCTTTTTAAACCGAGTTTTAAAAATCTTCTTCTAATTGCATGTGTATATATATTTATCAATAAAATTTGACATTAACTAGAATAAATCAATGTTCAATAACAAATAGTATTCTTTCTGAAAATAATTTAAACTAATTAAATAAACAATTGTACCTTATGTGAACATTCAAATCATATTACATTTTTGTATTATATTTAGAGATATTTATTTATTTATTTTTTTAAATTCAAGGTAAACAATATAATTCAATAGTAATTATTTGCTGCATATCACATGGAATATAGCTCTTAGATTCCTCAGTAATGGTGATAAGTTGCACAAAAGGATATTTTTAAGGTGTAGAAATAAGTTATTAGAGCACAAAACCTCTACATCAGAAACAAATTTAAAGTGCAGCCTATAATTTAATTTTGAATAATTATGAAACATTAATAAATCCATTAGATTAATATAAACATATTGTTGATACTTATAAAAGCTTCAATAGTCTTCCATTATAAAATTTATTTTAAAAAAGTTATTTACAACAACAAATAATTTGAAAAATCTAATAAATAAATAAAAATACAATTTTAAGTTATTCTTTAAGAAATCCAATTGTTTTTTTTTGAGGGAAAAAAACCCCATTTGGTTAAAACCATGCCAACCCTGGTACAATGTATATTGTTTGATTAAGACTGTCTAGGCAAATTAAAAGTTGCACTTCAAAATGGTGAATCAAGCAAAAAAAAGTTTACACAGAGTAAACTAGTAGCATATTTTGTATCTAAATTTTGAACTCTTTGTCTGGTCACACATTATTTTATTTATAAACTGTAGAGTTCCAATGATTAGCTATTTTTCAAATCTAAACTTAGTTTAGTTAGAGTAGAATTGGCATGAGTTTCTTGAGCATCAAACAGAAATTCAAGACAACAGCATTTCCATGAATAAAATATTATTTTTTAATCTTCTATTTCCTGTTTCGTACTTTTAAATTTATGTGCTAACTTGCATTAGCATTTGAAAAATCTGATATCTATATACTAAAAAGTGCTGAAATTAATAAAAGAAATATACTTGGGTCCTTAATTTTTCATTGTGAATCTTTTTCCTTAACATTTAGAGTAGCTAAAAAAAATATATTTGGCTATTTCACTTTCCTACTGGTTTGGAATCATCTTTTATTGGTGGAACAGTTATATCTGCCAAGTTGCTTTGAATCCTTGATTTCCATAAACATTTCCCTCTTTTTACTTCAAATGTGGATTTGACTTCTTAGATTAGACCTAGAAAAAAAAGTCGAGCAGGTTATAAATAAAATTCCATTCACTTTTTTTTTTTTTTTTTTGTCAATTTTGATTCTTATAATGTAATGTTTTGAATTTATTTGTAAGAAAACAATGAATATGTTACTACAAATTTCTGAGGTTCTTGAAAGTTTTTAAAAGTCTGCTGGTTATTTTTTAAATTCTTTATATTAACTTTGGTTTTGTGTTTAGCTATGGGTACGTCGATGGCGGGCAAATCTGCAGAGCCTTAACTAACCCCCTTGCTGATAGATTCGATGACAATGCTTTCTATCAAATTTTTGGGGCTACCACTGACACTAAAAGGTCCCTTTTACGGAATACTAATCAACCAATTTGCCGTCATCCAGTCGCACTGAAATAGCATTTAACTGGTCATTGAAAAACTCTTTCCTCTTGCCGAAATTGTTTTAAAAAATAAATAATAAAATTGGTTTAATCAAAATAAATAAAAGATGTTTGGATGGGACTGCATAAATTCTCATTGATTTGTAAAAAATAAATTTTGAAATGTAAAGATGTTTTTGTTATTTAAAATTAGATGCAAACACCAAGCACATGCTGGCAACAGAATTGGAACTGTGTTAATGAATATAGAAATTGGCAATGCCCATAAAGGATTTATATTAAAAACTTTGTTTTTATGGGTTATGTTATTTACTTTTTAAAAGCTGTATGAATCCTTTTTTTTTTCAGAACAACATGCAGCCCGAGTGCGTTCCCACCGTCAGCAGCTCGCAAGGGAGCGGCAGAACTCCGGAGGGAGTATCTCCGAGGAGGATCCGCTCCTCCGACTAGACTCCTTCGAGGAGTCCGAATCGCAAGGGAAGAGCGGGGAGTCGGAGGACGGCAGCAGCTTCTTCGAGGAGTGCTCCGACTCCGAGGAGCAGGCCAGGGAACCGCTGGAGAGACTGAAGCTGGATTGTAAAGCGTGAGTAGAATTTTGGTTGCCTGTAATCTGGATTGTGTTGATTGGAGTAATAAGGGTGTCGATAGAATAGGAAAATTTGAAAAACATTCGGGAAATGTGAGGCACTTATCGGAAAATCAGTGAAAAACTAATTATTTGTGTTTTTAATTATAAATACTCAAACCAGGCTCATAAATAACAAAAGCAATAAGTTGAAAGAATCTCATTCAGAGGAATGCGGAACACTATCCAATATATATATTTATGACATATATATTTTTATGAATATACATTTTTGACATATATATATATATTTATGCCTTTATATATTTATTTATGATAGGCATGGAGTGAAGTACGAAATGCAATTCCAATGTAATAATAAATGCGATATAAACTAAAAGTCCAGTACAGTGATTGACCCTTTATCTCGCTAGCTCGGGGCCAACATCATTCCGTTTTTCAGGATTTGCCGAATTTCAGGTTCATTCCAGAAAAAATGCCTAGAATGTTGCAGTTAGTTTAGTATAATGAAAATACTTCCATTAATGAAAGATGAATAATTGTAAACACTTCCTTTTCCTGGTTGTATTTAAGAGAAATATAAACAGTGTCTGCTTTCTCAGCTGTAGTCAAAACATTCACATTGCTGAAAGTGAAGAATGCATTGAGAAAATGTTATACGTTTAAGTGCTTGAAGTTTTTCTTTCAAAGGAATCTTGAATTTTATAAACGGACATAATGCAAAAAAAAAAAGATTAGGGGTGTGGAACATCGCACAACTTTCAATTACACTATATTACTGATGTGGATTTGTGTCATTTATTGTTTTTATATTTTCATCATTTGCTTAGAAAAAATGGCCCTTTTTGGCGATTTTTTTTGCGATAATTCTCATATTGGTCTTTAAAAAAAAATTTGCCAAAATTATGTTTTTGGCAATATACTTTTCGATAATTCTTATTTTATCCTCTCTTATAAGTGAAACTGAGGAGAGGAGAAAAAATTATCGTTGATGAGCTATGTTCAAGCAAAGAGAACTCCGTGTTAAAGGCATTTGTTTTTCAACTTTTTACGCCGTTAAAGCATTTTTACAGAAATTTCGGAGATGGGGATGTTTAGAACACCTTAGGAGGCATTACCACAGCGATTTTGATCAAAATCGTTTGAGCCGTTTTTTATCAATCATTGAAAAACATGGTTTTTTCAATGGCAGCTGTCTTATGCACATGCGCGATTTTGACGAAAACCTTAATAGTAGGTCCCATGGCCACCACCAACCTGCACACCAAATTTGAACATCATAGTTCTAATTGTTTGGGAGTTATGCTGACCACATACACACACAGAGGCAGACATTTTTTCTAGGTCACTTTTTAGAAATCGGAATGTTCCAAAATGTGGAGAAATGCAAAAATGTCAATTTTTTTTTTTTTTTTTTTTAGTGAATCCTATACTTTCATTACCCTATGTATACGTATGGGTAATTGAAAGTAAAAAAGGTTTTTACACCATGCCACATAAAAGTGCTTCTGTTAGCTTTATAACTATGCTATTTTTTCCTTCATATTTGTCGGAGGAAGGCCACTGACAAGTTAGGTCTCAAGACCAGTTTCTAAAATCCGAGCCAAAATCGGCTTAATTCACAGTGATTTTCCACGAAATTCAATCATTAGGACATGTTAATAAATAAAAGCTACGATATTAACTAAGCCAATATATATTTCGGAATGTCTTCAATGCGCTTAGTTAGTCTGTTTTTATGAATTTGCAACTTGCATACAAAATTAAATGCAATGGGAAGTCACACCGTGACGCAATCGCTCACTTTGACACCGAATTCCGAAATAATAAAAAAATCCGTTTTTTGTTCATTCTGGATTTCCTGTTGCCAGATAAAAGGTCTGTCACTTGTATTGACGAATGAAGGAACTTACATGCTTCTTAGATTAAAAATTATAATAAAATGATTAAAACGGGCAGTACAAGAAATCAAAGTATACTTTTAATAATTTATTTAATTTTATTTGTGATGTACAAGATTTCCAAATAAGGTTTGTTACAGTGCTTCATTTCTTTTAATGTGAGAAATACAGAAATTGCATATGTCCTAAAATTCTTAATATTCCTTTAATTTTCGTTTCTCCCTAAAATTCCTAAAATTGTATTTAAATTTTTCGATTACATATTTCTAAAAAAAATTAAAACCCCTGAAAATTCCTTAATTTTATTCCAAAAATATGCAAAAAAAACACTGATATTCCTCCAGATTAGAAAAATGGATTTAATTAAATTCGTATATTTGTCAAAATAGTGTAATTGTTTAATTGTGTAACTGTTATTTTGCTAAAAAGTTTTTTATCGGTAATGAAATAAGTTTTGGAAAGAGTATGTCTGTGTTAGGAGTCTATGTTAGCTTAAAAAAAAAAATATCCCTAAATATTTTTTAATTATCCCTAAAATGCTCCTGAAAATTTTGGAATTATCCCTAAAATTCCTACCTAAATTTTTAAAATAACTCACTGCACCCTCCTAGAAATGGGGCGTTCGTTTAAATTACAAAAAAAAAAAAATCATTAAACCATAATGTGATTTTCATGTATAGTTCGATTTAAAAATTATAGAATATTTAGTTTTCTACTTACCCTGTAGGGGGAAAAAGTTTCATTTTATAAAAAGTTTCATTTTATTCCTGATGTCAAATTGCATTCATTAAATTATGTTATGTTTTTTAAATATTCCAAATGCTATCGATTTTAAAATTGACTCTCCGGTTTCGTTTAGAAAATTAAATTCCCGTTTTGCTGATTGAAATCATATAAAATCTTTTATGGCATTATCCGTTCTAATTGTTCAATTAAAACTTTCTGTAGAATTATTGACATTGTTTCCAAACATGTTTTCTTGGATACAAATTCCAATAATCTTTAAAATAACAGACCTCAAAATTAAATTAATGTATTCGGTTTAAGCAGATGCTTATTTTACTTTATCTGTATGAATTGGTACAAGTAAAATGGCCAGTTTGATCTGTTAAAGGGGTCTTAGTCACATATTTTAATATATTGTATTTTGGTTAACTTTAAAACTTTTATATTATTATTTTTTACAATGTGGTTTGACCTCATGGACATTTTGTAATTAGCCTTTTTCCCCGGCAAAGATCTTTTTATAATATCTTACTTTATTCTGAGCAATTTACACAGATGCCCTCTCTGACAGCAAATGAAATAAACCCAGTAACAGCCTTTTTTAGAACATCTTGCTGTTTAAATTACTCCCAGTGGTGGCTCGTGGTCAAAAATGTTAAGGCAGCTGATTATCCCTCCCTCCCTCCCTCCCTCCCTCCCTCTTCTTCCCCACATACAATCATTCATGAATCAAAATTATTTAATCTCAATTACCCAAACTCAAAGTTTCTTTTCAATTTTTACAAAATGATGAGAAAGAAGATAGAAAAAAATAACTTATCTTAACTTACTTATAACGGATTTCTATGTTTCAAAATAGTTCAAATAAACTATAAAAAAATAGTTCAAACAAGTCTTAACTTACTTAAACGGATTTCTATGTTCAAAATAATAGTATGTTTCAAATAAGTTTTAGTATTAACTTAAGAAGTAACAAGAAACCACATGTGTAAACTGATCAAGGAAACTATATCCGTTCGGTGGAGAAAATTCTAAGAAACGTTCGTTTCTCTCCCACCCACACATCCCGATTCACTCTCGCGCACTAGCCAATTAGTACATCAAATTTAGAAGTACAACTGAAGTCGCGAAATTCATAAGGGCTGCATTTTACGTCATTACACCATACACATTTAGCATGGAGGCACATTCCATACTAGCAGTTGTTTCCATAGCAATAGTGCAGCTATATTTGGAACTTTCAATTTCTGGCTGTACTCACTTAATCCTTGTCAGTTTTAATTGATTTGGGTCCTAGATTGTGCAATGTGTTTTGATATTTATCAGAGATTTTATTACTTACCGTAGATATTCTCTCTTCATTTGCGATTCTAATCTACATTTAAAAAATTAGTAAAATAAATAATCTAAGTTGACTAGCAAATAGTAAATTTAAACTTAATAACTTAGATGCAGTGTACTTGATGTGCCCCACGAGCCGCCACTGGTTACTTCACAAATATTTTATTTCTTGGTTGACTTAACTTTCAATTTAGGGCATGAGAAGCAGAACTTTTCTTAACTTTTGAGAAAATACACTTTAAAGTTTCTTATTTATATTAAATTTATATTAAATTTGTATTAAAATTATTTGTTGTTGAAATACTAACCTCTGGAATGAAGATATCGCTAGTTTTCGCAGAATTAAATATAAATACGAAACTTTAAAGTGTATTTTCTCGAAAGTTAAGAAAAGTCACAATCGGACCCCTTTGCTTTTCAGTCCCTCAATTAGTAACTTTGATTACTTTTACCATCATATGTTGGATTCAAACTGCTTTCCTTCTGCTGAACAAACTATTGCAGTTATATCTCAAAGTGTTTTTGTGTGCTTAAAAGGGCTTTACTTTCTTGTTCAGAGCAAAGTCATTTGGGGATGAGGAGGAGGAAAGGGAAAATGGAGTTACGGAGTCCAGTGAAAGCAATGAGTGCTCCAGCTCCCTGGAGAGTGCAAAGCATGTCCGTTGGCAGGACCTCTCTCGGCAGAACATCAAGCGGATTACATTCCGGCACACCAAGAACCAAGTCAAGAACAGGCACTACCACCAGGTATCTATGTGTGCGCAGAAAGATTCACTTCTGTCACTTCGGTATTAGTGGGTTTTAGGATTAAGGCAGGGATAAGATTTTTCCGACTTTGGCAGGATTTCCGATTTTTTTTTTTTTTTAAGTTAAATTTCTCTCTTTTTGTACCTTTTTCGGGAATCCGTATTTTTTCCGATCTGAACCAGTTTTTCCAGAGAAAAGCTTACTCTTGGTTATGTCTGGGCAAAAGCTTTTCGCTCTTCACAGGTTACTTCACCTTGGCACTGCCCTTCTAAGATTGGTTATTCAGAGTGGCCACAGAACCTGGAAATCAGAGAAATGTCAGGGAGCTTTCTGATTCTCGAAAAAATCGGGGAAATGTCGGAGGATTTTTTTTAAATTTCACAAATTGCTGGCAAATTTTCTATCGTATTGAAGGAACGGTTCCTCGTTCATCCATATTTTGGCGCCATTTACCCAGAGAGTTGTGGTGGATAATCGTTAGAAGTTTAATGTTACGGAATAATTTAAATTTCTCATTACCGCAAAACTATTTTTTTTTTTAAAGGGAACTATTATTTCTTTACCATACATGTTTCATTTGATCCAGGTGTTTACACATCTGGAAAAGTTGGGGACATTTTAAAAAAAGTTTGACATAAAATCAGGGAATTTTTTGTCTATCAAGGAACTTTTTTTCCTGAGTTTTGTGGCCACTCTGTGATTGAAATCTCGTAACCACCTCAGTATTTCAAGGTTCTGCGTATGTACGCAGAAAACAAAAACAAATCTCGATTGCAACCAGATGCTGAAATATCGCTATTTGATGTAAAAGCAATTAAAAGTTTACTTATAAAGTAATAGTTTATAACCGATATAAACTTACTTAATCGCACATTTGCTTTGTTTTCTTAATTACAGCGATTCGAATTTAACGGAAATAGAGTAAATTAATGTGCAAGTTTTGTAGATCCGATTGCGGGACTTGTATCTCGGTCACTGATATCTTGGTCCTGAAGCACTTTCCTTACAAACTCATTTGAAACCTCCATATTTTTCAGCAATATCTTTAAAGAATAGTTCAAATAATAAAAATATACTTTTAAATAATACTGAATAATATTTGTTTTAATGCTTAGTTCTGATTGAATTGTACTTTCACTGGAAAGCATAGTCTAACATTAATGAGTTAAATAAAATGGTTTTTATGTCAAACCCGAGTTCTTTTAGAAGCAACAAAATAAACAGATTTTATAGTTTTATGTACCTGTTAAATTAGTCCATTTTATTTGTACTTTGTATGGACGGCATTCTTATCATTTTTCATTGCTGAAATATGGAGAATACCAGGGTTCTATGTTTTGAGAACAATTATGACTCGCATATTAATTTCTTCCCACATGTTTGAAATGTAATTATTATATGTATCTCATTCACCGCTATCTTGGTGCTGAAGTACTTTCCTTTTCAATATAATGCTTCATTCTCATTGAATTGTGCTTTTGCTCGTAAGCATTGTCTAACATAACTTAGTTCAATAAAATGGTTATTATTTCGAATCTGAGTACTTTTACATGCAACAAAATAAGCAGGTTTTATAGTTTTACGCCCATCATCACCTTTAAAAAAATATAACTAACTTTTTTAAAAATTATCCTTCAAATTTTGGGGAATTACCCCTAAAAATTTTAAAACTATCCCAAAAATATTCCTCATATTTTTTTTTTAATTATCATTAAAATCCCTACATAATTTTTTTTAGAAAAAGCCCTCTCCTCCCTGATAACACTAACAGCCATTCTTGACATCGTTCACTGTGCATTGCACATTCACATGCAGTCTCTTTTCCATCTTCCCAGAGCGTCTCTGCCGAAGACGGGGTCGAGGGAGTAGAGCGCCTCCAGAGCCCCTCGGACATCTATCGCCAATTTGGCGCCTTCTTCCAGTCCTCTCCTCCAAAGTCCATCCTGAAAGTGAAGCATTCCCCGAGCAGCGAGAGCGAGGAGCCTTTCTTCCAACAACTGCCAAAAGAGACGGAAGAAGATTTCTCGGAAAAGGTGAGTGCCCTTTATCCGATTCTCGTGACAAGGATTTTGTATGTCGACATCAGGTGGTTGGTTGTGTTGGCGATTTTCAGCCTCAAGAGCTATTCTTTGCTAAGGAATCATGGAAACAAAACCTGTGTGAAAGGAGAATGCCTTCCGGGAGGTCTCTAAAAGGAAAACCGCCCATCATTTTTGCTTAAATGAGATGCAGTGCTTAAGCTAGAGTAAAAAATTTCTTTAGAAAAATTTGATTTTTTTTACTGTAAAATCATTATTAACTTTATCAACTAGAAAAATACTTTTCACTCTCTAGCTTAAATGACTAACATTGGGATAGCAAAAATGGCGATTTTTTTGTATCAAAATGTTTTAGGAAAAGAGCTAAACCACACTTTCTGGCATTTAAGAAAGTTCTTAAACATTTTGCTAAAAAAGCACTCAGCTTAATCCCTGCTACTATGCAACCTTGACTATGTATAACAATCAAAGTAGCACTTAAAGCTCCTGGAATTGAACAGTTACCATTAATAATAATTATAAATAAACCACTCATAATATAAGACACCAAAAATAACACTATAAATGATGAAACCCCTTCACAATATAGGACACCAAAGCATTCAAAAAATTCATTCTTCTATCAAGCTAGCAATGAAAACACAACTCCTGAGTAGGAGGTAATCGTAACTTCTAAACTAAATATAAGCAAAACTTCTGAACTGGTAGTAAGTACAACTCCACGGCTGTCCTTCTTATTCTAATATCACCAAACCAAAGACCCAATCCACTTTATACACACCAAATACAACCTTGATAAAACTCCAAGTTTAATCAAATATTAAAACTTGAATTACGAATCCAACTAAAACTAAATCAAAAACATTTAAACAATATGTGCACAATAAATAACTTAAATACTCACTCCATGAAACACAATCATAGAAAAGCTATGCATATCACAGGGATAAGAGTTTTCCTCCTTTTTTGTTTTTTATGTGACATTTTCCTTCCCTTTGTCCCTGTTTCGAGGATCCGCATTTTTCTGATCTGAATCAGTTTTTCCTGCAAAAAGTATACTTTTCCTCATGTCTAAACAAAAGATTTTCCCTCTTGGCTCCCCTTTCCTCACAGATTACTTCACAAGCTCCTAATATTTGAAATGTAATTAGTATATAGTATGAGGAATTTTATTGTATCTTTAAAATTATTGAATCATACTTTTTGTTGAATTTTTATGTATTTCTTCCGCTAGCTTTATTAACAAAACTTTTGAGTATCGTCCCTTCGCTTGCTTTTTTAATGAATTTTAGGATTTCTTCCTTTTTTGCTCTCTGATCACGCATCAGCATAAACTTTTCATTCGTGGTTCATGTCCCCTACTCATTGCTATCCGATTCCTGTAAATTTTCTAGCAAAGTTTTCGAAGCTTCACAAACCAGGCTCACTTCATTTGCGTTATGCAAAACAAAGTTCATAGTTATGTGAACCAAAATCCACATTGCTTGCTTAAAGTTGCATTGCTATGCAAGCATATTCTTGCTTTGCTAGCTAAAAGTTTATATGTTAATCCAAGCTTGATTCGCTTGCTAAAAGTTTGCTACTTTGTCCAAACCCCCATTGGTGGAACCCTTTCCATCATGAAAACTAATTAAAATTTTGACATTGTGACTGTAAATCGCAAAATCAGAGGGCAAAAACTACTTATGTTTTTTAAAATTTTGGAGTTCTCTGTATATTGGAAGCTACTTTGGATGGTGGAAAAAAACTTTAAAAAAATTATCACGAAAAATTTCATTGAAATTTAACATTCTCTAGCTGTAAAAGTCTCAAAATAAAAATATTTACAACCTCAATAAGAATAAAAAAAATTTTAAAAAATAGTCATGGTTGTAATGATGGGAGTTTTGAAATTATGTGATAGTGGAAGGGAAAATAAAAATTTTGAGTGATTACATTTTTTACATTCTGTATGTAAATTGCAAAATTAGAATGCAAAAACTATCCATGTTTCAGAGTTCTGTGTGATTGGAAGTTACTTTATTTAGAGCCACAGGCTCTTTAAGATACACCAATTATGTGATAATAAACGTACTTAATATAAAAGGTGAAGGCACAAATCAAGCTTTTATTAAAACCGAGATTCTCGCATTATTCAATAGTTTACGAAGGGAACTATTAGACTTTATTTGGGGGAAATGGCTGGATCAAGAGAAAATGGTGGGAAAAGTTTTACTGTGCTTGATATGAAGGTGCATTACAATGGGTGTGTTTTTTTTAATTTACCAGTGTCTCTTCATCTCCTGTCGCATTTATATTAGTTTGTTAAACAATAAGTAAGGCTAATTTGTAAACATTGTCTGTTTCACGAAATGCCTAGTTTTACACTGAAGAGGAAGTTCCACTAAGGATCATTACCTATACCCACTTTGTTGCAATCTACTAGCCCAGTGCATTTAGAAACTACTTTCTATAACCACCTTGACATTTAGTGAGTAGGTACGAAAATTATCACTTAATGAAATGCCATAAATTGAAAACACCAAAATAGCATCCAATATATTTTATTTTTGAAATCCTTTCATCAATGCGAATGCAGTGGCTCCACCTAGTTTTGTCTTTTACTATTTTAATTCATAATAGATAGACATTAAATGAAAACAATTTATGTTGTTTCATTAAGTGATCTTTTTCGTACCCACTCACCAAATTTCAAGGTTTTACAAAAGGTACAGTAACCGACCTAATTCGGACCAAAGGTAGATCTGTTAAGCGAAAATTCCGGATAAAAGAGAGTTGTAAAAAGTAAATGATTTTCGTTTATTGAATACAGGACTTTTAATGTTTTTTTTTATGACATAATTGTTGGAAACGAGTTTTTGTCGCAATAATCTCGATAATCTTTGTTTCGCTGCTCTATCCCGGAGTCTTTTTGAAGGCAATAGTTCAGTTTGATCTGCATCCGAAGGTTGCTCTAACCACGTCAGTTCTTTAGAAAAACAGTCAAAAGCCTCACCATTACTTATGTAACTTTAGAGCGCGAGGGAAAAGATTGCTGTTTAAAAAGGAACAAATGATTTATTACTCATTTGGGAGATTTTTGATGTCGACTAAATGATTGCCTGTTAACAGAGTTCCGGATAAAAGAGGGACGGTTAATCGAGGTTCTACTGTAGTTTCTAAACGCACTGGTCTAGAAGATAGTAACACTACAAGTATAGGGAATGATCCTTACTATACTAAACTCCACCTTAACTCGACATGACTTAGACAGTATATCTTCACCGTGCACATAGGCAGTTCATCCATTTTGGCGGCTTGAAGGCACGCTGGGAAGCTCGGTCCATCAACCGTCAAGAAAAAAGGCTAGAAGGTTTGGCGAGCATTATGCCTTCACGCCGCCAAAATTAATTAATTGCCTATGTGCACTGTGAAGATCTACCATCTAACAAGGGGACCTTACGGTCTCTGAAATTCAGATCGGGATGAGACTCGGCAGATTAGTAGTATACCTTAAGGGTATCCACACAGTGAAGCAATAAAGCGCACTATACTAAACTTCAACTTAACTAGACATCACTTAGACGGTAGATCGTCACAGTGCTCATAGGTATTTAATCCATTTTGGCGGCGTGAAAGCATAATGTTCGCCAAACCACAACCCTATAGAGAACAAAATGCTATAAGGTTTGGCGAGAATTATGTCTTCACTCCGCCAAAATGGATTAAATACCTATGAGCACTGTCACGATCTACCGTCTAAGTGATGTCTAGTTAAGTTGAAGTTTAGTATAGCCAGAAGATTCCGAGAAAACAGGCTCTAAAGTTTTATGCCCAGCTTGTATACTAGTAGAGATTTTTGCTCTACAGCTCCCCGGTGGCTAAGCTTGCTGGGCTCCCGTACAGGCGATCCGGGTTCGATACCTTGTGTTGTATTTTTTTTTTTATTTATAAAGTCAATTTATAAAGTGAGTTGGGTAGGGGTAGAACAATTGTTCGATAAGTACGGTTAGGATTTTGAAAATTTCTAACTTCCTGCTTATGTGCAATAGGACAACATTCCTACTCTTCCACATAGAAACTGGTTCTTCGTGTTTATTGCAAAAATTTATTTCTCAACAGCTTATAATATTTCAAAATTTATAATCACTTGTTTGTGTGAATAGTAAATAGTTTTAATGTACCTTCATTAAAACACATTATGTATTTAAAAATAAAATATTATCTTTAATTCAAATTTCAGTTAGCTGTAATAGTTACTTTATAAGTGGACAAAAAAAAAATTATCTCGCGAGGTGTCGAACCCAGATTGCAAGTACGCGAGCCCAGCACGCTGACCACTTAGCCACCGGGAGTTACAGAGCAAAAATCTCTACTAGTATATAAGCTGTGCATAACACTTTAGAGCCTGTTTTCTCGGAATCTTCTGGCTAGTGCGCTTTATTGCTTTACTGTGTGGATACCCTTAAGGTATACTACCAATCTTCCGAGTCTCATCCCGATCTGAATTTCCGAGACCGTAAGGTCCCCTTGTAAGTTTAGTATAGGACTTCTTAAATAATAGGCGTGTTGAGTATTTGTCACCTTGTGAGCACATCTAATTTTTGTATCAGTATTTTCAAAGAACCCTTTAGTTCATGAGTGTCTTTTTAACCCTTCTGCAGGCAGTGATAGGAGAAGTGCGCGAGAACTCCAGTCCCATCCACATCGCACAAAAAAAGTCGAGACCAGTGTCGCACTTCAAGAACTCTCGCAAGAACAGAAAGAAGTGGTGACAGCAGTGTGTACATTCATGCTTGCGTACAACTTGTATTCGTCGCACACACAACCCGGTACTGCATCCTTGTTTTTGTTATGTACACAAAAATGACGGATTAAAATATGGAACTCCCATCAAAAAAATTCCAAGGGATTTCTTGACACAAGGCCACATGTTGACTTTAAAAAAATTGTAATGTTTTGAAGCATTTTTTTTAATTTTTTTTGGATGCAAAGAAATAAATTTTGAGACTACTACTTCTCTGTTTATTTTAGAAAATATCCTGATGTCAAGATAAACTTCTAATCAGGTATTCGCCATTTGGATGAATTTTTGTAATAATTCAAATATTGATATTATCACAGTTGCCTTTTTTTTTTTAATGAAATAGCTTTTTTTCCCCATCCTTAAATATTTTTTATCGCATTTTCAATTAGCTTGGTTTTAGGTTGAATGTTATACATACATATGTAGTCTGTAAATAATGAAATGTTATATGCACTATATAAAATACACACTAACATTTTTGACCACGGACCGCCACTGGCGACTAGGCCAAAATGCTTCATACCAATAATGCTATAATCAAGGATGACACCAGCTTCATGTCCCACTGGCATCACTTTTGTATCAGTTGAAATGCGATTTTGTATCAGTTGAAATCGGACTTTTATCAACTTCATGACAGGAAAAATCATACTTTGTTTCTGCTTTAAGTTAAAATCAAAATTTGAATCGACTGAAATAGGTTTTTATAATAAGTTTATATCAAGATTTGTATTACGTTAAGAATGATTGCTTTGTTAAGAAGGATAATACATTTATTGTAATTATTTAATATATTTACTGCACAACTAATATATGGATCTTCTTTAACATAATTTAAGGAATTAAATGTTCTTATATAGTAATATTCGTGTCAATTACTACTACTCAAACAGTAAACAAATGAAAAGATAATGTCTATAAAAAATTAAGAAATACATGAATAAAATATTACACATTTGTAAATATAAATAATTAATGGACAATTATCTGGTGCCCAAGTTAAACAATTATATAAAAAAAAAACTTATCAACTTTTAAACTATTATTTACAGTTAACTAAAATGCAAAATTGTTTCGTCAAGCTAACAATTTTACATACAATTGTAGTAAAATTATAATTTTAAACATGGACTATAAATAAAAATTTTACAATCGGTACGAATTTTCTTGCACATTATATTAAAATTTCAGCAATCCTGAATCGATATAAACTAAATAGAGACCTCATACACAAGCACTAATCACGGACATAGCTATCACATCAGAGAAAGCCTATGTGAATGCCACCAAAACTACATCGCACATCTCAGCAATAGCCGATATTACTTCAGCATAAATAACAATCACAGCAACATATATATCGGTAATAGCGCCCACCGTACCGGCGCAAATCACAATAGTATCGTATATTTCAACAAGCTCAACTGAAATGTCTTCAAACCTAGACAAAAATCAGTTTAAATGCCCAATACACAGGTGCAAATTTCAGCAAGCGTCACAACGACCGACAAAAATGATTATCACACAACATAAATCATAACATCAACGTAACGTTCGACTAAACGGCTATCATACACCAACACAAATAACTGCTGCGGAGCCTGTAACGTTAGAGGAGGCAACGGTATAAAAAAAGTAATAGTATCGGAGGCTTGAAGGAATCTGAACGTATGCAAGTTTTGTGGTTGGACTTGAAAGTAAGATAAAATCAGACATTAACAGCGTAACACCAGTCGAAAATGATCATCACACCAACGTAAATATCGTCAAATGTAAACTTCTCTCGGAATCAATACTCGACGAAAATTATAATAACACTAATGTAAATCTCGGCGGTAGCGATCGCCATAGAGACGCGAATCTCGCCAATAGTGCCCATTATATAAGCGTAACTCTCAGTAAAATGTCCATCATACCCACGTAAATAATGATGCTTAAAAGAAGCATGAATCGGGGTGATCGGCTCATTCATGATCGAAATTTCGGCTCACTAATCTGAAATTCGCGGAATTTTACCAATGAAAAAATAAAAACGCCAATAAGCGGAAAAATCGCATTCCTGGAAATAGCTGATACGCGGTAAGGAGATAATGACAAAACAATTGCCGATGAATCGTCAAAGAAATGCAGACTGTTTTCGAACAGACACAAACACCAAATTTTTCAAAAAAAATATTTAAAAATAGAGCAGCGTTTGGCAAAAAAAAATCGTAAAAAAAAGGCCGTTTCCTATCAGGAATTTAAATTGGCGCAAGCGTACCATTCCTGTGTAATACAATAACAATGCGAACGCTATTAAGAGCATCGATGATTATAAGTGCATGATTATCCCAAGTAAATGATATTAGGTAAAAAAAATAGCACCGAATACAGAGGATTTTTCTTTTCGTGCCTATTCTATTCATTGCAATACAACACTTTCGGTTAAAATGTGGTTTACACTGACCAATTTTAAACTTTGCAAAATGTCGCCAAGATGAATTGACATATTTACAAATGGAGGCTCATAGTACGTCACTCGGCAGAATATCACGCGACTTCCGGTTTTAGACTATTTGCAGTCGATTTAAAGCAAGATATATTACTACAAGCTATTTTACTTTTTTATATAAATGCAGTAAAATGTTATTAAAATAAACCATACAAAGAGAAAATCACTATCACTTTTATTAAACAAATGAAATGAGCAATGACAAATTTGAAACTATTTTAAATAAATTTCAAAAGAAATTAAATAATGAAATATCAAGTATAAAAAAATTTGTCAACAAATTTGAACACTCATTTTTACTTAAGACAATTTACCAATACAACTCAAGTTTTTTATAAATATAAAAAAAAACTATTACAGAAAAATGTAGCTTTTCCTTTTAATATCGGTCAATCATACACTTTAACAAATTAGAGATTTTCAAGGATTTTTCACTATCAAAACATTTTGCAGTTAAGGTTTACTGTAGGTGTATCGGATGAAGACTTTTTTTTTAAAAAATCGCCAAATCGCTTGTGGCAAAATGGCGCCAAAAACGCTGGTGTTGTCAAATCCAAACAGTCATCGGGTTGACACATTCGGCAATAAATCGCCAACTTTCAACCGCCAATCCATCCGACACCTTACGGTAAATCTTAACCCATTTTGCACCAAGATAGAAAGCTGCCTGATAAATATTGCATGTTGAAGTTATTACAAATTTAAAAAGAAACTTGTGGCATTCACAGCTCCATGCAGTTTAAAGAAAGGCCTTTTTACTGTTGCAATTTATGGAGGCGATTTTTAAACTTGTATGAATACTTCGCAACATGTAGCACAACTAAACCTCTAATATCTGTCCATTTAATTTTCATCCAAAAAAAAAAAGTAGATGTAGTCCAGTTATTGCACCTACCTTACCCATATTTAATTGAATTCTATACAAAGAGAATTTTGTTTCTGATTTTATTATAACAAGGAGTACATATTGGAAGTTTTTCAATTAAGAGTAAAATATTTTTATGTAAGTAAAACAAACTGGAACATGAAATATTAACCTTTTAGGTTATAGAAAATAAATCTGTCACGGTTGGATGTTAGAGGTTTTTTTCTGCTTTTGGGAATGACACAATCAAGTTGGTTGTATCCTCTGGCAGCACATAATTCGATCTTCATTAAGGTTAGACCAAAAAAAGACACACAAAAATACATTGCAATAAAAAAATGTTTCTTGTACGAAACAAAATAAAAATGGAGACATCACAGGCAAAACAAATTAGTTCTTACATAAATAGAACATTTGTACTAAGGTCTCGCCCTAAAATTTCTGCAATATGCAAAAGTACTCATTTGGCTATATTGAAAAAGTAGTAGGCTATATAAAAAAATTAATTAATTTAAGACAAAGGTACTGGAAGTTTTCATACATGATCAGAAAAAAAATCAAAATTATTGGTCAACCAGTGAACGGTTGCAGGAATCAATTGAATAGTTGAGGAGCAGCACACATTCTTTCTGTTAGTTATGTACAAGATAAATTTACCATACTATAATACCATGCAAGGCTTTTAACAATTCATAAAATATCAGTATAAATAGTTATTTTTAATTTGAACGCCAGGAGAAATTGATCAATTATAGAAAATTCACAGTGTATATATAAGACTTATTCAGTATTCACACTACAATCACAGAATGAAATTCAATGAATTTTCAAGGACTTAAATAACAATTATAAGAACCATCTAAAAAAATTTCGGGCATGTCTATGATGTGCGATTTTGCAGTTGTTTCGATCATAGCGCTAATATCAAAATCTTTCGTGCAAAATTAACATTTTGCCTTAAGAACAGACTTGGATGATGTTGCAATACATTTTTCATTTTCGTTGTGTTCTGGTCATAGCACATTAAATGCTCACTTTCCAGGCATAGTATTTGTAAGTAACTTAAGTAAAAAAAAATAATAGCTGGACTCAAACTATCTTGGCTCGCAAAAAAATAAGCTTTGCTCTCACGTGTTCAGTGTGTAACTAAAACTGTTTAAATTCCTCTTCACCAATCAGCAAGTGCAAACGTTATGGAAAAGTTAAAGCATGCGTAGCCAGGTAATTCCAGTGCAGTAACAATTGTAACATGTCTTGGTTTGGGAGCTTTTTGGTTGAGTTAAGATTGCAAATGAAACCTCAAAATAAATGCAAATTTTCTTCTTCTAAAAAAACAAAAAAACACAAACAACCTTTGATCAATTTTACCGCCTTTAAAACTTTTGCAGTCGCATTCCTCATCATAAATTTTATAAAATCATGTGTACTGCTGGTCTGAATGAAGATACTTTTGCAGAGTGCAGGAGGGCATTTTTAGAGCGAGACAAAAGGCATACAACAAAACAAACCTAAAACAATTGCAAATATTTCAAGAGCATAAAAAGAAGTTATTTTATCAAACAACTCCCACATAAGGTTAACAAAAATCAAACAAAATTACTCTCATGTCTTTCCAATTCAATTTGTGGCTGGAGAGTGTGTCCAACCTTCAAATAAGAAAGGAAACATGCTCGTTATAAAACTAGTTCTTACGATGATGAATGCAGCAGCCTTCTGTCAGATGGCTGATCGATTCTGTGAATTTACAAAAGAAACACACATTGGATCAGATATATTTACATTTTTACAATGAAAAAGAAAAACACTGCACACACTTTATATTAAATTAAACACTACACACACATTGACGCCACACTTGCTCATACCCCCCCCCCCCCCAAGAAAAAACAACCTTTGTACAACCAAGGCTTCAAATAAGTTAGTCACTCTTACAGTGAAGGTATTTTTAGTTTGTCCCTTTGAAAGGATTTCAAAAGGGGCACATATTTAATACAATGCCAAACACTTATTTTATATCCTTTATAAAAAAGAACACTTTTGCATATCTATTACATTTCAAACCAAAATCACATCTATTTGACACTAACTTTTTAAACCTCGAACATAATTTTGCAACAAATAGTCCTCAAATTCCATACGGTGTGTTTCACAGAACAAGACTTTCACACTGTGCAACTTATGCAGAGCAATAACACATTAGTTTTGCATGCTTTAAAATGTTCTTTAGAAAGAGATAAAGCTGTTTCGATTCCAGAAGTTTCATAAATAAAAATTATTTGTTTTTATGTTAAAAGCAAAGAATAAAAAATTTAATTCAGGGTTCCCACTGAAAATTTAGAATGAAAATCTGGCTTTTCAGGACCTTCGAAATTTTGTTTTCAGTCAACAGGATTTTAATGCGCAACTTTACGGATGCTTCGCCCAGAGCATTGACATCAATATTTTTCATGCACAATTGTTTTTTTGTCTTACAGACAGACTTTGACGATGGCCTTTGATCTTTTGACCTGTCAAACGTAACCACCAGGGATAAAACACAGATTGAAAATCAATGACTTTTCAGGACCTAAATAATATTTTTAAAGACCACTGGAAAAAAAAAAATTCAGAGATCTTGTCTCTATTTAAATTTTTAATAAAGTATATTATTCTACCAAAACCGATTACAAGTTGGTGGATGCGCAATACAAATATGTCGGAGAATTCCGATACGGTGCAGATAAGTGGCGGTCACTTGGGACAGCAAGTCCGAGTTGTATTTTTATAAATTTTGCAACTGGCCGCACAACATCCGACAACAAAATTAAGGACGTCTAGGCATTTTCAAGGACTTTTAAAGCACCTCGGAGCATTTTCAAGACCTTGAAAACAAGTTCAAAAATATTAAGCACTTTCAATGACCGTGGAAACCCCGATCACTAATCTCGCGTGTTTGTCTCGCAGAGAACAGAGTGTATTCGAGTGTAATCTACAAATCAGCAAATATGAAACCATGAACAAGTTGATGCACGTGCAATACTAATATACCAAAAATTTTACATATTTGCACAGATAAGTGACAAAAATTAAGGACTTATAAGGATCTCCAAGCATTTTGAAGTACTTTCCAAGTAATTTCAAGTACTTGTAAGGCCTGAAAAACAAGTTAACAAATACTAAGCACTTTTAACAGGGTTCCCACTCAAAGTACAGAATGAAAATCAAGGACTTTTAAGGACCTAATTAATGCTTTTAAGGACCTTTGAAAATTTGTTTTTCGGCATTATGTCGATTTTTAATAAAGTATATTCTACCAAAAGAGTTACAAATTGGTGGATGCATAATACAAATACGTCGGAAAATTCCGATACGGTGCAGATAAGTGGCGGTCACGCAGAAATAGCAAATCCGACTTGAAATTCTTATAAATTTTGCAGTTGGACAACAACTGTAAAAATTAAGGACTTTTAAGGACCTCTAAGCATTTTCAAGGCCTTGAAAACAAGTTCAAATATATTAAGCACTTTTAATGACCGTGGGAACCCTGTAATTCACTTACAAGGTTAGAGCTTTTCAAACAAAATATTAGGTTCTAATTCCTCAAAATAAATTTATTTAATTCGTGCAAATTTGGAGTAACTACTCTCTACTATTACGATCCCCTTAGTATTTTACAAAAAGTCGAGCAAGGTGAAATCATAAACATAACAATGAAAACTCTAAGGACCATTCACAAGTGCTCTTCTCATATCACAAAGCAAAAAAAAAAGTATTTGTTTATCGAGAGGTTTGAACAAAGGTGACTACACAAAAGCTTAATAAATACACAAAGACTAGATCAAAGAAATTAACATAAAGGGTTGCCACTAAAACTTAATCAAAACAGGATTACAGCTTTCAACCTTAAGAGAACAAACAGTATTTTCAATTAGAAGAGTAAAACGCACAAGTTTTTTCTAGTAAAGAATCAAGATGGTCCAACGCAATTAAAAAAAAGGTCAAATACTTTTTACAGCAATTTTTTTGCATTCAAAAATATTCTTTATACAAAATAAAAAGGGGAAAGATTTAGTACTTTCATGGTTTATTTTTTAACTCAGCAAATTAATTATTCTGAATGTCAAAGGTAAGTAAAAAAATCCATTTGTTAATTACAAGACAACCAACAATATTGAAACATATTTAGAATGGAATTCATTTAAATAATTTGAAAAGTAAGAATGATAAAATTAGAATCGTCAAGAATATGGTTTGCTTATATACAAGAAATTATAAAGGATATGTACATTTTTGCAAGCCAAGTTTTGATATGCAAAGCTTTTAAACGTTCAAATTTAGAAAACTACCTTTATCTAAACATTTTAACTAATTCATTGCTTTGGCACAAATATATGTGTTGAAAACAATTCCAAGAAATACCCATCTTAAATCCAAACTTTGTTTGACAAACATAAGAAATACAAGCCTTGGTGTTCTAAATTCTTTCCTGTAAAGAATGTCCATATTTAAAAATATATATATTGCAAATCCAATTATGTATAATGTGGAAATAAATAACAAAACAAAAAATATTTTCATTTTAATAAACAAAATTTTACTATTGAATAGTTTATATATTCCTAGGTCATTAAGCAACATTTTAATTTTCAACAGAAATAAAATTTAACAGTATTTTAATTCATATTTTGTGCACATTTACTCTAAATGCTTCCCTAATTTTAATCCTGTTGAATATTAATAGAACTTTAATTTCTCACATTACAACTCAGTTTCACTTCAATTAACTCCTTCATTTTAGCTAAGAATAGGTAAAAACCTGTTTATTTTTTTTAATAAAACTTTTCAAGATAGGTTTTTTTCTCCGAATTTAAGCCTTTAGCCTTTTTTAAAACTTACACATTTTAGTCCTACTTTTTAACCTGTTAAACGGAAAGGCATGAAGACTTAAGTTTTTTTAAAAAAAGAAAATAACTTATTGTTATAATCTAAAGAATGAAAGATGGTTAAATGACATTGCGATACAAGAATGTTTAACACAGGATTAATTTTTTAGATACATTTTTTGAGAATATGAAAGATTATTACTCAGTACAAACCTTTCAACATTTAAAAAAAAAGAAAGAGCAAGGTGACCTTGGTACTATTACGCAGAAATTATGAAACTTGTAGATACATTTTTTTTATAGCCATTATTAATGCAAAGAAGAAACACAAAAACAAGACAATCACATTTAAGTACACTTGATGGGGGAAAAATTCCTATCAATGACACACTGTACAAAATGGTATATGAATTTTCAATAACTAAACCTTTAACAGATGCAACAGCTACAGTGAAAATCAGTTGCAAAAATAGCATTTTGCTTACCAAGTACAATAATCTCAAACTAACTTTGGTACTTGATTCGGGTGATGTGTTGTTAAAACTAAGAAGCCAAATCATATATTGAAATTTCCTTTGTTATTTCTAGTAAATAATTTTAGTTTCTCAAAGAGAAGTCCTAGTAATGACCATTCCTTATGCTTGCTATGTTACAAGCTTTGAGCTCAGTTCATTTATAAACTACTTTGTATCGAACCTTGAAATTAGTGAGTAGATACAAAAACGATCACTTCATGAAATGGCATAAACTAAAACAGTGATTCTCAACCACTGTGTCGCGGCACTTTTGTGTTCCGCCAAATTCTTAAAGTGTGCCGACAAATTTTAGAAATGTATATTTGTAATTAATCCCTTAATAAACGTACTGTTGTTTTTGTAGTACATATTATTTTATTTTACATTCCAAATTATTATCATAAACTATTTTACATAGCGTATAATAGGTGTATTAGTGTATTATAGGTAGATAAAGTAAACAACTTTTAAACTTATCTTTTTCTTTGTGTGCCGCCAAATTTTGAAATCGTTAAAGTGTGCCGCGACAAACAAAAAAAAGGGTTGAAAATCACTGAACTAAAAGCTCGAAAATAGCGTCCAATATATTTTATTTTTGAAATCCTTCAGCCAATGCACATGCAGTGGCTACACCTGGTTTTGTCTATTGATATTTTAATTTTTATTTTTGATAGATAGATTATAGGAAAACAATTTATGTCATTTCATTCGGTGATCTTTTTCGCACCGACTCGCTAAATTTCAAAAGTTTTATAGAAAGTAGTTTCTAA
Organism: Linyphia triangularis; assembly: GCA_963978545.1. Classification (NCBI taxonomy): domain Eukaryota; kingdom Metazoa; phylum Arthropoda; class Arachnida; order Araneae; family Linyphiidae; genus Linyphia; species Linyphia triangularis. The sequence continues at coordinate 104,770,950 of OZ021723.1, read as the reverse complement.
ATGCACTGGCCTAGAAGATTGTAACACAGGGAGTATAGGGAATGAACCTCACCAGGACGTTCTCTTAAAAGGTATCGATGCCTAACAAATAAGGTTAACGTAAAAGTCGAGAGTCGGCCATGTTGAACTTAAAAGTGCTCTTCGACAAAAGATTTCCACTGTGCATCGTTCACTAACATTCAAATATTTGTGTTACGCAAGTGGCAGTTACACACTAACTGCCTTCAAAAATCACTCATGAAGGCTTATAACAAGGTTATATTCTTTTAAAAAATACAATCTAATCGACACTCCACGTTTCTTCACTGCAGTTCAAGAAACAAAAATATATAGAAGGAATCCGGTCTGTGACCATTTGGATTCTTCCAGCAGCTGGAGCCTATTGAAAGACCAACCCCTAACTCCTGTTAGCGGAGAGGTTAGACACAATTCAAACATCACCTTCCTTTTTTTATCAGAAAAGTTAACAAATGACATTTTATAAAACACAAAGACATATCAGATTGCATCCCACAGTCAGCTTTTTTTTTCTTTTTTTAGTACTAAGTCAACTGAATAGCACAAGTTGCTCAATTTAGATTTAAAATCTCAACCTCATTTCTCGAATGTCGCACCTTTTCAATATCGTCGTCTTGCAAGAGATCGTCGTCAAATTACACACCCGCCGAGGGTCGTTGCGAAAAACTGCTGGCTTCGGACCGACACATGAGGTAGAGTTGCACGTCGTCTCCGAGGATGCAGTGCGGAGTCGAGGGGAAAAACTGAGCCAATCACCATGGGGGGGGGGGGATGAGATCACGCTAAGCACCAATTTTCTTCTAAAACACAGTAACAGGGGTGTGACAATCCCGTAAAAAAAAAACACAATTCAGAACGGCAGACTAATTCATTATAAGTGGTACGTTTACACAAAGCTCTAAAAAGAGAGACCTCAAATCCAAGGTATCTCTGGGTGCACCTCAAATGGATACGCGTCGGGTGCGTTGGCGTCTGGTGTGGAAAAAACATAGAATATTTTAAGATAATCTAAGGTTTTTTTTTCTCTTTTTTTTTTTTTTTTAAAGCACTTCTTTCATTTACACCACTTCACAGTCGAATCCGATGACGTCGTCGATAAACAAACGTAGAAATCCTTGCGATCGAAAAAACTAAACGGCAACAGCCAGACTTCCATAAACAGTCGACACAGAAACATTGTTAAGACAGGAAGGGGGAAAAAAACATGTTTTTAAAGCACTTTTCACTATACTTTTTTTTTTTTTTTTTTAAAAAGTTTATGGCGATGTGTTTTCAGAAGGGCGATGACATCCCTTTTATTGATGCCGCCACTCCCGATGCAATCAGAATAACAATGACGTTTAATCGAAAGAACTAGTCTGTCGAAAGAAAGATGTCTGTCGTATGTTGGGTGTCTTAGCGTCTTGGGGCATATCCACCTCCTCCCCTCATTCCACCCCTGGGTCCACCTCTAGGTCCACCACCCACACCAACTCTAGGGGAGGGGCCCCCACGTGGAGGGGCAGGGGGCATCATACGGGTGTCCTTGGGACGCTTCTTCTCTTCCACGTTCAGCCGGTGGTCGTTGAAGTAGATGGGCTACAACAGACAAGTAGTGAATATCATACAGCAATTATTATCATTCAACTTAAACAATAAAAAAATGTACAATTTAAAAAAAAAAAAAAAAACATTCGATTTTACTGGTCTTATCATTTTTGTTTGTACTTTCTACTTAGCAGAATTTCCAATTGTACACAAGGTAAACAAGGTTCATACTCAATCTATGATAGTAAAATTTAGGTTGGTTGGTTGTATTCAGATTATCTGGCGCCGTCAGCAACACGAGGGCTATAATGCGCCGAAACATTTCGTCATTAGACAAGCCAACATACATTTACAAACACCCATGCCAACACGGGACTCAAACACGCAACCTCGCGGTCTAGAAGCTAGCACGCTAACCACTATACCGTTTGGTTATCGAGAATAGTCTCATTCTGGGACTGTCCAAAGGTTTTTCTTTGCGGCTGCAGAGACGGAGCGCATGTGCAGTACTCTGACGTCCGGAAGGAATTTTGTATTTCAGTGAAATTTTTCCCGAGTAAAAAAAAAGCTACGTTTTAAGTTTAACTAACCTTTTTACCCTTCGATGATTATTCTTAAGGAGATAAAATGAAATATCAGGAGTAGAAACTCAATTTTCAGGAGTTATAAATAGCCTTTATAAAAAAAAAAGGGCAAATTTTAGGAGTTTTTTAGGAGGCGCAAATACCCTGCGTACAAGTATCAAACGGTTCTGCTAAATAAAAAATTTACAATGCATTGTGTGCTCTTAAGACGGCCATTGTAAATGGGAGATTTTTTTAATCAGCATATTTTGTTGACGATAATTGGCATTGTAGAACTTCCTTTTAAAAGGAATGTCAATCACGCCGATCTTCGGTACCCACTGAATTAAATAATTCTAGTTTGGAATAACAAATGACAGGACATGAAAAGTTTATCTTGGTCAGTGAAATAGGTAAAATATGCCATTTTGGCCAGCACGCTTTAACAAGACATATCATTGCTTGCCTCTTACCAAGCTATGCAACTAAATTAGTAATTTAACTTTTCCAAAATACTTTAGAATTGCTGTTTCTTATTGTGTGCATTGAATAGTGCAGATTGGGAGAATACATATTGTGCAAGCTTCTTGTGGCTTTTTTTATATTAAATATTAAGGTGGCTACAAAATTTAGGGAAAAAAAAATTCCCCGATGGATTTCTAAAAAAAATTATGATTTTATTGCAAACTTTTTTTCAAACTTCATCAATTTTTCCAGATGTATAGATCAAATAGAACATTTATGCCAATTTTTTAAAAACAGTTTTGGCTGCAATGAAAAGATTAAATTATACCGTAACATTAAAACTTCTAACAATTACCACAATACTTTTTGAAAATGGTGTCAAAATACGGATAAACATACCTTCAAAACAATAGAAAAATTATCTGATTTTTGTGATATTTTAAAAATTTCCTGCCATTTCCCCGATTTCCATAATCTGTGACCACTATGTATTAAAACTAACCTGGTTAATTAGGTGAATGCTCCTTTTTGACCTTCGTTAGCAACTTATTTCGGTAAATTAAAAAATAGACACAAATGGAAAACAAACTTTGCTTTTTTAGACAATTACTTTCTACTGGTTAAGTGTTGCCATTATTGTTTATCTCTTTTGAACTGTGTATAAAAGTTAACTACCAAGCAGAAAAACTGCGAATAAAATTACAAGATGTACTAAAGTAATTTTAAAGTATTTATCGATAATTAATTTGAATTTTGAACTTAATAATTGTCCTATTGGTTGTTTTAAAATAGATAAATATGACAGGGCTCCCACTCACTCAGAAAGATTTGGAGCAATTTTTGGAGCAGGTAAAATCAAGTTTTGGAGCAGGAAAAATGTCTTTTGGAGCAGGTAAAATTAAGTTTAGGAGCAGGAAAAATGACTTTCGGAGCAGGTAAAAACAAGTTTAGTAGCAGGAAAAATGCCCTTTTGTAGGAGGGGAAAAAAGAAAAAAAAAACTAGGAAAAAACCACAAATTTTGTAGCAGAAAAATAAATTTTGCAGTAAAAAAAAAAATTGAAGCAGAATTACCCATGACGAATGTCACTAAATCGACGTTGCAAATCTCGGCAATAGCTGCTATTACATTATCATAGACCTTTGCGAAAACGAATGTAACACCAACGTAAATATTGGGATAGCACCCACCATACCATCGCAATCTCGGTAATATCGGCGCAAAATACCAGTAATATCGTATTTTTTTTAAAGTCACCAAACAGCGTCGCAAATCTCGGCAATATATGCTAGTACATTACCATAGACCTCAGCGAAAATGAATATAACACCAAAGTAAATATCAGGGATAGCACTCACAATACCATCGTAATCTCGGTAATATTGGCGCAAAATCCCAGTAATATCGTAGGTTTTTTAAGTCACCAAATAAGTTCGCAAATCTCGGCAATAACTGCTCTTACATTACCATAGATCTTAGCGAAAGCGAATATAACACCAACGTAAATATTGTGGATAGCACCCACCATAAAACTGCAATCTCGGTAATATCGGCGCCAAATCCCAGTAATATCGTATTTTTTAAAGTACCAAACAGCGTCAAAAATCTCGGCAATAGCTGCTATTACAACAGTGTAAACATCAGCGAAAATGACTACCACACTTGCGTAAATAATAGTCACAAATCTAGACAAAGGATATTACGTATGTTGAAGACTCAGCAGAAATGACCATCGCCAAAAAGTACATATCGGCACAAAGGTCAGTAATATTGACATTTTCTAGGGAATGTTTGTGCAAGATTCGGGAATATCGGATGTTAACAACAGCGCAGGACTCTTCGAAAATGACCGTCACACCAACGAATATATCAGTAATAGCGCCAAATAAACCAGAGCGATTCTCAACAACAGCGCTAATATATAGGTGAAAGACACGACAAAAATGACCATCACAATAATTTGCAATAATATCTGCATTAGCGTCGCAGTAACATCGACATTTTCTCAGTAATATTGGGTCAACTTTCGGATATTGCAATATCCCAGCACTCAGCAATAATTACAATCATATCAACGAAAATATCAGCAATAGCGTGGAATTAACAGGAGCAATTCTCAATACTACAGAGCTATTATATCAATGAAAGAATCGACGAAAATGACCATCATAACGTAAAACTTGACAATAATGTCAACATTAGCGTCACAAATCATCATAGCACTCGGAGAAAATGAACACTGCACCATCTTAAATATCAGCGTTAGCGCCGAATATACAAGAATATTTCTCAATAATAGCGATATTACAGCGACGAACAGTATCGAATTTCGGCCCGCAAAAAATAAAAAATCACGTTCTGGCGCAAATATGGCTAAAATAAAGCATTTGGAGCAGATTTTTGTATTTGGGGCAGTTGGGCGAAGGTCTGGGACCCCTGATATGATCATTACGGTTTCAAAAAATGTATACTATTTCATATCAAATAGTCAATGTGCAGCAAAACTGTTTTAAGGTCAAGTAATTTTTCAAACTTTTAGATGTTTTTTCGTGAAAGCGAGTAAGTAGCATTTTAATTTGAAAGAAATGCATGAGTAAAGTCATAAAAATTTGAGCTATATTTAATTATCATGCAAGACGTAATAATTTTAGAAACATGCCTTCCAAAGTAGATATTTTCAAACTTTTCTACCTGAAGGAAAACACTAGGATTTAACTCATTTTTGTCCTTTCGACAAATTAAACTGTTTCTCACAATCAAACGACAACACATTCCATTAAATTTTGGGGGCTGCCACTGTGACTAAAAGGTCGCTTTTACAGAATACTGATAAACCAACTTGGTTTCATCCAATTGGGCTGAAATAGCATTTAACCGATCATCGGAACTCTTTCCTGTTGCCCAAATTGTTTAAGTAAATAAATAATAAAATTGTTTTAATCAGAATAAAAATTATTTGAACACACAAATTCCCATTCATTTTTAATGAATAAATTTTGAAAAGTAGTTTACCTCATATTTTGCCAATAGATATTTTTAATAATTAAAATTAGATGACAACACCAAGCACACACTGGCAACAGAAGCGGTGCTTTGTTAATGAATATAAAAATTGGTTATGCATACATAGGATTTATATTAAAAACTTCTCTTTTTTTATGTTATATTATTCTCTATATAAATGTCATTACTTTTTTTTTTTTACCAGAGATATCAGTTTGAATCAAACAATTAAAAAAAATATATTGTAATTTAAAGTGTATGACACAGTGCAAGAAATTTACTAGGATCTAATATAATCATGCAATACTTAATTCTTAACTTACTTTTGAACTGTGGTGTTTTTATAAAAAATTGAGTAAATACTTTCAAAACAAAATTCTATGAAGAAACAAGCCATTTAATTTATATTTACAGTTCCAATAGGTTCTCTGTAGTACTGATTCATATTTACAATTAAAATACTAGTACATTGAAAACTGAGTTTATGACAGGTGCAATTAGATCCCAAATTGGCATTTCAAATTAATGCAATAATTTCAACGAAAATCATCAAATAAGAAGTCTTTTTGCAGATATGTTAGGTTTATTTAACTTTAGAGAAAAAATTGTGAGTCTAGCTAAAAAATTAAAAGATTTTTTTTCTTTCTTTCTGATGTGTACTGGTACCTTAAAAAGCTATAACGCGTTGATTACTCACCCTAGAAGCCAGGACCTTTTGCACCGACTCTGGTTCCTCAAATACAATAAATCCAAAATTCTGAAAGACAAAACATTAAAATGCATATTATAGGAAATATTTAATGGGGCACAAATAAATTGGACAATCACTTATCTTATAAATAATTTTATTACCTTTCTGTCTAATTTGCTGTATTAAAACAAGAGGGATTTCATTTGTTATATAGACAACGTATAAACATTGAATATTAAATTAAAGAAAATTTGCTTGTTGACTCATTCAGATAGGAGAGGGATTAAAAAAAAGTCAGCAATCGCACTTTGCAATCGTATTCAAGTACAACTGAACACCTCTTTATAAATTGAATCTCAGCTTAATATGTATTGAAGGAGGATTAGAAACCTTTGGACACAAATGCCTAAACATGGTCTGTAACTTCAAAGTATTGTTGCTACTGGTTTTAACATATACTTGCATGGAATTGGAACCTTAACATATGTGTATATATATATATATATAAAAAACTAAAAACCTACCTTTTGTGCGGGATATGAATTTATGTCGGAGGTTTGTTGCAACTGGCCAGCATTAAAAATTTTTTGAAGACTTCTGTTTTTAAAACTAGAATTTTAAAAGTTTCCATTTTTATAAATTAATTTCTTAACATTTTAATACCTTTACGTTGCTGTGGTTAAAAATGAGTATGAAGACGAGGTAAAAAAAAAAAAGTCGTAAAAAGCATTTTTAAAGACCATTTTCTTTTGCCAATAAGTGATGTCTTCTTAAATCTCAATGATGGAAATCAGAAAATTCTACAACTAGGCAAGGACATTCATAACGAATGCTGGCATGTGTAAGCAAAATAAGGAGGCTTTGAGAATAAAGAAGAAGTGTTAAAATATAGAGCTAAAAAAAATTAAGTGCTGTTACTGATAGGCCAAGTACTTTCTTCAATAAAATTTTGCGTTTTCCAAAAGTGCATTAATAAATCCAAATTCTTTTGGAAAAGACCTTGCTAAAGTCAAGAGAAACTTGCCTCATAATAAAACAAGCATTTGCCGAGGAGTTGGCATGTCGATTGATAGCAGATGCTGTTAAATCAACGACTCAAAAATCAAATGATAAAAAAAATAAGTGACTAAGTCAGATGGAACATCACCATGAATCCTATTCTATTTGTGTCACAAGATTGCAACTTTAAGATATAGAATGGCATTTTTCTGCAACTGGACTCATTTAAAAAAAAAAAAAAACTGGTGTTGGGAGAAACCCTGAAACAAAGAGTATGAGAAACCACACTATCAAGGAAATCCTTGATGGCGTGGTTTCTCATAGTTGCAGAAAAATGCCATTCTATTCTTTGAAGAAGCCAAAAATATGAGCTAATGTAATAGTGCTCAATGTTACTTCAGTTGTCAAAGAAAAATGTACAAATCATGTTCTCTATCAGGAAAAGAATTTACCAAAATTAATTAAATCCCAGAAAATATTTAATTAAAGTAGGAGTACTAAAAACAGCCATTACTTCCAATTAATCCAAAAGAGTTTCCAGTGAATGAAATTAAAAAGTTTTCTATGAATTCCAAAGTTTATATAACAGAGGAAGTAAAAATAGAAACTATTGACAACATAGTAAAATATACCCAAGTTTACAATATAGGTAATTGGGTCACCATAGAAAGAAAGAAATACTAAACGTTTTGTAGGCCAAATAATTGACAAAGAGAAGTAAGAGTCAAGTTTTTAAAGAAGAATACTTTGATTGGTCAATTAGAGAAGACATTGCAGACATCAATACAGATAAAAACATTCAAGTATTGCATGAGCCTACTTTGATCTTCAATTCAACTTTACTTTTGTTAATTTTAATGTTTGTAAATATATTAATTTGTTTCTTTATTGGCATGTCAGTAAGCCATGTGTAGTGGAAGTCACGTAATAGAAATAAAACTTAAAAAATTTGAATTTATGCATAATCTTTAAGTTTTTGACCTTATACTATTAAACAGCAATAATTAAATATTTCATTGATAATACAAGAAGAAAACTTGAATTAAAATTTAAAGTCCAAAAATGAGTTCCTTTTCATGTAGTGCAAGTTGCAGGAAACAATTTCGCAAATAAACATTAAAATAAAACTAAACGAATTATGAAAATGACTGAAATTAATATATATGTCTAGTGTTTCATCGGTATGTAATTTTTTTTATAATTATCGAAATACATTTTTTAAAATCCTTATTTAAAAGCTATTGTTTAATAGGGGTACCTTGAAGAAATATTTGTTTCATTTTGAGAAACTACAACACATAGGCTACAATTCCTTGCAAAAAGTATTAATGCTCACACAATGCCTTTTCCTGCGCAAGCCCGAAAATTCAGTGGGGCGGACACCAGACCACACTTTTGACCACCAATTGAAAACAATACCCTTGGGTTTTAAGGCCCAGGGAAATAGTCAAGATTTTTTCAATGCCCGTTAATGGCCAACCCTTACTTGGAATCTTTGACAGCAACTTCAACTTTTCCACAATTCACAAGAAATGCATGATAATAAAATATGTACTCACGGGCACTTTTCCCCCACCAATCTTCTGCGTCTGCTTCGTGTTGATCCTCATGTCCAGCACTCTCCCGAACTGCGTGAAGTGCCCCTTTAACTCCTCCTCGGTTATAGAGTGGGTGAGGTTGCCGACGAACAACTGTTGCGCGTCCGGGTAGTGAATGAACGCCTTACCAATACCACCTCCGCCGCGTCTCTCCGCGTCAGAGTCGCCCCCCTCCGGGGGGGATCGAGCGATGGCATCGATGGAGTCGCGTCCCCCTGCTTCGAAACGGGGACCACCGCCCCCCATGCCACGGCCCGAGTTGAGACGGGGGCGGGAGGGTCGGGGATGACCTCCAAAGGAAGGGACAGTCTGCAATAGAAATAATGGTGTAATATTGTATTCGAGTGGAATAACTAGCTGCTCTAACAAAGCGTTCTCTTGATACAGTATATGGTGATATCTCCATCTCCAACAGGGTTCCCACTCAAATTACAGAATGAAAATCAATGACTTTTCAATGATTTTTAAGGACCTAATTAATGTTTTTAAGGACCTTAAAAAATTTGTTTTCAGGTATCATGTCTGTATAAAAAAAATTTATAAAGTATACTCTACCAAAACAGTTACAAGTTGGCGCATGTGTAATACAAATATGTCAGAAAATTCCGATATAATGAGGATAAGTGGCGGACACGCGGGGATAGCAAGTCTGAGTTGCATTTTTGTAAATTTTGAAGTTGGTCAACATACACAAAAATTAAGGACTTTTAAGGACCTCTAAGCATTTTCAAGTACTTTCAAGGCCTTGAAAACAGGTTCAAAAATATTAAGCACTTTTAATGACTTTCAATGACCGTGGGAACCCTGTCCAATAATAGTTACATAACCTCACTCATATTGCCTTCCAAGTGTCAGTTATAAATTACCACAAACCAAATGCACCAAGATGGCTAATTGTTTTCCATTTCTTGCCTATATCTCTGCTCTGGACGATCCTCTTTTCCCCAGTAAAATGGGACAGTCAAAATCAATAGCATAATGCCATAGTCATTACACCTGAAGCAATAGCGTTTTTCTCATATTTACTGTACACTTCAAATGAGACTATGATAACCAGGATTGTAGTGCTAAAAAAATTCTTAATAATACACAAGTTTCCCGATCGTTGCGATAACCCCAACTATAGCTGGAATTTTTTAATTATAAAACTCAAATTCACAATGTTTTACATTATTTACCACTAAATAAAGCTTAAAGTTATAAAAAAAAAAATCAGTACCGGCTCCCAAAAAGTACCGGTATGTTGTACTGGCCCCACAACACCCCTGAAGATAACCCCTACAATAGAAGCAGCATTGCATTTCCTCATCACAGCCATTTTTAGTGTACCCATATCAATAGCATGGGTAACACTATAGCAGCAGCAGATCCTCCCTCATCCGATATCTTCCCCATTGAATGGTCAAATTACTTTTAATAATTTTCTCAGTCCAGCAGAAGTAGGACTGAAGCATTTTTATATCTTTTGAGTTTTTGAGCAAGTTTTTGATTTATTGTCTTTTGCATTAATTTTTTTCCAAAAATTTTTTAAAATTGAACATTATTTATTGCGGTGGAAAAGTAAAATAACATTTAAATTGTGGCAGAAAACCTGCACACAAATGTCTGAAATTTACCATAAAAGTGCGTTCGTAAACAGGTTGGTTGGTTATATGGATTTTAATGGCACAAGAGCCAAGATTGGATAAGCTGCTCCAATTTGCAAACAGGAGACGCCCTTTTTTTGGAAAATAGCACCCTGCCCTTTTTCATTTCTAGGATGAACTCTAATCATAACTGTTAGTATACAAAACCAAGGTAGTCCCAAAAGTCCATTTCTCACACACAAATAGAGCTTCAAACACAGAGATTGTTGAAAGCACCAAAAAAATATTTTTGATTCAATGCGTGTAATCGTAATACCCTCTTATTAAATTTAGAGGAATGTTTTTTGAAATTTAACTATTGCTATAATTAATTTCTAAACATCATTTTTATACTTAAAATTAAATATTGCAGGAATGCAATTAAAATATCCGATTGTTTTCAATTATATCCTTCTATTACGGCCTATAAACTGCCCATGGCTGACAATGACAAAGCCTAAAGAGTGAAGGTAACAGTTGATTAATTAAAATTTTAGAAAATTTTGCAGAAACTAAGAAATTTTGGTATCAGAGAAAAGGGTATACCCGAAATTCTGTAGAAAGAACTACTGAAAAGGAAAATGTTCCTCTTTACCAAATTCCAAATCAAATGTAACTTAATTTTAAACCAATAATTGAAAATAACAATTTTGAAAATAATTTTCTATGCAAAAAATAAATAAAAAAAACATTTAATATTTTGAAACAACCAAAACAGTAAAATTGTTTTACTGTAATATCAGGAGTTCAATTAGCCATAAGTGGAGAGAAAAAACACCACTTGAGTAAAAATAATAATTTGCAGTGCCACGCCATAGGTCCACGGTTCGATCCCCAGACTGCACAAGGTTAACTCGGCCTTTCATCCCTTAAGTGGGTCGATTAAATGATAACCAAGCTTGCTTAGGGACTTAACGCTAGGGGTTCGCGTCAGACTGACCATCTGACCGTAACATTGCTGTATAGCATCCCGGGGCTCATGGTCAAGTAAGCTGAATTGGGCACAGCAGGCCAAGGCCCCTTCACAGGGGCTGTTACGCCACTGAGTTTAGTTTAGTTAAAAATAACAATTCTAACAAATAGAAATTTATGATATTGGGAATATTCTTATCAAAAATTGGCTTTTTTTTTTTTAAAAAGTTAAATAAGTAAAAATCATACTGAAATTATTACTTACAAGATAAAAATCATTTTTTTTTAAATTGAGAATTTCTACGTACCGGTTCACTCTTGTCCCTAACTGCATCCTTGTGGTAAGTAGGCACATGTGCCTCTACCTTGTGGGGTGGAGTCACAGGAGAAGTGACATTTGGAACAACAGGAGCAATGCTCCCACTGGTATTCTTGCTTACCATGTTGGCATACGTCTTTGGCTCTGTAAAGGAAAAAGACGTTAATTTTGGAAGTACTGCAACAATGTTCAAATAGGCGGTCATTTTCTACTGAAAAAAACTAAAGGCAGCTCACATAAATTTGACTGGTTTATTTATGATTCACTTGTCGCTATTTTTTATTTCAATTATTTCCTTTAACAGGGTGGCCACAAAATTCAGGGAAAAAAGTTCCCCGACAGATTTCTAAAAAATTCCCCAATTTTGGGACAAACTTTTTTCCAAATTTCCCCAATTTTTTTTAGATTTTCCAGATGTCTAGACACCCTGATCAAATAGAACATGTATCCTAAAGAGATAATATGCAATTTTTAAAAAAAATAGTTTTGCTAGTAATGAAAAGTTTAAATTATTCCGTAACATTACACTTCTAATGGCTTACCACTACAAATCTCCAATAAATAGCGCCAAAATATGGATGAACGTGCCTTAAACAATACAAAATTTCCCTGATTTTCATGAAATTTTAAAAAGTTCCCTGACATTTCCCCGATTTCCAGGTTTTCCCGGTGCTGTGGCCACCCTGTTTAAAGACAATTTAATTTGTTCCTTATAATTAGCTTTAAAAAACACATTTTTAATTAATTCATTTAGAACTGCAAAGAATTAGTGTTTTATTTTAATATTTTTTTTCAAATTTCAAACCATAAAATTTTTAGGTCTGAATATTGTTAGGCAACAAAAAAAAATAAAGATGTTGGTGTTTTAACATTTTGTTTTTCAAAAGTCTAATTAGAAGGCCAAAAGTACTTGCATTGAAAATTTTAGAGCTGTAGCCCTATTAGAAATTGTTTTGTAAAATATTTATTAATTATTTTAAATCACTTTGTAACCAAAAATTAATTAAAAAACTAATTAAAATTTTGACATTCTGTTTATGAACAATTAGAAGGCCAAAACTTCTTTTGTTGAAAATTTCAGAGCTCTACTTCAATTTTAAGTGGGTTTCTATAGATGCACACACAGCTTGTTTTATTATCATAGATTGAAATAATCATTGCTTATAATTTAGTATGTGAACCTTATCTATATTAATTAAACAGGGACTGTCTGCCTGATAAACAATAGAAAGTAGCTTTTATAGATGATATCTCTAAAAATTTAAAAATAAGTAGTTTTTCGTATCTAATTTTGCTAATCACAGTTATAACGTTAAAATTTTTATTATTTTTTTAAATATTAAGCCAGAGAAAATAAATCCCAAAACTCACCACACATGGCAGCATAACAATCTTGGCAATTGTTTTTCTATTTTTATCTTACATGTTTTGTTTGTTTTTAATTGGGTTTTGCTCCAGGGAGTTTATTTTTACAAGTATTTTAGTATTTTTTTTTTTATTTTGGTTGTTTTATATTTATTTTTCTTGTAGATTTTTTTGGGTTTTGAATCAGTGAAGGCTATTGGGAATTTCATTTTTGAATTTTCTTTCTTAGAGGATGGAAGATTGTATTTTTGAAAGTTTTTTTTCTTTTTTCATTTTTTCTTGGGGGGGGGGGGGGGGGGAGGGGGGTAACGAAAAAAGAAGAAAAAAAGGGCTTGTATACTTCTTGGAGGGCCGGGAGGATACGAGCGAATCGTACGATTGACGACTGTCTTGAATTATTTTTCTTTTGTCAAGGGGAATTTGTATTAAAGGGGAAAATAAGAAATTGTTTCATGATGGGCAAAGGTTGTATTAACAAAAGTTTACATAGCAATGAACTTTTTGGAGAGATTACCACATTAATGGGTCTCCACAACACAGAGCCAAACAGCTGGTTACCAATAAAAGCTTAAAGCAAAATGAAGATAGTTTGCCAAACGTGATTGTCTGCTCAAGTTTTTTATTATGGTAGCTTAGATATATCTCGACAATTCAGAGTCGGAATCTAAAAGTAGTGCAGACTTAACTTATAACATACATCTTAATTTATACCTGACCTAAATCTTAAGAGGAATCGAATGTAAAGTGCAAACTTGAAAAGGCTTAATCGACGGACAAATTATTGAAAAAAATATATGGATATTTACTCGAGAATCAGATGGAAGGTGTCAACATGATATTACTAAAAGCTATTATTAGCAAACACAATAAAGGTGATTGGTGCCGAAGCTTGCAAAATTTAAAACTGTACCTGACCCGTACATGAACTTTCACAGAAAATTCAAATATCAAATTTCATTGTAATCTTTTAAATAGCATTTTGCATAGTGCTTGTTCACAAGGCAATAAAACACAGCTGCCTCACATTTTCTTGCTCGAAGTCAACTTTATATGCATGTCAAAAAACAAAAATCGATATTTCCGTAGAATTTGTGCAACTGTTACTGTGATGCCTTTTGAGAAACCCCAAACACACTTTATCGACATACAGAAGGAACATATCCAAATTCCGTACACAGAAATCGAAACCAACACTCCCAACCAGAGTCCGATAAAATGGACGTACGCACGTACGATGTACGCAGGAAATCGTCGGATCCCGAAGGAAATTAAAGTCCAATGCTGTTTTTTTTTTTTTTTAAATGGAGAAATTCCAGTTAGGCAGGGCGCGAAAGGGGAAGTTGTTGACTCTCGTAACGTCGGGAAGGGAGAGGTTGGGGGGGATGCTATTCTCCTTATAGTTCACCACCTGTTACTTCTATATAGGAAGGGAGAAGTGTTGACATAAGGGGGGAAGGTGTTTTTATTTCCTGATTTTGGAATCTAAACCTATTGAAACATGCAATTACTCTGAGAGTTTATTTCCTTCATTCTTCTTTTTAATTTGAAAGAATTCTTGGATATTCCATTGTAATTTAAAAGAAACCACATTTTTCTTTAAAATGCTAAGGAGCTATCCAAGCAAGAAAATAAAGATAAAATGCTGTATTTGCAAGAAATGTTGGAGCAAAACTATTCACAGCATTTAAATCGAAAGCACAAAAATGAAAGTAGTTATGAAAGGAGGCATGCTGGACAAGCATCAGTGTTTGCTATCTTTTCACAAGCTTAACCGGTAAGCCAACCCAGTACCAATGACCTAATATTGCAACTGGAAATGTGCCATTGGTAACCGATGTTTATCATGCAGAGTGGTGCTTCCAAAATCAATGCCAAGAAGATTTTGAATTAAACCACTTTTAATTTTCAATAATACGTAATATTTAATTTTCTTCAGCAGTATAATTTGAAGCCCGCAAGACTCGCAGGAAATTTTTGGATATGGCATTTGTGTACGCAGGAAGAAAATACTTTTCTGGAGTCCTGCTCCCAACATTACAAAATTGAAAGCCTGAATTGCAAAACCAAGCGATTCAGAGTTTGACTCCCAAAAATTGGAATCTATTCCAGAATTGCTCGGAATTTATACGAATCGCAACTTACCGAAATTGAATTATGGCAGTGTTGTAAAGAAAAAAAAATTTAGAATCGTGAGAGTCGATTCCTCTCGCGTTTATATTCGGGTTACACAACTGGTTTTTTTTTTATAGAGAGACTCATCAACATAACACATCCCTATCAAATAATTTGTCACTGGGAAAAAAAAAAAACACCCACCTTGCGATACAGCAGGTGGTGGGCTAGCATCCCTTGCCTCCACAGTTCCTGGCTCTTCCATCAGATGGTCCCTTCCCCCGATGATCTCTTCTTCTTCCTCCTCTTCATCCTCAGGCTCTTCCTCCTCTTCGTCTTCCCAGTCGGACTTGGCAGAGTCCACTTCGGGGAGAGGAGGGCTCAGAGGGGGCTGAGGAGCTGAAGGGGGCGGGGGGACGTACTTGGCAGACACCACTACGCTGTCGTTAGAGTAGGCCGATCCATTCCTTGGAAAGGGAAAAAAGAGTACATATTGATCAATAGAAAACGTGCAGTGCAAATAGAAAAAAGCAAAATAGATTTTCAAAAGCAAATAATATAACACTTAAGAACAAAGTTTTTACTAAAAATCTTTGGTATGCATTCTCAATTTTTATGCTTAGTATTTGCATCTAGTTTTAAATATTAAAAACATCTCCCATCAGCAAAATATGCGGCAAACCACTTTTCAAAACTTATTAATTAAAATGGATGTGAATTTATGCTTTCATATCCAAATATCTTTTATTCCGATTAAAACAATATTATTTATTTACTGAAAAAAATTTATTTACTAAAACAATTTTATTATTTATTTACTAAAACAATTTTGACACCAGGAAAGTTTCTTCAATAATTGGTTAAATGCTATTTTAGAACGATAGAATGACGGCAAGTTGGTTTATTAGTATTCCGTAAAAGCGACCTTTCAATGACAGTGGCAGCCCCCAAAATTTGATAGAATGCATCGACATCCAACAGTTTCAGTCCGATTGGATGACGAAAAGGGTGTTAATTAGACCTCCACAGATTTCTTTGCCATCGACATACACAGCCACCCATCCACCCACACAAAATCGAAGTTAATATTAAGGGTTTAAAAAACCAAGTTGGCGTAGTTATAAGAAAAAATAATCAAATTAAACTTAATCCTTTTTTATGAAAATAAGACACCAGATTCCAAAAAAAAGTTTTAGCAGCTGCAATGGAAATAATAAACAGACAAACCACGTTTTAGCAGCCAAGATGCACGTTGCATATCCAGTTAAAACTTTTACCAAAATTAAGACCAGATTGCCAAAACCCAAGCAGTGGCTAGATTATGGTCAGCAAATATCTTCTTGCATCATAGAATAGATGGTAGGGGACCTGACTAAACAATTTAATAAAATGGTTAGCTACAATGGGGGGATGGACAACAAAATCCCATTTTGAATGTTTCTACTGCTAAAAACCTCTTTAGAAAGTAAAGACACTGAGTAAAAAGAATCAGGAGTAACATAACTTTTCAAAGCTCAAATGTTTAAAATATTTAAATAAATAACTTTGATTAAGATGGATGGATCAATCAGAATTGCAATTTGTTTAAATTTCCTTACCAATATGTTGCGAAAGAAATTGAATTTTGAAAATGTTACGATCTTAAGAAGCAAGATTTTGGTATATCCCCGATGTTGACTAATAAATTGTCATGTCAATACATATTTCTTTTCCAGCGTTAAAATACCATGCAATAGGCTTAATAACTTGCATTTTAACTGACAAGCACAGGGTTCCCATTCTTATTAAATAGAAATTCAATGTCTTTCAAGAGCCTTTTTAAGAAAATTCAAGGACCTAATAAAAGAAAATTCCAAGGACTATAAAATTACAAACTTTAGACATAATATACAAAATGAAGGCTGGAAAAAAAACGGAGGCAGAAATTATAGGCGGTTGCATACAAATTCAAGAACCTTATCCTTTTTCCAAAAACCAAATTTCAAGGACTTTCTAGGATTATGGAACCCTGAAGCTGAATCCAATAAAGTGACTTATGAAAGCAAGAGATGTTTATTACAAGTTTTTATTTGCCTTTAAAAGTGAAATTTAAAGGAGTGTTACCTGACAATGTCGTCATGATAGCCAACATTGTCATCTTGATCCATTAACCTAGAGTTCCTGGTGACAGACTCGTCGACATCAAGATCTGAAAAGACAAATTGTCCATATAAGTAACATTAAATCCAAAAACTTTGGTAGCGTTAAGTTAACTAGAAAATTAAATAGTTTAATAAGATTAATAAATTACAATAATTTTAAAATATAATTAAAAGTTTAACGAATTTTTTTTCACGGAGTAGGCGACAAGAGATAGATCGTAGTGAAGAAAACAAAGGCTTGATTTAATATATTAAATATGCACACAAGTTACATATCAACCATTTCAGAGACCAACCAATTCAATACGTCAGTTAAATTTACGCTAATCAAATCAATCAAGGCTATCAGACAATTTTATTAGTTTATTCAATATCTTACGAGCGGCCTCTGTGTACTCCCGATTTTTTTGTTCCCTGTTCACAGAACTGGATTTTTTTGTGCATAACTCATTCGTTTTTTATGATACACATACTGTTCCAACGTTTTTTAGGGTTTTCGCATGTGCTGAGCATTTTGCGCAAGAAAACTTAGGTGTTGCCATTCGAAAATTTTGAGTTTCTGTAACTATAACCGAAACTACGAGCACCATTTTGTTGCCATTCACAGAATCCCGAGCTCATGCCTCTAAATAACTATATCCGAAATCTCATCTCCATCTGTTGAATGGAAAGGAAGCTAGAGGTCCATATATCGGCAAAGTTTTTTTTATGACCACCCTGTATATATGTGCACATTAGAACACAGTATTATTTTAAGATACATAATAGCTTGAATAATAAAATATTAACAAGGAAGAATAATAAAGAAACGAAATCTAGCATTGCGAAAACAAAAATTAGAATCAGACTTGAAGCAACTATTTCCAGAAAACATTGTCAGTAAAACAATGCAACTTCATAACATACCAAGATTTTTATGCGACAGAACAAAACTAATACATCGAATTTTAATACTTTTTTGGCAATTACAATTATTAGAAGAATAAAATTTCATTCTTTGTCCATTAAAAGTAACCATTGTCTGGTCTAATGCATAAATCTAGAAGTAGCAATTAAAACTCCCAAGTACAGTATGGAATCTGCGCCAAGAATTGTTTACAGAAAACTCTCGTCATTTGTTGGCGAAATTCACCTTGGCGCAGAATCGGTACCTTACTTGGAATTTTAACCCAATTATGGATTGAATCTCACCATTGTCATCCTCTGTAAAGATCTCATCCTGGTACCGAAAGATGTCATTACGGACATAATACTTCTTGGGAGACTGCGGCACCAGAACAAACGTCTGCATGAAACGACGCATAGGCTGACCATTGTTGGACAACTCCCCGGACACCTAGAAGAGAATGCGATTGGTAAATTACTCAATAAGGATAATTTTCTACACTACTTCATTAAGGTGAGATATCTTAATGATAGAAGAGAAACTACGTCTTGTATCGTTATCATATTAAGAGTATAAATCTTGAAGTTGTTTTGTTACTAACTACGCTGGAACACGTTTCGCACACTTGAAAGAGAGAAAAAAATCAAGAACTTTTAAGCATTTTTCAAGGATGTATTATTGACACAAATGCATTTAAAACTAGGGATGTGGAGCATAGCACAATTACACTATTATACCGACGTGAAATGGTGTTACTTACTGTTTTTATATTTTCATCACTCACTTAGAAAAAATGGCCAGTCTGGCAATATTGTAACAAAGCCCAATAAAATTGTAATGCAAATTTGCATTGATTCCAGTTTAATCAAGATTTTAGTTAAAGTAAAAGCTGAAATCCACATTTCCAGCTGAACTATACAATGTCAGACAGGTGCAAACCTCTGTGTTATATTAAATTGGCATAAAACACAGAGCATATACATGAGCATCATGCAACAATGTAATTCACGGTAATAGCGCCAACATAAACACTGGAATAACGGCCATTTCATCCCTGTAATGCCCAGCAAAATGGCCATCGTGCGCCAACACAAATAATGCCCATAGAGGCTATAACCAGGGTTGGGAAAAAAACAGGTTTTATCTAAAAAGACAAAACGAAAAAACAAAAAAACTTTTTTTGGTTTAAACCGGGCTTTTTTTGTGTGGTTAAAATCATTTTTTTTTTTTTTTTTTTTTTTTTTTTAAACTTTTCTAATTAGATGCATATATATATTTATAAATAAAATTTGACAGAAACTAGAATAATTTATGTTCAAATAACAATTCATATTTATTTTAGAAATGATTTAAATTAAGTAAATAAACAACTGTTGCTACTTATGTGAACATTCAAATCATCACATTTTAATAATTTATTCAGGTATACTATTTTTTTTTAAATTTAATGTATACAATATAAAACAATAGTAATTGTTTACAACATTATACATGGAATACTGCTCTTAGCTTAATCAGTAAATGTGATAAGTTGTTTAAAATGATATTTTTAATGTTTAACAATAAGTTGTTTAAACAAAAACCTCTATTTTAGAAGCAAATTTAAAATGCAGCCTATACTTTAAGTTTAATTAAAAAATTTGATTTATTATAAAACATTAATATATCTATTAGTATAATATAAAAACTTCTTGTTGATACTTATAAAAACTTCAACTGTCTTTAATCGCAACATTTATTTCAAAATACATTAGAACTTATTCCATCTATAGTATTCATATAATTTTTCATTTAGTGAATTATTTTCTTAAAAAATAATAGTAAGAAAGAAAAGTTGATTTGTTCAGAATAATAGCAAATAGAAGTCATCTACAACACCAAATAATTATAAAAATCTAATTATAAATAAATAAAAATACAATTTTTAATTTTTCTTTAAGGCGTCTTCTCACTTTAGGCACCTCGAAAATAGGCTATTTTCGCGATTTTTTTTTCGAGGATTTTTGCAAACAATTATGGAATAAAATGGATCCTATATAATAAACACATCTTTCAAGTACAAGGGGAAAAAAAAATTATTTTTTTGAACAATTATTATAATAAAACAGTAGCATCGAAAAACCCGTGTAGAAATGTAATGTTCGTGGCTTGTTGATGAAATTTCGGAAACTATCCGGCCGACTGTCATGAAATTTGAATGACATATTTTTCATTGTTATGGCTATAGCGCATATCATCACATTTTTGATATTCGCGAAAATAACAAAATGGCGCACGTTTTTCGAAAAAGTAAAAAAAAAAAAACACGTTTTTTTGCAGTTTTTTGTAAAAAAAAAATACTTCAAATCAAAATTTCAAAAATCTGATGATATGCGCTATAGCCATAACTATGAAGAATATGTCATTCAAATTTCATGACAATCGGCCGGATAGTTTCCGAAATTTCATCAACAAGCCACGAACATTACATTTCTACACGGGTTTTCGATGCTACTGTTTTATTATAATTGTTCAAAAAAAATTTATAAAAAATTTATTGTACTTGAAAGATGTGTTTATTATATAGGATCCATTTTATCCTATAATTGTTTGCAAAAATCCTCGAAAAAAAATTGCGAAAATAGCCTATTTTCGAGGTGCCTAAAGTGAGAAGACGCCTTAAAACATTTTTTTTTTTTGAGAAAAAACTATTTGGTTTAAAACGTGCCAACACTGGCTATAACATTAGAGAAACATGCCAGGGAAAAGTAATTATTCCATCAGTGGTTTAAGGAAGTCTGTCCGTGGTTATCAGAAAATTTCCTTGCGAATTTGCATCGATCTAAATTTCAATGAAAAAAACCTAAATCCTCACACAATCTTACACAAACAATTCAACACTATATCACTAATGCATGCCCAAAAATATTCATTTCAATTACTTTTATGTGTTTTCTCCCTGCATGCAAAATAGCAACATGTTCTTACCTGCACGACCACTCCGTCACCCAGCGTCTCCAAGCTGTCCACCTGTCGGATCTTGGCATGACAGTCACGGAAGTTAAGCTGCATTATGCGCTCGTGAATGTCCTGTGGAAGAAAATGTGTTCATTTTAAAAGGGGGCCCAGGACTCAAAATTCTAAAATCTATATTTTAAGAATTACTTCTCTGAACAACTGTATTATGCATTGAAAGTAAAAAAAAAAAAAAAAAAAAAAAAAAACTATATCAAATGTTCAATTTAAAAAAATATTTTTTTTTAAATAAAAAAAATTTCCAAATATTGACAGTTCTTAAATTTGATACATTGAAATAAAACTTTTTTTAAAAAAATCTCTTCATTTTTGCATTAAATTACTTCTTATAATTCATATCATAAATTGTGCTAATGATTTTTCAATAAAATACTGTATAACATCCATAGTGGTCTAAGTTCTAAAATCTTTTTTTTGAAAAAAAGTCAAATCAAAATACACAATTCGGGAATACAAATTAAAGAAATATATTTGAAAAATAACTGAGGAAATTTTCATATATTTTTAACATGTAGTTTTTAACTTATATTCATTTAAACTAAAAAAAAATGGGACAAAAAGGCATCACCGAAAAAAATAGTTTCAAGATAGCATGTCCGAGATACAGTTATCATGCAACAAAAACTTAAATGTTTCAAGTTCTACAAATAATAGAAACAAAATGTTTATGTCATATTATTTAAAAAATTTTATTATTTTTTACAATTATAAAAAAAATGGGTATTTTTAAAAAATTTTGTGTCCTAGATCCCTGAATCGCATTTATGGCAAACACAAAAATTCCAACACAAAAAAAACGGCTATTTTACGATTGTGTTACATTTCGCAAAACAACGACTATAGAGTTGAGACTTGTCAAAAGCACATGTAGAAGCGTTTTAGTGAACGTTGGAAGATTTTTAATATATCCCAAAATTTTAAACACAATTAGCTGGATCACCACACAACTTCTAATTACACTTTAATATTGGTCACTGCATTTAAATTTGACAAGGATTTCAATAATTAAAAAAAAAATTCCAGTTTTGCAATAATTGTTAAACTTGAAATTTTATAACCCATTTACCAAACCTAGAAATTGTAGATAGTTTCTAAATAACTTAAAATTAATAGTACATTGGAAGTAAACCGGACAAAGACTATTAACATTAAATTGAAAATAATGAACTTTGAAAAATAGCAAGTCGTCCTTATTAAAAAAAATCAAATTGAACACATTACCAAACATTAAAAAAGCAGAATTTTTTTAACCAGTTTCTTGAAAACAATAATTGTCCAACCTAGAAATAGTACATAAATTTCTATACAATCTTAAAATTAACAGCACATTGAAAGTCAAACTGACAAAGGCTATCAGATTGAATATAGTGAATTTTTCAGAATTTTGAAAAATGGCAATTATTCCCTTAATAAAATAAATCAAATTGAACCTATTATCAAACATTAAAGCATTATTATTTCATTAACTAGTTCGTCGAAAAGAATATTCGTCTCACCTGTTGTCCTACAACTGGCCGTGTCTCTTGACCTGGTCTGTCCAGACCACCATGAAGAAATGAGGAATCATGGTTGTAGAATCTAAAACAAATTTCAATTATATATAATAAAAAAAAATACGACTTACAAATTCCAAGTACACAAACTTTTTTTGCGTACAAGAGATTTTCCACGATTCACAAAAACCTGCAATATTATGAAGGTCGTAATAAAATAAAATAAAATTCGTAATAAAAGGGTACCATTTGTTTCACCAAAAAAATTTACAAGGTATTAAATACTCAACTAAAAACATGTGATTATATAATTTACTTTGTATCTTAGAATTGAAATAACATATTTTAATATTCAGTCAAGAATTATTCGAATTATAGTTAATTTTCACACATATTCCAAGACTTAATGCTGAAGCAAGACTAAACAAATCTGCTACAGGGAAGCAAGATATGATTTATATCCAAAAACCCAGCAAAGAAGGCTAGGCAAAGAGTCTACAAGGGTCACGATTGTTACAGGTGAATGAAAAAGTTCTTTGGCATACGTATAAAAAGGGACCGGGACAAACAATAATCTAAATATTTTAGTTTAGGCAATAAGCAGCTTTTGAAGACTCTCTACTGATATATATCAGAGCAAATTGAACCAGTTCATGCTGAAAAGCAATCAGCAGGGTGACCACAAAATTCAGGAAAAAAAGTTCCCTGATAATTCAGACAGATTTCTAAAAAATTTCCTGATTTTACGAGAAACTTTTTTTTTTTTAAATTTCGCCAACTTTTTCAAATATGTAGACACCCTGATCAAATAGAATATGTATGCTAAAAAGATAGTATGCCATGGGCAGTATATTATTCGGTAGCATTAAACTTCTAGAGATTACTACTACAATTTTCCGGGAAAATGGCACAAAAATACGGATAAACAGAGAAATGTACCTTCAGAACAAAGAAAATTCCCCCGATTTTCATGAAATTTAAAAAACTTCCCTGACATTTCCATGATTTTTTCCAGAATCGGAAAGCTCCCTGGCATTTCCCTGATTTCCAGATTCTGTAGCTACACTGAATCAGTCACGAAAATTCAAGTTATTTAGACTCTTTGGCATTGTTTTACACTAAAAGCCAAACAAAAGTGTTCTTGGAAAAGTTACAGAAAGAGTAGCGATTAGAACTCTATCTTGGTACCATTAATATACAACTTAAAAATATAATAAGTATGTTAAAAAGGCTTAAGTCCATAAGTTAAATAATTTTCTTTTCTTACGAAAAAAAAACTATTAACTTTTTATTATTATAAAATATTTACTTATGACCTAAAGTAGTTATATAAACACGTTCATTAATATTCTTTTTTTTTTTTTTTTTTTTTTTTTTTAAGTTTACGGCAGATTTTTTTAAAAAAAACTGTTATTAGTTAAAGATACCCTTTCAGGAAGAACCAATTCCATTATTACTTCTGCAAAGTAGAAATAATGACTAGATAAAAGAAATCCATGTTTAATAGTTTTTATTGCATAGATTGACAAAAAACAAGTTCAACCCCCAGATAGATTTGTTCCATAATGCTCCAAGACTAATATTCAAACTCTTACTAGCGTTGTGTACGAGTTTTTCCTCAATTAGAACCACTATCGCAAACAACTTCCTTTTGAATGAAAATTAAGAGATGGCATCAACGGAGGCTCTATTTCGACCTCATTCTAAGGTTTTCTTTACTCAAATATAAACTGGGGTAATAATCCAATAAAAGCTTACTACTTTGATTGACTTATTTACAGCCAATCAGAGCTTTTAGTGTGCATTGTTAACTAGAGCCACAAATATTTATTTGCTATATACAGGGATGAGAATGCAAAACTTCAAAAAAGAGGAAATCCAAAATTTCAAAAACTAAATACACGCGACACCGGATTTTGCAATAGTAAAACCCAACACTCCTTTTGAACGGGCATGATGCAAGTTGCTGAGGATGTCTAGGTACAAATTTTTTATATGAAGAAACTGTCATGATAATACATACAAACTGCAAATTAAATCATTATAAAACTAATATATAAAGTGCTACATATAATTTAAAAAAATGTGTGTATACAAAGATCTCATACATATTCCTAATTACCCAATGATCATTTCATTCAACCAAATTGATATAGTTGAAATAAAATTATGTACCACTTTATAAAAGTCACATATCAAATTATAAAAGGATATTCGTAACCAAAGTACAGAATGTTCAGCAAATTACAGATAGAAAAAAAAACCAAGAAAAAGGCATTGACAAATAAATAAAACATTAAACAAATTTTAATTTGCACAAGTAAATACGTCATTTTTCAAAATGACCAAAATTACGCTAGAAAAACGCGAAAATTACTGAATTACTAAAAAGTGGAGTAAAACTTGAAGAAAAAAACACAAAACGCGGAAAATCGCGGAAGATTCTCATCCCTGTATATATCTCAACCCAATGATGATACTAAAATTGTTGTTCTTTCCACTTCTAACTAGCAGTTGAATGAATTAAAAAATGCATGAATGGGATTATTCGTACTTCTGTTTACATTGGATTTTTTTACTATGTAGAAACAGACTAAAATACTGTAACACCAACAAGCATTGGAATTTTAAAATATAATTTTTAAGTGTCTTCAAACTATTAAAATAACTTCTAACGCATGAAACTTGATTACCCCTTACGAAAAATTTTAAATAAAAACTTTCTATTCTATGATTCATAAATGGCATATGTAAAAAAACTAAACTGAAAGGATGATTTAAAAAACATATGCTGAACATTTCATCTACAAACAAATGGATTCCTCATAATTTTGTGGAAACTTTCAAAGACCACTCGAGAAGACTTTCATCGATTTTAATGGCACAACGGGCAGAAAATACGATCCCTCGAAACTGACTTCTAAGAGGTTGTGTGTGATTAACATTAAATTACCAGCAATGTTCTGTCAGCAACGAATTATTCATCGGATAAAATTTCCTAACCCATTTCTTGTTTCAAATTCAGCCATTATGTTAGTACTGTTTTTACCTTTGTTTCAACGTTTTTTCTTTTTAAATGTTTTCGTTTAATCCAGATCCCACAGGGTATCACTGTATATAAATGAAGAAATTTCAAGTAAATGGAAAAATTTAAGAAAATATAAGCCAGCTCCGCCTTAATAAACGAATATTTTTACTTCCAGTAACTTCTTTTAACAACACAATCTGAAGAGAGAAATCAAATCCTATGTTTACAGATGATTGCTCTCATTTCATATAAAGTAAAAGGAAAATATTTTTTTTACCATTCCTTTAAAAAGAATTTCTCTATTTAAAGTCAATTGCCTCCTAAACAAAACTTTCAAATTGCCGATATTTTTTTTCCCTTCCTTATCAGGGTGGCCACAAAATTCAGAAAAATAAGTTCCCTGATAGATTTCTAAAAAAATTCCATAATTTTAAGTCAAACTTTTTTTTAAATTCCCCCAATTTTTCCAAATGTATTAACAACCTGACCAAATGGAGCATGTATGCTAAAGAGATAACATGCAGGGGTCAAAGTGACAAAATAAGAAAATATAGGATTTTTTCAAAAAAAATATAGGACAATATAAAACATCAAATAACTGCACACAGTTGCTACTGAACTTCAAAATTAACTCGTTATACATTTATATACTCGTTATATTGAATTTAAGAGAATAAAAAACACACCTTTAAAAAAAAAAGAAATCGCCTGATCCTGAATACGTGATCAGTTATTGCTCAATATTCCATCCCTAAATCAAGTTTTATTGATTACATTATTTGCTTCCAGCATTTTTAACTGTTCCAATTTCTTAAAGTATTTTCTTTTTATCCCTGTTTGCAGTCTTTAGTTGATTCAGATGTACTATTCAGTGTCGGCTGGATTGGCGACGAAAAGTGGGAGATTTATCGCCGAATGTGGCGAACCTGGCACTTGGTTTTAAAGCAACCCTAGTGATCGTTTGGATTTGACAACACAACGTATTGACGTAATTTTCAATTTTGGCGACTTGTATGAAAAAATTGTGGCTAATATTCCGAATCCGGTACGAATTCTGCGCCAAGGCGTTTTTCGCCAAAAAATGGCAGCCCTGCCATTTTTTAAGAGCAAGATAACTAACTGCCTGTGGTTGCCATAATTTGGAGTGGTTTGATGTAAACAATTCGTGGTGAAGAATTCGTACAGGATTCGGAATAAAAAAATCGCCATCCGACATCATACAGTAAATCATAACCCTTTTGTTTCCTTCATCAATTATTGACTGAGCACTTAAAATGTTCTTTAGTAGTCCTGCAAATTAATCCAAAGTTGTTTTTATCTGTTTTTCCCGAGGCAGAGTTTTGTTGTTGCATCTCTCTCTGCATTATGGCCAATTAATTTATTACGTTGGATGAAAAATCAAATCAGAAATTCAAGACCGATTGTTATGGAAATGTTCACATCTTTACAACTCCCACCGGTCCAGTAGAGTTGAGTTGTAGGTTATGCAGCACGTGACGTCACAAGAGATAAAACGCCGTGCCGTCGTTACAAACATCGTTTTTGTCAGGTCATTTTCAGATACGATCGCGCCAAAGAATCCGAAATATTTAAAAATGGCAACAAACGGCGCCGTTATTACGAATTCGAAGAAAATTTAGATTGAATCAATGTAGAAATATAGGATATATAGGACAATTGTAAAATATAGGACAATATAGGACGTTTTTACTGATTTTTTAAAAAATATAGGATTTATAGGACATATAGGACGTCTGCGACCCCTGAACATGCCAATTTTTAAAAAATAGTTTTGAAGGCAATAAAGTTTAAGTTTATCCAGTAACATTCCAACGATTGCGGTCATAATTCTTTGGATAAATGGAGCAAGTGAACGGGGGAGTGTACCTTTAATTAACGATAGAAAAATTCCCCGACATTTCCCCAATTTTTTCCAGAATCTCCCCCGAGAATTTCCTGCTTTCCAGGTTCTGTGGCCACCCTGTTCATCCTTACTTTACCCAGTCCGGTATTATTAAAAAATATTTTTCTATGAATTACCTGTGAAGATGCAGTGGAGCCTTGTTGAGCAGCGTGTAGTACTGCCGCACAAACTCACGGCCCACACACTGGGGTGTTGGGATTTCCATGACCATGTCTTTTTCCTAAAACAAACAATTTTTCCAATTGAAGTTGGATACACATACAAGCAAAATAACACAGTAACCTTACACATTTGATTATGTCTGATTGCTTCTTTTAGCAGAAATATTAGGAGAGGTAGGTAAGAAAAAGTTTTTTTTTGCTAAATATTTTTAGTAAGCGCATAAAAAGAAATACTAATGTTACAGGGTAGTCACAACATTCAGGAAAAAATTCCCTAACATTTCCCCGATTTTTTCCAGAATCAGAGAGCTCAAACATTTCCAGGTTCAATGGCCACTCTGTATTAGATTTAAAATTGATCAGATTTGTAAACAGCACTGCAAAATACTTGGGTATGTTTTTGCAGGTCAATATCCAGGGAAAATACCCAGGTAACCTAATTGCAATACCCAATCTATATCCATATCTGTAGTAATACCAGGGTTCTCACTTAAATCTAAGAATGAAAAACAATGACTTTTAAGAACCTAAATGTTTTAAAAGACCTTTGAAAATTTATTTTAAGGCATCATGTCTCTATAAAAAATTTTAATAAAGTATATTCTACTAAAAAAGTTACAAGTTGGAGCATGCATAATACAAATATGTCAGAGAATTCCGATTCTGAGCAGAAAAGTAGCAGTCACGAGGAGATAGCAAGTCCGAGTTGTATTTTTATAAATTTTGCAGTTGGGTACACATCTCCCAAAAATTAAGGATCTCCAAGAATTTTCAAGGACTTTTAAGCACCTCTTAGCATTTTCAAGGCCTTGAAAATAAGTTAAAAAATATTAAGCACTTTAAATAACTTTGAATGACGTTGGGAATCCTGAATATCCAAATTGGGAATTTATAATTTTTCTTCAGTTTTAGTTGCTTATTATGACATTGTTATCAAAGTGCTTTTATTTTTTTTTAATTAAATTTTTCAAAAAGTCTAAGGGTTTTAGTGTCCGAACCCAATTAAGACCTTTAACATACCAATGGTTTGTTACGATTGAATCGGAAACACTTAATCATAAATAATTTCAAAAGAATACATTTTAATCTACCACAATTCAGACAGAGTAAGTTGCTTCGTCGCACTAAAATAGAAGTTCAATTTATTTTAAATAAATAACAGATTTGTAAACCTCGCGACATTAATAAAAAAATAAATAAAAAATATTTAAAAAAAACTGTGGTGCCTTCTTTTTCGTCTTCTTAGGTCTAATAAATACCCAGTAGCAGAAACTTTTCTGCCAGTCTGGTCTGCGACACTAATTAGAGTATTAAAAAATAATCTGCAGTGTAATTATTATTTTTTTAAGTTTGCATAAAATACAAAAGCACCTTATTTGTCAATTTTACCAAAAATTCCTGTTTTACATAAACATAGAAATTTGGCTAAATAAATTAAATATTAAAACGGAAAAATTTAAAAATATTGTATCTTAAATTAAAATTCTAATCATTCTGTATAAATTCAAACCAAACGGCGAAAGCGATCTTCACACTAATCACGGCCGTCACATCAGCTCAAGCCTATGCGAATGACACCAAAACGGCAGTGCGATTCTCGCCAATAGCTGCTACTAAAACGGCTTAAACCTAGGTGAAAATTACCACTACTTCAAAGCAAATATCGATCACCTTACCGGGAAAAATCTACATCAAAGTAACAATCTGCAATAACGACCATTATACCAACATAAGTATCAGCTTTAGCGCCTAATATATCGGTAGAAATCTGGAAATTTATGCAATAGAGACGATTACACTATCGACATAACACTTTACGAAGTTGACTATCACAACTACGTAAATCTCAGTGATGGTGACAATTATCGAGACGCAAACCTTCGAAATAAGGGTTATTATATCGGCGTAACACTCGCCGAAAAGGAACATCGCAACGACGAAAATATCGGCGATATTTCCCGTCTTAGCAACGCGATTCTCGGCAACAGCGGTCCTTACAGCAGCATAACTTTTAGCGAAGCTAACTACTACACACCAACGCGCGAAAGCACATAGAACTTATTATGTTTCTATACAGTCTCCTTAAAATCGCGCATGGAGAGCATCTCGATTCCTCTTTCATGAAATGAAGTATCGCGCATGTGCGTTGACTCAAATCACCCTAGAAATCGAACTATAGAGGGAAAAAAAATGATTTTTTTTTTAAAGTCCGATTTGTAAAATGATCTGCAGGCTGCTGGAAAATCTGCGACGTCCGTCTCCCGTCTCGCATTTTCTGCTACCGGGAATATATAGTCATTTAAAAGAAATGTAAAAATATGGACCAGCCCATTTTTCAAAAGTTGTTAAGTGTTTCAGTGATGCATGACCCTTGTACTTCAAACACTATAAATCCATGGCAAAATCAGGCTGATATAGGTGATTGCCCTTTCACCTACGTATATACCTTGTTCTCTTAATTGAATTTGAACAAATAAGAAAATTTGCATGTTAGTTTATAATCTTGATAATAAGGAATGTAGAGAAAATGTTGTCCTGCATTGGCCTGTTCTGTAAAAAAAAAAAAAAAAATCGAAAACTGGATAATCACCATTTTATTTAACACTTTGGCATATGTAGGCGACAGATTAAGAAACTACAAAAATATTGATTTGTGACAAATATGTGATGAAAAAGTACTGCATAGTACTTAGAAATTTAGAAATAAACTTGGTGCTTGATTACAAACCCCTACCACAAAAAATTTCTGTTTGAACTACTGATATCAAAAAGAATTACCCAGCCGCTGAACGTGACTTTACAGGTACCTTGCATATCTTTGAAGTTGAACTAAATCCGATTGCCAAATAATGAGCATTATTTGATAACCCACTGCTCTTTAATTTTCAATTAAGAAGGTAGCAGACAATTCGAATATCTGGCAACAGCTTACTAGCATCATTCACAAACGAGCCAAGTTGGCAATAAATATGTCACTGATGATGCCAATGTGGCTTAATTTTAAAATATGCAGGTTTTCCCGAGTCAAGAGATCAGAAATAGTTTGCGCTTTTTCTCACTAAAAACAAACCAAAGTGCGACGGGTTACTAGACAAAACAGTTTGTTCGCTTTTTGACAATTTAGGACATATTTGGCAATCAGATTCAGTTCAACTCGAACAAAGTTGATTTTTGACCAGTTCCGGCCATTTTGCCACAGCACACCAGTGGATTCGTAATCTACTAACTTTTCCCCACATTCTACACACACACAAAAAAAAAAAAAAACAGGAATGATGTTCGAGGGGGGGGGGGGGGTACCGAAACTTAGCCGCCTCTCGGATTACTAGCAAAAGTAAGAGGGCAAGATAAGCTCCTACTCTTCAACTCGCCTACTAATAATCTACCTGTCCTACCTACCCATGTAATACCAGCTTTCATTTATCAGAATTCCAACTGAAAGCCCAGAATAAAAATCAATGACTTTTCAAGGACCTAAATAATACTTTTTAAGGACCTTCAAACATTTATCAGGCATGTCTTGAACGTGTGATTTTACAACTGCTTTGCAACTCGAGCTAATAATATCAAAATCGTTTATGCACAATTTGCATTTTGCCTTATGCACAGACTTGGATGTCGTAATCCATTTTCATATGTACTGTACTTGGGCCATATCACATTAAATGCGCACTTTCTGGGAATAGTACTTTCAAAATGCTATAAAAAACAAATCGATGTACAAGTTGACATATGCGAAATACAAATATACCAGACGATTCGGGGACGGCGCGGATAAGTAGCGGTCTCGAGGGAATAAACAATAAGAGCCGAATTTTTATAAATATTGCAGTCATATACACAACATGGGTAAAAATTAAGAACTTTTAGGAAACTCTAAAGCATTTTCAAGGACCTCTAAGCATTTTCAAGTACTTTTAAGGACTTGAAAACAAGTTAAAAAATATTAAGCACTTTTAATGACTGTGGGAATCCATTTTAAGGACACCAACTGGATTTTTGCTGGTGAAGTTTTCATTTAAACATAAATTCTAAAAAAAAATAATTGGATTTCCTTCTGCAATACCAATTTTGCTTAATTTTTGTTCATATGAAAAACTTAAAATCAGAGTTAAAATTATTTTTTCAAAGGAATTTTATGGCTTTTTTCCACTTTATTTTTCGATCACCAGGGGGCCCTTAACCCTAGTGGCTCCTACGCTTTCATTAATCAACACTCCCAGGTCATTAATAACCACAGGCCTAAATATTTACACTTTTATATTATGTGCAAATGCCAAGCATAAGCATATATTATGCCAAGCATATATTATGTACAAGTGCCAAGCATAAATGTTTACAGTTTGTTATCTAGGTTACAACTGTTAATAGGGTTGCTATAGCAACCCTATTAACAGTTGGTTAGAGGAATTGCAAGTGATTTGAAAGGTGTTAGTTTGAAAGAGTTCTCACTGCAATTTGGCGATTTTTATTCTGTACCTGGCTAATGGAAGATTACAAAATTTTCAAATGGGTTAGGAGAAAGCACGGAAATGTGTTGTTACAGATGCAAATACCTTTGCTAAATTTATTACATCGGCCGAATTTGCCAAAAATACAAAAACTAATGTCATTTTTTGTTACAAAGAAAAGGTAGAAAATTGCATTGGGGAATTGGATAAGATCTGGCGCGATGTGCCACTAATTCCAGTTACACGCAGAGTGCATTGTGTCTGATAAGTTTAGGTTGGTTGGTAGTTTCAGATTATCTGGCACCGAAACATTCGTCATTAGAAAAGCCAACATACATTTACAAACACCCATGCCTAACACAGCTGATCAGTTTAGGTAAAGTTGTCCATGTTAAAGAAAATGGAAGGTGATATTGTACAAAAGCTAATAAAGCAAATAAAGCAACATGTCGCATGATGAACATAATCCCGAAAAAGTGGTATGCTACACATTAGAAAGAATAATTATTGATTTCCTAAACCAAGCCCTTAACGTCAGCCTTAATAAAGCCAAATTCTTAAACATCCATTAAACTAAGCCTTTTAATAATTAGTTTAGAGAAGCCTAAACCTTTATCAACCTCACCACTCAACTATGTGTACAATAATGATTTTCAAAGCATTGAACAAAAATTTTAAAATTAGTAACCACATACATTTTGGTTATTATCTTATGTTTAGTTTACTTTCCATAAGTTACAGGGTTCATACTTAATCTACGATAGTAAAATTTAGGAGTTAAGTACAGTAAATTCAGGAGTTAACAGGGGGAAAAATTACATGTTTAATAATACATTTTCCCTCTATGTGCCTAGTTGTTGAGAATTGTGGTGCATTTTGGGACTGCCTGAAGGTTTTTCTTTGTGGCTGTAGTGACGAAGCACAAGCACAGTAGACTCTGAAGTAGAGTAAAAACTTTGAATTTCAGGAACGTTTTATCGAGTAAAAAAAACACTACATTTTAAGGTTTTACTAATCTTTTTACCCTTCGATGATAAATTTTGAGGAGATAAAGAGAAATATCAGAAGTAGAAACACAATTTTTAGGAGTTATAAGGGTCCTTATTTAAAAAAAAAAAGCAAATTTCAGGAGTTTTTCAGGAGGAAACGAACCCTGAAGTTAGTATTTAAATGCATAAGTTTATGTTCTGTGTTTGATTATTAGATTTATATGATTGTGGACATTTTTGTTAGTCCGTAACCACAGAAATTTTAAATTCTTATTTTTAACAAGGAAATAATAAACAAATTAAGTAAATTTATTGCCTGAAATCTACTCTTTCATTTACGTTATATAATCCACAGAATTTTAAAATTTTTTGGATGGACTGAAAAACTATATCTCAAGTTAGTCCGTTACCTTTACTTAAAAACCAAATTGTGCACTCTAATTAAATGGCAACAAATTCTAATATACAGAATAAGAATCATGCATCCTTTAAATATCTATACAAGTGCCATCTACACTATTAAAATTAAAAATCTTTCTCGAGTAGATTTGTGTTAAAGTTGCATCAGAATGTTAGTCCGTCCGTTACCATGGAATTGCCCAACTGAGTAACACTGAATAAAATTTAGTGGATTATGGAGATGCTTTTTAATTGATTCTATTTGAAGAGCTTCAAAATAACCCACGTCTCGTTTTTAACTGGATAAATTTAATAACTGTACACTTCGGCAGGAAATCGAATGCACAGACGACATGACGTGCTCCAGCATTATAAGAAATACTTAGCAAACAAAACTTAAGGGGAATAAAGAAAACCCAAGACAAAATTATAACCCTCCAAAAAAAATCCGAAATCTGATCCGACTTATTGCCTATGACATTTAGCAGTAGCATATAGGATAACCAACTTAATAGGATTCGATGTTATAAAATCATGCACTTCGAGAAGAACTAAGTTTTCATAATAAAATTCTTTATACAAGTGTCTATGAAAGTTTATTAAAAATTAGATACAAGATCGGCATCCAACCAGATGTGGATTTACTAAGATACCTCTGTTAGCCATATAGACTACTTATGCAATTTCTTATTGAAAAAACTAAATTGAAGATCGACTTGGATAAAAATACTTTCCAGTATTTTAAAAATGAAAGAAGTACATTTGATGGCAAATCAATTTACCACAACAACGTGACTTTACACGTTCTATAAAAACTCGTTGATTATTTTCACAGCACGTTAAAAAAAAGCACGGGAGACTAAACAATGCATTTCCTAAATGTTGATTTTATTAGGCATACAATGTTTGTGATTTTTCATTAACAAAGGTGCAAATTGATCAAAAGACAATACCTGTCTACACAAGATTAGGCCTAGATTCTTCCTTTCACAAAGCAACTGGAGAGCCACAAACGACTTCTGTGCAATATCGTGATTTGACAGCCTCAACTCGTGATTGGGTATAAATGTTAAGGTACAAATTTGAACTTTTAAAAAGATAATGTTTCTTCCCTCAGAGAATTTAATATAAATCTGCAGACGATACTTGCGAAAAAAGATGAGTTGAGTAATGTAGTCGGTCTCCGAACGCCCTCTACAATGTATAGAAGAAAACCGATACTGTCTTATGAGGATCAAAATTGTAGTTAAAAAAACCACAACGTACCTATTTTATCAAATGCTTATCACAAAAAATGCGAAAATTCTCAAAATATGAACAGCAAGAATTCTATAAACACGCCGCAAAAGCCTTGATTCTAGGACAAAACTCCCCTTACCTTCCCCTGCGTACAAACAGTTGCCACTTTCAATAAAAAAGAAGAAAACTTTTAGCCACAGAGTTTTCAACCTTCCTCTAAATTTGATTCCTAAATTTGAACCTACTATATCAGAAAAACTACATTGTTTAATTTATAACTAAATTAACTTGACAACAACAAATAGTGCTTAATCCATATTTAAAAAAAATAATTTAATTTAATGACGTCACGTAAATTAAGTGAAATTGAACATACAATGAAATGAAGAACACATATTCATAACAAGAATGAAGGCTATGCTCTATGGATTACGGGAAGGGGTTTATGGCGTCAAAGACAAAGTCGACTCTTCATAAAAATTTTAGTGTGGGTGGTTGATAAAGAAAGGGAAAATTTGGCACTAAACAAGTAAAATGCAAAATACTGTGATTTGAAAGAAAAGAAGAATTACAGTCAGGAGGTCAAGAGTCTCACCTCTTCACAGTTGCTGACTCGCATCCCTCCTCCCTTCCCCTCCATCAAATTCAGTTTTTTAGTGTCACTCATTCTAATACCGAAATACGAAATTTTACTTCAATACATGTTTTTAAATGTTAAAGTACTGAGTGTATATGTAAACAAAAACCCCTCAGAACTAAATTACGTATTACTCTTTCATGAAGTGGATAAATACCTTACAATTTTAAGTACCTTTGATTGGCGCAAAATTAACCATATTGCTTGTGGAAACAATGGATTGTAAAAATAAGAATCATTGACACCACCAGGACGGAGCAAAAAGGGTTTCACACCCTAGCTTTCAAAAAAAAAATTAAAAATTTAACAAAAAGCGTAAATTCCAAGGGAAAATAAACATTTGTCATTTTGAAATTATGGCTCAATGATGCAATGCGCATTTGTTTCTTGTTATTCTGTTTATTTCCTATTTCTTTTTTTAGAGCTGAGTATTTTGCACTTGCTTGGTGAGATTTTCTGGCGTCTGTTGTCTAATATTATTAGAGACTGGGTGTAAACGAAATATTTATTCCTTTTAGTGTATGACCATTTATATGATGTTCTCTCAATTCCTAGACAATGTATTGCTTTTTAATTATTAGTCCTCAGGTATAAAAGCTTGAGATCTATAGAATTCAGTAGAATGTTTCCTATACTATCTTTGTGTTTTATTTAATTAATCAGTTAATTTTGTTTCTATAACTAGGAGGAAATAAAATGTTACTCTTTTGCATTTGAAGCGTTAAGCTTTCGCTGCGGGCGACAGGGGGTTTGATCCAAGGACCATGGTGTTTGGAGCCAGATGCGTTACCTCTGTGCAAAAGAGTACTCCAGTGCACAGAAGCATTATCTGATATTTGGGGTCGCCACACAGCCTCCTCCCAGCGACGAAGGAGCGATGCTGTTGTTCTGATCAACGTCTGATCGGAGTTGGAGGTTTTTGGATGCTTGTTGCATCGTTGTATCCGCTCGTTGCGGTGATGTCTTGGACGCGAGTTGCGTTTGTGATCGCATGTTGCGATGTAGTTTTCTCCTTTCAGAAGCGCCGATAGATGGCAGCATGATTCGTTTTAGTCCGGGTCATCATTGAAGCGTTAAGCTGTCGCTGCGGGCGACAGGGGGTTTGATCCAAGGACCATGGTGTTTGGAGCCAGATGCGTTACCTCTGTGCAAAAGAGTACTCCAGTGCACAGAAGCATTATCTGATATTTGAGGTCGCCACACATTTTTGTCTTCTGGTTCCTTTGTGCGAAATGCTGTCTTTTGAATACTGCAAGGACTACTCATCGATATCGATAAACAACTAAATAGACTGCTTAACGCTAAGAAAATAAAGCCGTTGACAGATCGCTGGGAGGACAAATAAATTCGGATTCCGTCAGTCATCACATCTGATCTAGGACGCCAATTCGAGTCTCGCTTGTATTCTACGCTGGCTTCCCTGATGGGCATGATGCGAACAAGAACCACCCCTGCAGCAACAGTCTTGTTGAACGGTTTCACCGTTTTTTCTTTAGCTGCGGGGATGTTCCTGATGTTAGTAGAGTGGCTAAATCTGCATCCGATTTTTGCACTTCAGCAATAGAATTGTAATATATAGGGTCAGGCATACTGATAGAAGAAATTCGTCGCAGGACATCAGGAGGAATGTTGTTCTAGATTCCCAGGACATGTTTGGTGATTATGGTGAATTGTGACAAGAAATCCAGCTGACGAGATTGACGTGGTGAACACTTGTCCCTTTTCTGATGGAATACAACACAAACTTCAAGGGCTTGTGGTCTGTGCATATAGCAAATTTCCGACCTTCCAACATACGTATCGGAGGGGATTGAATGGCAAATACTGCCACGTTGTATGTACTCTAGTTAGCTTCTGCTGCGCTCAACTGTAATGAGAAGAAACCCTTAAAACTTAGAATCTAAGACTTGATGAAGAGCTCTACCAATAGCAAAATCAGACACATCAACATATAGAGCAAGTTATTCTGATTAAACTAAGGAAAAGAAACGTAAGAAACTATTAAATGTAAGAAATGAAGCCTTAAAACCCTCTTCAATCATGACCCCGGACTGCTTTATACGCCCTAACAACAGTTATACTTAGCAGTTTATTAAGCTACCAAAATGGTAACACAGACGGGATCTGGAATTTTTGTTTTCTACCCTGAGTCGGTTTCTATAAAAAATGTGTGACTGATTCGTTAAAGCTCTTATAATATCCGTGATTAGAAAAGTAACATATTAATTAAAATTGAAACTTAAAAGCACTTATTTTCCTTTTGATATTAACTTACATTTAAGTTTACTACAAAACTATGACCACAGGTTATCAATATTGCAATAAAAAAGTTGCGATTTTCCCGGAACTATATCTTTCAAGCGGAAGGATCCGTTCTACAGCGCATTCAATGGGGTCTAGTAGGACTGTCTTCTAGTATATAGCTGAAGTCATGTTGACAACCTTGGAGGTTCTTGGAGACTGCAAATGCGAAACTGAGCGAGGACGCTTTATATCACAAATCACAACAAATATTGGTCTTCTACCCGGCTCTGAAAATATTTCAGCTGATATCATCTCTCACATTACTTCTATTTCTACACTGAGTGGCCATTTTGTTATGACCATCGATATAGATAAACAACTGGATAAACTGCTTAACGCTAGGAAAATGAAGCCGTTGACGGATGCAATTGGTGGGATAAAAAAAATATGGATTGCCGAGGATTGAAAATAAAATTTTGGGTTGTACACAGCAGAAATGTCAATAGTAGACCTTAATTAGTAATACTGTGCAAAAAAAATATTTATACTCTAAGACTTTACAAGGTTTTTGGCATTTCCCTCCAACATAATAGTGAACTGTGATTAGTTAATCATCCCACCAGCTTCGCAATCCTCGGCACGTTTTTCTCTTTGCATTGACAATGGAGCAGTCTATCCAGTTGTTTATCTATATCGATGGTTATGACCACCTTTCAGTTTTATGCAAATGAACTATTGCGTCACAGGTCTTACCACTAGCGGGTGAAATAGCTATAAAAAGGTAATGTAGGACAAGTGGACCATCAATTGCACTGTGATAGTAGCGAAGATTTGAGCAAAAAACCATGATTTAACTGGAGTTTGAACGCGAAATGACTGTAGGCGCTCGAGGAGTTGGAATCAGTATCCATACAATATGGTTGCACTAGTGAATTGTTCGAGAGCAGCAGTTATTAATGTTTACAGAGTGTGACCAAACAAAAAAACCGGGTCTCAATGTCAGGATTGCTGTCATCACAGGCTACTGAATGCTCGATATGAAAGGTGATTTGCCCAACAGAAGAGTAGTAGTAAACTAAATAGTTGGAAGTCTCAATCAAAGAGCAACTGCGAACTGGATGAACTTTTTGCCGCACTTTACACCGTATTAGGTTATAGAAGCTGACAACCTGTTCAAAAGCTTCTACTGTCTGCCTTGAACAAGAGCAGACGTCTCCACAGATCACAAGGATTGGACAGTAGATGGCAGAAAAGGCTATACGGTCTGATGAATCACGTTTCCAATTGCACCATGCTGATGGCAGGTTGTGAATATGGAGAAAATCGTACAAAAGCCAATGGCAGATCCAGACAGGGCACGCCCCTCCCTGAAGATGAGTTTTTTTTTTTAACAATTAAAAAAAAAAAATTTATTCCCAATAATTTTACTCAACAAACGTATTTCAACCTTCATCTAATTTACGAAAAAGCAAAAAGGAAAAAAAAAAAGCTAATTTTTGGATCAAGATTTTTTTTATATTTTATATCTCTTCCCATTCAAACGGACGTTGGAAGACTGTACAAGTATTCAAACCTCCACTTCTTGACCTTGAAGACATCTTCATGACATTTTAAAACGCATCCCTTTTTGTTAAAAGTATCCTGGGATTGAATTATCAATAAATATTCTTCCCGTCCTTCAGGACCCCTGATACCCGATCCCTTTTCTGTTGGGTGGGAGGAAGAGATTTTGTCTCTCCACAAGCGTAATGGCCAACGCTAACGGGGGGAGGGGAGAATAATCTGAGTTTGACTTCGGGTTAGGGTTGCCTACAATCAGATAGCGGGAATCGCCAACAGCCTATTAAAAAAATCTCCTAAAATTACCAGATCACACAATCAAGAAAATCCCCAAATGGAAAAATATATAGCCAAAAACCAAATTATCTTAGAAAAAAAGATGTTTTTATCAATAATATTGCTTGTCCAACTTTGCCAGTTGGCGGGTAAATACCTGCAAACCGGGAATGAGTATTTTTTTCGGGTAATCTGTTAGTGGGAAATCATTTAAATAGACAAGGGACATTACAAAACGAAGTAGGCGACGAAATACGAGATCAATTCAAATTACCCCTTACACAGTAGAGTTCGTTTCAATTACTTTACAAATTTCCTACCATTCCCTATATCCCCCGGAGTTCTCTCACAAAGAGACATCGACGCCAGCCCATACTACTCTACTCAAACAAATAACCCTGCAAGTCACTGGAAGCGGTCTCTATACATCCCGATTCTCGAACACATCAAAGAAGACATCGGGACACGGTTCCAGAAAAAAAAACGATGAAATGTTTTTCTTTAAACATATTGGTTCCATTTAATCTAGGTCAAGTGCCTGACGTAAAAACGTTCCAGAAGTCGATAAATCCAATTGGTGAAAAATACTCTGCGTTGCTTAGAATTGAAGAAGTTACCTT
Source organism: Linyphia triangularis (assembly GCA_963978545.1). Taxonomy (NCBI): domain Eukaryota; kingdom Metazoa; phylum Arthropoda; class Arachnida; order Araneae; family Linyphiidae; genus Linyphia; species Linyphia triangularis. The sequence continues at coordinate 104,730,691 of OZ021723.1, read as the reverse complement.
ACAACTAAAACTTTTAAATGAAATATGGTCATTTTAAAGAAAAATAGGAATTATGATGACTAAAAAACGTAAAAAAGAGCATGGAAGCTTTAGATCAATCGGAATCGTACTTTATGATGAAGAATTATCAGAATTACCTATTGAAGTTATTATATCAACGCTACCAATTTCAATCCCTGCAGCTGAACGCAGTTTTTCTGCATTGCGTGGACTAAATACATGAATAAGGTCAAAGATGACCGCAAAAAGATTAACAGGCCTTGGTCTCCCTCATGTGCACACCAACATTCATGTTAACGATGATCGCGTTATAGCAACACCACTTAAAAAAGAGAGAGAGACTGGAATTTGTTTTGTAATAACCGTTCGATATTTAAATTGTATTGGTTTCTATTGCCTTATTAAAAATATTGCTTATAATTATTAGTAAAACGTTTTCTTTGTAAAACAATTTTTTCTATGCATACTTTAGATTAGATACTTAAGATAGACAAACCGTCTTAAGGTGTGTACCAGTCAAAAACATAAATCGTAGAGTTATGAAAACTCAAGAGTTTATTATATTATTCTAAGAGACGGGGAGAGAACAGCAGCGTAATGACTCGTTGGCATGTAACTGCAGTCAAGGGCCCATTGGTATATACCGATGGGTATCAGTTGAATGGCCCCAGACTGCTTTAAAATCTAGCTATGCAACACCTTAATTTCCTCACCCACCCTGGTCTGATGAGCGCGGACTCTCACATTTGTTGTAATTTAAGAATGAGCTTGTTGATTTGTGACTATGTCCGAGTTTAGAATGTGAATCAATATATGAAAATGAATTAATGCCTGTGTGTGTACAGAGATTGAGTCCCATTGTGAATGAATGGGTAAGATGATTTGTCAGAAAGAGTAAAGAGATGCGTAAGGATGATCGATGATCTCTCGGCTGGAGGGTCAATTTGTAAAAAAACAAATCAGAGGGTTTGAGACTACTGCGGAACTGATTGTGGGAAAAGTTAAGTTGGAAGAAATGAGTCAGAGAAATTAGAGTAGAAACCTGAGGAAACATGCAAAGTATGTGCCATTTCGACTAAGAATTCAGGATGTGAATCTTGGACTAAAATTTTGATGGGTCTGAACATGAGACTGAGAATTACAAATAGAAAAATAAAATATTTTGCCTGGGTCGACTCAGGATTGGTCACAAAGATGACAGTGAAGTATTTACAAGTGACGATTCATGAGATTGTACATACATGAAGATATTCCTGATGGTGGTGCATTGAGAACCATATTGGATTAAATTGAGTATAGTTAGTGGGTATGAACAGGTGAGGACAACTTACGAGCATCATTTGGTGGTTTGATGTGCTGGTATGGTGTGTATAGATGAATGTTGGGGTGGTTCTTCTTGAACGAAGTCGTCAGAGTGACGCAAGCGCAAACAACATGGCCTAACACCAGAACTAGATTGAACAGGCAGGATCCAACCACATCTATGGAAAATCTCACTGAGAGTCTTGTTGAGCCCGGTAACACTGATAAAAGTTAATACACTATAAAAAAGGGCCTATGGAAAATGCATTACATATATATTTATCATTATGCACAACCTTCCACCTTGGAGTCAAATGAACCACTCATCAAATTTTGTCCCGTTTTGTTTGGCCTTTCATGGACAGGCATATTAAACATTGGATAAAAACATATCTTGTATGTTAGAAGAGTATGACACATTAGCATACTATATCCTCCTACAAAATTTTTCCATCACTTCTTGTCGATTTGAACATGTCTATCAGGACTTAATAAGCCTTTCAACGCCTTCGAATGGTTTCTTGCATTGCCTTCCAATGGTTGATCGCTTTTCAAGATGGCCAGAAGCACAGGTTTTCAAGATGGCCAGAAGCACAGCTATTCAGGGATATTACAGCAGACAGTGGCGGACATGCTTTAAACCTGCTGGATCTCCAGGTATGGTGTCCATCTGTTTCAATGTCGGAGCAAGGCAGGCAATTCGAGTCTTCTCTCTTTCATTCGCTTGAAAAACTTCTTAGTGCGCAGCGAGATCGAACTGTCGTATTCTATCCTCGAGCCAATGGAATGATAGAAGAGTTCCATGGGTCAATCAAAATAAAAAGTTGGCTGTATAGAAGTTCTGTCAATCGAGAGATAAAAGTTGGCTGTACAGAAGTCCTGCCATCTTTTATTTTCAGTATACGCTCTGCTATTGTTTTTACCATAATTCTTATACGGGGTCTTTAAAAAAAAAAAAAAATAACTTAGCCAAATATATATATTTGGCGATATACTTTTCAATAATTCTTTTCTTATAAGTGAAACTGAGGAGAGGAGCAAAAAATTATCGTTGATGAGGTATATGCTCAAGGAAATTGAACTCTGTGTTAAAGGCTATCGTTTTTCAACTTTTACGCCATTAAAGCATTTTTACGGGAGTTTCGGTGGGGATAAATAGAACACCTTAATAAAAGGCATTTCCACATTTTGGACAGAATCGTTAGAGCCGATTTTTGGCAATTACTGAAAAACATATTTTTAATGGCAGCTACCTGCTTATGCACACTCGCGATTTTGATGAAAACCTTAATGGTAGGTCCCATGGCCACCACCTACCCGCACACCAAATTTGAACATCGTAGGTCAATTTGTTCGGGAATTATGCTGACCACAGACAGACACTTTTTCTAGATCACTTTTTTGAAATCAGGATGTATCAAAACGTGGAGAAATGTAATTTTTGTTTGACCGAATACTATACTTTCATTACCTTATGTAATGCATATGGGTAATGAAAGTAAAAAATGTATTTTATGAATATATGTATGATCTGAAATCAGATAGTAGATTCCGTTGCTGCACACATTGAAAATTGAATACACAACTTTCACTATTTAACTTTTATTTTTGACTATCCTCATATATGCATAATGAAATCCAAACATCTTTTCATTGCACAGGTTAGATATGTACACATTATGATTCAAAGTAGACAGAAAAAAAGCATAACAAGAAAGACCTGCACACATTGTTTGATCAAACATTTGGCAAACCACCAGAATTCTGAAATTGTATTTCACGTCTATATAAAGAAAATTGGGTTAAGATTTACTGAACGAGACCCCTTGGCGACTTTAAATAAATTAAAAAAAAAAAAAAAACACACACACGCCAAATCCAAAATGGCGTAAAAATCGCCTTCAGATCCTTACCTCCAATAGAGTTGCCAAAAAGTGGATTTGTCACAGGGTTGCCATTTTAGAACTGTTATCGCCAAATGTGAAAACCGCGCCAAGGTGTATCGTACGGTAAATCTGAGCCGAAAATTGAATGTTAAAATTCCCAAGTACGGTACGGATTCTGCGCCAATGTGATTTTTTCCAACAAATGGCAGCCGCTGTCACATTTTTAATAACAAGTGAACTGCAAATGGTTGCTCTAATTTGGCGCAGTTGTCTGTAAACAATTCTTGCGCAGAATTCGTACCGTATTTGGAAGTTTTACCAAATTGAAAATAAATTCAGTTTGAAATGGAAAGTGGCAGTTGCACTTGAAATATAATTTAGTATTATACATGTTACACACCAAAATAGAAAATACTTGCCTAAAGCAGTTGAGAGGACTATTTTATTAAATTTATATTAAATGATTCGATGTAAAGAGTTTTAAAGACAATTTATATCACTCCCTAATATTTGACAAGAGGACATTAATTATACACAACCTAGTTATAATATACATCAAATACTTACATTAATTAAGAAGTTATTAATTAAATTCACTTGTTGTGCCAAATATCAAATTCCAAAGAAATATTTAATTTTTTCCAAGAATGATTAAAACAATTGAAAAATGTTTACAATAAATTTACAGTATGGCACACTTTTAACATTTGTTTACTTATATAAGCATCAAAAATACATATTACACTTATTATTTTTACAATATAATTTGACTGCATAGCTTTTTAAAACCAAAATAGACGATAACTGTTGCCTTATCCGAAAACAACATTTTCTTGACTGGTACAGGAGATACTAGTAATACAAAAATAAAATAGGACTTTTTTTTAAGAGGAAGTCCTTGTAAGGATCAATAACAAATACAAAAACCAGGTGGAGCCACCAACACGTGCATTGCCGTAAGGATTTCAAACATAAAATAAAATATATTAGACGCTATTTTCGAGTTTTTAATTTATGTCATTTCATTAAGTGATCATTTTCGTATCTACTCACCAAATGCCAAGAGGGTTTTATAGAAAGTAGTTTCCAAATGCACTGGCCTAGACGATTGTAACATAGCGAGTATAGGGAATGATCCTTACTAGGACTTCTTCTTAAATTAAAAGACCTTTCAGTTAATTTGGCACATTGCTTCTTTGATAATACTCAAGGATTTCGGTTGACATAGAACTTGAATGATTTGGAACCAAGTTCCGAGTATTTGGATGAAACTGATGCGAGTTACAATGCAAATACGATCAGAATTAGAAACATTGATATAATTCGAATTTGTATAATCAAAACGCAAAGAATTTGAATAAAACACACACAACTAAACAAATTCTGAACCTTTGGAGAAAAGTACATAGCTCTATGTCAACAAAACAGGTTGAACCAAAAAGTACAATGAGATCAATTTGAAACTAAAAAAAAAATTCTTGGTGGTGGTACTTTCGATAGTTACATATGTGGTAGTACTTGAAAAGAAATACCACAATTTGCTAGCCATAATGAGCCTTAACGGCTTATTATAAAAAATTCAGATCTTTTTTATGAAAATAAAATTTGTGTCTTTAGTCAAACTCTTTTTGGTAATTAAAAGTGCATAATAAAAACGATTAATTTATAATTGTATAAATAATCTGACGGGAAAATTTTTTATGATTGAAAACTCTACTTTAGTATTTTCGTGGCCATTTTTTATTTACAAGGGCCATTCGACAGAAAATTAGGAATTTGTATCACTGGTGTTTATTACAGAAAGTATACAACTAAAAATATTTTTTTATAAAACAACTCGAATAAGACTGATATAATTATTAGCAGTTTCAAAATTATTGAAAGTATTGTAATAACTTAAATATTACTACTAACCAGAGAAACGTCACATCCGTTGCCTGTCATCACTTATTTATTGTGTCAATTTCCATAGTAATATTTTATAAATTAAACCCACCTAAAATTTTTTAGACTGCATTTTTATGTTAAGAAAATGTTTAAGACAAGTTTCTAACACTTATAAGTTTAATGTTAAATTTATATCAAGTTTTATGAATGTAACCAGGGGCAAAAAATGAATGAATAATTTTATCAAGTTATTGGACATGAAAACTTTTTTTTTGTATAATTGATTTTAAATGCTTTGAAGTAGGAATTTAGGAAATTTGAACTTTCAAATATGATTCTATGCAAATGTTTTCAAATTGGATTTCCCCCCAATTTTTTTAAAATCACAGTAACCAACTTTTCTTAATTAAGAGGTGAAATAAAACTTTTCCTTCAAAATATCTTTTTTTTTTTTTGCATCTATCTTTTAAAGATTTGAAACTTAAAATAAATTATTTGTAATAACAGATCTGGAAAAAAAAAAAAATTGTTCTGCATCAGATGATACCCCACATTTATATTCATTTTTATTTGGGTTATTTTTCATCAATAAACAGTCAAAATATTATTTTCATAAGTCAAAAATGAGCACTAAACTATATTTTGTCCCTTTTTAAGTTGAACTAAATTCAACCATTTTATAACTTTTATATTGAATTGAACTCTGTTAAATAATTCTCTGCTATCTTTTATACTCACTTCACATCCTTGTACATTAGGTACTTTTTATAATATTTATATAAAAAAAAAAAATTATATTCTTCAACTCAACCACTATAATAATATTATTACTCTTGATATACAGTCAAACCCTGTAAATGTGAAGTAGGTGGGGCTGCTGAAACAGTTCAAGTTAACCGAATTTTGTGTTAAACGAATAAATTAACATTAAGTTTTAAGTACGGAGAACTGCTTTTACTTGGCGTTAAACAGGATTTCATGTTAAGCAATTTAGCGTTAATAGGGTTTGACTATTTCCTTTTATAGTAGGAATCAGGATTTTTGATTTTTTTTTTAAAATTTTGATCAAATTCGGTATTTTCAGTAGAATGACCCAATTGCCATTTGATTTTTCATAGCAATCTTAAACTAAAAAAAAAAAACAAAAAAAAAATATTTGCTAAAAATTAAAACAATATTTATCACAATAAATGAGTTAGCAACGATCGTTTCTTCACTTTTTTTACATTTCACTCCACTGGAAATATTTCCATTACACAACTGCCTTATCATTTAAATATTTTTTTTTTTTGTGTCATTCTAACATAATGAAATTGTTAATAACAACATATCACATTTAGATCACAATCATAAAGAAATTGAACAATTTCTGAAGCTAAAACTCAATTACATCTATGCATTTGTGTCTTTATCTTCCGATCGTTTACAAAGGATTTTGATTTCAAGACGTTAAACAAAATTTGTTCAATGTAGGAGATCCCTTAAGAGAAACTACACAACGAAAATCCACAAATTATTTAGAAGCCTTGCTTTTTAGGCAAGGAAAACATCACTTGAATTGAATTTACAGAGTTTCTATATCTAAGCAGTAACTATACTGACATTTTTTAAAAAAATAACCTTTAACTCAAAGTTTAAAATAAAAGAGTTAAAAAAGATTATTGCGTTGCATTTAATATGAACCAGTATAATTAGAATTAAAATAGTAGAAGTTGGAAAGAAAATTTTAAATAAATTCTTATTGTTTTCTTCCTTCAATTAATTGATATAATACTTGTGTACATGATCGTTTATGAAGGACTTTTTAAAAAGTAAAAATTATTACAATGATAATTTTTTTATCATGTATTATTCAGTTTGTTTCTGTGGATATTTTGCACTTTAGGAATTACTGTCAAACCCCATTGACGTGATATTGTTGGGGCAATCAAAATTTTTCACGTAAACCAAATTTCGTGTCAACTGTCCAAAACTTTTTCATCTAATTATGCAAATTTAAAAATACTAGCTACATGTGTATTTAGTACTCTTTTAGAATATTTACATAGCAAGACTTATCTGTAGTACATAACAGTTTTAAAACATTCATTAGGGTAAAAAAAAGTAAATGTTTTTGGCAGTAGCTTATTATTTATTTGACTTATTAAGAATCTATAATTGATTTTTTCTTACAGATTTTAACAAAATACTTTTTTAAAAAATGTGTCTACCTCTTCAAAATTATTTAAAGCACAGAATTATCCTGCTGCATTAGGAAACATTGCAAGGTTTCATCTAAAAAAAAAGTGATTTACAGCAAATTTGTTTTCATCTTAAGCAAGATTTCATTCTGTGAGATTTCTTGTTAAACGAACAAATTAACGATAAGTTTAAGCTTCATTGTATGGGAAACTACTTTTATTTTGCGTTAAGCGATTTCACATCAATGGGGTTTGACTGCACAAAGGCAAATTTAGAATTCCTTTCTTGTATTAAAACCTGCATACCAAACATTTCCAATATGCATCACATACAATCCCATAGCAAAGTAGTATTTCCAAGGATATCAGATTTCTTTTCAAATATCTTTAAGAATGGGAAACATTTTCATGCAGCAACAATATTCATGGATTTCTTTTCTTTAGATAGATTTTGAGGGATTACAGTAAAGCTCAACAACTATTTGTTCATCGAAGAGTACATCAACAATGGCATTTCATTGAAAATCCCAAACAAGTTGAAAACTTTTTGTCAAATTCCAATTCAGATGGAATTTCTCAAGATTTTAATACTGAATACTTTTTCAGTTGCACTCGCAATTGAAATGGTGTTGATATTTTACAATTGGTAACACACTGCTGAGATCTTAGAGGGGGGGGAAAAAAAGCAGTTTTTTTTTATCAATATCTTTCAAACAGTATTTTAAAAATTCCAACTAAATATATTCACCTGTCTAGCTAGTATATTGGGCTTTTACTGTATCATGAAGTCCACAAGTCAAATCAACAGAAAAGAGCGCAGGTTAATGAATTATAGACAAAAAAAGTCGCTTCAGAGTACCTCATCTTCATTAAAGAACTTGCGGACATTGAAGAGTAGTTTACACAATGGGGGAATTCAGCGGATCTCCAAGGGTTTAAGTTGAGAATGGGTAAAGTGACCTCATAGGTATCTCTCCAGAAAATAAATCATTAGAAGAAAAATCACAATTCTGTATAACACAGCCAGACTCCAATGGTCAGTTTGAAATCTCCATAATAAAAGGAATTACAAGACGTTTGTAGCAGGCTGATCCTCAATATGCTGGGAGTAAAATAAAAAGCGTGCATTTCCCTCAATTCTTTGTTTCGTAGCTCAATATTGGAAGAAAAAAGAAATGTTATTAAAGTAAGGATCAGGAGAATATTTATAAAATAGGAGATAATATAGATGTACTAAAATGGCAGAAAATATGAATAAAAGGAGATTTTTATTCCATGTTTAAAGATAGAATTTTAAGTAGTGCCAAGGTCCGTGAAGATATTAATTCAATTAAGTTATTAGCGAGATTAAAATTTGAATTAAACTAACAATTTATTAAAAAATAAAATAAAAATATGCATATATTTTAAAACATAAATTATTTTATGACTTTTTTGGTACTTTTCTGCTAGACGGATATCATTTAAAAATTGCCAATCATTTATAGTTCCTATACCAAACTGTTATAGAGTTGCTATAATAACAAACCATAAACATTTAGCTTGGCGATTCAGTTATGCATCATTTAAGCATGTCGACATTTAGGCTTGGCACAAAACTGGTACATGTCTAACAGAAGAGTACCAATTTTTTTAATTTATCCATATTTTAGGATCAAAATTAAAGTTTTTCACAAAAAAAAAATCTCAGAATTTTCGGTTAAAATACTTTATACGTTCCCCACTTTTTTTGGCGATATTGTGCCAAGTATGATAACCTGGCGCCAATATGGTTCCATTACAACTTGGCATCCATTTTGGCACACATGTAGTTCAATTCAGTTGTAGTGTCAATTCAACTTGGCGGCATTTTTTAAAAACGCAGGGGTGGGAGTGGGGCGTGTAACGCATTTTAACCGAATTGTTCTGATTTAATTGTTTAATTATCGCTCTGAAAATAAGGATATCAGTGTGCCAAAGATTTTAACAATATCCATTTTAGAAGTGGATACATTAACTAATTTCTTTTTGTGATTCCAGATTTTAAAATTTCTATGTTCTAGTGCACTCTTCATAAACTTTCTAAATTTGCATCATTATACACATTTGGAAATTTTTACAATTTAATAACCAATGCAGCTTATCGTTTTGAACACCAGTTGTTTTCTTCGAACAATACAGCTTTTGTGCACTTTCCTCAATCATGGCCCATTGCATATAAAGACAGTCTTTCACCAGATCATAGACCTAATATAAATTTTTCCAGAACACATTACTAGTCGAAATATTACTTCAAAATGTTTGCAATATTGACTGTACTGTACAACAGTAAAAGAATGAAATTTGAAGGGCAAAATAAAGTAAAGCTTTTTTACTAATGAAACGAATGAGGATTTCAGTCAAAATCATACCTATTGGGGAACAACTTTTCCCTATGAAAGAGTGTGAAAGTAAGCAGCAATGCTGTTGATATAGGTAACAGAAATTTCAGTCAGTTATACAGTTGCAATGTTTTGTCAGACTGCATTCTGGCATTATATTGAATTTAGCAAATTAAGACTGGTCATCACAAAGCAACCTTTCAGTGACGTCATTCTCAAAGGGAAAGAGAAATGCTACGAGGTCACCATCAATTTTTTTGCATGCACTCAATTGAACCCAATGTCCTCGAGGCTTTCTCCCCGATGTGCTACCACGATGCAGTAGTGCTGCAACAGCTGCTGCAGCAGTTCTCCCTCGTCCAAGAACTCCAAAGATTCAACCCTCTCCACCTCCGACCTGTCCAGTCGACCCCACACCTCCGTCATATCCCACGCTTCGGCCCCGTCCCATCCTGCTTCCAGAAAACGGCTCCTCTGTTCCTCTAGACCTCCGCATGCCCCGACACCTGCCATGGAGCAGCCCCGCTTCCTCAAGTTCTCCACCATCACTTCACCAAACTTGTCACCCATGTTCACCTGCTCGTAGCACGCAAACAACGACACAGGGAATTTGTCCGAGAGCAACTTCAGCAGGGCTCGAGTGCTGGGCTCGTCGTTGTACACGAGCACACACTCGGCGAGGAATATGGTCGGCGTTCGAGTGTCCACCAACTTTAAGAGCTTCGTCTCGAGTTCGGCGAGGTTACGAAGATCGGCCCCGACCAAGTGGTACTCGCCAGCGTGTAATTCACAGGACGAGAATTGTATGTCGTCGTCTTCTGTAGCAACAGCCCTCAGGAGTTCCTTGCGGCTGCGAATAGCTCGACACTTTCTTGAGGTGACTTGGGGTAGGTCGACTTCTATGAATGATGTGAAGGTGGCCTTTTCGTCCTTGAGGCGCCAGTAGAGGGTGTCGTAGCCAGCTCCGAGGTTGATCACCTGGCAGTGGTAGTTGGTGGTGGTGAGAAACTGGTCCAGTAGGGCCTTCATGCCCATCACCCGGGCGTAGTAGCCACGACTGATCTCAGGCGCCTTTCTCTCGGTGCCGCATTTCACGAAGTAACCGATGTACGGGTCAACCCAGTAGCCCTTGTGGACGGCATAGCGCTTGCACAGGGCCGCGTCGTCGTTGGTGGCGATAATGGCGTCGTCTTCGCACATTTTGAGGGGTTCGAGAAAGGGCTTACACTGTGTCGGAGGTCATATTGTGAGGCCTTCGCTCAGAGAAAACTGGAGTGTAAGATAGGAAGTGGATTTTATCGCCAGAAAAGGACATCAGTTTCCGAAATCTTGGGAAATATTTCTGGTTTGTTTGTTTGTATTGAAGGAGTTGAGATGTTCGTATCTGCTGAAATTTGCATAAAATAAAGATATATATTATTTAGCCCTTTTAAGGTAATCAATCTTGTTTGAATATTTGGATTTAAATGTTTAGATAATTTTTCAATTTATTTTTACTTTTTATATATCAAAATGTGTTACTGTTAGTGAAGCATAATCACTCTTATTTTAATCCCATTTCAGGAAACAAATTATAAATTTCTTTTCATATCCCTGATACATTAACAATCTTTAAAACTAGTATATTATTAATAATTAAAAGTGATTTATACGCGACATTATTAGCAGTGGGATTGTATTGAATGACATTAGTGACCAATCGGAACACTTCTTTTAAAACGAATTCGAATTTTCATTTTCAGTTAGCCAATCACAATGAGTAATTTATTTGTTCTTGAATACACTTTGATGTCATCATGGACAACTTTCATATTTTATAAAACTGACAAGTTAATATATTGACTGCGACTTCCTTCTCATATCGATTACGAAACCCGAACTAATCGTCAGTAGTCACGTGTACTTGTTTTGTATGTCAACATTCTAGATGATGAAATCAGTACAAAACAAGAGGAAGTGACAATTAGATTAGAATTGAAAGTTCTCTATTAATGTTCCAAGGAATGTTTTTCACCCGTGCCTTTCGCTCTCTGCGTCCTGTCCAGAAGGTCTTCAGTTCCACAATGTCCAGCAACGCTTCCAGCTACCAGTACGAAACGCTGCTTGTAACCAGCACTCAGGAGCATGTGCTACATGTCCAGCTAAATCGGCCGGATCGCCTAAATGCCATGAACCGGATCTTCTGGCACGAGATCCTGGACTGCTTCCGTAAAATCAAGGATGATAAGGAATGCCGCGTGGCACTGGTGTCCGGCAACGGAAGGATGTTCTCTTCAGGACTGGACTTTTCGGACATGCTGGACCTCACATCGAAGGTGATGGGCAAAGAAGACATTGCGCGGAAGGTTCGTATTCGTCCTTCGGGTTCAGATGCATCATCGGGACCTGATGATTTTTTAGAGAATTTTGTTTGGAGGTGAAACAAATCGACTGAATACTATTTATGGTTGACTTAACGAGGAAGTCTTGCGTAAGGATAATTTCCTATACCCGCTATGTTACAATCTTCTAATCCAGTGCATCTAGAAACTACTTTTTATTAAACCTTGACATTTGGTGAGAAATTATCACTTAATGAAATGACGTAAATTGAATTCATTTATTGTTTATTTATTATAAATGAAAATTTAAATAGCTAATGACAAAACCAGATAGAGCCACTGCATATGCATTGACGTAAGAATTTCAAATATAAAATATATTATACGCTATGTTTGTGGTTTTGAGTTAATTCATTTATTAAGTGATCATTTTCGTACCTTCTCACAAAATTTCAAGTTTTCGTACAAAGTAGTTTCTAAATGCACTGGGCTTGAAGATTGTATCATAGCGAGTATAGGGAATGATCTTAGCTAGGACTTGCTTTTTAAAACAGTTTGAGAAACAAATGTAGTATGATACATTTGGCATTTTTTTCTTTTGGGGATCAGAAAAATCGCCGAAATCAAATAAAGAAAAAATGAACATAATTAAAAACATAAAAGTAAAATTAAATATAAATAATAATATTAAATATATATAATAATAAAATTAAAATATTACTTAAAATAAAACCTGTTGTCAAAAACAGCATTTATGCGGGGGAAAACACACCAAATAAAATCGTGCCAAAGAAATATCCTAAATTACATTACCTAATTTTAAAAGAGAAATTTACAGTTAAGAATTTGAAGAAATATATTTTTAAAGAAAAAAAGTCGCTTAAAATCGCATAGTGCATTTGTAGGTACTTCATCGAGCATCATTCTGAATTTCTTTTATAGAATGTGGAATAAAATTAATAGATTACAAGTCCACTGGTCTGCCATGGCGAAAAGGGCCGAAACTGGTCCATAATCGATTTAGAAGGAGTTGAACTAAACCCATATGCCATAAATTGTCAAATAATAAACATTCTGCTCTTTAATTTTCAATGAGGAAATGCTCAGACGATATTTATTCTCTGGTAAAAAATTCTTCCAGCTTTAAACAAGCTATGTTGGTGATAAATATTACAACACCAACAACGTAATATTTGTTGCCAATTTGGCTCATTTTCAAAAGATGCAAGTAAGCCGTCATTAGACATCTGAACTATCTGCAACATTCTTAATTGAAAAGCTAAGGGTTACCAAATACAAAAGAATGCTCATTATTTGGAAAGTTATAGCTCATTTGGCAATCAGATTTAGTTCAACTCATTCAAATTTGATTTTGGACCAGTTTTGGCCATTTTTGCCACAGCAGACCAGTGGATTCATGACCTATTAACATTTCTTTACATTCTATAAAAAATTCAGATTGGTTTTAGATGGGGTACCTTCAGTTGCAGCCGGCTTTCGGACTATTGGTTTTGAACTACTCTGTCAGATGCCACAGTATCGTGTTTGTTATTCCTTTCAACCATGGCCGACCAAACGGTATAGTGGTTAGTGTGCTAGCTTCTAATTTCGCCCTGGCTAAGGCACAGTGTTGAGCCCCCCCCCCCCCATTTTAATAGAATCCTAGATCCGCCACTGACAAAAGCATACACCCCAATGCCGACCAAACGGTATAATGGTTAGCGTGCTAGCTTCTAGACCGCGAGGTTGCGGGTTCCGAGTCCCGTGTTAGGCATGGGTGTTTGTAAAATGTATGTTGGCTTGTCTAATGACGAATGTTTCGGCGCATTATAGCCCTCGTGTTGCTGAAGGCACCAGATAATCTGAAAATAACCAACTAACCTTTCAACCATGAAACCAATGCTTTACTTAGGCTAGTGGCTATAGGATACCAAATTTTGGCCTAAGACTTAGGTGCATGAACCTACTGGTCATGGGTGCAATCGCCTGGACGTTCAGTGTCTACAAAAACTGGGCCTGTCCGGTCCAGAAGTCCCCCCCCCCCCCCTAATAATTACATTGCCTCCTTAACATTTTTTAAAGAAGCCTAATGCATCCACAATCCAATAACCTTTACCAGAACAATAAACTAATGGACTATTTCTTTAGTTTCAGATACATAGTTTGTATAATAAAAAAATGCTTAAAATTGCACGCTGCTTTAATTCTACTGATTATATTGTATTTAGAAAATAGTAGCACTTAGACTGATATGTTATCGCATTACTACTATTTACTTATTATTTTACATCTTTTAAGGTTAAATATATCTATCGATTTATGAGAACCAAGTTCACTCAAAAGAAGTATACATAGTAGAGACATAGAAGATTTGATTTAATTAAACTAATTATTGAAACAGTTCAATTATTAAAAATAATTGATAAATTATTTAATTATTGAAATTGATTATTACACTTAAATATTTAAATAAACATTTATTAATTATTAAAACAGTTTAAGTAAAATTAATTATTAGAATTATTTTAATATTACCAATAATTATTAAAAACTGATTATATTGAAAACATACATTTAAAATCACTGGGCCGATTTTACGCCTCTGCTTAGGTATAAATATCTCCCAAAATGGAAAAAATACATGTCCCATCATTTTACCACTTTAAAAACAAGTACGAAAATAATGTATAGCCTTTTAATAACTTTTCCATGTTCTAGGGTAGCCTTCGGATAAATAACGCATTGATTTTTTAAAAAATGTATTTAAAAATTTATCAAACCTTCAAAAGTTTATATCCTGGCTTGTCACTAGAGTAATCTATGCTGTTATAAACATTAAATAAATTAATAATAATTTTTTTAACAACTATTAATTCAATGCATTTGTAATAAGGATTTTTAGTATATTATGGAAAAAAACCTAAAATTTCAATACTTTTCCAAATTACAAAATGTTTTTGTTTTTTTCACTGAAAAAAACCCCACATATCTTTATCCTTGCAAATTGCATTATACTCAATATTTTAACTACAGATCGTAGCAGCATTCTTTTTTTTGTGTGTGTCTATTCTAAGAAACTTTTATTTCTTTAGTAGGCTGTGTGAATAATTATTCTCAATTGCACCTTTTTCTTTTTTGTGGAATTCTAAAGTTCTTTGTCATCAGAGTTATTTTTAATTAATAATTTTCCTGTCATCTACAGAAAATTCTCTGACCAGTACAAAATGGTTTTGATTACAATATTGAATACATAATAAAGTTACCTTTCAGAAAATATATGTATTTACTTTACAAATTTTAAACATAATGTGCCAGCTTCTAATTATACAAGTTTCACCATTGTCTGGTTTGCAAGTTCCGATAGTCTAGTTCTGCCACTTATAAAGTGCTTACCACAGCCATACCTACATCTCGTAATTTTGAGCATCAGAAAGAATATGAGATCGTTGAAATGTATCTAATTAAACGTTTAACATTTTAACATTCTTGTGTGTTTATGTCTTTCATAGGCCAAATACCTTCAGTCCCTGATTGAGCAGTACCAGCAATCTTTTACTGCGATTGAAGAGTGCCAAAAACCAGTGATTGCGTGTGTGCACGGAGGCTGTATCGGAGGTGGCGCCAACTTGGTGTGCGCATGCGACATACGTTACTGCACGGACGACGCTTACTTCTCCATCAAGGAGATTGACATAGGGATGGCAGCGGATGTGGGCATTTTGCAGAGGTGAGAGAGATCAGTTTTGCTACTGTTTCATTTAGTTTGGTTACTATTTTCTGTCCTATTATATCTTTTATATATTAGGCCAGGGTTCCCACATTAAAAGTGCTTACTATTTTTGAACCTGTTTTCGAGGCCTTATAAGTACTTTTAAATGCTTAAAGGTCCTTGAAAATGCTAGGTGGTCCTTGAAAACCTTAATTTTCATGGATGCTGTGTGGCCGACTGCAAAAACATGTTTTGACTTTCTTTATTATCTGTCAGGACGCGTTACTAATTTTTGTATGGGACTTGGTGGTACGATTGCCGCATGCAATTTCACCATCCACAGAGAAAGTTGGGTGCAAAATCATAATTGTTCAATTTTAAAAATCCTTTATAATGGTTGAATCAAACTGAAATTAGTTCAGATCAGCATAATTGTAAGTGAATTTTCATTTAAAAATCCTACTTTTTAGTCTTCCCCCCTCCATTTGTACGTGGACTGTTTCAACTTGAAAGACCTCCTAGAAGACATTTCTCCTTTGAAATACACAGTGTATCTTTTTTTGTGTCGTGAAAAATGGAATAACATTAACCAACCTATATTAACTTTTAGCATTGGCTACTCATTTTACAACTTAACCATCAACTTTTAAGTAAACTTTATTAAAATGTTACATGCTCAAAATGAAAAAAATCTTAATATTAAAAGCTATTTTTTTTTTTCCGAAAACTTTTTTATGATTTAGTATGCTATTAACACTTTCTGTTCTTTTAAGATGTTTGAAATTGAATAGTAGTAAACGGTTTAATCTTTTCATATCCCACTCTGCTGTTCCGTAAACTTCTGTTAAAAACATCCCGTTACTGTGTTAGTTATATTTAATGTCCAATAGTAAAGAACTTTACAACCTTCACAGGCTTCCCAAAGCAGCTGGCAACGACAGCCTTCTCCGTGAATACATCTTCAGTTGCGAGAAGATCGATCCGCCAACTGCAAAAGACATAGGCATTGTGAGTCGTGTTTTCCCCTCCAAGGAGGACATGCTGGCCACTGCAGAGCGACTGGCAGCCAACATTGCGGCTAAGTCCCCCGTGGCCGTCCAGGGGACAAAGATTGCCCTCAACTACTCGCGCGACCACTCTGTAAGGGAGGGACTCGAGTTCATGACCCTCTGGAACATGACTATGTTGCAGAGCGAAGATGTTCTCAGAGCAGCTGAGGCCACCATTACAAAGTCAGAAACGCCTCCAAAGTTCTCCAAGCTTTAGATGGTTGGGATATAAAAGTCCTTGATGCATCTTAAGAATTAGTATAAAATCAACAAATGAGAGAGAGTGAGGTTTGTAGTCGAGGCTGTTGTGCAGGAGGGGAATGCAACGAGAACGGCATTCCGCTACCTAAACTCAATCGCTTACGGAGGTGATTTTCGGTTCAAGTTTTATACGGGGGTGTCCAGCGAAGGACTCCCTGATTTTAAAATTAAATAACTCAAAGACAAAGGTCAATAGATGAATGAAACTAAAAGTATAGCTATTTCGAAAGCTGTAAAAATCTTATGCTAAATTTTCAAAATTAGTTACAAATGTTGCCAACAGGTGGCGCCGGTAGTTCTTATGAACAAAGAGTGCTTTGAAGGTCGGAGCGATCAGTCTTCTGACTGTTCCACTATTTAAACGTGAAAGATAGTTAGCGTGATTGCAGATGTGAAATATAAAACGTATTTATAGAATTCTGCAACTACAGTGCCACCTGTTGGCAACGTTTGTAACTAATTTTGATAATTTAGTATCAGATTTCAACAGCTTTCAAAATAACTATACTTTTTGTTTCGTTCTTCTATCGAGCTTTGTGTTCGGGTTATTTTATTTTAAAATTGGGGGGGGGGGGGGTCCTTCGCTAAACACACCTGTATTAGTCTTATATGTTTTACAGCCTTTTTATGATTCACTGTACCACCATTCCTACTATCGTTCCAGTGGGTTCTGTTGCTCGCAACTTTTGTTTACAGTAAAATATTTGTCAGACAAGAATTTTTTAAAAAAGAATTAAGCAAATGTGTACAAAGTTTCGTACGTTATACAGATAGATTCAATGATAATGCATTCTATCAAATTTTGGTGTCTGCCACTGTCACTAAAAGGCCGCTTTTACAGAATACTAATAAACCAACTTACTGTCATCCAGTCGCACTGAAATAGCATTGGACTGATCATTGAAGAAACTCGATTCTGTTGCCAAAATTGTTTTAATAATAAAGTAAATCGTTTAAATCAAAATAAAGGATATGTGAATGTTAGTGTGAAGTTAATTTTTAATCACTAAATTTTGGAAAAGTAGTTTACCGGATATTTTGCCGATAGATGTTTTAATGTTTAAAATTAGATGCCAACACCAAGCATATGCTGGCAACAGAAACGGCGCTTTGCTAATTAATAAAAAAATTAGCAATGCATATAAAGGATTAAAATTAAAAACTTTGTTTTTATGGTTTATATTATTATAAAGTTGTATCCATATATGTTAGGAATACAACTCAAAATTCCAAATAATTTTTTGTTTTTTTATTCTTTAAAACTAATTTCTTCAATACTATCACTTCACAACACTCTCTCGTATAGTAATTTGTTAATTTTATATATTCTTCTTATGTGTCTAGGACTTATGTCGCACCATGTTTAATTATATGTGTTCATACTTGGAATAAAGAGTGAACTATGGCTTTTGAATCAATATGGAAGCTGCCTTATCAGCTTTTTGCTCAGATTGTGTATTGTTTGATTGTGTTTATGATTAATTATAATGTAAAAAAAAAAAGGAAATTGATAATGCGAACAATGTATTTTTTGGGTGCAAAAAATTATTCTTTAAAATGCATTGTTTATTACCGAATATCGATCTTTTCCATTTGAGGAGTAACACCTTTTAGTACATCACTTTAGTCTTAAAATAAAAAGAACAATATAAAAATAATAGAATCAAAATAAATATAAACAGAATTTCAAACCAATGCCAATAGTTACCAATATTATATATTCCTAACTTCAATATGTTGACTTGAAAAAATAATTAAAAAAAAAAAAAATCCTGTCTACTATTCCGAAGCATATTTACTGAGATTAAGTCCTAGTGATATTGGACACTGCAAATGGTAACTAATGTTTTGATAAGAAAATTGTGTGTGTATTCCGACTCTTCTTAGAAATGTTTTATCCTTTGAATTATATCAAAGTCTATTTCTGTATGTATATGTGTTTATATTAAAACTGAAAAACAGATTTTTAAATTTTCATACTTATTTTTACAAGTATATGGCTAGTTTAAACTGTGCTTTGGACAAAAGTACACAGTTTGTACATTGACAGAGTAACCACAGTGGACCATTCCCACATTTTTATTCAATTCTAAATGTTTCAAAAAGGCCATAAACACAAACAATTTCTGCTCAATGCGCTTTTTTTATTATTATTAAAATTTGTGATCAAAATTACCTTTTTTGACGTTGGCGAGAAAACGACTCATTCAGCTGGCATTGAATGCGACGGCTTGAAATGCAGCAGATTGGCTTGAAATGCAGCAGCGGAAACCAGATTTGCAAGTTTCTCGCAAATCATGCCAACCTGTATGGAACGTGGCAATTGTCTACCAAAGCCAACTATTTGGCAGAAACCTCACGATAACCATAGAAACGATAGTCTCTTTACGTCACGGATATTGTTGACTGTTTTAATCGGACTGGTTTCTTGGCATTTTCTTTTCTTAATATTTAAATAATTTTTTTTTTTAAAGGAACTTTTGTTTAAATATTTGGAATCGGACAGAAATTCTTTCTAAATATATATTAATTTCACTTGCTTTTAAAAAATGCTGGAATTGTCCATTGGTGTTGTGGACAAAGAAGGCAGTCTGAAATGTCCTGGGAATTTCCAAAATATCTTCAATTCTCCACAAGGATAGTCTGTTTTTCTACTAAACTCGCTTAATATTCCACTTTCAGTGAGCAACATTGTTTTTCTACACAATACTTAAGAGGAAATCGTAGTGAGGATCATTCCCTATACTTCGCTATGTTACAATCTTCTAACCTAGTGCATTTAGAAACTACTTTCTATAAAACTTAGATTTTTGGTAAGTAGGTATGAAAAAGATCGTTTAATGAAATTACAATTTTTTTATTTATTTAATATATTATAAAGGAAAATAAAAATGGCAAAAGACAAATCCGGTGGTATATAAATTTCAAGTATAAAAGATATTGGACGCTATTTTAGAGTTTTTAATTTATGTCATTTCATTAAGTGATCATTTCCGCACCTACTCGTCAAATTTCAAGGTTTTATACAAAGTAGGTTTCTAAAATTGTAACGTAGCAAGGTTTAGGGAATAATCTTTACTAGGACTTCCTCTAAAGCGTCTAATGGTTGCTACCAAAATTAATAACTAAAAAAAATGGATAGCATAGAAGTATAATCATATTATATTTTTAGTAAAAAGTTTATATTAAAATTCATAAATGCATCTCAATCGTTTATATTTAGAATGGTTCAGAACTTGAAACAAACTAATTTTGCGAATAGAATGTAGTATATACGTGAAGATTTAACATTCATAAACTTGTCCACTCTAATTTTGTTAAAAGGAAAAACAATCTTATTCCAGGAAGGCTTTTTAAAAAGACCAAGTATAAACTTCCAAAATTATGTATCCAAGGAAAAAAATTAGGCAAAAATTATACATCAATGTGGTACAAATATTTACAAGTTGAATGTGTTGTTGTCAAAGAATATATGTATTTTAAATAAATTATTAAAAAGCTGAATAAAATTAAAACCTCAATTAAAAAAAAAAAAATATTTAACTTGAGATAACTGATGTCTTCCAAAGTACGACCCCAGAATTTTTCTAAATTCCTGTCCCTTAGTATATTCATAAAGAATTAAGAGTATCTAAACCAGATCTTATATTACATTCTTAGGTGTGGCTTTTAATTTTTTGCCAACAAACATTGACAAATTAAAGCAATATTTAGAAAGTATCGATTCACATAAATTTTCTTTTGGTTTGGCATAAATTCAAATAAAGTTTGGATACATGAATGGAGAAGTAGCAATATCCTATTTAAGCTCCATTTACTTTTTTTGTCTAGGATTGCAAAGACTACCCAAATGCAAAGCAATAATTCACAAATTAAAATATTTACAAAAGTACACTTTATTATTATACACAACATTCTGAAATTCACTTTTATCTACAATCATGTTAGACACCCATACAATATATTAAAACTCTAAGCAACAGTCATCTGTAATATGATTTCCTATAGTAAAGATAACTTTTGATGTGAACATATCTGCAACATTCATATTATTTTTATATTCATTGGTAGAAATGTACAAGAAATTTTCTTTATAAAAGTCAAATACAGTCAAACCCTGTTAAAGCGAAGTAAGAGCAGTTCTCTGTACGGTAAAGCTTACACTTAACGTCAATTTATTCGTTTAACACGAAATCTCACAAAATGAAATCTCGCTCAAGATGAAAACAAATTTGCTTTTTGAACCCCCCCTTTTTTTAGATGAACATTTTTTTTTTTAAATAATTTAGAAGAGGTAAAAATATATATTAAAAAAAAAAGTGTTTTATTAAAAATTTAAATCAGTAACAGACTTCTTTAAATAATAAGTTACTGGTAAATACATTAACTTTTTTTTCTCCTAATGTATATCTTGTTAAACTATTGTATTTAGTATAAACTTTCCAAGTAGGTGTTCCAAAAGACAGCAGTATTAAATACACTTATAGCTAATAGTTTAACCCTTTGGATACATTTGACGAGTGAGATTCGTCATCTGCTTACTTGGGCGAAGTTACGGTCACGAAACGAGTCTGACTCGTCATCCATCCATCCAAATCCGTCCCATGGGCATAAAAATCTTCAAATAATTCAGTACTCAAAGGGTTCAGGGGACTTGGTAGTCACCGACACAAGCTAAAAGCCAAATTTACATCCATTTTCAGTGTCCTATAAATTATTTATTTCTCAACATATTTACAAACTTTTTTCACAGAATTTGTAGTTCGGTTTTTTTCAAATATAGTAACAAGGTAAAAATAATTAAAAAAAATATTTTTAGCTTATAAGAATTTTTTTGCAATTAACTCAAAACAGTGATTTTCGACACCTAGGTATACTTTAAAAAAAAAAAAATCTATTCAATACTTCAATCTAATTTTTGACTAGAATATTATATAAAAGTGAGTTTTATTTTGATGACCTAAAATTTTTATTTTAAATGTGTGTATTTTTTTTAATATGAATTTTGGGATTTTTTTTTCCCTTCTAGTTCATACAAAACATATAATTTTATTTCATTAGCATTAAAATCAATATTGTCTAAAAAAAAAAGTTATCGTTAATCGAAGTGTTAACTTAAGATTAGTAATTAAAAAAATATATATATATTGATGAGTGTGTAGAAAGTGTACCAAACAAAAACTAAAAAATCACTGTTTTGGGATAATTTGTAAAAATGCTTGTAAACTCAAAGTATTAATTTTTTTAAATAATTTTTGCACAATTACTATGTTTATAAATATCTAACAACACTTTGAGGGAAAAAAGTTTGTTAATTCATTGAGAAATAAATAATTTATAGAACATTGAAGTTGGATGAAAATACAACTTTTAAATTTAGTCGGCGACTGTCAAGTACCCTTAAATCTCAGTTAGATGAAAAAGTCCCTAGACGGTTACCACGAGAAATTCCATTCGTCAACTTCATGTTATCAGGGTTTGACTGTAATGAAATTAAGTCGTTTAACGATAACTATATATCACACGGCTTCACTTGAGATGGTGAAATACTGTGACTTATGGAGGGTTAATAAAATTTTCACAATTTTTCAAAGAGGGCATTCTGACCTTTCTTGCAAATAAGAATGCTGTGATGATTTGACTTATAAGGCAGACAACATTCTCTTTGTTATTTGCAAGATATCTGCATTAGGGTATCTTGTTAGATATTAAAGATATTTAGCAATTCTAATACAAACTTTCTAAGGTGATAATGGCATGAACTGTTGGTTTAAATTGGTAAAGAAAAAAATAGACCCCCAAATAGAGGACTGCAAAAAACAGCCTGAATTTCTTTCAATTGTTATTTGGTGTTTCTTATTTTCTACTTAGCATTACTAATTAATGATATGTTGGTAATGAATAATCATTATTTAAGTCTGAAACTGCGTTAAATTTCAACAGAAAGATACTTAAAAAATTTTCATAGATAACCCTTAAAAATATCTGCTGAATATTTATTAATACCTTAAAAATGCCCAATTATGGCTGCGGCTCTTTAAAGAGCAGAGATTGTCACCACTTTGGAATTTCAGTAAATTTTGCTGATATTTAATTTTTTTATGTTGCCACTAATTTTTCAACCTAAGTTCAAACAATTCAGACACATCCTGTAATCCAAGTAAAATACTATGCAATGAAATACACTTGTTAACAATCAATCTTTGGAAGGCAAAAGAAACTGCTGTAATAGTTGACTGCAGAAAACACTTTGTTCCCAAAAAACAATTTGAAAGACTAATTGGAAATAAGATTTAATTTAGGAGACAGTGTACATAACATTTGAAAAGAAGTGTTTACAATGTGCTGTAGTATTGATGGACGTTTTTCTTTTGTGTCACCCACTGGATAAAAGAAATGGCCTGACAGTCTATTGAATTTTGGTCATGGCTGGAAGTGCAGTAACCATTTTTTTTTATTTAGGTAAAGGGGGGTTATTTGCTAATTTATGGATGTTAAGGTCAAACCATCCTTTAAAATAAAGTCATTATTATTAGAGGGGGTACAGTTAGT
Source organism: Linyphia triangularis (assembly GCA_963978545.1). Lineage (NCBI taxonomy): Eukaryota > Metazoa > Arthropoda > Arachnida > Araneae > Linyphiidae > Linyphia > Linyphia triangularis. The sequence continues at coordinate 104,707,184 of OZ021723.1, read as the reverse complement.
TTTCTAAAAAAGAAAAAATAGGTAGACATTTTATTTAAATTCCAAAAATTTCAGGAATATTTTACGGATAATTCCTAAATATTTTAGGGATAATTTCAAAAAGTTTAGGGATAATTTCAAAAAATTAGGGATAATTTCAAAAAGTTTAGGGAAATTTCAAAAAATTAGGGATAATTTCAAAAAGTTTAGGGATAATTTCAAAAAGTTTAGGGATAATTTATAAAAAATTAGGGATAACTCTTTTAAAGCTGACATAGGTTCCTAACATACGTTCTTTTCAAAGCTTGTTTTAATATTGTCAAAAAAACTCCCAATTTTCCAAAAATTGCATAATTAACAATTAAAATATCAGAATAGATTTTCTCCTCTGAAGGATTGTTTGAGTTTTTTCAAGGGTTTGGAGGAAAATCGAGGAATTTGAGGTTTTTATTTTTTGGGGGACTATCGAAAAATTTAAGCACAATTTTAGGAAATTTAGGGAGAAACAAAAATTCAAGGAATATTAGGAATTTTAGGGCGAATGCGATCCCTGTAATTAATGCATTGCAATTTGGGATTTGTGATTTTTGCAAGTTTCGGAACACTGAGGGCAACTGCATCCAAGCTTAGGCTGCAAACAGAAAAATTCATCTCTATTCAATATAATGAATACCCCTAATCACAGCAGAGTTAAAAGTACGCATTGAAAATAAATGCTTTATCATGAATAATGACATGAAGAATTTTTACACAATGAATAATAATAAAAAAAAAAAAGATTGCAAGCAATCGAATAACTGAATGCGATTCCAAATGAAGTATTTTCTCCTTCTTTTTATGAGATCCAGTGGTTGGAGAGTCTAAAAAAAACAACCTACAATAGAAATACATTTTCTAAACAGTAGGTAGTTAGTCGGTAGACAATAAAACATGTTACAGCAGGGCAAAGTGCACAATGTGACTTGTTGCACCACTTAATGCACTGATAGTACTTATTTTGGGTACAAAGTGAACTTTCCATTCTGTTGTCATTTTTCTTAGCCTGTAAAAACACCTCTCTTGTACAGTAGAGCATTTATTTTCTTTATCTTAAGATAAATGAGTCGCACAAGGTTATTATAAATGATCCACTGAGTTTTGAAAAGTTATACTTTGAAAGTTTGGAAAGGTGATATTTTTTTTTGTACAAATCACAACTTTTTTTCGTTGCACACGCAAAAGCGATTTCTTTTGATGAGACGGAGGAAACTAACACACATAAAGCGTGAGATACGCATTGCTCAATACCAAAACTGCAATCGGGCAAGTGGTCATTGGCATTGCCGGTTTCAGCTAATGAATTTACACAGGGTTCCCACTCAAATCACAGAATGAAAATCAATGACTTTTAAAGGACCTAATTCATATTTTTAAGGCCCTTTGAAAATTTGTCTTCAGACATCATGGTTATATATAAATTTTTAATAAAGTATGTTCTACCAAAAAAGTTACAAGTTGGTGGATGGGTAATACAAATATGTCAGAAATTTCCGATATGGTGCAGATAAGTGGCGGTCACGCGGGGATTGCAACTCTGAGTCGTATTTTTTATAAATTTTGCAGTTGGACACACAACATCCTCAAAAATTAAGGACTTTTAAGGACCTCTAAGCATTTTCAAGGCCTTGAAAACAAGTTAAAAAATATTAAGCACTTTTAATGACCGCGGGAATCCTGGTGGTACTTTAAATTTTTTTAATTCTCATCGTGTACCATATGTATGGACACGTAATTAATAAATGGAAGGAAAAAAAGGTTGACTTGAAAATAAGAAAACGATTTGCAATAACACTTCCAACATTATTTTTCAATTTATGAGCTGATATTAAATGTGCTTAAGCTTATGTTGGTACATAATAAAAAATTAGCAATGTATAAAATAAATCGCGGTACTTAATTATGGATTTTTAAAACACATTTTTAAATTCGCAACCAGTCCAAAATCCAAAGGAATTTTTTTTTATGCATATCCTACAAAATCACTTTCAGTGAACATACTTCAATTCACAAATGAACCATTCATTTACAATTTAACTTTGGTTTAAAAAATCAGGCTTATAATCAAGAGTCAGATAATAGATGCTCTACTCTTCCTCCCCACCACAAAGGTTAATTGTCAAATCACAAGTTAAGAGTGAAGCTTTTGCACCCGACTCGGAAAGAAATTCACCAGAAGCGTTTCCCCCCCCCCCCCCGAAAAGGTTTCCACCTGTGGAAGTTTTGCTTCATTGTTCCACGAGTGCGATTGGCAGTCGAGCGACTCTGTCCAGCGAGTCGCTCTGCAATTTAAGCCACGGGGCGCAATCTCGTTGCAAGAGCTTGAGTTTATGGCACAGACAGTCTGTCCTTGTCTATCTTCTGGTCTTCTAGATAGATGGGGGTGACACGAGCAGGCTTGAAAGACCTGATAAGAAAAAGAAAAAAAATGTTTAGCCGTGACATTATACGTAGTCCAAGAGGCGATTGCAACTTTAGTTAGCCGTCGAACGTAATTCTGAATTTCTTTTAGTCCGAGAGGCGACTGCAATTTTTGGACCCCATCGAATATCATTCTGAATTTTTTATAAAGATTGGAGAAAAGTGAGTAGATTAGGAATCCACTGGTCTGCCATGGCAAAAATGGCCGAAACTGAACAAAAGTCGACTTGGAATGAGTTGAACTAAAACCCGATTGCCAAATATGTCATAACTTGCCAAAAAGAGAACAAATTTTTTCGTCTGGCAACCGTGCATTTTGATTTTCAATGAGAAAAAGCGCAAACGATTTCTGATCTCTGGTTGGGAAAATTTGTATCTTTTAAAAGTAAGCCAAATTGGCGACATCAGTTACGTCATCAGTGACGTAATGTTTATTGACAACTTGGCTCCCTTTTAATAGATGCAAGTAGCCCGTCGCCAGATATCTGAATCGTCTGCCAACTTCTTAATTGAAAATTAAAGAGTGAGGGTTACCAAATAAAAAAAAATGCTCATTATTTGGCAAGTTATGGCTCATTTGGCAATTGGATTTAGTTCAACTTATTAAAAGTCGATTTTAGACCAGTTTCGGCCATTTTTGCCACGGCAGACCAGTGGATTCGTAATCTGCTCACTTTTCTCTAATTTCTATAAAAAAATCAGAATGATGTTCGATGGGGTCCAAAAATTGCAGTCGCCTCTTGGTCTATTTTATAGAATGTGGAAAAAATTGAGTAGGTTACGAATCCACTGGTCTGAAACAGCAAAAACGGCCAGAACTGGTCAAAAATCGACTTTGAATGAGTTGAACTAAATATGATTGCCAAATATGTCACGACTCTTCAAAAATTGAAAAAACCCACCGCACTTGGATTTTGAATGAGAAAAACCGTAAACGTGATTTCTGATCTCTGGCTCACAAAACGGTACTTACGTATTAACGAAACCAGGCCAAAATTCGCAAAAATCGCCAAATTTGGCGACCCTACTTACGGCAACCAAAAATCGCCAAATTTGGCGACACTATTTATGGCAACCCTAAGTGTTATACGTGGTTTTCGTAAAGAAATTATTTTGCTTACTGGTTAAATTGAATGCCATCAAATCGCGCCAACCTGGTTGCGATAATACCCACAAAACTTGCATCTTTTAAAAGTAAGCCAAATTGGCGACATCAGTTATGTCATCAGTGACGTAACATTTATTGCCAACTTGGCTCATTTGTGTAAGATGTAAGTAAGCCGTTGCCAGACACCTGAATAGTCTGCAACCTTCTTAATTGAAAATTAAAGAGTGAGGGTTACTAAATAAAAAAGAGTGCTCATTATTTGGTAAGTTATGGCGTATTTGGCAATTGGATTTAGTTGAACTCATTCAAAGTCTATTTTGAACCAACCAGATTCAGCCATTTTCGTCACAGCAGACCAGTGAATTTAATTCTACTCAATTTTCTCCACATTCCATAAAAAAATTCAGAATGATGTTTAATGAAGTAGCGAAAGATGCAGTCGCCTTTCAGTCAAATATCCTCACATTCCACTCAAGTTAAATATTTTTGGACAGAAAGCTGATTGGTGCCTGCAAGTCATGGAATCAAACACCATTCTGAATTTTTTTGTTGAATGCAGAGAAATACTAAAAGAATACACTGGATTACCAAAAAAAACCAAAATGGTCGAAAGAGTTAAAATACAGCTCCTAATGAGTTGAATTACAATCAGAACCAAATATGCCATATTTCATTTAGTAATGAGCATCTTTTTTTAGTTGGTAAACTGGTGCTCTTAAATTTTCACTGAGGATTCAAACCATCCGAGATATTTTGGATTTTTAAAATCTTCTTTTCGGAAAGAATGCCAATGTAGTAAAGTTTATTACATCTATCAAAAATGTTGTATACATTAACTTACAACACATATGATGTAATAAATTTCCCAAATAAGCAGCAGTTTCGAAAAGAAGTCGACTTGAAATATTGTATCAAGAAGAAGCAGAATAACTACCAACAATACAATAAACCAGACCAAAAAAAAAAAAAAAAATAGAAAACGACTTACGAATAGGAAGAATTTGGCACTCCTACGACTAATAAGTGGTTTCCCTTCACAAATAGCCTCCACATACTCTGAAACAATATTAACTATCATTAAGGCAAGTAATGTAGGTACAAAGATCAGATGTTATAACAGCACTTATAGAGGCAATCTAAGGACCATTATCTGGAATAGTTTTTCAAGATAAGGTTCCTTAGAATGTAATGACTAGATCGACTTTTTTGGAATGAAATAATGTTAAAACTTCCATACTCTATGCAGGTTTTCCCCCTCCCAGAACTGCAGACAATACAGTTGGAAGTAACTATTTTTAGAGCCAAATACAATTACACTCAATTAGCAATTATTATATTTTCAGGTTTGATACAAGGTGTCCACCAAAGTTCTTTGGTATCTATTTAGCATTTACAGGCTGACAGCTACTGTTATAAGAGTTGCGTCTAATTAACCCTTTGCACTCCAGTGGCACCTTTCAGGCGCCACACGATAAGATGCCAAACCACGAGAGGACCATTAGGTGTGATGAGGAAATTCGATGCAAGGCCAATGACTGTGTTTAGTTTCTATGAAGCAAATCCATAAACACCAGCCGAGCCTAAAATGTCTCGAGTTGCTGATTCCTCCGCGGGAAAAAGGCCTGGAGTGCAAAGGGTTAAAGCAAAATGGCCAAGCTCAACTATCTAATTTAGACTTCTTATAATACCACCTAGTGACCAAGTGAGGAGTTAGCCTCTTAATATTGAAACTTTATAAAATACAGGTAAATAGGCATTTACAAAGTTGTAGAGGAGCTTCGTTTTAGTTGGAAAAGACTTCTTATGCACATGAACGCTTTGAATTGAATGCTTGTACTTCCCAACATATAGGAAAACCATAATTAGCTGCCAATAGAAGGCAGTGCTAACCACAAATAAAATCCCACAGGTTTCAGCAATATACCTACTTAGAAACTAACTGCACATTTCTGAGATGATTTATGATGTAAATATGTAAATGCAAAAAAATTAGCGTTGTGCACATTCTACTCCAAGCATTCATGTGCATTAAGTTATTTTTTTACCGAGATGATGATTTTCTTACCGATTTTCACTTATCTTGCTTAGTTTTTGAGACAAGAATGCTAATTGAAGGGCCACAGCAAAGAACGATCAGAGTTTAGTTTTTTTCGAAATCAAGATTTTCCAGCCATTGGTAAGGTTAAAGCAGATAGTTTAAACTTACAGACTCCACAGGTAAATAAATATCACGGTAATTGAGATTTTGAGCAACCATTTAAACCAGCTTTTCTGGAGAATTGAGAAAAACGGACTCTAATAGTTCTTCCGCAGCCCTTCAATTGACTTGGATGTGAAGCAACCTTACCAAATTGTGCATGATCACTTTGATAAACACAACTTTTATGACAACAGCTGTCAGCATGTAAATGTTAAGGAAGTAGCAAAGGGCTTAAGTGGCCACCCTGAATATTATCCGAATATTCATTCCCTCTAGACTTCAATTTATCAGCACAACTTAGAGCCTTAATGGAATTCTGTTTGCTTTTAGTTCTGTTTTTTTTTTTTTTTTTTTTGCTAAATTTTAATCGAGGACGTTTTAGCAGAAGTAACATCCCATTTCGATTTTTTTTTTACAGAAAATTTATCGAGCAAAGAGCAATTGCTATTTTTAAAACGAACTAATGATATGACGAGAGCTAAAATGTATGTGAAGTACAGTAATAGCCCGATTATCCGGAATTGCCGGTAAGTTAGGATTTCCGGATAACTGAATTTTTTGACGAATTGAATGTTGATGTTTTTTTGCCAAATTTTCATTTTGGAAACATGATAGAACCAATTTCAACCAAACCTATATTTTAGGGTTATCGGATGGACCGTTTTTACAGGTGTTTTTGACAAAATAGCATCAATTCTTTCGCCAAACTTGACTTTCAAAATATTCCGGTCGATTGTATGTCGGATAAACGGGATTCCACTGCCCGTTTGAGTAAAAATGTTATACCAGGTAGTTGTTTTCGGATCACTGCTGCTTTTGCGAATTAAAATATTTTAAAACTAACTAGATATTCACTCACCTTATGGTAACCCCTGGCATCCAGATCCCATATTTTGAAGCACTGAAAGGAGATCATAAGTCATTAATGTTGCACATGTTTAATTGTTATTTAGAATAGGTAATTTTACACAACAATTCAACATACAAATGCAAAAAAAATAACCGAGACAAATCTAGTTAACAAAATGTAATATAAAAGGCGGCAATCACTAATAAAAATGACAGATAACGACAGCTGCAGTCTATTTTATTTGACAGTTTAGAAATCAAAAGTATTAGTTTTGGAAAATAGCATATTCAGAAAATAATGTAAAAAATATCCTAATTCAATTTAAGCAAAAAATTTACACATCTAACCTTAACAATTTAGATTGACAATACCAGCCAATGCTGATTTTATAGTATCCCTCAGAACTGTCAAGTTCTATACTTGATATCTAAATTGGACGGTTACAGTTTTGACTGAAGTCTGAGTAGTTGTGAAGATAGAAAACACTTTATCACAGCAGTGGCGGCCCTTCGTCAAAAATGTTAGTCCAGCCGGAATAGTGACCCTCCCTCCCCACAATCATTCATGAATGGAAATTCTTTAATCTTAATTACTCCAAGTTTTCTTTCAATATTTACAAAATGATACGAGAAAGAAAAAACTTATATTATCTTACTCTTAAAGGGGATTCCATGTTTCAAAATGATTCAATAATAAGTTTTAGCATTAACTTAAGAAATAACAAGAGAACACAAGTGTAAACTTATCCAGGGTTCCCACTCAAATCACAAAACGAAAATCAATGACTTTTAAGGACCTAATTAATGTTTTTAAGGACCTATGAAAATTTGTTTTCAAGCATCATGTCTATTTATAATTTTTTTATAAAGTATATTCTACCAAAACATAAACAAGTAGGCACATACCCAATACAAACATGCCAGAAAATTCCGATATGGTGAGGATAAGTGGCGGTCATGTGGGGATAGCAAGTCTGAGTCGTATTTTTTATAAATTTTGCAGTTGGACAAAATACACAAAAATTAAGGACTTTTAAGGACCTCTAAGCATTTTCAAGGACTTTTAAGCACCTCTAAGCATTTTCAAGGCCTTGAAAACAAGTTCAAAAATATTAAGCACTTTTAATGACTTTCAATGACCGTGGGAACCCTGTTTATGCTCGTCGTCACATAGTATCTTTTCAACATGTAACTGAAAACTTTTTAAAAATCCATCCAATCAATAAAAACGAATACTCCGTATTCGTTGGCAAATATGAATGAATGGTTAATCACAAAATAAAATAGTAATATTTTCATTTGAAAGAAAGTTGCCCCCTTTACGAGTGATTAAGTAGAAAGTTGAGCACAGTTCCGAGCTTTGGAATTGAACTAGTATTTTTCAACTCATAATTAAGTTTAAATGGCCATTTGATAACATCGTAGAAGAGTTTTTATGTAGAAATTCATGCACAGTTATAACCTCCCTACCTGAATTTTTTTAAGTCACGAAATTAAAAGTATTGCATAACCTACCTTTGCAATTTGCAACCACGTGGTAAAGTCTCTTGGTCCGTTCATTTTGATGAACATCACGTACACTTCCCCCTTGAATAAAATTGGATGGTTAGAAAGCACATACAGAACACATATGTAACAGGATGTAAAGTAATTTTAGATTGGGGAAGGTTAAAACAATATGCAGCACTAGTTTTGATAAAGTAATCCGAGGTTGTCATTTGCTTACTGTCTTACTTAATTAAAAGTGGTAAAAATATCTTCTAAATGCATCAATATGAAATATTAGATATGAAATTCTGACAGCTATTTCATATTATGTTTTTTCTGAATATATTTGACTTCCCGTCTATTTCTGCCTGGATGCGTTGGGGCTTGAGGGCAATTGATAAAATTTGTCAATTGCTCTTCAGAAACGCATCGACTAAAATCCCGACTGGGTTCAAGCCCCTAGAGCAGCGTCAGCCATTACGCGGCCCGGATTTGGCCCGCGACAGATGTTTCTGCGGCCCGCCGGCACCACAGAAGAAAAAAGAAAATAAAATTCCACAGGATAGACGTTTTTTTTTTTTACATAATTGTAATTTATCCGAAATAATATGTGTTAACTATGCAGAACTGATTTCTCCGCTACGTGCCCGAAGAAACTACACGAAGAAGCTTTCAGCAAGATGGTTTACATCAAGAATAAATACAGGAATAACTTAACTGAATCTCGTTCGGACAATTTATTAAAATCGACTGCAACGAATACTCCGAAAGACAACGAATCTATCATAAAATAAACTGAACAATTTCGACCGCCATCTTCTCACAAGACACTATTGATATCGACTAAAACGGAGTAATTTGGAAGTGCAGTTTAAATATTTTTATTAAAAGTTTGGTCAAGTCACACTAACACGTTGAAACAAAAGATTCACTTCTTTTTTAGACTTTGATTTACTTATAATGAAAACTACTATTTTTTTTTAATTATTTGAAAGAAAAAAAAAGAATTAAATATCAATTGTAATTTTATTAAAATAATTTTTTGCTCTCCAGTTTTGAAAAATGTTATATATTATTGAATTGATAATAATTAAAGATACATATTTTGGTGTATCTGGGTCCCGTGGAAAGCTCCAACATAAGCAACAACACAAGCCTCTAAAAGTTAGTGGCGAACGCTGCCCTAGAGGAAGAAACTCAGTCGGGATTTCATATTTAACATTTGAGTCATTAATTTCTGGTTCTGACTTTTAATATTTTTCAATTGTAATTTTTTTTTTGGGGGGGAGTGGGACGGGTTGTATTGGACATTCTGCTTTTATGTAGCAATGCGCTGAAAGCATATGTGCAATGGTTTTATAACGACTTTTTTATATTTTGTATAATAGTTTGGGTTTTTCTGCAATAGATTATTTTTTTGTCTTTCTTGTATTTAATATTCTAAATGTATCAAGTGCATAATAAAATCAGTGGATATTCCTAAAATGTTCTAGGAGTTTATATTAGCGATAAAAGGAGAAGTTGGAAAATATTATACAGTATTTATACAAGTAGTAAAAATAAAAATTGGCACCTGGAGAGTATTTGAATACAAAAATAGTGTTATGTAATGAAATTGCTACATCAGAAAATAAAAATATGACCTAACAACATCTCCCCACAAGTTCTTTACTTAAGAGCTAGTGAATGTAAGAATTAAGTTACACGTCAAAAATATTTTTCAAGGATAAAGCAAATACATTGGAAATATTGCACTAAATATGCATGTAACAATACGTTTGAATGGAATACAATGCATCATTAAGTGATATAAAAGATAAAGTTGCTTTCAAAGCTTTATTTTTGTTATATGCAACTTTTCCCCACTTTCATTATATCCTCTAGAGACAGGGCGTCTACTTAAATGGACACACTTTTGAATTTTTTGCACAATATATATATTTTTTAAGGTCAATTATTTTTATGTTATTTGATTCCCCCCCCCCCAAAAAAGGGGGGGGGGGAGAGAATGTGAAAGAAAAATCTCCTAGCAAGCTCAGGTCTCTAGAGGATATACATTTGCAAATTTTTTTCTTACTTTTGTATCAGGGATGAAGTTTTCTTCACAAGGTGATTTGCTATGATCCAATACCACAGCTTTCCTAAAAAGTATAGAATTATAATTTAATAGTACAATACATTTAAATACAAAAAATACATTGAAGAGTTTCAAATTATAGATAAGATAAACTAGTACCTTAAGAGATCATGAATTACTTCTTCATAGTTATCCTTTTTTACACTGTAAGAAACAAACCAATAAGTTAAAAATATTTTTTTACTTCAAAAGTAATATATTTATTACAGCAAATCATTTAGGTGATATGGGAAAGAGGTTAATTTTTTTATAAGTATTATAATAAAAAAATTGTTTTCCGTCCTGACTCCCAAAAAAACTAAAAGTATGATAATAGAAAAAGAGATTTCTAACAATTATAACGAATAGGTTTCAAAAGTTTATATATATATATATATTTATTTAATGAAGGTTTCCATCAAAATATGCAATGAGCACTATTTCGGAATAATATGTACTTGTTTCAGAACAACACATGAATGTGTTACAAGGAACTGTAACAGTCTACACCTATATTTGAAATTTGAAGTAAACTTAAAAACATCCTTAAAAAAAATGCAGCCATTTAATCTAATATATCTTTCAATTTTAAATAATATATCGTTTTGATTTATGAACACTCTTCACTATAGAACAAAGTTCTTAGGCTTAGCCAAGGGTTGTACTTCATATAGAAACTACAAAAAAAAAAAAAAAAATTAATAACTTTTCTTAGATTTCAAGATTCATTTTAATAACTTTTTCCAGATTTTAAAATTAATTTTAACTCACTTAAACATAAGAAACACTACTTTGAATATCAGAGACTGTATTTAACAGTTTAATCTCAACAAATTGAATTTGTTTTATCAGATTGTTCCTGGTACAGTACCCAAAAACAAAATCAGAACGATGGCTATATCTTGTGCTCTAATTGTTGAAATAACAAACAAAAGGTACCATTGTAAATCGTGGAAGGTTTTTAATAATTACATGTAGTTTATTTTGTCATGAGGGGTCATCTACATATCAAAACAGAACCAAACTTTAAAAAGTTCAATAGCAACCTCATAATATCCCACATTTGGATTCAGCATCCAAAAAAATGTCGAAATACAAAAATTCGTAATTTTCTAATGAATGGTTTGTAATTTAAATGATGAAAAGAAAATGATAAATTAATATTAAATAAAAAAGTTGGTTTTTTGGCCATAAATACTAAAATAATTAATATATTTCAGTAATTTTTTTTTCAAAAGATAGTTTGTAAATGGCCAAACATAAATAGCAATAAACTTTTGCATCAATTTCTTTTTTAATAATTAATTATTAATTAATAAAACAATTATTTTTTTTTTTTAATAGAAACGTATATTTTTTTGCCTTCATTAGATTTATCATGGTCTAAAACCCCCCCCCACAATTTTTTTCTTTCCATTTTGACTTTTAGTTCTCGATTTTTTAGCGAAAATGTAAAAAATGCTCACTTTAAGGGACCATATAGTAGACGACTTTTGAAAACTATCAAAGATTAATTCAAGGTAAACTAGAGGTGTGGAAAATCGCACAACGTTCAATTATCGTAAAATGGGGTGAATAGGAACAGAATTTCGTGAAATTACAAAAAGAAATATTATTTTATACAAACAAAGCAGTTTTATTTTTTATATATATTTTTTTAATCTGTTTAGCGTGTTTGAAATCGTGGAACATGTTTTGTGTGGTTTTCAACAGTGTTCTTTTTTGTAAAAAAAAATTACTTTCATAAATTACATTTATTTAAAAAAACATTTTTTAAGCAATTTCAATAAGCTATCCTTTAAAAATTTTACTGAATCATGTGATTTCTTTATTTTATAAATAATTTCAACGATCAAGTTACATTTGTGTTTACAGCGAAATGTTTCTGTAAAATAATCACGCTTTGCTTAATACTGTTTACTAATGCCTACATTTTATATTTATCAATTTTCTAATTATCAGTAGTATACGTTATACTTCTGCAATTAAAGTTTTCGATAATTATTTATTTCGTGTGAAGAATGCACATCTTTAATGTTGTAAATAAATTATGTTACTTTTGCGTTTATTTGCTATTTTTGTATTAATCTTAAACATGACACTATAAATCTAAGTAGTTTCTGTGCAGTTTTAGACTAATATTGGTATTTTTTAACGTCGTGAAACGCCACACTGACCATTCGGTTTCTCCCGCTGTGAAGTAGAACCTTAAAAAAACCTTTCGTTTTATGAAAATTCTCCCTGAAGATCGGTAAAAAAAATGGTCGAAATTTTTTCGCTCATAAGTGACGTGTTTTTCAACATAACGCATTGAAATTTGGTATTTAGGGTAAATGATGTATTCTAAATCGAATGAAATGATAAAAAATAGGGGTTCGTATTGAAATTTTTGAAGATAGCGTTACTTTTACTTAGTAAACGGTCCCTTAAAGAAAAAAAATTGCATCAGATATATAGAAAATCGTAAGCAAAACATTTTGGTGCAAACCGTAAGATTCTATGATAATTAGAACCGAAGATATAGCCATCGTTCTGATTTTTTTTTGGGTACTGTACAAGAATATGTCAAGGGATGTACATTGCTACAACAAGAATCCAAGTTTCAAGGTTGTTCCTCAAGGAAAACTGTTTGCATTTGCATCTTAATCAGAAGAAACTAGGGAAAACCTCAAAGGTAGTCTTACTTTTAGCAAGTCATGTACTGCCTATAAATAAGAGTGGCTAAAATTTAATTAGTATGTTTAACTCAAATGTATTTTACTATGAATTTATTTCATGATGATTTCCAGATGGAAGACAAAATTAAAAGTACCAAGCTTAAAAAAAAAAAAAAAAAAAAAAAAAAAACACCTTTCAGCTTACTTTACAGACTTTTTTAACCCTTTGCCCGTGGAATATATTTGAGAAAACGTACTGAGTGCCCGAAATGAGTTCGGGTGTCACAGGCAAGAGGTTTATGTAGTTTGAGGTTTATTTAAGAACTCCAAGCATAAAAGTAAAGCTCCCTTTTGGAATATCAGAAGATAAGTAGCTTCTAATAAACAACTTTTAATAATTTTGTCTATTAACCAACATTCAAGAAAATAATAATTTAATAGAAACTTAGTTCCAAGTAAATTACTTAAAGTGAATAGAATAGTTTGAAAGAAAGAGACAAACTGGTTCATAAGTTACAAAAAATTTAATGGAAAAGGAGTTTTGGCAATATAATGAAACTTGCAATAATTTTCAGCAAAATACAACTAAGATATCATACTTATTAAAATCAAGCCATTCCACCTTCTTATTTTATGCAGTCTAATTGAAATAAGGAATTTTCCAAGTATTCTTAGAAACATCAGCATGACAGGTAATTCCTTGATTCAAGGGCATTGGGGCAGCAAAAATTGAATAACGAATCAAAATAAAAACTTTTAGGAGCAGGCAAAAAGCCCAATTTGTAGCAGTACATCATAATCAAAGAATGGAACTTGAGCAATGACTGACGATTTTGGAACACCAAAATATTTAACTTGATGGATTATTTGTGATTTTACAAAACAACTTCAGGGTGCCCAGTGAGTTTACTAAAAAAGTTAAGTAGGGATTTTAGGGGCAATTCCAAAAATTTAAGGGAAAATTCTAAAAAATTTAGGGACATTTCTTTTAGATCTGACAGTCTCCTAACACAGACATTCTTTCCAAAACATGTTTCAGTACCAGCAAAAAACTGAATTTAAAAAAAAAATTTAACAATTAATAATTAAAAACTCAAAAAAAGATTTTCTCCTCTGGAGAAATATCTGGGTTATTTTGCTGGTTTTGGAGGAAAATCGGGGAATTTTCGAAGTTTAATTTTTTTTTTTTTTTTTTTTTTTTTTTTTTAAGAATTACCGAAAATTTTTAATACAATTTTGGGAATTTTAGGGAGCAACAAAAATGTAAGAAATATTAAGAATTTTAGGGCGAATGGGACCCTTGCAACCTATTACATTAATATCTCTTCTACTTTTGCAAATGATTGTTTTGATTGGGTTGAACAGAAGTGAATGAATCTGACCTGTCCATGTCCTTGAGTTGAGCGTTGGGCTGTGTGTTGAATGCGTGCTTCTTGAAGTAGATGTCCTGGAAGAAGGAGTTCATGTTGAGCCCAGAGGAGCCAAAGTGGTAGGTGCGAGACACATCTGGCACAATACACTCTCTGCCCTTCCTCACGTCTGGAAGACGCATCCACATGTCCCAGTCCCACAGCTGGAAGAAACAACGTAATTTTAACCTTAAGTTCTAGGAGCATTGTTACTACAGATAGCGGATGAATACAAGCAAATTTATTTACGTAGAAACTAAAATCAAACGGCGAAAGAATCAGAAAGTGAAAATATAATAGTAGAAGTCCACATTGGCGCTAAAGCAGCTCAATGAGAAACTTTCACGTTTTTTGGTTTTATTTTTAAATAAAAGTAGAGAAAAAATCATGAAAAACAATACCATTCTTTCAAAAATTTGAACTTGGATAGATAGTTAAAAAAATATTTAGTTTTTCACTTTACAATTTGGCGGGAAAAAGCCACTTTTGCATAAACGTCAACGCGCAGATAATGAACCAGTCTAAAACCTGTTTTAGACGAGGTTTCTCCTTCGTTTTGCGACTTTATCTCTGCGTAACCACGTCACGTTTTTTTTTTATGCGTTTTTGGTTACGTGACTTTTGCTTTGATTTCGGCTGATTTCAAACTCGATTTTTGATTAATTGAAAGCATAATGATAAAAAATAATTGCACTGCTCAAATATATTCGTTGGATAACACTAGAAAATACAAAAAATATTCATTTTCCTCACTAGTGCAAGTTCCTCTTTGTAGAACTTATAACCAGTAAAATATACAAAGTAAAGTATTAAATATTGAACTGGAGGCTCCGACTGGTCTCTCATCAGGGGGTTCATTCATCAGTTTCTCAACAGGGGATTTGTGTTATTCAAAGGGGTAAGTTCTCGGGATTTTTTTATATTTCATTGCATTGTATACTTCTTGTACTGTATTTCTCACTATTCTGATATCGAGGCGTCAGGGTTCAAGAGTTACATTTTGTGCCTTTTTTGGCCATACTCTTTAGAAACGCCTCCTGGTGGTTTCCGGCTGGTTGAACCCCCTGATGAGAAACCAGTCGGAGCCTCCAGTTCAATATTTAATTCTTTACTTTGTATATTTTACAGGTAACGAATGAGTTACTCAAGACGTATTTGGAAAAATACAAGCATCGAATTGGCAGAAAGGAAAAGAAAAAATAAACGAGTTACAAGAAGCACAGGGTTTGTACTTTACATTAGAGTAGCAATCACATAATACTATCATATAGGAATGATCAACAAGGTTCATGGCTAGCGTTGTCAGCGTAGTATTTTTAATACTACACTGTTGTTTTTCCCACACCTACATTTCAACATAGTGCCTTTCTTAGAACTTTTTAAAGTGCGTTAAGTCTTAGTTTTTGAAGTACTATCGATATTTCAATAGGTACAAATTTTATTAAATTATACAATGTCCAAAATGCCCTCGTGAAAAAAATTGTCTGCCTAAGAATTTTAAGTCTGAGGTCTGGCAACACTGCTTATGGCACAAGATAATATAATTGCAATACTAATGAAAAATAAAGCACTCCGAGTAAAGAACAAAGCAAAACGACAAAATAAGTTACAAACAAAAGAATAAATTATAGTTTATATGAACACTGTTGGTAGAAAAATTAACTAACAACTTTTGCAAGAAAGCTTTCCCTTTTAAGAAAGATCAATAAGCACCTTTTCTGGAGTGGGCCACCTGGGCTCCAGTTCCTCTTTGTAGAGGCTCCTCTTCAGAATCCAACCCAGCCCAGGCATCGTTTCTACTCGATACAGAAGGCCAGAGTCCTCGCTCGTGTGCTCGTAGCCCTGAAACACATGAGATGAATTGAGCTTAAGTTGCTGGGTTATGTATCAGAGCATTGATTGATCGATTTTGTTCCGCCCGAGGGGATTACAACAGCTTGACACCCTTCTACAAAGATAATCTCAATAATAATATATCCTTCGTATTTTATTTTAAAAAGCCTCCATCTCGCTTTACATTTACTACATATACGCATTTCAATAGGCAATTAAAAAAATAGATCAACATATAATGACGTATTTTTTACCCTCTTAGAAGAACTTGAAATAGATAATTGTTGAAGTGGTAGATCCTTTCAGCCTTTTTTTAATGGGGGGGGGGGGGGGTAGAGATAAAAAGACATTATTTTCCCATTTACATTTTCCTGGGAAGTTGAAACTCAGGGCTTCAGCTCCTATAGTCACCCATTAAATCTATCACTGTGTACGAGTTTTTTTAGAGTTTATATTTTAAGTTTTTTTGTATGCCTGACATAATTGTAGTTAAAAATTACCTATGTTGAAAATTCATGGGTTTGAATTCCTGCAGCTTTCAGAAATCAACAAATATGACAGAGTGTGACATAACTATCACACAGAGAGTATGGCATTTATTTGTCAGGTTTTTTTAATAGACCAAACATTAATGCAATCTCATGTAATGTCGTTTTAAATTGTATAGAACTTAAATAAAATACTTAGTTCCAAAAAAAAGAAAAATTTTAATAAATAAATGTATGATTGATATAGAAATGATGTCTCTTTTTGGCTTTACGATATAGTGATTCCCAGACTAGATGCAGATAACAAGCTGAGAGGCATTTTCTCGATTGAGGAAACACTACAAAGAATAATCAATTATATTTTAATAAAGCAAATGCAAAATCAGTTGCATAATCAAATGTTAAATTTCACGTAGTTGTTGTAATTTGATGCATTATAGAAAGAACTTCAAGTTTAGGTTAACTTTGTCTTAAAATACTCAATATAAATCTTTTAAAATTATAAAATACAACTGCAATTTCTTAGAAAAACAGTTATTTTTGCTGCATTGATGAGATTCAACTTACTGAAATGCTTGATTGCTCACAATCTGCTTTATTATGGGTGCTCAATGTTATCTGTGAGACAAAATAAGCTTTACTTTTCCAAGCAATTTTAAGTCCGCTTCAACTTTTTTTTTTACAACCAATTTGCAGAACTAGCTAATTCAGAATTAAATGAGCAAACATATCAATGTGAAAATTTATTATTAAAGAGGTCAGATAATAAAGTAACAATGCCTATATAAATAGTATTTCTTTTGGATGATATTTTTTTATTTAATGAAAGGAAAAAAATCAAGCCATCTATTAACACTAGAAAGACGGGAGCTTAGTATATACCTATATTGCCTGAAAGCAGTCAAAATGACTGCATTGTGAAAAAATAACTAATGCGCAAAGAAATTTGTTTAACAGTAATTTTTAATATATTTTATATCACTTACAGTCATATAACAAGTTATTAATAAGTATTAACAATAAAAAAAATGTATTTCAATTCGGAAAAAAAATAATTTATACATTATCTGGAGATTTTAGCCGTATCGATTACAGTATGAAATCATACACTCAGTGATCCTCCTTCCCATCTGAATTACGTTACAGCGCGTTCAAAGGGAACAAAGCGCGTGGCCAGGCCTGGCATAAAGATTCGAATAACAAGTACGAATAAGAATAACTTTAGTTATTGAACAACTGCAACTTAAGAAGTATATGTCGAAATCGACAATTTATCATGAACTTGTATGTTATCATGTTATTCCAATCCAGAGCCGAACTGGTCTTTTCCAAGCAGTCAAAATGACTGCTTTTCGTCAATATAGGTATAGCACACATATATGTAACGGTAAAATAGTGTTGACACTCTTAGGATATAAAAAAGCAGCCGAGATTAAACAAATATAAAAGTTTATTTTCAGAGAGGTTCTCAGTGAAGTGGGTGATGCATTCACTAGTCAAGATTTGATATTCCAAGAGGCGGAGTCAAAACGGATTACGTAGCTTATATGAGTTTGAGGGACGTTCTACTATGTTCTAAGTGGTTCTCGCTAACTGGAGAATTTACTAGAGCGATCTAATAGCTTCATTGACTATCCCAATGCGAATACATTACATATATATACCGGAAGTGAAGGGGGGGGGGGGCAACAACAATGATTAATTAACCCATTTATATGTTGTAGAAAAAGTCACAAAATTATAAGAAGCTGTGTCATTATTTAAATAATTATTTTTTTAATTGAAATTCAAAAGCAGTCAAAATGACTTGCCTAGGCAATCTAGTGTTAACTTAAAACAATGGTCAATTCCTACAATTTTGAGTTACTTATTTAAGTATAATTCATTACAAAAGGTTTTCTCAATGTAATAGCGATTCATTCTTTATTATTTCATTAAATAAATAAGCGAGTAAAAAGTGTTTTGTACTTGATCATTCCATGCAGAAATGCAGTAGATGGTTTCATCCTCCTCTAATAGACGAAGGGTTTGGCTGAAGTAACTGGAATATATTATTACATTATATTATTTCTATAGATTCAAAAGGAAATTAATACATCATAAATTGCTAACAGGGCAATGTAAAATTCTTTTATAGGATTCCCACTCTTATTGAAGAAAAAAATTCAAAGACTTTAAAGGACCTTTTAGGAAAATTTAAGGACCTTTCAAGAATAGTCAACGACCATAAAAATTTTCATACTTTAGATATAAAAATACAAAACGGTGGTGAAAATAACTGGAGGTGGATATTATCGGTGGTCGCTTAAAAATTCAAGGACTTTTCAGGACCCTATCCTTTTTTCAAGGACAAAATTTCATCAAAAAAATTGCAAGGACCTTTTTAAGAATATTCAAAGATCGTAAAATTACATACTTTAGACATAAAAATACAAAACGGAGGTGAAAAAAACCGGAGGCGGAGATTATCGGTGGTCGCTTAAGAATTCAAAGACTTTCAAGGACCCTATCCTTTTTTCAAAAACCAAATTTCATCAAAAAAAATTTCAAGGACTTTCAAAGACCAAGGGAAATTTGTTTGGGTCTTATCTTTGTGTATAGACAGTTATCTCGTTCTAATTACCTGAACCAATTAGCTTTGAGATAAATTTTTTTTCCAACAGGCAAAAGCAACTAAAAAGAAGAGGTTTTTTCCCCCTTCTTAAAAGCGTGAGGTGCTTTTTAAGATATTTTCATAATGGCTCTACTTTTACCAGTATCTGTCATTAAATATTTACAAAAATTGACATCAAGCACCCCACGCTTTTTTACGATAAAATAAATATTTCTTCACTCTATTCTTATTTCAAACTTATTTAAAATTATTTTCTACTTTTTAGCGCAGTTTTCTATTAAAGCGTGTTTTTTAGTTTTTTTAAACTATTATTTTTTAACTTTTACTTTGTTTATTTTGATCATTTGTAGTATATTTTGAATTTTTTTTAGATTTTTTAGAAAATTGTTTTTATGAATTTTAAAAAAACATTAAGTGGAACCACAATTGCAATTTATTAGCAAAGAAAAAACTAAAATGTCTATTGGCAAGTTTTTTTTCACCGTCGTTAATGGATTAAATTGGCTAGTTTT
This sequence comes from Linyphia triangularis, assembly GCA_963978545.1. Lineage (NCBI taxonomy): Eukaryota > Metazoa > Arthropoda > Arachnida > Araneae > Linyphiidae > Linyphia > Linyphia triangularis. The sequence continues at coordinate 104,687,474 of OZ021723.1, read as the reverse complement.
CAATTAACGATGAAAGTATTACAATAAGAATATCTATACACTATTGCTCAAATATAGCATCTATTTAATACATTAAAATATAGATGATTCACTAAAGCTAAAAATTTATGTACAAAATATTTTGATTTCGTTAGATTCCAACAATACTTTAATATGTACGATTGGAAAATGATGAGTAGAATTGCACACAATACATTTTCAAAATGCTAAATACAAAACAAAATAGTTTATACATCTTATTATCATGTCATTTATCACTTCCACTTCTAGTATGAGCACTAATTTCATATTAAAAATTTGACAATTATTTGTAGTTATAAAAAATAGAAAATAAAATGGAAAATATGTATTTTTGGCATTTTTATAATTTACTTGGCTTACTCCTTTTCAACTAGTAGTTTTTTAAAGATAAAAGTAACAAGCAAATGGCAATTACCTAAAAAAATCTGGCGACACATCCAAGTCTTCTTCGATGATGATGGCGTACTTGGCTTCCTGAAACCATAACACATGCATCACATGTATTTCAACTGCAAGCCTAATCAGTATTACAGATTTAAAAATGGCAACTTACCGAGAACAGATTGAAGGTGGCAGTGAGACTAGCTTTGTAATGTTGGGATATTCTGGCGTTCTTGGCACCAATGGGTGTGTGCTGAAAAGAAACGACAATCAGAGTTTGTTATCTTTTCATTACATTTTTATTGAGGCTAATTAGCATGTCTGGGTTCCCACTCAAATCACAGAATGAAAATCAATGAATTTTCAATGATTTTTAAGGACCTAATTAATATTTTTAAGGACCTTTGAAAATTTGTTTTTAGGCATCATGTCTATACATAAATTTTTAATAAAAGTTACAAGTTGGTGGTTGCGTAATACAAATATGTCGGAAAATTCCAATGTGGTGCAGATAAGTGGCGGTCACGCGGGGATAGCAAGCCCGAGTTGTGTTTTCATAAATTTTGCAATTGGCCACACAACATCTGCAAAACTTAAGGACTTTTAAGGACCTCTAAGCATTTTCAAGGACTTTTAAGCACCTCTAAGCATTTTCAAGCACTTTCAAGGCCTTGAAAACAAGTTCAAAAATATTAAGCACTTTGAATGACTTTCAATGACCGTGGGAACCCTGCATGTGTGTGCCCTTCGTAATTTTTATGGAATAAATAACAATACAAATATTTGAAGTAATGGTATAATTGATAAAAACAAAGTTTTTAATAGAAATTCTTTATACGCATTGCCAATATTTATGTGCAATTACAACTTCTTGAGCTCAGATCGATAATTGATAGTGTTTGACCAATAAGAGCAAAAGATCCATCCTGAACTATTTACTACTGTCTTTTTGCCCTCAAAACTTATTTAGGGGAAGGTTTCAGTCATTAAATATTGTCAAATTATACATGCTTGAATTAGATTGGTATCTCAATTATTACAATTAAAAAAAAGTGTATTCCTAGAAATCAGAGATTCCAAGCAATTTAAAAGGTAAAAAACTTCCTCCAATAAAAGATAGCTCTAAACTGATAAAAGGAGTAACTTACTAGGAAAATCAAATTTGGCGTTAGATTTTATTTAAAAAAAAGAAAAAAAAGTGCAATAAAAAATATTAAAGACCAAAGTTGAAAAATTAAGAGTGTTGAACTTTAAGAGTGTTTTTATAATTTACCCTAAATAAGTACTCTTCAAAGTAAGGACTGTGCTAACCCTGTTTCCGAAAACAAAACCATAACTTTGCAATGACATAACTACGAAACAATGTGAAACAGAAAGGAAAAAACAAGTTGCAAGTTGGATAGAAAAGACCACTGCATTTGGTAAAAGTGACCGTTTAGGACGTATTAGCCAGTAAAAGGATTATAAGGCCTTTTTTGTCAAGAGGGAAACAAACTTATTCCACTATATTCAGATCTTACAACAATTTGTTACCACATTTCCATACTTTAACGAATTAAGTAAACAGGGACATTTAAACTTCTATACCTGTTTATCCAATACACAACTAGTCTCTTTTTCTGTCTATCTTTGTTTTGCAGCGTTTCAAAGTCAGGGAATCCTTTTCAAAGGACACTGCATACTCCCCGATACATTTTCGTAGGGTTGCAGATAAGCTAAAACAACTTCATTAACTCAACTTCAACATTCATTGGTTTAAAGAAAACTGGCCAGATAAACGTCAAATCCCGAAATGTTTTGTAGCGTTTAAAAGGGCATATTTCTAAATTATAACTTTTTATTTTTTTAAAGTGGTTGCATATTTACCTGAATGCCTCTTAAACCAAATAGCTTAGTAACTTCTAATGGTTCCTGAAAAAAATAAATGTGAGCCGTATAATATAAAGATCTTTTAGATACTGAAAGTCTTCAGGAGAGAAACATGTGTAGGAATTTAAATTTTTTAAACATTGATTGAATTTTTACTATTAAATTGGCAAATTCAAAACCCAATGAAATGTGCATTTTAACCCATAGAGCAGCTGTTCTGGATTATCTCTTCCTTTTATCCCCAGTTTTTCCAGCAATACACAACATTTTTAAATTTATAAATAAAATATTTTTTTAATATTTTTCTTAGGATGATAGTTTAAAATCCATTAAAAAAAAATTAAATTAATTATATATTAGAATCAGAAATATAATTGAAAAATTATTGCAGGGAACACAACAGCACAATTTTGCCCATTCTCTGGACGCTCAATGGGTTAATGATTTCTAACAACAAAAGTTGACTCCGAAGGAAAACTGCATGCAAAAAAAATTAGGTTAATTTAAGTTCATTTTATTTATTGAAAAAAGTAAATTAAAATTCACACTGATGCATTAAGTAAGTTTTTGAGTTTGATGTATAAAACAGCGAGACTTTTTGTATCATCATAAGGTAAAATCATTTAAGCGTCATTTCATGGGATACTGTCTATCAATAAGGACAGGATTCTCACTCCATTTGAAGAGAAAAATTCTAGGACTTTCATAGGACCTTGTAAAGAAGATCTGAGGACTATAAAATTACATGCTTTAGACATAAAAATACAAAACGGAGGTGAAAAAAAGGAGCTAGAGATTATCGGTGATTGTTCGAAAATTCAAGGACTTTCATAGACCAAAATTAATAAATTTTTTTTCAAGGACTGTCAAAGACCGTGGAAACCTTGAAGAAGAATAGCACCCTCCAGGTAGTCTAGAAGTTGGCGATCTCTATCGAAACAAGATTCAATAAAGAGTAAGACAGAGTACACGAAATGGTTCAGGGAGGCCACAAAATTCAGGATAAAAAGTTCCCTGACAGATTTCTAAAAAATTCCCGGATTTAAGGAAAACTTTTTTTTCAAATTTCCTCAATTTCCTTAAGTTTTCCAGATGTCTAGACACCCTGATCAAATAGAACATGCATGCTAAAGAGATAATATGCAATTTTTAAAAAAATAGTTTGACTGATAATGAAAAGTTTATATTATTCCGTAACATTTAACTTCTAACGGCTTATCACTACAAATCTCCATGTCAATAGCGCCAAAATATGGATGAACGTGCCTTAAGGAATAAAAAATTTCCCTGAATTTCATGAAATTTTAAAAAGTTCCCTGACATTTCCCTGACTTTTTCCAGAATCAGAAAGCTCCCCGATTTCCGGATTTTACCAGTTCTGTGATTACAATACAGACAGCATAAAATTTTTCCCCATGGAACCCCTAATGGAATAAATCTTGATTTTACAATAACAGACAAACTGTGGGAGCTATTCTTCAGACAGATTGGCAAAATTAAGATCTCCAAAAAATGCAATACCGATTACAAGTAGTTTTGCATGCCAATAAATCTTATTAGCTCATCCCCCCCCCCCCCCCACTTATTTAAGAGGACATCCTAGTAAGAATCATTCCATATACTCATTATGTCAGGGTTCCCACTCAAATCACAGAATGAAAATCAATGACTTTTAAGGACCTAATTAATGTTTTTAAGGACCTTTGAAAATTTGTTTTCAGGCATTATGTCGATATATAAATTTTTAATAAAGTACATTCTACCAAAAGAGTTACAAATTGGTGGATGCATAATACAGATACGTCGGAAAATTCCGATACGGTGCAGATAAGTGGCGGTCACGCAGAAATAGCAAGTCCGACTTGAAATTTCTATAAATTTTGCAGATGGACAACATCTGCAAAACTTAAGGACTTTTAAGGACCTCTAAGCATTTTCAAGGACTTTTAAGCACCTCTAAGCATTTTCAAGCACTTTCAAGGCGTTGAAAACAAGTTAAAAAATATTAAGCACTTTTAATGACTTTCAATGACCGTGGGAACCCTGAATTGTTATGTCAATGCACATGCAGAGAGGCTCCACTCGGTTTTGTCTTTCGCTATTCTAATTTTCATTTATAATTGATAGACATTGAATGAAAACAATTTATGTCATTTCATTAAGTGATCATTTTCATACCAAATGTCAAGGTGGTAATAGAAAGTAGTTTCTAAATGCACTGGGCTAGAAGATTGTAGCATAGAAAAGTATAGGAAATGAACCTTACAGGGACTTCCTTTTAATTTCATATTGAGTTGTTGTTTTAATGGCGGAATTCCCACTAACCTCAAAGTAGCCGTCAATGAAGACAGTGATCATTTCAGGATTGCAGCCATGGGCAGACAAAAGGGATCGCAGCATCCTAGAAAGGGAAATAAATTGTAAAAAGAAATAACCACAAGAAAAAAAAAGAACTACAAATAAAAAGAAATAACTTATTAAGAGAAAGAAACTGGTTAAAGTGATGGCAAAAAAAAATTAAGCATTTTGAGCAAAAATAAAAATATATATAGATATATTTTTTAAAAAAAATATATCAATAAAGCGTTAAAAATTAAAACTTTTTTTTTTTCACCTACTGTAGTAAATTTAAAAATTCGTACGAAAAAAAAACACAATAATTAAAATTTTTAAGCATATTTTGAAAGAAAACATGATTAAATTAACTAAGCAAGTCTTTTAGAAAAATGAATCATAGCTATTTTATTTCTATCTTTAAAAAAGAAAAAAAATAACACTTCAAATTATGTGCTAAATTATATTTGAGTTAGGATTCACAAAGGAAGAAAATACTAGTCGAACATATTGTTAAAGCTAGCAATACTAGGCATGATGTCTAGTAAAAGAGAGCAACACAAATCTTAACTTTTGATTGGATCAACTGCAAAAACATATTTTTTTATAGCAAGTTATAACAGGATTCCCACTCAAATCACAGAATGAAAATCAATGACTTTTAAGGACCCAGTTAATGTTTTTAAGGACCTTTGAAAATTTGTTTTCAGACATCATGTCTATATATAAATTTTGTATAAAGTATATTCTACCAAAACAGTTACAAGTTGGCGCATGCAAAGTACAAATATATTAAAAAATTTCGAAACAGTGCGGATAGGTGGCGGTCATGCGAAGATAGCAAGTCTGAGTTGTATTTTTTATAAATTTTGCAGTTGGACAACATACACAAAAATTAAGGACTTTTAAGGACCTCTAAGCATTTTCAAGTACTTTCAAGGCCTTGAAAACAGGTTCAAAAATATTAAGCACTTTTAATGACCGTGGGAACCCTGTATAATTATTAAATGTTTTCTGTAGTAACCTCAACAACCAATATTTACTAAGGAAGAAAAGTTAAGATTGCTCTTCCCTTATTTTTCGAAATAAATGTTGATGTGTGCTTTTTTGGAACATAGAATCAAAAAGTACTTACTTTTAAGAGGAAGTCCTAGCAAAGGATCATTCCCTATACTCACTATGTTAAATCTTCTAGCCCAGTGCATTGAGAATCTACTTTCTATAACCACCTTGACATTTGGCGAATAGGTACGAAACCGATCACTTAATGAAATGACAAATTAAAAACTAGAAAATAAACTCTAATATATCTCTTATTTTATAATTGAAAACCTTACGTCAATGCATATGCAAGTGGCTCCACCTGGTTTTGTCTTATGCTATTTTAATTTTCATTTATAATAGACAGTGAATCAAAAAAAATTCATGTAATTTCATTAAGTGATCTTTTTTCATACCTACTCACCAAATTTCAAGGTTTTATGTAAAGTTGTTTCTAAATGCACTGGGCTTGAAGATAGTAACATAGCAAGTATAGTTTTGCACAAATTGTCTGTATATAGTGTAAATAGTGACGTATTATTGTAAAATTCTATTGTAATTTATTTTATTTATTAACAGCGATTATACAGGTTAGAAAAAGAGGGCAACACCAAAAGCAATCGAGAAATTTCGAGATGTTTGTTTTCCGACGAATTGGCTGGAAATTTTGCGAATGTTCTCTAGCGCCAAGTATAAATAAGACCGGAGATCGGGAAAGTTTTCAGATTGACTTTGGACTTCGATGAAAACTGATCGCTTTGTTTATCTATTCGAGTGAGCTTGTATAATAGCTGTATTTGAAGTTATTTTTGTTGAAGCTTGAGAGTAATTAAACTGTTGCCTTTGAATAAATTTTGTGAGCTCTTGAAGAGAGAATAAATATTTCTATACTGTGGAATCTGAGTCATCATTGCCACTGTGGAAAAAAATTCATAACAATAGGAAATGATCCTTATTATTAGGACTTCCTCTTAACTTAGTTACATCGATAAAAAAAAAAAAAGGTTTTTGATAAAAAAATTTCAAAAATCACCTGTACAAGTAGTGTGGTCTATTGCTTGCAATGATAGCAACAGGAACGTCCTTTACTCTGTTATTTTCTATCTGTAAAATAAGGAAAAGGATTTATTTCCATTAACAAGATAGATTTATTCATTACAATACACCAGTGATTCTCAACCACTGTGCTGCGGCACTTTTGTGTGCCGCCAAATTCTTAAAGTGTGCCGCCAAGTTTTAGAAATGTATATTTGTAATTAATCCCTTAATAAACGTACTGTTGTTTTTGTAGTACATATTATATTATTTTATTATACATTCCAAATTATTATCATAAACTATTTTACACAGTGCGTAATAGGTGTATTATAGGTAGTATTATAGGTAGGTAAAGTAAACAACTTTTAAACTTATCTTTTTCTTTGTGTGCCACCAAATTTTGAAATATCGTTAAAAGTGTGCAGCGACAAAAAAAAAAGGTTGAGAATCACTGCAATACACAATAAACTGGTGAACACACAGAGGGAACAAATAGTACAAATTCACTACAAAATATCAAATTTGGAATTTCGCTAAGTCTACTTTTCCAAATTCCCAGATACGCAATAATTCAATGTCATCTCTCTTTCCCCCGTTGCTTAATTGTCTATAAAAATATCATTCACTGAATTTTTTTCAAAAATTAACCAGAACTTAATCAATTTTTAAGTGTTCAATCAATTTTTTCGGTGTTTGTATAACAACCGAGCAAACTATTTTAAGGGGGTAATTTTTGGGAAGAAAAATCCGTCTTTTTTGCTTAAAATCCTTTCTAAATTCAATTGTAAAACATGATGCAGCTCCCAAGCAAAAGCTGGACTTAACAAGTAATGCAACAGGAAAAAAAAAAAAAACTAATTCTTTAAAAAATTTTCAGAAGGCAAACAACTAAAAAAATTATTTCAATTCCACAAATAGGATAACCTAATTAGATCCAGTTTTCTTATTTTTAAAAGATACTACTGAAATTCAGCCCCCCTCCCAAAAAAAAAAAAAAAACTGCAATAACTTCTCTGACATTTTTAAATGGGGAGTAACTTTTGGTGGCATGATGAGTTTTCTTTGCCAGGAATCCTTTTTAAATTCAAATTTTGAAATTACTTGAAGTTAAATTACTCCTTTTGTAAATTTCCTTATACTAATGAATGCAATAATTGTTACAGAATATCTTTACTTTCCAATTAGCAGGACTCTTTGTAAGAGTACATCTTCAACGTTTTTATCTATTGATGAAAAATTAATTAACTTTTAACCATTTATATAAACCTCAGATTTGTTGGTGTGTTTGTGGCGAGCAAGTTTGCGAAGAGCTCCACTTGTCATCATCCAATCGAGCTGAAACTTAGCAGATTTGTTGTCGATGAAAATACATTTTATTGAGTTTTAGGGTTTGTCACTAAAAGCAGGGGTCAAAGTGACAAAATAAGAATATATAGGATTTTTTAAAAAAAAATATAGGACAATTTAAAACATCAAATAACTGCACACAGTTGCTACTGAACTTAAAAATTAATTAGTTATACATTTATAAACTTGTTATATTGTATTTAAGATAATAGAAAACACACCTTTAAAAAAAAGAAATCGCCTGATCCTGAATATGTCATCCGTTATTGCCTCAATATTCCATCCCTAAATCAAGTTTTATTAATTACATTATTTGCAATCTTGAGTATTTTGCTTCCAGCATCTATAACTGCTCCAATTTCTTTTTATCCTTGTTTGCAGTCTTTTGTTGGTTCAGATTTACTGTTCAGTGTCGGGTGGATTGGCGGCGAAAAGTGGAAGATTTAGCGGCGAATGTAGCGAACCGGGGACTTGGTTTTCATGAAACCCTAATGACCGTTTGGATTTGACATCACAACGTATTGACGTCATTTTCAATTTTGGCGACTTTTATGAAAAAATCGTGGCTAATATTCCGAATCCGGTATGGATTCTGCGCCAAGGTGATTTTCGCCAAAAAATGGCAGCCCGTCACTTTTTTAAAAGCAAGAAAACTATCCATGGTTGCCCTAATTAGGCGCCGTTTGATGTAAACAATTCGTGGCGCAGAATCCGTATCGGATTTGGAATAAAAAAATCGTCATCCGACATCATACAGTAAATCTTAACCCTTTTGTTTCCTTCATCAATTATTGATTGAGCACTTAAAATGTTCTTTAGTAGCCCTGCAAGTCAATTACAAGTCGTTTTTGTCCGTTTTTCTCGACACAGAGTTATGTTGCTGCATCTCTCTCTCTGTATTATGACCAATTAATTTACTGCGTTGGAGGAGAAAACAAATCAGAAATTCAAGACCACATACTATGGAAAAGTTCACATGTTTACATTTTACAACTCCCGCCGTTCCAGTGGAGTTGAGTTGCAGGTTATGCAGCACGTGACGTCACAAGAGATAAAACGCCGCCGTTACAAACATCGATTTTGTCAGGTGTTTGTCACCTACGACCGCGGCAAAGAATCCGAAATATAAAAAATGGCAACGAACGGCGCCGTTATTACGAATTCGAAGAAAATATAGATCGAATCAATATAGGACAATTGTAAAATATAGGACAATATAGGACGTTTTTGCCGATTTTTTTAAAAATATAGGATTTATAGGACATATAGGACGCCTGCGACCCCTGTAAAAGGCTACTTTTACACATGCTATTATTAACATCTCAGAGGACTAACCGCTTACCCTCATCCAATCGAGCTGGAATTTGACAGATAGATTTGTTGCTGATGACAATGCAGTTTTAGGGTCATGTTTTAGGGACCAAAAAAGAATTGATCCATGGTACGAATTGAGTGGGTTTTTTTTTGCAGTGGTCCAACACAATGAAATTTTGAATTGAGTGCAAAATCATTTAAATAAGTTACATATGAAAGTTGCCAATGCATATAAAGGATTTATACTAAAACTGATTTTTAAAACTTCATTTTCTTTGCATCTAGAAATGTCATGATTTAAAGTAGTAATGGCATGTTACCTCTTTAGGAGTGAATGCCAGTGGTGCTGGGTCTAGGCAGCTGCATACGCTCCCGTATCCCTCGATGTGGTTGCAGAAACCCCTCCTGCGGCTGTTCTCCTCATTGTCAGACCATTCACACTCGCTCTCTGTAAAGATTAAAGCAAGTCTGTTTACTGCCTTGCTTGCCACGAGCGTATATATAACTATGTCTTCTAAGTCTATGTGTTAACTGCCCCGGACGTATATACACTATTTGAGGACTAGAAATGGTAAAAAACCTAAGTATAAAAAAAAATCAAAATTTTTTTTTTTTTAACGAAAAAATGACCTTAAGACAAAGCTAAACAAAGTGGAGAACACCTATAGTGCAAACTCCAGTAGCAATAGTTCAAATTCAATCTGATACTTAGTCATAGCCTTAAGTATCAGATGCGAGTGTTTTTCATTTTTTGGCTCTCCTGAAAAAATTTTCTTTTTTGGATTTGGGTTGTTTTCTATTTCTAGTCCTCATTTATGCTTTGAGTTATCAATTTTTTTTTCATAAATTAGACAAAATATTGAATATCGAAACAATGCCTAATGTTGACAAGAAGTCCAACACATCTCTAACATTAGAAGAGAAAATGAGAATTCACAAAACTAATATATATTTTGAAAAAATAATTTATGAACCACACACAATTTAATTCAAACTGTCTAATCGCTTCCGACATTATTACACTTATACAGTTTTGGATTGGAAAAATTCCTCATATATTTTCCCCATTAGATTACTAGTATTGAACTGACCTTCCACAGGCACCAAGGGCACTTCCACTCTAAGAAGAACAGGAGCCCCCCAACTGTTGAATTCTGGACTTTTGCTGTAGTTCTCCCCATACAGCTTACCTAAAAAAAGAAAATCAATATCCTGTGAAGGGAAAATCAGATGCAAACAATACATCTTCAAACTGGTGGTTGATAAACTTATAGAAACAAACTCAGGGAGCCTAGTGACTTTAAAAAAAAAAAAAAAAAAAAAAAAAAAAAAATGGATAGGAATTTTAGGGATAATCTTAAAATTTTAGGAACATTTTAGGGATAAATCCTAAAAAAGTTAGGGATAATTCAAAAAGATTTAGGGATATTTCTTTTGAAGCTGACACTGGCTCTTAACAAAGACATCTTCTTTCCAAAGTTGGTTTCAATATCAGCAAAAAACTGCCAATTTTCAAAAAATTTAACTTCAAACAACATTAAATTAAATCCACTTTTCTCATTTGAATGAATATAATTTTTTTTAAAAGGAATATCAAGGGTTTATTTTGGAGGAAAATCAGGTTTTTTTTTTTATTGGAAAATCAGGGAGTTTTTGGGTTTTTTAACTTTTTAAAGAAATTACCTAAAAATTAAAGCACAATTTAAGGAATTTTTGGGAGCAACAAAAATTAAAGGAATATTGGTAATTTTAGGGCGAATGTGACCCCTGCAACCTTCACTAATATATTAGCTTTTCTCATATGATATTTTTTTATAGGATTCTTAGGAACCTTTGATAAGTATGTTTGCATCGTGTCATTTTAAACCGATAATCATGTTAAATGTCAATTTCAATCTATATATAATTAGTGAAGACCGTACACAACCTGAATAATTAAAATTTCTTACATGAAGATTCCCTAGGTTTCCTTAGCATGCTAATATTAAGATGATTTTTTTCCAAAGTGCTGCCAACTACTGTATACTATGTCAACAATTTTGGATAATTTCTGACTTTTTAAACTTTAATTTTCAAACAGCTAAATAACAAAATGTGCAATTGTAAATAAACTTTTTGTCGGAAGCTAAGAATTTAAAATGGTATATCATTTATGAATTTGGTTCCCTTAAAAAAATGGAGAAAAAAAGGATCATCAGAAGAAATAAACACTGTTGAGAAATAGCATATAAGATATTAAGCATAATTTGTATCATCGATAAACATGTTTTGGAGTTAAGTAACCTTTTGAAAAAATTGTTTTGTGGTAGTATTTGAAAAGGGAAGAAAGTTAGTCGTGTACATTTTCTGTGAATTAATTTTTTTTTAACATTTTATCAGATGCAATATATTTTAATAAAAGTACATTAAATAAATGTATATATTATCTATGCAAAAAGTAACAGTCCTGCTTTTACAATTGTGTTAACTTGATAAGTGAATAGTAATAAACTTATTCCAGATTTTCCTATAACAGAAAATAAAATAAAGTCTAAGAGCTATGAAGCAAGACCTATTGAATCCTAATTTTAAGAGCCTGTAAACATTCAATTAAGCAGGCAAGAACAGAAAGGCTAATTTGTAAGTTTAATTTGAAGCCTGCAAAATATACTTCTTTAACATAGATTTTATTTCAACTAATATGTTGCTATTATAAACACACATAAATAACGAACATAAACAACAAACAAATCTACACAGCAAGTTAGATAATACTAATTCATACAAGGGAAAATGATATCGGAACTAAAAAAAAATCACATACTATTTTAACCACAAGAGGGAAATGCAGCACTTTAAAAAAGGGGAGGGGGAGGAGGGTATGAAGAAGATGACTTTACAAGTTAAAGGTTACAGGTGAAGTTTTAGACAAAAACAATCAAATGAAGTTTTGTGTGTTTGTGGTATGATTGTTCTCGCAGCATCATTTCCTAAAATTTGAATTATGTAAAAGGTTATTTTTTACTTGATTTTTTTAGACAATAACTTTCAATTACCCATATGTTTACATGGGGTGATGATAGCATAGCATTCGGTCAAAAAATGTTTTTTTATACTTATTTTTTTTGTTATTGTTTCTCGTTTTGGAACATCCCGATTTCAAAAAAGTAATCTAAAAAAAAATGTCTGTATGTACGTGGTCAGCATAACTCCCGAACAAATTGACCTACGATATTCAAATATGGCGTGCAGGTTAGTGGCGATCATGGGACCTACCATTGAGGTTTTTATCAAAATTGTGCATGTACATAAGGTTAAAATCAGGAAAGAATTATGTTTTTCAGCATCCCATCTTGGTGGTGTTTTTTTGGCTCATGTAAAATTTATCGCCAAAAAAATATCTCCAAACTGGTCACTTTTATTTAAATGAGTGAAAATATGTTGGTTGGTTGTATTCAGATTATCTGGGGCCGTCAGCAACACGAGGGCTGTAATGCGCCGAAACATTCGTCATTAGACAAGCCAACATACATTTACAAACACCCGTGCCTACGCAAGGGACTCGGAACCCGCAACCTCGCGGTCTAGAAACCAGCACGCTAACCACTATACCGTTTGGTCGAGTGAAAATATGAAACCGATAAATAACACCATATCAAATGTGAGTGCAATGACCAATATGATGGCGCAATTGAAAGTTGTGTGATGTTCTACACTCCTAGTTTTTGTATAGTGCCAGTTGCATATATAAAAAAGGGTAATGAACTGTTGTTTACTACAAGGCTGCTCTTTAATGTCCTTGAGACGTACCTCCCTTCTGAGTGGCCATGGCCCACATGTCCCTCCACCCGATCACTTGTGCCTTCTTGCTTCCGAGACGTTTCAGCAATTCCCTAGCAGGCTGCTTCATCTGGAATGTGCCCTCATCCTGAAACATCCAAAACATTCTTCATCTCAACACACTGCTTGTTTCTTAGATCTCGAATGCTAAGGATATACAGTCAACTCGCGACAACTCGAAGTCTCATAAGTCGAATCAGGGTGACCGCAAAATTCAGGAAAATAAGTTCCCTGACAGATTTCTAAAAAATTCCCTGATTTTAGGGCAAACTTTTTTTTTCAAATTTCCCCAATTTTCTTAAGTTTTCCACATGTGATCCTGATCAAATAGAACATGTATGCTAAAGAGACAATACGCAATTTTTAAAAAAAATTTGTTTTGCTGGTAATGAAAAATTTGAATTGTTCCGCTACATTAAGCTTCTAATGGCTAACCACAACGAATCTCCATGTAAACAGCGCCAAAATATGGATGAACGTGCCTTAAACGATACAAAATTTCCCTGATTTTCATGAAATTTAAAAAAGTTCCCCGACATTGCCCTGATTTTTTCCAGAATCAGAAAGCTCCCTGACATTTCCCTGATTTCCAGGTTTTCCCGGTTCTGTGGCCACTCTGTCGAATATTCGTTTATCTCGAAGTTTTAATTAGGTCCAAAGACAATTTAATGTTTTTTAACTCTAAGTTATCTCTATACCTTGAAGTGTACATCTTTTAAGTCAAAGTTTTTGAGAAAATTTTATCATAACATACAAAAAACCCCACAAAATATTAATTCCCCCCCCCCCCTTCCATCTTTACATTGTGTTTTACAATTTAACTTGTTACCAAGATTGCATTGACACGTACAGAAAGTAAACAGGCTTTTGCCACTACATTTCATTCCATATTTAAAGTGCGAGTCATTGGTGTTGCTTTACGTTGGCTTTGAATAATGTTAAAACATAAGTTGAATACGCTTAGTCCAACTCAAAAAGTTAAATTGATCAATGAAACCGAATAAAATCTGCGATGCAAGAAGGAAGGTGTTGCTTTAGAGTACAGAATTCCTCCGAATACTCTTTCGATCATTTTGGAAAACAAAGACGATTTTGAGAAGACTTGCATCGGAACTCGATCCATCGTGTAATTGAGTGAACGTGTGTGCCTTTCTTGGTGTCGAAGCTGCTTTACTAAAATGGTTTGAGACATAACGAAACCAGAATTGCAAAATCCCTTTTAGTGGGATGATGTTAAAAGAAAAGGACTTTAACTCGTTTACAAAAAGTTGAAGGATTTATAGCAAGTGCAGGATGGCTAGAAAAGTTTAAAGCAAGACACAATATTGTTTTTCGGACTCCACACGAACAAGCAAAAGATGTCCCTGATGAAATATGCCTCGAATAGAAAATAACTTCAGAGTGACTTCCGATAACTCGAAGAATTCGGCCAGTCCCTAGAACTTTGAGTTTTCGCGAGTTGACTGTATAATGTTATTTCTTTGAATTATTTGGATCCACCATGACAATTTTCTTGGGAAACTATTCATAGTCTTCTTCCCATTTATTTTAAACAATGTGCTCATGCATTTTATCTGATAGCGAAAAAAGACATTTATTTTCGGACAATTAGCTAGTTTTGGTAAATCGGCATAACAATTCACACATAATATAGCAATTAAAGGGACATGTACATGATGTAATTAACGAGACTTTATTTTCTACAAACTAATTCTAAAAAAAATAAATTTACAACTTCAAAGAATAAACTAATTTTTCTAACAACTTATTAGCTCTGTTTAGATATTTATCGGTTAGTTTAGTTCTAATAAGTATTTAAAACATCCAAAAGTTCAACTTTTAATAATTTAAGAGAACAGATATCAAAGGAATTTTACTATAAGTGTCTGCTTTTTACCCCTTTTTGGGTAGGGAACATTAGAAAACAATTTCTACATTTTGAATAAAATTTTACTACTTTGTACTGAACTTCTTTTTTTATAAATTTTATTTATTAACTATTTTTTTCGTAACTTCAACATTTTATTTAGTTTTGTTTTCATATTACAAAAATCAACAGAATTGTTAGTCTGGAATCTAATCTTTTAAGCGGACATTCTTCCATCTAAACTTTTTTTTTTTTATAATTATTGTATTTTTAAATAAAAAAAAATAGATGCCCCTTATTTGATTTTTTTTTAAAGAATAATATTTCACAAACAAAATTTAAATTCATTTTCATTTTTAAATCTTCAAATTTTTTAAAAAGCTAAGGCTTTTTTAATTACTTACACTTCTATAAATCTGCAATAATTTTATATTAGTGTTAAAAAAAATTAAAAACTACTACATATTTTGTTAATTAGAATGCCCATTTATAAAATAGATGTATTTTACAACATGCTCTAAAAATTTAAGATTTCTCCATTAATTAAAAAAAAAACTCTCAGCATTTCAAAAAACTAAATATCAACAAACAACAATGAGAAAAATCGATTTAAAGTTTTCATTTCTTTAGAGGATCATACTATAATCCAGACTAAAATGTCACATAACTCATTAAAAAAATGTAGATACAGTTTTAAAAGTTTGCAAGCTTATTTAGAAGATTCCAAACTATAACTATAGCAAATAAAAAAAGAAATGGAAAATTTTGCAAATTTTAGAGTAGAGTACTTAATGCTACCTTTCAAAGAGCACCTACAAATGCAAATCTATTTCATTTAAGTGTTATAGCTAAATTTTTTTTTTTATTTTGTTCCAAGTCTGATTTACTTTCAACTTACTTTAATGGTGAAAATGAGTATCCTTCCATCTGAGACCATGTTGAGGAACAGAGACATAGCTTCGTCTTCGTGAGGCGAGTATGTGTCGAACATGCGCTGTGCCATCACGCTGCCCTACAACACACACACAAATATCAAGGAACTTTCCAAGCAAAATTTGCAATAGAAAAACAGGGGAATATGCAAAGTATGAGTTGTTAGGGATAAACTTAAAAATGGATTTCCTTTTTTTTTTTTTTTTGTTGTTGTTGTTGTTGTTGCTATAAGATGTTTCAATTCTTCATAAACAATTAACTTAGGGGAAAAAAAAAACCATCAGTTTATTGCACATGTATTTTTGAAAAAGTTCATTACTTTTTCAATTCATAAAACAAACTGAAATTTAGACACTGATCTACAATGGTATGCCTGACAATTTGAATAACAAAAATATGACAATACACTTAGCTTTTTCAGGGTTCTCACTCAAATCACGGAATAAAAATCTTTGACTTTCAAGGACCTTTGAAAACTTGTTTTCAGGCATCATGTTTATAAACAAGTATTTAATAAAGTACATTCTATCAAAAAGTTACAAGTTGGCGCATGCGTAATACAAATATGTCAGAGAATTCCGATACGGTGCGGATAAGTGGCGACCACATGGAGATAGAAAGTCTGAGTTGTATTTTCATAAATTTTGCAGTTGGGCACACAACCCGAAAAAATTAAGGACTTTTAAAGACCTCTAAGTATTTTCAAGGCCTTGAAGACTACTTCAAAAATATTAGGCACTTTTAATTACAGTGGGGACCCTGTTTTTGTGATAGTGCTGTTTTAATATTGTGCTTACAATGAATTTATGAAATTATCTTATGGGGTCACATTATGTAAAGTAATAGTACATTCTCTATAAGAAATCACCCACTTACTGTAGCTTGATTTAGGACTAGTACATGAATTCCTCTGCCTTTGTTATCTTCTGCGTCTTCCAAAATCTGAAAGTCATGCGCATTGGAATGAATATATAAATAAAAACAGTTTTGAAAAAACAGATACTTTGTGCATTGAATTTTACCTGGCATTAAAAAAGCTAATTAGTTGAGGTATATAAATAATTTGTCATAATTACAATTTACGTAGAAAAAAATTATTAAATGCATTTTTTTTTCATTTCATCAAACAATAATTTAGTTTAAATCAACATACTCTGACAGGATTTTTAATAAGAAATAGTGTACACAAACATGAAATTATTATTTAAGGCTTCAATTGCTATGAATCTTTCATAACAAAAATTTTACATTGAAGAGATTTATGTTCGGCAAGTCTAGAATTGTGAATATTACAAAGTTTAAACACAATTCTCATCAACAAAATCAAACTTTACAAAACTGATATTTAACTCAAATATTAAATTAATTGTACTATAATTTGTAAATAATTTGTCATAATTTCAATTTACATAGAAAACATTTATTAAATGCATTTTTTTTTCACTTCAATAAACAATAATTCAATTGAAATCGACAATCTGACTGAAAAATGTGTCTAAATCAAAGAATTCCAAATACCACATTATCTATGTAGACATTTCCAGTCAATGTCAAGTCAGAATAAAAAACTAGGGGTGTGAAACACCACACAACTTTCAATTACACTATAATACTGACGTGGATTTGAGTCATCTACCGTTTGATTTTCATCCTTCATTTAGAATAAATGGCTAGTTTGGCGATATTATTTGTATAGGTCTATAAAAAAAATCCCCAAAATGGTGATTTTGTCGATATATTTTTCGATAATCCTTATATTATCCTTTATTATAAGTGAAACTGAGAGGAAAAGAAAGAACGATTGTTGACGAGGTATGCTCAAGAAAAGAGAACTCTGTGTTGAAGGCATTCATTTTTCGACTCTTTATGCTATTAAAATACAGTAATTTAGGAGGTGGGGATGTTTAGAACATCTTAAGAGGCATTACCACAGCAATTTTTATCAAAATCGCAAGAGCCGTCTTTTAGGAATCATTGAAAAACCTGATTTTTTCAATGGCAGCTACCTTATGCGCATGCACGATTTTGACGAAAACCTTAATTGTAGGTCCCATGGTCGCCACCAAGCCTCATACCAAATTTGAACATCGTAGGTCAATTTGTTCGGGAGTTATGCTGACCACAGACACATACACAGAGACCGACATTTTTTCTAGATCACTTTTTTGAAATCAGAATGTTCCAAAACTTGAAGAAATGCAAAAAAAAATTTGAAATGCAAAACGAATTTTTTTTTTTGACTGTCTGCTATACTTTCATTATCCTATGTATATTGTTACGAATTTTTGTATATTTGTAAATATTTCGTAGTGTTAATTTTGTAAATATTAAAATTTATGTTCATCTCGCGTAAGGCAGTGCAATGGTTTGTCTTGGTTTGTTTCCCAGCAATGAATCTCTCAATGCTTGATAACGAGTTTTACAGAGGTAACTCTGGGAAGCGAGTTTCAAGGGGCAGGGCATTTAACATTATGGTAATGGGAATCTTGCCAAATTGGCGAGATAGAGCCAAGTTGGCGATGATTTTGGCCACTAATTTTTGTCGCCAAATTTGGCGACATTTTCGGTACATGTATCCCATGTGTGTACATGTATAGGATTTTTCGACTACTGTCTGGAAAGTTCTCCAAATGTCCATCTCTGGAAGGTTCAAGTATGTTCGCAGCCACTCCTATATAAGCGCGACCTGAGTTGGTTAGTAGTCTCTCAACGTTCATTGTGAGAGCTGTAATATACATATGGGTAATTGAAAGTAAAAAAGTATTAGTTGTTTTCTGCTACGAACTCACCGTGGTCCCATCCACGGAGACAGATACTTTGGACTGGCTGGAGAGCACCTCCACGGTGAGGGTCTTGGGAAGACTCTCCTGGAGACGGAAGCTGTTGTGGCGCTTCTCACCACCACCCAATCCATCGGAATCCTCTGCCAGAACAAACGAGCCACTGAATACATTACATGATAAAACCAAACTACTAAAAAATCAATTAACGGTAGTAAAACTTAGTACAATAAGCTGTAGGAAGTCATGTCCAAAGCATTGATACTATCCGGTATAATGGTTAGGCACCAAGATCAACTAGTGCAGCACCAGGAAGAAGGTGTGCCCAATTGAGGAGAATCTGGTGGAAAAGATGAGACCATCAATATAGATAAACTGGATAGACTGCTCCAATGTCAATGCAAGGAGAAAAACGTGCCGGTGGTTGATGATGCTGGTGGGATGATTAACCTATCACAGTTCACTTTTATAGTTGGATGGGAATGGGAAAAACCTTGCAAAAACTAGAGTAGATATATTTTAGCACATTATTACTAATTAAGGTCTACTATTGACATTTCTGCTGTGTACAAACCAAAATTTTATTTTCAATCTTTGGCAATCCATATTTTTTATCCCACCAACGGCAACTGGTAAAGGCTTCATTTTCCCAGCGTTTAGTAGTCTATCCAGTTGTTTATCTATATCGATGGATGAGACTGCTTTGCCCTGAACCTGCTGGGAATGCATCTAGGGATGTTGTTATTCCTTCTACTTTAGAGTCAATGTTGAGAAGATCTCGACGTTCTCGAAATCTTCCCCAGTTACTGTGCTTGTAAATTATTTTGTGCCACCTTGTCCTACCATCTATTATTCTTATGTATGCTTTTTCTTTACAGGGAAGCTGATGATATATATGATTAAATATTGTTATAACTGTAAATGTGGTATAAAGCAGATATTATGTTTTCCAAATTGGCAGCACCATGTGATTGTTGGATCTTCGATTTTAAATAATAAGTTTGTTTTGTATTACATAGCCTAGGTTCCCGATGCTAATTCGTCTTCTTTACAATTAATAGAGTCACACAAAGGGATAAGTGTACTTTATTATGTTCTAAGATACAATAGCATCATGCTCTGCCAACTAGAATATCACATGCATAAGGCCTCGGGTACAATACGAGAACCAAGCGCTTAGAGACTGGCAGCAGAACAATGGAGCAGCACTGCTTACGTTAATGCTTACATTGATTACAACAGAAGTACGAGGCCGGCCAGCCATGATGGACACAAGCGTCTGGGCGAAACATTTTGCGCTTCCTCTTACCGCAACCCCCAGACATTAATTTTCGTTCACCGACCAGAGTCTTTTTAGTTCCGTAGAAGCTCTCATCCAATAAAAATGGCAAAGAAGAGAACATCACAAGATCTCAAGTGTGAGGCTTTGATTTCGGAAGTTAAATGAAGGCTATGTTTGAAGAATGACAAATATGATGATTTTAAAAATATTGTTTGGATTTTATATTAATTCAAAAATGTTTATTCGGAAACATATCATTTAAAATGTTCTTTTATTATTTTTTGAAAAATTTATGCTTATATGAGGTTTTGTGATAATCTCACCACCATAAAACAATTTTGATTTTAGGTGCTTCATTTTGCAGGTGATAAATCTCAACACGAAGTCACTCCACACTAAGGCGCTTAGCTAGTTCAATGGATGATGTTATGTTAGGAACTGATGGAAAATACCACCTTCACTCACATCATAGACAGTGCCACTCACTGCTTTATCGCTTACGTCGTTCTGCTGCAAGTTGCTCACCGCTAGCCGCGCATATCCAAAGCCTAACATGAACAGTCTCTATTCATGAGTTGTACATGTGATAGCGACTTCAGAGTAGGAAGCCCTGCACAGACAATAAACCAGACTGCTTCCAGATAACAGAGCAAGAAAATACATTTTTAATTCAAACTTAATTCCTTACTCGTCCCAAGTGTTGAGTTTAGTTTACAATTAAACAAGTTTTATGAACAATGGAGTCTGGTTACACAGATGCTCTGCAAACAACTGTAAATAGTGACGTATTTCTTTTAAAGTTCTATTTTATTTTATTTGTGAACAGCAATAATACAGATTAGAAAAAAAGGTGCCGACCTCTAAATCGGTCCGTAAATTTCAAAGCGTTTCCATCACATGATTGGTTTGCTGGATTTTGCTAGAAAGTTCTGCTGCGAGGGTATAAAAAGAGCTGATGCGTGAAATCATGGATCAATTTAACTTTAGATGCTTTGAAGGAGGCTGAGTGCTTTGTTTACTTTCCTGGTACCTGGATTATCGCTGTATTCGAAGTTATATACATCAAAGCTCGATAGCGAGTTCTTTGTTATTCAGAAAAGTTTTGTCAGTGGTTGAAAGAAGAATAAATTATAGTTTTTATTTAGTAAAAGCTGCGTCATCATTTCCTCTGCGAAAACATTGATAACAATATTACACTAACATTAATTCTTCACTCACCACAACAAAGCAAAGAGAACTAAGGGTCACCAAACATTCATGTCATTGAAAAGACAACAGAAAATCGTGTGTGGATTAAAAATAATAAATAGTGCACCAAAACTTTTATGCTGAATGATATTTGATTTTCAGAAATGATAGGTGCAGTACTAACGTTTTTTATGAACATGTAGGTGCAGTACTAATGTCTTTTTATGAACATAACTTTATTTAAATTCAAATTGCACCTCCCTACAGGGAGTGCAGTGAGTTTTCTGAAAAATTAGGTAGGAATTTTAGGGATAATTCCTAAAAATGTCAGGAATATTTTAGAGATAATGCCTAAAAATGTTAGTGATGATACCAAAAATGTTAAGGGTAATTCTAAAAAATTTAGAGATATTTCTTCTAAAGCTGACAAAGGCTCCTAAAATAATTCTTTTCAAAGCATATTTCAATACCGGCAAAAAACTGCCAATTTAAAAAAAAAAAAAAAACGAATAATTGATCATTAAAATTTCAGAAAAGATTTTTTTATTTTGAGAAATATCTGTTTTTTTTTTTTTTTTTTTTTTTTTTTTTTTTTTTTTTTTTTTTTTTTTTTTTTTTTTTTGGAGGAAAATCGGTAAATTTTCAAAGTTTTAAATTTTTTGATAATTCCTAAAAAAATTAAATTAAAGTACAATTTTCGGAATTTTAGGGAGAAACAAAAATATTAGGAATTTTAGGGTGAATGTGAACCCTGCATTCTTTTAGCCAAATTCAAATCCTACCTCCTCTCCATGATGGCCAGAGTAAGCAAATGCTACATGTTGGTCAAGAAATTGTTGAAAGTCAAAAAGGAGATCGAGTCCCAATGAGATCCCGGCAAGTGTTACAGAAAAAATATCGAAGAACAAGTAGAGAACTGGATTGCCTTAAAAAACTCTGAGCAATTCATTTAGAACCATAGCCCGAAAAATATAAAAAATTTTACATGCCCTGTCGGACATGTTAGTCTAGAAAATACCAGCCCGAATAAAATTTTTACATGGTCCGAACATTTCATTCATAATAGGTATCTAGTACTGATCTGTCAAAAAAGAATTATCATTGACAAAATATATAAGCTGACATTGATCTATAATTGCACTAAAATGAAATGAGCAAAGACACTATACTAAAAATATTTTCACATTACACAACAAGATTATTGACTTCATTGTGATCTCTGTTCTGATATAAATCAGAAAATCTTGAACTAGTAGTGATCTGATTTACATGCCCTTTCACGTGCCTTGTTACCGTAGTTGCAAATAGTCAATTTTCAATTGCTGATGATGAATCAAAGTTTGCTGGCTAAACTTCTCCAATACCTGTTCGCATTAAATTATTTATAGTTTTAGTTGACAAGTTGCATAGCAATGGGTTCTTTATATGATTCATGGCAATGAATTCTCTCTCACAGGTAGACAAGACATTCTGGGAGAAACATAAGAGTCGCGACCTTTAACTGAAAGTCACGAACCCAACAAAATTACACGAGCACAAATGAAAATGCAAAATATTGTTGCGAATTTCTGTATATTTGTAAATATATATCGTAGCATTAATTATCTAAAAAGATAAATTTATGTACATTTCGCATAAGGCAGTGCAGTGGTTTGTCTTCACTTTCCTGCAATGTGTCTATTAATGCTTGAGGGCGAGTTTTACAGAGATGGCGCTGGGAGGCGAGTTTTACAGGGAGCAGGCCATTTAACAGTATGGTTAATGGCAATCTTGGCCATTTAACAGTATGGTTAATGGCAATCTTGCCAAATTGGCGACTAATTTCTGTCGCCAAGTTTGGCGAGAAATCGCTAAATGTCGCCAAACTTGGCGACATTTTCGGTCCCTATGTACATGTATAGGGCTTTTCGACTACGAGCTGGAAGGTTCTCCAAATTTCTATCTCTGGAAGTTTCGCGAG
Source organism: Linyphia triangularis (assembly GCA_963978545.1). Classification (NCBI taxonomy): domain Eukaryota; kingdom Metazoa; phylum Arthropoda; class Arachnida; order Araneae; family Linyphiidae; genus Linyphia; species Linyphia triangularis. The sequence continues at coordinate 104,664,300 of OZ021723.1, read as the reverse complement.
GATTCTCCTTTCCTATACAAGCCCAAGAGAGCGGATGATGGAGGTAGTTGACTGGAGTTACTGAGTTAGCTGTCTCTCAGCGAGCATTCAGAGAGTTCCAAAAGTGAACTGTATTGCATTGTCTTTTGCGGCGATTTTTAGTAGTTGTGTTGTTAAGTTTTAAACTGCTGTTTTGTGCTCTATTGTTGTGTAAAGAACTGTATTGAGTCTACTAGAACGAGAAGTTCTGGAGTTATATAGGAATAAATTTCTGCAAGTTTTGATCTGCTTTGGCTTCAAGTCTTTCGAACCCATCAACGCAACAATATTTATTATTTGAAAGGTATTTTTGATGAAATATTTACATGCCCGGCTGGGCATGTAAGAGGAAAAAATACATGCTCGATCCGAATTTTTACATGCCCCGGGCATGTCGGGCAGCATGATTTTGGAGCCCTGTTTGTAACTACTACCATATATTAAACTGGATTACAATACATTAAAAAATTACTGTTCATACAGAGTCCTGATGAGTTTCAAAAACATTTCAACGTTTTATCGCTAAAGTAAAGTCCATTCAGTGGCAGCAACTAGAGAAGGAAAAGGTGGCAATTGCCTCTTCACTTTTTGAGTCTTTTAGTGTCTTTGATAGTGATACTGTCTACATTTGTCCTTTAAACTTTTACCACTCTTTGAAACCAAATTTTCACTACTGAGTCTACATATTTTTATTATTATTTTGTTCTTGGCTTTAAGGGGACTTGGTACCCCTAGTTTTCACAAAAAATAATAAAAATATCAATTTTCTATTTTTTGCGTGTTTATAATCTTTGAAACCATCTCCTTATGCTGGCAAGTTTTTAAGGTGATCCGATAACTGCAATTGCAGAAAAACTTTATTTTTATGGAGAATTTAGTATTGCTGCAATAGATCCTTCGATGTTTCGAAAGCATCTTTCTCAGTTCGGGATTTTTGAAATTCCCACCTTACACAAAATGCTAAAACTTAAGCAAATGTCAATGAAATGACTTGAATTTTTTTTTTTTTGCGTCATTCTTAATATCTATTTGGCAAAAATAGGTACAGATTTTTGAATAAAATAAAAACTTTTTTTACAAATTTAAATGTTGAAAATACCTGTTTTTTAAGCTTTTTTTACCTATAAGTACAGTAATTATCGTTTTTTCAAAAACTATTTTATTATTCTAAATCCGATGCCTAAAAAGTAAGAGTATATTACTAGGAACAGTTTTTTTAAAAAAATCAAGAAAAAATATTAAAAAGTCAAAAAGATAGAATTTGAAAATTGATGAATTTAATTTTTTTTTTTTATATTTTGAAAATTAAGAGCACTATGTTAAAAATTTTTAATAAAATTTATTTTTTACCTAGCAATACTTCCAAATTTGTAAAAATTATGATTTTAAAGGCTTAAATAAAAGAAAAAGTTTGAAGGGTACCAAGTCTCCTTAAAAAAAAAAAAATTAAATAGCTTTAAAATAACGTATAAAGTGGTTATACAAATGGATTTATAATGAATGCAAAATCATAAAACAAATAAGTTGGTTCTCTTACCTAATGAAGGGATTTCTTCTTGAAGTTTGCGACTTGTGTCCAGAATGAAGAGGATGTTGATCACAACAGTGATCATTAAAACGACTAACAGCAGGAACTAGAACAAACTGAATATTATAACAACATATTTCGCACAAGTGACACTAAATACAATATTTCAAAATAAAATTGTATTATATAGAACCTAAGAATTGCACAGTTAATTTTAGAGTAATGTAATTAAGTAAAAAAGTATCTCCATGATTTTTTTAAATAATTTCAAATGAGGTGGATATTGCTATGAAAAAGCAAAGAAATTTAAACCAAAAATGGAATATATGTAGCCAGAAGAAAAAGTTCTTTCGAATGGAGGACTAATACATATCATTGCAACAAAATTACTGACAAGATAAACAACAACAACAGACAGATGGAAACTGATAGCCCCCAAAATATTTCTTTACATTGATGAACATATTACTTTGAGCAATTAAACTTTCAAAATATGTAATTGGATTATAGTTTTATAACTAAGACTAGAGTACATTTAAAACACAGGCACACAGGAAAAAAAAATTTAGGGATCAGCATTAAATTATTAACCAAATATTTTTAAAACTATTATTTGGGTTACAATAATTTAGATTTTAACAACAATTTACACACACATCAAAAAGATCAGAAAAATTTGTAAAATACCAGAGTGAAAGCATTAAAGCAGTTGCAGTGGCTCAAAATTACTTGTGAAAAATCATAATACAAAGGTAAAACTTTATGCATATGCAATTCTCTTAATTCGTTTTTGTCACTGAAAACAACTTCAGTGAAAAAAAAATTATAAAAATTTCGCAACTGTTTGTTATGAATTGCTGTTCAATATTAAAAAAAGACGAAAGATGCCTAAGAAAATGCAACGCAGACATGTTTATGAAAGGTAAAATAATCAGCAGGCAGGAATTTGGTCGATCACAAACAGAAGTATCACAAGCGCTGAATGTGTCTTTGTGCGCCATCTAAACTCTGTAATAAATACTGGAACACTGTAATAAATATTTGTAAAGGAAAATTTATTTACCTTATTGAGATTTTTTATTTTTTATATTAGGTGACACATTTTTCACTTTAGTTCAGAGCATATACAGGCACATACATTCCTGCAAAAGACTCCATGATTTTAAAATTAAATAACTCAAAAACAAAGATTGACAGAACAATGAAACAAAAGTATAATTATTTTAAAAGCTGCAAAAATCTGATACTAAATTTTCACAATTAGTTACAAATGTTGCCATCAGGTGGCGCTGTACACTGAAGTTCTTATAAATAAAGAGTGCTTTGAAGCTGAGATCAATCAGTTTCCAGACAGTTCCACTGTTTATATGTGAAAGGAAGTTAGCGTGATTGCAACAACTAATTACAGAGGACAAGTTTATAAATACATACATATTTCTAGAATTTTGCCCCTACAGCGCCATCTGTTGTCAACATTTGTAACTAATTTTGAAACTTCTGTTTCATATTTTTACAGGCTTACAAAATAACTATACTTTTGCTTCATTCCTTTATCGATCGTTGTTTACGAGTTATTTAATTTTAAAATCAGGGAGCCCTTCGCAGGAAACCTGGTATTATAAAGCTAAGACCAGGTCCTAAATATCTAGTTCAAACGAAGGAAATATTTTAAAGATGGTTGCTTGCTCACCTGGAACAACTTGGAGAGCAGTCTTCGCGGTGGCACTTGCCTGAGGTACATGGTGGGGGATAGGAATGCCCTCTTGGCAGCAAGCGGATGCACCCGCAGATTGCTTTTCCATCCGTCCATGGCCGTCATCGCAACACCAGACTAGATGCACTCACACACATTTCTTCCTAAAAGAGATAGAAGATGTTATTGTAGTGGCGCAATGTTGGTGCTTATGGAGTTGGTTTACATGAAAAGAAAATATGCTTTGTTATTTTGGTCACTTTTAAGACATAAATTTGACTGTAAAATCATCTATTTGATTTTTACTGCATTTAATGAAGCCTTTGGTACACATAATTATTATTAATCAAAGCTGTAAAAAAAAAATTTGAAATTTTTTTTTTTTGAAAAAACAAACAAACAAATATCTAATAATTAGTAACTTTGTCATTTAGAAAAATATATTCGTCTAGATCAGCGGTTCCCAACCTTTTCAGTTCTGCGGACCACCTATTTTACAAGAAAAACTTAGAGGCACATTAGTTAATAGAATATATGCATGAGCGTGTGTCAGTAATTAGTAAAACATACTGTACAAGAAAGATTAAAAATAATTTTTAAAAAGAATTTTTTTTTCTTATAATCACTTGTTGGTCACAGCTAAAAAGCAAGAGGTCAAAATTTAAAAAAAAAAAAATTAATGAGATTTTTGACATTGTTTGTCCCTCAATAGAGAGTCAATAATATCTGGATTGAAACTGGATAGTTTTAGCCATGCTGTCAAATTCACTCATTACACCATCGAAGATCATAACTGAATAATTTGATTGTTGCTAACAATCGAGTGACTCGATTGTTCTCATCTCTACCCCCGAAGCTCTTGTAATATTTATCTTGGTTCAGATTCTTAACCAGCGTCCACAACCCCTTTACCGCGGTACTCGCAGCTCATAAGTTGGGAACCGCTGGTCTAGATTATTTTTAAATAGGTACATTTTAGAACAAATACTGAAACGTAAGAGGACAGGAATCAATAGGTTCATGAAAATAACTTTTTTAATTGATTTCTACCAAATATTGAATCTTAAAATAACTTTTTACTTTCAATTAATCATAAGTCAACATAGGGTAATGAAAGAATTAGATTCAGATTCAGTTAAAAAAAATTATTTTGTTGCTTTTCTCGATATTTTAAAACATCCCGAGTTCAAAAAAGTGGTTTAGAAAAAATGCCTGTTTGTGTGTCTGTGCTCTGCATAAATTCGGAACGGATTGGCTTACATTGTACAGGTTAGTAGTGTCAATGGTTGTTTTTGGTTGTTTTCAGATTATCTGGCGCCGTCAGCAACACGAGGGCTATAATGCGCCGAAACATTCATCATTAGACAAGCCAACATACATTTACAAACACCCATTCCAAACACGGGACTCGGAATCCGCAACCTCGTGGTCTAGAAGCTAGCACCCTAACCACTATACCGTTAGTAGTGTCAATGGAAGCTACATATTAAGGCTTTGGTCAAAACAGCGCATGCCCATTAGGTAGCTGCCATTGAAAAAAATCACGTTTTCAATTAGCAATTGTTAAAAAACGGCTTTAGTGATTTTGAACAAAAATCACTGTGCTGTGGTAATATCTTTAAAGGTATTCTACACATCCCCGCCGCCGTAATTTGTGTAGAAATGCGATAAAAATATAAAAGAAATATAAATGTGATTAACACATATTTCTCTTCTTCTGAGCATCGCCCACCATTGACTGTTTCTTCTCTGTACCACTTACACGAAAGGATAGTGTAATATTTATCGAAAAACATATCGCTAAAATTCGCCATTTTCGAAGTCTTTTTCTTTGACAGTGCAATAATTATTGCCAAAAACATTGCCAAACTGAAACGATAAATTACACTTATCCATTACAAATATAAATGCTGCGATCAGTATTGCGTGTAATTGAGAGTTGTGCGATGTTCTACACCCTAGTTGAACTACGATTCCCCAGCTAATTTCTGCAGACATATTCTAGTTTTATATTTAAATAAAATTAAATCAGAAACATATCAGGCTGTTCAAAAGCAAATCTAAAAGTAACAAGAAATTTGAAGTGAAAGAAAAGTCCAAGAGTTCAACCACTAATTCTTCAGTTACAATTGAAATAGATTTCAAAAGAGAAAAATTATGGCAAGAATTAGTGGTGTTGGAACACACAACTTTTAAATTACACTATTATGATCACTGGATTTGAATTTGACAAGGATTGGTATAATTTACAGCCTTTGTTTTTCATTAATTTCTTTTTAAAAAATTGACAGTTAAGCGATAGTTATTACAAAAATCAAAAAGAAAAAGTCCCCCCCCCCCAAAAAAAAAAAATTGGCGATAATTATTGAATTATTTCTTTTGGGTAAGTGCAACGAAGGAGGAACAGTTGCTGATGGACAAATGCTCAAAGAGAGAAACACCTCGTTTCGCCTCCTTTTCAGTGTAATCTATACCGAAGCTGAGAGATTTCCCCAGAAAACTGGTTCAACTTAAATCGAGAGAACGTCACATCTGCCTTCTTCCACTTTCTCACCAAAGTACCGATAGATTCTTCTTGAAGTCACGAACGCGCAGATAAGTGGATGACTGGAAGTGGAAACGTTACTGTTGCAATGTAAACAAATGAGCGTTTTTGTAATTGAAACTTTCAACATGGTATAACAATGTCTCGCAAAAGAAAGTTATTATTAGGGTGGAATATAACTGAATTTAAAAGGCATCGTGTAATGGGCAGTAATGGAAGTTCCGTACCACACTCTATTTGACGAAAACCTTAATTACAGGTTTCATGGCCACTTCTGACCATCGATATAGATAACCAACTGGATAGACTGCTTAACGCTGGGAAAATGAAGCCGTTGCCAGATGCAATTGGTGGGATAAAAAATACGGATTGCCGAGGATTGAATATAAAATTTTGGGTTGTACACAGCAAAAATGTTAATAGTAGACCTTAATTAGTAATAATGTGCAAAAAAATATCTACTCTAACACTTTACAAGGTTTTTCGCATTCCCATGCAACTATAAAAGTGAACTGTGATTGGTTAATCTTCCCACCAGCTTCGCAATCCCCGGCGCGTTTTTCTCTTTGCATTGACAATGGATCAGTCTATCCAGTTGTTTATATCGATGCTTCTGACCCGTCTAATAAAAAATTGAGCATCGACGGTTAAACCATTCGGGACGGACGGACGGACACACACACTTCCCCCCTTCGACCATGTTATCGGACACTGGACGTTCCACGAAACGTGCAGAAATGCAAAAAAAGAAAATAAATAATTTTTAATACCGAATGCAATAATTTCATCACCCTATATTGTACATAGTGTAATTAAAAGTACAAAAGCTCTCTTATTTCTCGAGGTTGTCTGTTTGTTTGATCTTCGAAACAAGCGGAAGAGCATTGTCAACTTGAGATTTCGAAAAACCACCCCTATACCCTTTCCTAACCCGCAAAGGGTTAACTTGAGAACTACTAAACTAATTTGAACCCAGTTCTTTTCTATACGCATCCCAGGCCAACTCAGATAATCGGGAACGCAGTTTTCATTCCGATGTTTTGAGTTTAGGCCGCGAAAAAGAGAATAGAGAATGAAATTATCATCACTTGAGATCTACTGAACCAATTTGAAGTTAGTTTAACCAGGACACTATTATTATGTTCTCTAGCTACCAGCTAGCATTCTATATAAAACTAGGGGTGTGAAACATCGCAAAACTTTCAATTACACTTTATTACTGATGTATATTTGTGTCATTTATCGTTTTTAAATATCCATCATTCGTTTAGAAAAAATGACTAGTTTGGTGATATTTTTTGAGGTAATAGTAATATAGGACTTACAAATAAAAAAAAATAAAAAAATCTTTGCCAAAATTGAAATTTTGGCGATATACTTTTGTTCAAGCAAAGAGGACTCAGTGTTGAAGACATTCGATTTTCCACTTTTTACGCCATTGAAGCATTTTTACGAGAATTTCGCAGGTGAAGATATTTAGAACACCTTAAGAAGCATTAGCACAGCGATTTTTATCAAAATCGTTAGAGCCGTTTTTTAGCAATCAATGAAAAACATGATTTTTTCAATGGCAGCTACCTTATGCGCACGCGCGATTTCGACGAAAACCTTAATGGTAGGTCCTTGGACCATCACAAACCTATTCACCAAATTTGAACATAGTAGGTCAATTTGTTCGGGAGTTATGCTGACTATGTACACAAAGACAGAAATTTTTTCTAGATCACTTTTTTGAGATCAGGATGTTCCAAAATGTGTAGAAATGCAAAAAAAAAAAAAAAAAAAAAAAAATCCGATTTTTTTTTTGTGGACCGAATCCTATACTTCCGGTTCCGTTACCCTATGTATTACATATGGGTAATTGAAAGTAAAAAGGCAAAAGATGAAGTCTATTACCTTGAGTTTAATGAAGTTTTTCTCAATGCAGATTTCAAACTTTAAGATTTGAACCCTCATCAACCCTAACTCGTCATTTTTGTAATGCTAGTTTGGACATGGAAACCAAAATTCAATTTGCATCAATTCCGATAAGAGTTTTTATATTGGGCTCTCTTTACAGTTCGTTGCGTAGCCTCTATTTGTTAGCATAAAAACAATTAGAAGGCAACCTTAAAAACTGCTCCAGAAAACCCATCCATATCCACTCACACAAGAGGATGTCTATTAAAGATTCCCTTGCTGAGGCCAAATAATACGAAGCGGTAGTAAAGAGCCCATTTATCAGACACAGGGAAATAAGTCCTCCGCGCTACCAAACCTAATCAAGACCCCGGGAAGCCCATCACTTTCCAAGAAATATCACATGGCAACCACTTTCGTGAAGATCCCGTCCAAGTCGGAGATGATTCCGGATGACGAAGATGAACGAGGACAATTTTAACTGCGACTGTCGCCCTCCCGGACGAATTTCATTTGATAAACGAGGACAGACAATGTTTATAGATATCGAGAATCGGAGACGGTATTTTAGAGTAATGAATAACTATTAGACAAGACTGACTGTCTGTGTTAGAAGAAGCGCAATTTCCACTGGGTAGCGTATATAGTAGCAGGGCCCTTGTTTTTCAAAAGAACGTCAAAGACGTATTTTAAGAAAATTGAAACCAGTCATCATGAGTTAAGAACACAATAAGGAGATAACTTCGCTCTTTCTGAAAAGTTATTTGAGATTTGCACATCTGAGTTCCGGAAAAGTGTGGTCCTCAACACATAGATTGAAAATCAGTGACTTTTCAAGGACTTTTAATGACCTGAATAATATTTTTTTTAAGGACCTTCGAAAATTTGTTTTCATGCATTAGGTCTTTAATGAGTGAATTTACTGCTGCTTTGACCACAGCGTTTATATCAAAATCTTTCATACACAATTTTCATTATAAACAAACATGATACATGCAAATATACCAAACAATTTTGGTATGGTGCGGATAAGTGAATCAAATTAGATCTATAAGCAGGGCCCGATTTAGAAAACCGATTATTATACACACAACATAGCAGATGGAGGGCCCTTCATCGACGATTGTTGGAGTTATTTAAAATATCGACAATTTTGATTACCATCTATTACCAGGGTGGCCACAAAATTCAGAAAAAAAGTTCCCTGATAATTCCCTGATAGATTTCTAAAAAATTCCCTGATTTTAGGGCAAACTTTTTTCCAAATTTCCCCAATTTTCTTAGGTTTTCCAGATGTCTAGACAACCTGATCAAATAGAACATATATTCTAAAGAGATAATATGCAATTTTATAAAAAATAATCTTGCTGGTAATAAAAAGTTTAAATTATTCCGTAACATTAAACTTCTAATGGCTTACCACTACAAATCTCCAAGTAAATAGAGCCAAAATATGGATGAACGTGCCTTTAAACAATACAAAATTTCCCTAATTTTCATGAAATTTAAAAAAGTTCCCTGACATTTCCCTGATTTTTTCCAGAATCAGAAAGCTCCCTGACATTTCCCTGATTTCTAGGTTTTCCCAGTTCTGTGGCCACTCCGATTACTGTCTCGATTAAATTAATGACGAGATAGTAATATTTTAATAACTAAAAGGAATTACTAAAATTTATTTTCATATTTTATGGCATTGATCAAGTGCGCTGAACAGAAAATTGATAGTTACATCATAATTCAGAATTTTTCAGGCAATTCGGGCACGAGCTTTATGGGAAAGCAGGCAGTGGAGACTTATGCATATAATATGTATAAGCATATTCAAGTACTTCTAAGGCCTGGAAAACCAGTTAAAAAATATTGAGCACTTTTAATGACCGTGGGAACCTCGAATAAGAAGCGCTCTTCCCGCGAAAGATAGTTGAGATTTACACATCGACTTTCGGAATAGTGTGGTCCTCAAGTTTTACAATTCACCGATTCAGAACTCAGCTGCTCTAAATAAGAGTGGGGCAATTCTCTGTTGTATACGCACGGGATATGTTGGCTCTTTTTTCACTCGTAAACTAATTATAACTCTGTTGTTGTTGTTGTTTCTAATCTCCCTTTTGTCTGACGAAGTCAGACAATATCAGTGAAGCCATTGACATTAATGAAGTCTGACACTAGTTGTGGACAGTTATAAATGTCCTCCCAGTCCAGTCCAAGGCAGTCCAAAATGTGCTGAGGTGATGCCTGTTCTTTTTGGCATTTAGGGCAAAGAGGAAAATTTTTGCTTCCCCCGGAATATGTTAGGCCTTTAAGGTGACCACTAGCAAGTCGGGACAGACGGGTATTGGTGTGTCTATCACAAGGAAGAGATAGGGAGTGTCCTGGCTTTATACCATTCGTGAGATGGAGGTATATGCCATTTCGCTTTATTTTGAGCAATTTTCTTTGAGTATAACTCTTGATATGTGAGTTCTTGAGTAGAGAGGACAGGGTGTTCTAGTCCCTCCTTAGCAAGAGTGTCAGCCAATTCATTTCCGTGGATGTCTACATGTGACGGGATAATTATAAGTCTAAAATTATGAATTTAGCAGTTATATTTTTGTTTCATAAAATACTAGTTGGTGGCAAAGTTATATTGAAAAATAATTATTTTTAACTATTGAACGTAATTATTTTAAACCACTGACGTAGGGACACAGATGTGTCCCACTCGTCGGTGGCTTATAAATGTATTTTTGACCAAGTTGAAATTATTATTTTTTCTGTATAACTTTGTCACCAACTAGTATTTTATGAAACAAAAATATAACTGCTAAATTCATCCTAATTTTAGAATTCTAATTGTTTACGAGTGCCAAAAACAGCCAACGTATCCCGTGTGTGTGCAACAGAGAATGGACGATTCCCGCATTTTTTAAATATTTTTTTTTATTCAATTCTAAATGTTCCGAAAAGGCCATAAACATAAAAATTTCTGCTCAATGCGCTTTTTTTTTTTTTTTTAAATTTGCGATCAAAATTATCTTGTTAGAGATTGGCAAGAAAACAGCTCATTTCGTTGGCATTGAACGTGACGTAATGAGATCTCAAACATCTTGGCTTGAAATGCAGCAGCGGAAACCAGATTTGCAAGTTTCTCGCAAATCACGCCAACCTGTACGGAATGTGGCAATGATCTACCAACGCCAACTTTTTTTAACGATAACTATTTGGCAGAAACCTCACGATAATCATAGAAACGCAGGGATCTCTTTACGTCACGAATTTCGTTGACTGTTTTTGGCTGTGTTTTAGGGCATTTTCTTTTCTTAATAGTTAAATACCTAATTTTTTAAAAGAAGGAATTTGGAATCGGAAAGAAATTCTTCATAAATATTTTCACTCGTTTTTAAAAGATGCGGGTCCATTGCCCAGTGAATGACTTGCGTCTCAGTAACCTTTTCTCGAAACTGAATCATTTTATCTCTACTTGAAATCTTTTTTACTGTTGGGATGGGGGAGTGATCTTATGTCGAGCATGGTACAATTCCTCAGTTGAAGTCAGTCAGTACTGAGACTACTTTTTGTGACAATTTTATTTCACGCTTGGCATCACCAGGAGGGGGCTTCAAGACACCCGGGAAATTAGCACATTGAGAGAGTATCTCTAAATGAATTGATTAACTGAAAGAGGAATGGAAAAATGTTTCTTATTCCCCCTGCAATAGGAAGATAAAATGAAACAAAAACCTTTAAGAAAATAATATCTGCTGAGTATATACAAGTACATTTTTAACCAACAGTCAACAGCCTATGATGTTTGACATACCTGCTCAAGAAACACTAAAAAATATTAACAGAAAAAAATATATATTAAATAGACTGAGAGGCGACTGCAATTTTTGGACCTCATCGAACATCATTCTGAATTTTTTTTATAGAAATTGGAGAAAAGTGAGAAGATTACGAATCCACTGGTCTGCCGCGACAAAAATGATCGAAACTGGTCCAAAATCGACTTTTAATAAGTTGAACTAAACCCAATTGCCAAATGCACCATAACTTGCCAAATAATGAGCATTTCTTTGTATTTTTTATTTAGTAACCCTCACTCTTTAATTTTCAAATAAGAAGGTTGCAGACGATTCGGATGTGTGGCTATGGCTTACTTGCATCTTTCACAAAACCGTGCCTCTTAAGGTGTTCTAAACATCCCCATCCCCGAAATTCTCGTAAAAAGTGGAAAAACGAATGCCTTTAACACAGAGTTCTCTTTGCTTGAACATAGCTTATGAACGATCGGTTTTTCTCCTCTTCTCAGTTTAACATACAAGAAAGGATAATATAAGGATTATCGAAAAGTATATCGCCAAAATCACCATTTTGGCGATTTTTTTTTTTTTTACAATACAAGACAACAATTATTACAATTTTTACCCATACATGAATTATCGCAAAAAAATATCGCCAAACTGACCATTTATTCTAAATGAATGAAGAATATATACAAACGGTAAATGACACAAATCCACGGCAGTATTACAGTGTAATTGAAAGTTGTGAGATGTTCCACACCCCTAGTTGAATTTCGCGAAGACAGGAAGAGTCTAAATTGTTTTTGAAAACGTCACAAATTCATCGTAAGAAATCAGCATGCTCAGCAGATATTGAGGTCCATGGTTCATTTGAAGGTTACGTAGTTAATAATAACAGTCTTTTGGACTGATGGACACAAGTGTTATTGCTAAGTGCTTTTAATCTCAGCCTTTGTTTAACAATAAATAGGAAACAATTAGAATACAAGCAACTGCAATAATCCGATATGATTCAGAGCAGTGCGTGATGGTTGGCCGATCATTCTGACGGAAAAGTGATGTCCCAGCCGACACTCACCCGCGAGAGACATCGTAAGGGAAAGGTCCACCACCACCGTGAAAGGTAACAGAAGAGATTTCAAAAAGCGAAACTGGTGGCATGTGGTAAACTCGATTTTCGATTTTGATCAACGAACAGGTCTCGTTATTTATGCATGATTTTTAAAATGGCACACCAATAAATGGACAATTCTCGCACTTTTAAAAAAAAAAAAAGAGTGAAATTAGTTTATATTTATGAAGAATTTCTTTCCGATTCCAAATATTTAAACTAAAATTCTTTTTAAAAAATTAGTTATTTAAATATTAAGAAAAGAAAATGCCTCGAAATCGAGCCAAAACCAGTCCGATCAAAACAGTCAACAAAATCTGTGACTTCAAGGGTTCCCTTGACGTTACATTCAATTCGAGAAGAATGAATCGTTTTCTCGCCAACGTGAAACAGGGGAACTTTGAGGGCAAAAAAAAAGAATAAAGAGAGAAAAAGCGCATTGAGCAGAAATTTTTATGTTTATGGCCTTTTCAAATACTAGATTCTATATATATAACTCTCGACTCAAATTGGATTCGTATAGAAGTTGAAATATTTGAGCATTTAAAACCTTGTATTCATATAATTGAGTAAATATTTCCGTAGATGTTTTTTGAATATTATTTTTTATGCAATGTTTTGTTTCTAAATTCATCATAATTTTTGTTGACATTTTCTATGTACGGTTAATATATATTGTGCTCAGCGTGGAATATAAAATCAATTAAGCTTAGCGTCCACTATCGCTAAGCAAAGCAGATCAGATCAGAGCGGAGTGGATTAGAGGCTGTCAACGTCCATTGTAGCTCGAGGCTCGTGCTATAGTAGACATTGGCAGCCTTGTAATTGGCTCTAATCCACTCCGCTCTGAACTGCTTTGCTTAGCGATAGTGGACGCCAAGTTTTAATGTTAAGGTTTATCACATATATTGTCTAGTTTTCTGTTGCTTAGTTTCGCTTTTGAATTATTTTAAAACAAAATTCAATAACTTGGTATAAAAAAAATTGCCGTGATTCTTTTTTTTTTTAAACATATGCTACAGCTGCTCTTTCGTCACCAGGTGTATTTTGTTGATTATGTTTTGTACATCCTTAAAATATATAAAATATTCTTTTACGAAGGTCAACTAACAACGATATTATTATATCGACATTTACAAGGTTTTAAGTGCTCAAATGTTTCTGGCTGGATTAATTTTAATTATATGAAACGGAATTTTTCTAGAATAGATTTAATTTAAAAATACACATAACCTAGCATAGTCACGGATAGTATAGACTCAATATGACTTCATCACTTGCAGTCACACTTTCTTACTTTCGCAAAAGAGCAATCGACTGAACACTAAATTTAAAGAAATGAATCACATAAAAACAACTAGGGGTGTGGAACATCGCACAACTTTCAATTACACTATAATACTGACGTGGATTTGTGTCATTTACAGTTTGTATATTTTCAGCATTCACTTAGAAAAAATGGTGGGTTTGGCGATATTTTTTACGATAAATCTTATATAAAAATATTAAAAAAAAAAAAAGGAAAAAAAAAAAAAAAAAACTGCGCTAAATTGGCGATATACTTTTTGATAATCCTTACATAATCCTTTCTTATAAGTAATACTGGGGGGGGGGGAGAAGAAAAACGATCGTTGATGAGGTATATGCTCAAGGAAAGAGAAATCTGTGTTGAAGGTATTCATTTTTCAACTTTTTACGCCATTAAAACATTTTTACGAGAATTTCGGAGGTGGGGATGTTTAAAACACCTTAAGAGGCCACAGCGATTTTTATCAAAATCGTTAGAGCCGTTTTTTAGCAATCATTGAAAAACTTGATTTTTTTCCCCCCATTGCAGCTACCTTATACGCATGCGTGATTTTGACGAAAACCTTGATGGTAGGTCCCTGTGCCATCACCAACCGCACACTAAATTTGAACATCGTAGGTCAATTTGTTCGAGCCCTATGCAGACCACAGACACACACATACAGACATTTTTTCTAGATAACTTTTTTGAAATCAGGAATCAGGATGTTCCAAAATTTGTGGGGGGGGGGGGGGGGGGCATTTTTTTTTTTTTTGATCGAATACTATACTTTCATTACCCTACGCATACATATGTGTAATTGAAAGTAAAAAGAATTCGTTTGGAAATTGTCTAAAGACTTTTTACAGTTATTTATGAAATTTAAAAACTCTTTTAAGAACGATTCTTCAAAATTTCATAGAACAGAAATAAAACCACAATGAAGATAAATTATACTTGGTAAGAGAAGGAGAGGAAATTGTGATTTATTGCTCTCGTAGATTTTCTTTTTGGCATCATTTTATTTTTGAATAAAAAAAAAAAAAATCCCCCTATTCATTGTAATTTTTCAAAAATTCTTTGTCAAACTCCAATTGTTTCTATAATTGACATTTTCCTCTACTTGGACTCTCTGATAACGCCTTTTAACGATTTGGTACCAAAACTAAGTATAATTGGTAATCTTTTCTAAGGAATTGAAGAACTCGGAAGATGAATATGTAAGAAAATTTACTCTTTAAACACTAAGCCCTTCTTCAGAGAGAGAGAGAGAGAGAGAGAGAGAGAGCAATTCAAATATGTTAATTTGGTGAAATTTTGAATTGTTCTTTAAATCGAAAGTTACCTCGCAAAAAAAAAGCAAGTTCCATTTCGAATCGTTATTTAATATAACATCACATTACTGACCACTGCATTCTTGCAAGTGTGCATATACGACACCCCAAAACGCTTAAAGTTGCTTAAGGGGGTCCAGTACCGAATTTTTTTCAAAAATCCCAAATTTTTTTTCTGATCTTAAAAAATAGTTCATACATTCCTGAATAGAATGATGTTTTTATCTTATTCCTCCTGTAATAAGAACGCCACAAAATTACCTGTTATTTAAACTCCCTAATGGGCGTAACACCTTGAAGCGTCTGCTTAAAGTGCGTTTTTCGAACACTAGTGTTTTTCACAGATGCTGCATATTCAAATCGATATATCTTCAGAACCATAAATAATTAGCTATTCAAATTTTTGGAGCATTTAATTTATATAGTTTTAAATATTTTGTCTTCGCAGAACTTTATTTTTTTAATTCTGTTTTAAAATATAACATTTAACGTAAAAGATAACATAAAAAAAAGCAAAAATTTCAATATTTTAACTTTGAGAATTTTTTTAATTTTTTTTAATTCACCTATCAAAATTCTGTGAAGACAAAATTTTCTTTATATAATTATGTATTACATAAAGCTTTCACTTTGAAAAAAAAATTATTTTTTCTTGACTTATATCAAAATACGCAAACATCAATTATTATGGATTTTTCTTGGTTTTTAAATTTTTTTTAAATAACTAAATACAATATTTAAAAAAACATTTTCTCAAAGATATATAAATAGTATCTCATACATAAAATAAATTTTTGACATAAAAATGTACATAAATAAAGTTTTTTTTTTATTTTCGGTACCGGACCCCCTTAAAAAAACCAAAAAAAAACCCCGACAGGTTCGAAGCGGCACTGCTAAAATTGTAAACATCGGTAAGTTCTATTAAGTACCCACACAGGTGATTACATGATCATATTTCCGTTTCATGACGTCGACCAAACGGTACAGTGGTTAGCGTGCTGGCTTCTAGACCGCGAGGTTGCGGGTTCCGAGTCCCGTGTATAGGCATGGGTGTTTGTAAATGTATGTTGGCTTGTCTAATGACGAACGTTTCGGCGCATTATAGCCCTCGTGTTGCTGACGGCGCCAGATAATCTGAAAAAACAACCAACCGTTTCATGACTCAAACACAATCTTGTCTGCTTTCCTTGTGTTCTGTTAGAGGAGTGTGAAAGTAGCCAAAAACCGTTACGAGGGGAAATCGCAAATACCACACATTAGACACTTTCCATAACCTCACGAAGAAATCGAACTCATTTCCAAAAACATTCCCCTTATAAATAACGAAAAGGCATTTTTTTTTTTTTTTTTTTTAAATGAAAACCCTGCAGTTAAACGGAAACCTGCTCTCGATCACCCAGTCGTCTAGTGACCCAATTTCTTCCGTCTTGTTTACAACGCGGATCTGCGTGCAGGTATTTTTTCAAGGTCTCAAGAACTGTCCATCGCGCGGAAGTCTGCCTACTCTCTCTTCTTCTTGCACAAAAAAAGTCCAGGTCAAATGAGGACCACTTTGACTCTGCTGCTGGCCATCGACTGCAAGGCTAATAACCTTGATTTGAAGTGAACAAGTATGTGTTTTTATGTAGAACTATGTCGATGTCTGGCTGTAGTTAAGAGATCCTGGATGTTGAAGTCCTAGTCAGGAATATATTGTTGCGTTGTACGGGTTCGAAAGATTTGACGCCAAAGCAGATCGAAACTTGCAGAAATTTATTCCAAAATAACTCTTCACAGTTCTCTTACAGCTCCAGAACTTCTCGTTCTAGTAGACACACAATACAGCTCTTTTTCACCTCAACAGAGCACAAAAGCAGTTAAAAAACTTGACAACACAACTGCTAATACAAATGCAATACAGTCCGCTCAGTATCTCCAGTCAACTAATTCAGTGACTCAAAATCCAAGAACTAACTTCAGTCAACTATCGGACTCGGCTAACAACGAGCTCCGTGACTCAAAATCAGTCAACTCACTAACCCTACTCACGGCCGTCCTTATATAGGAGTGGGGAACTTTCGTGAATATTCCAGAGATAGATATTTGGAGAACTTTCCAGATTGTAGTCGAAAAGTCCTTATACATGTACATGGGATACATGTACCGAAAATGTCGCCAAATGGTCGCCAAGTTTGGCGACATTTGGCGATTTTTCGTCAAATTTGGCGAGATTCCCATTACCATAATGTTAAATGCCCTGCCCCTTGAAACTCGCTTCCCAGAGTTACCTCTGTAAAACCCGTTATCAAGCGATAACACCCCTATTGCCGGGAAACCAATCATTGCATTGCCTTATGCGAAATGTACAGAATATCTATTTACAAAATTAACACTACGAAATATTTACAAATATACAAAAATTCGTAACAATATCCTATTTTCGCTATGTTACAATCTTCCAGCCCAGTGTATTTAGAAACTACTTGACATTTGGTGAGTGATGATCACTTAATGAAATGCAGGGTTCACACGCCTTAGGGAGAACAGGGAAAACCTGGAAAACTCGGGGAGAATAAATCAGCCTTAAAATCTCAGAGAAAAAAGAGAAAATCCTCCCCCCTTAAACCTGGAAAAAGTCGTTGTTACTCTGGAAAAAATCCTAT
The DNA here is from genome assembly GCA_963978545.1 of Linyphia triangularis. Classification (NCBI taxonomy): domain Eukaryota; kingdom Metazoa; phylum Arthropoda; class Arachnida; order Araneae; family Linyphiidae; genus Linyphia; species Linyphia triangularis. Next base: position 104,646,454 of record OZ021723.1, on the reverse strand, counting down.
TTTTGGGTGCTATTTGTTTAACTCTAACTCGAGAAGTTAAAGTTACAGAATCATTTCACAGCACAGACATGCAGAAAGATATTCTTTAAGAGAGAAAAAAAACAATTTTTTTCCAGTTATTGAAAGAATTTCTGTAATTGAGGCAGGCTTGACTATGGCTAAAAACATTTTAGGCCCGCGATGGAAAACACGTTTCCGTGAAAACTCAGGGAATTTATTTTCTGAAAATGAGTATGAACTCTGAAATGATGTATATTAATAACTCTAATATATTTTATTTTATTACGTCAATGCATATGTAAAGGCTCCGCCTGGTCTTGTTTTTTTTTTTGCTATTTTAATTTTCATTTATAATAGATACACATTAAATGAAAACAATTTATGTCATTTCATTGAGTGATCTTTTTTGTGCCTACACTCACCAAAAGTCAAGGTTTTATAGAAAGTAGTTTCTAAATGCAACGGTGTAGATAGATTGTAACATAGCGAGTATAGGGAATGATCCTTACTATACTAAACTCCAACTTAACTTGACATCACTATACTAAACTTCAACTTAACTAGACATCACTTAGACGGTAGATCGTGACAGTGCTCATAGGTATTTAATCCATTTTGGAGGGGTGAAAGCATAATGCTCGCCCAAACCACAACCCTGTACAGAACAAAAGGCTATAAGGTTTGGCGAGCATTATGTCTTCACTCAGTTAAAATGGATTAACTGCCTATGAGCACGGTGAAGATCTATCGTCTAAGTGATGTCAAGTTAAGTTGGAGTTTAGTATAGGACTTTCTTTTAACAGAGAAATCAGAGAGGAAAGTCGTCGTTTGCTACCTGAACTTGGTCCTGGAAGATTATCCGAGATAATCTAGAAATGTTCTACATTCTCAGAATTGAAGGGCGATATTAAAAAAAAACAGACAAGACAAATTTTTTAAAACCTGAGTCACGGGAATTGTTGGATTCGAAATATCGATGATTTCAGCGCACTTAATTTAATATTATAATAAAAAGTAGATGTAAAACAAAATTTAGAATCTGATGTCGCTTCGAATTATAACACCTAAATGAATCCCAGTAGTTCCAACATTTAAACCCTGGAACATTCTATTATTTTACAAGTGTGGAAATCTTGATATCACAGATCGGACAATGGGCCTGCTTGTTACTTGCGGTCAATTGTGCTACCGGCCCACGCAAAAAGGGAACCACCACCAGGGAAGGTCATGAGAGTGCACTTGCACCCTCCTGGAGTTCGGGAATTAAAAATAAAGTAGAGAAAAAGTGGTAAAATTCACAGGAAACTATAATATGGATTTAAATTATTCAGGCGTCTTCTCACTTTAGGCACCTCGAAAATAGGCTATTTTCGCGATTTTTTTTCGAGGATTTTTGCAAACAATTATGGGATAAAATGGATCCTATATAATAAACACATCTTTCAAGTACAAGAAATTCTTATTTTTTTTTTATTTTTTTGAACAATTATTATAATAAAACAGTAGCATCGAAAAACCCGTGTAGAAATGTAATGTTCGTGGCTTGTTGATGAAATTTCGGAAACTATCCGGCCGATTGTCATGAAATTTGAATGACACATTCTTCATAGTTATGGCTATAGCGCATATCATCAGATTTTTGATATTCGCGAAAATAACAAAATATGCGCACGTTTTTCGAAAAAGTAAAAAAAAAAAAAACGCGTTTTTTTGCAGTTTTTTTGTAAAAAAAAAACCACTTCAAATCAAAATTTCAAAAATCTGATGATATGCGCTATAGCCATAACTATGAAGAATGTGTCATTCAAATTTCATGACAATCGGCCAGATAGTTTCCGAAATTTCATCAACAAGCCACGAACATTACATTTCTACACGGGTTTTTCGATGCTACTGTTTTATTATAATAATTGTTCAAAAAAAATAAAAAAAATTCTTGTACTTGAAAGATGTGTTTATTACATAGGATCCATTTTATCCCATAATTGTTTGCAAAAGTCCTCGAAAAAAAAAATCGCGAAAATAGCCTATTTTCGAGGTGCCTAAAGTGAGAAGACGTCTTCATTTAAGATGAACTCGCAGTAATTCCCTATACTGGCCATGTAACAATCTTCTAGCTCAGTGCCATTTAGAACCAACTTCGTAGAAAACCTCTTTGACATTTGGTATGAAAATTATTACTAAATGAAAGGGCATAAGTTGTTTTCATATAATGCCTATCTATAATAATAAAACAAGCTGTGTGTCTGTTTGTGGCTCTACAGGAACCTACTTAAAATTGGAGTAGAACTCTGAAAATTTCAACGTAGGAAGTTTTGGCTTTTTAATTTTATGTATGTTAAACAGAATGTTAAAATGTTAATTAGTTCTTTTTTAATTAATTTTTTTACAAAAAGTGACACCAAATAGAGATACAGCTCTGAAATTTTCAACATAAGTAGTTTTAGCCTTCTAATTATACTTTTGAAAAACAGAATGTTAAAATTTTAATTAGTTATTTTTTTAATTAATTTTCTTAATTAATTAAAAAAAAATTACAAAACGGCTTTTAATAGGGCTACAGTTCTGAAATTTTCAACACAAATAGTTTTGGCCTTCTAATTGGACTTTGAGAAAAGAACGTTAAAATTTTTAATTTGTTTTTTAATGAATTAGTAATTAATATTTCCACAAAAAGCGACTTCTAATAGGCCTAGAGCGCTGAAAGTTTCAACATAAGTAGTTTTGACCTTCTAATTTTGCTTTTTACAAACATCACGTGTTAAAGTATTCTTAAAGGGGTGTTGCATTGTAGTTATTGACATATTTTTATTGTTTCTCGACAAGGGAGGGGCTACTAATATTAAGGCTTTACGTAGCAATTAGTTTTTAGTGTCTGAGGCGACCTTACGCTTACGCAGAAATGAATCTTTCATCGAGAAGCGAGCTCTATTTTGCATTGCGATGAACCTTCCTGCGAGCGAAGCGCCAAAAATTGGGGTCTATACACCAATGACGGATTTCGGCAACGCGGGGCCTCACAGCTGGTTAAATTATGCACATGGTAAAATTTCGTGGCGAAGCACGGGTATTTAGCTAGTCTATTATAAAAGAAAATTAAAATAGCAAAAGACAAAATCAGGTGAAGCTACTGATGTATATGCATTGACTTAAGGATTTCAAATCTATAATAATAAAACAAGCTGTGTCTGTCTGTGGATCTATAGAAACCTACTTAAAATTGGAGTAGAGAGCTCTGAAATTTTCAGTATATATAGTTTTGGCCTTCTAATTGTATACATCACAAACATAATGTTAAAATTTTAATTAGTTCTTTCTTAATAATTATTTTTACAAAGCGACTTCAAACAGAGATACAGCTCGGAAATTTTCCACATAAGTAGTTTTAGCCTTCTAATTGTAGTTTTAAAAAACAGAATTTAAAAATTTTGATTATTTTTTTTTTAATTAATTTTTTTAATTAACAATTTTTTTTACAAAACGACTTCTAATAGGGCTACAGCTCTGAAAATTTCAACATAAGTACTTTTAGTCTTTTAATTGGACTTTTGAAAAACAGAATTTTTAATTTTTGTTTAATTCTTTTTTAACTAATTTTTTTAATTAATTAATAAATATTTCACAAAACGATTTCTACTTAGGCTACAATTTTGAAATTTTCAACACAAGCAGTTTTAGCCTTCTAATTGGACTATTGACAAAAAGAATGTTAAAATTTTAATTTGTTTTTTAATTAATTTTTTCACAAAAAGCGACATCTAATAGGCCTAGAGCTCTGAAAGTTTCAACATAAGTAGTTTTGGCCTTCTAATTTTGCTCTTTCCACAAACACGTGTTAAAATAATTTTAAAGTGGTGTTGTATTATTGTATTAACGGGAATTTTTTTTTCCCACGACAACTTGGCTTCCAATATTAAGGCTTTACGTAGCAATTAGATTTTAGTGTGTGAAGCGAGCAATGAACGTTTCAGCGAGAAAGCGAGCCTATACTTGCATAGCAATGAACCTTTCAACGAGTGAAGTAAGCCTGTGTTTATGTGTCAATGAACTTTTCAGCGAACGAAGCGATCTCGATTTTGCGTAGCGATGAACCTTCTTGCGAGCGAAGCGCCAAAAACTGGGATCTATACACGAATGTCAGATTTCCGCAACGCGAGGCCTCACAGCTAGCTAAAATATTGCACATGTTAAAATTTCGTAGCGTAGCACGGGTATTGAGCTAGTATAAAATAAAAATAAGTAAACGAGTAACGATAAGTAAACGAGTAAATGGAATGATTCTTACTATGACTTCTTCTTTAACAGAAAAATTAATGCATAACCATTAATTAATTTTTTTTAAAAGAAAATCTAATTATCACCTTTAAAAAATCAGGTCTCGAACACAAATTTTAGCCTCTTTACATCCCCTTTGTATGCGATCTGCTCAACTCTACAAATTAATTCGCCAGTGCCCACAATCCTGCATTAATAAAAGTGTTTCTTACTTCAACTGAAAAGAAGCATAAACGAGGTATGCATATCAAAAATTACCAGTGCGCAACCTTTCGTGCAGGGATGTAGTGATGGAGCGGGAACGCGTGGGAACGGCGATTCTTTACCTTTTCAGTAGGAGGAACGGCGTTCCCTCACCTAAATTTTTTTTTTTCTTTACGAGAAACTGAACGCAAAACTATGCTTTCGTTTTCTATCTACAACTTCAGAGCTCAGCAGGCAAGTTCAAGTATTTGCAAAACACTTGAAAGAGGCGCGGTCACCCGCACACATGGCCATCAACAATTCGACACATGCATTACTATGATTCATCCAATGGCAATTTATCTTCTTCGACGAATGATCTGTATTTGTGGATGAATTCCAGATGTCAAATTTATATGGCTCGTCATGAGTACGGACTAAAACTCACGTACACAAGTTCACGCCCACTATATCTCCATTTTTAAAAAACAAAACAAAATTGTGGTCTGACACAGTTCTTTGCTCCCTTTCCTTGAAGAAGGTTTCTGCTCCTCTAAATTTTAACGGGAACGCTAATCGATTTATCAACAAAAGTGATATAATTTATTTTTTTTAATTTTTATATCGTTCACTTTATGTGATATAGCGTTCCCACACCTTTTTATTTTACACTACACCACTGCTTGCGTGTTATTTTGAATCCAGGAATCAGAGATACTACCACAAGAACAGCGTGGAGTGTTACCGGAAAACAACTTATATCAAAGCACAGATTCTTATAATGCAGCAATAAAACGAATGACACAGTAGGAGGCGCATCAGATCGAAAATTGAATCAACCTCCTCGGGATGATCAGTAATTCTAGGAACGTTCGAACGGCGCGATTGAATGCTTGGTGGAGAGTCTATCTCTTCCCGATTACGGCTCCTGGTCAGAATACTAAATGACAAAAAGAAGGTATTTTGGGAGTTAGAAAACGCACAATTATCATTCAAAAATGGAAGGTGGCTCAATTTTCGATGGGAAAATTCATGGTAAGCGCAATAGAAGACTATGTTCGGGTATAGCTGTTAAGGTCATTTGTTTCCCATGCGGATGACCTGCGCAATTTTACAATTCAGCGTTCAAATTTGAGTAACTGACAGGAAAAGGATGACCGGTATGAAAGAAAGAAAGAAAGGCAATCCTTTTAGACTGAGAGGCGACTGTAATTTTTGGACCCCATCGAACATCATTCTGAATTTTTTTTATAGAAATTGGAGAAAAGTTAGTAGACTACGAATCCACTGGTCTGCCGTGGCAAAAATGGCCGAAACGGGTCTAAAATCGACTTTTAATAAGTTGAATTGAATTCAATTGCCAAATGCGCCATAACATGCCAAATAATGAGCATTTTTTTTTTTAAATTTAGTAACCCTCACTCTTTAATTTTCAATTAAGAAGGTTGCAGACGATTCTGATGTGTGTCTATGGCTTACTTGCATCTTTCACAAATGAGCCGAATTGGCAATAAACATTACGTCACTGATGTCGCCAATTTGGCTTACTTTTAAAAGATACAAGTTTTCCGAGCCAGAGATCAGAAATCGTTTGCGCTTTTTCTCATTGAAAATCAAAATGCAGTGGGTTGCCAGACTAAAAAAATTTGTTCCCTTTTTGTCAAGTTACGACATATTTGGCAATCGGATTTAAGTTCAACTCATTCAAAGTCGATTATTGATCAGTTTCGTCCATTTTTGCCACGGCAGACCAGTGGATTCGTAATCTACTCACTTTTCTCCAATTTCTATAAAAAAATTCAGAATGATATTCGATGGGGTCCAAAAATTGCAGCCGCCTCTCGGACTATGTGTAAAATATTACAGGGGTCAAAGTGACAAATAAGAATATATAGGATTTTTAAAAAAAAAAATATAGGACAATTTAAAACATTAAATAACTGCACACAGTTGCTACTGAACTTAAAAATTAACTCGTTATACATTTATATATGCGTTATATTGTATTTAAGAGAATCAAAACACACGTTTAAAAAAAAGAAATCGCCTGATCCTGAATATGTCATCCCGTTATTGTCTCAATATTCCATGAAGTTTTATTAATTACATTATTTGAAATCTTGAGTCTTTTGATTCCAGCATCTATAACTGCTTGAACTGCTCCAATTTCTTTAAGTGTTTTCTTTTTTATCTCTGTTTGCAGTCTTTTGTTGGTTCAGATTTATTGTTCAGTGTCGGTTGGATTGGCGAAATTCGGGAGATTTAGCGCCGAATGTGGCGAACAGGGGACTTGGTTTTCCAGAAACCCTAGTGACCGTTTGGATTTGACAACACAACGTAATGACGTCATTTTCAATTTTGACGACTTTTATGAAAAAATCGTGGCTAATATTCCGAATCCGGTACTGATTCTGCGCCACGGTGATTTGACTGTGATTGACAAAAAATGGCAGCCCTGCCATTTTTAAGAGCAAGAGAACTGCCTATGGTTCTCATAATTAGGCGCGGTTTGATGTAAACAATTCGTGGCGCAGAATCCGTATCGGATTTGGAATAAAAAAAATCTCCATCCGACATCATACAGTAAATCTTAAACCTTTTGTTTCCTTCATCAATTATTGACTGAGCACTCAAAATGTTCTATAGTAGTCCTGCAAGTTAATCACAAGTTGTTTTCATCCGTTTTTCTCGAGGCAGAGTTTTGTTGCTGCACCTCTCTGTGTATTATGACCAATTAATTTACTACGTTGGAGGAGAAAACAAATCAGAAATTCAAGACCGCGTGCTATGGAAAAGTTCACATGTTTACACTTTACAACTCCCGCCGGTCCAGTAGAGTTGAGTTGTACGTTATGTAGCACGTGACGTCACAAGAGATAAAACGCCGCCGTTACAAACATCGATTTTGTCAGGTGTTTGTCACCTACGATCGCGCCAAAGAATACGAAATATAAAAAATGGCAACGATCGGCGCCGTAATTAAGAATTCAAAGAAAATATAGATCGAATCAGTATAGAAATATAGGATATATAGGACAATTGTAAAATATAGGACAATATAGGACGTTTTTGCCGATTTTTTAAAAAATATAGGATTTATAGGACATATAGGACGTCTGCGACCCCTGATATTATTAGTCCGAATACTTCAGAAGTGCTTTCACTTTTTTTTTTTTTTTTTTTGAACGGGAAAATCTGAGCATTTTAAAGCTGAAAGGGACAGACGTATTCAAATAACCAACAGATAATTCATTCAAATAACCAACAGATTTCAGTAATATTTCTTCATGAATATTAAATCAAATAAAACTTTTGTTGTAGTAAAAAAAATGTGTTATTTTCTACTTTACAAAAATACAAACAGAGTAAAAGAATTTAGGAGTTTTCTCTTTACAGAAGAGTACAGTACAGCACCGCCTATTGAAGTTTGAAAAGGTCAGTTAAAAGAATTAGTAAACGAAGTCATTTAAAAAAAAATAATCTACTAAATACTTTAATTTAAGAAGGAGTCCTAGTAAGAATCATTCTCTATACTCGCTACGATACAACCTTCTAGCCCAGTGCATTTAGAAACTACTTTACATAAAACGTCGAAATTTGGTAAGTAGGAACAAAAAACGATCTTTTAATGAAATGACATCAATCATAAACTCGAAAATAGCGTCCAACATATTTTATTTTATATTTGAAATCCTTACGTCAATGCATATGCAAGTGGCTCCACCTGGTTTTGTATTTTGCTATTTTAATTTTCATTTATAATAGACAGACGTTAAATGAAAGCAATTTATGTCATTTCTTTAATGTGATCTTTTTTGTACCTACTTACCAAATTTCAGGTTTTTATATCAAGTAGTTTCTAAATGCACTGGGCTAGAAAATTGTAACATAGCGAGTACAGGGATACTAGGATTTCTAGGTAGCGAGTACTAGGATTTCTTCTGAATATTTACTATTTATTACTTTCAATTTCCCTTATGTATACATAGGGTAATGAAAGTATAGCATTCGGTCAAAAAAAATTTATATTTTTTTGCATTTCTTTACGTTTTGGAACATCCTGATTTCAAAAAAGTGATCTAGAAAAAAATTTCTGTCTGTGTGTATGTGGTCAGCATAACTCCCGAACAAATTGACCAACGATACTCAAATTTGGTGAGCGAGTTGATGAAAGCCATGGGACCTACCGTTAAGGTTTTCGTCAAAATCGCGCATGCGCGTAAGGTATCTGCCATTGAAAAAATCATGTTTGTCAGTAATTGTTAAAAAACGGCTCTAACGATTTTGTTCAAAATCGATGTGGTAATGCCTCTTAAGGTGTTCTAAACATCCCCACCACCGAAATTCCCGTAAAAATGCTTTAATGGTGTAAAAAGTTGAAAAACGAATGCTTTTAACTTAGAGTTCTCTTTCCTTGAGCATACCTCATCAACGATCGTTTTTTTTTTTTTTTCTTCTTTTTTTTTTATCTCTGCTCAGTTTCACTTATAAGAAAGGATAATATAAGAATTATCGATAAACATATCGCCAAAAGCACTATTTTGGGGATTTTTTTATTTTTTTTATTTTATTTATTAACCCTTTGCACTCCAGGCCTTTTTCGCGCGGAGGAATCAGCAACTCGAGACATTTTAGGTTCGGCTGGTGTTTATGGATTTGCTTCATAGAAACTAAACACAGTCATTGGCCTTGCATCGAATTTCCGCATCACACCTAATGGTCTTCTCGTGGTTTGGCATCCAATCGTGTGGCGCCTGAGAGGCGCCACTGGAGTGCAAAGCGTTAAAGACCCATATAAGAATTATCACAAAAAAATATCGCCAATGTGGCCATTTTTTCTAAACGAATGATCGAAATATGAAAACAATAAATGATACAAATCCACACCAGTAATTTAGTGTAAATGAAAATTGTGCGATGTTCCCCACCCCTAGTTAGTTTTTTAATCCCTTTAAAATGGCAACTTCAGGTATTAAGTTCCAGCAAATTTCATTTACAGAGCACCCATACCATTTTTGGAGGGTTTTCTGTGCCCATATTCATTGTAAGGGGCGCTAAAACTCATTCTTGCACACACAACATTTTTGCTGTTAGGCCGGCCCTGCTAACTTGGAACGGCTCTTCACAGGAAAAAGAATATTATTTCAATAGAAAACCCATGGAAAATAAAATTTCCAGCAACGAAAAAGAAGTTCACATAACGCTCTCCGAGTCATAAGTAATAAGGGGTTGAATAGGAATCAAAAGGAATTCTTCGAATAAGTTCTTCCAAGGAGGAAAGGGAAAGAGGGTCTGCAAAGTTCACGATAAGGGACTTAAGTTTTGGAGAGAAAAAAGTTGCAGAACTCTTCCAAAAAGCGACCCCCCCCCCCCCCATATGCGCGACAGTCGAAGAGATGAATTTTTTTTTTTTTCCCCCTTCTTCAAATTATCAGTCGGGAAACATTGATGGGATCTATTGTACAGGATGGAAAGGCGATCAAACTTTTCTAGAACAACGACAATTGAGAAAATTGATTTTAAACTTCTGAAATACTTCGCATCTTTTCCTTTCGCAAAAGTGAATAATTTTCAGATTTAGCCATTGCAAAACAATTTCCATTTTACCACAGATACGGGGCAATGAATTGCGCAGGGAGGTATTGAGGTTGCCTTTTAACTCTACACAAGAACATGGCGTAGTGAGTTTTCTAAAAATATTAGATATGAATTTAAGAGAAAATTCCCAAAAAATTCAGGAACATTTCAGGGATAATTCCAAAATCTTTAATGATGAATTCAAAAAGTTTAGGGAAAATACTAAAAATTTTAGGGAAAACTATAAAAATGTCAGGGAAAATTATAAAAATTTCCGGGAAAATTATAAAAATGTTAGGGATAATCCCAAAACTTTTAGGGATATTTCTTTAAGGCTGACACAGCATCCTATTAACACAGACATAATTTTTGCAATTAAAGAAGTAAAATATTAATTAAAATTGAAACTAGAAAGCACTTATTTTCTTTTTGTTATCAACATATATTTAAGTTTAAATACAAAACTATGTGTGCACGTTATCAATATTTCTGTAAAAGTTGTGATTGGTCCGGGACTATATCTTGACGCGGAAGGATCTTATCCTACAGTGTATACCCAAGGCTCAAGTTATGTTGTCCAGAAGTATATAGTATTTTGGCGTCGATTGGCGAGAGAATACTTTCACTTTCTTTCAACTTATTTCATACTTGAACACCCAAGAAACGACAAAAGAAAAAAAAAGAAAAAAAAAAAAAGAGAAATCCCTTTAGAAATGACGTCACGTGGTGTCCCTGCTAAGATAAAGCGGAGGCGTAGAGAAAACAACACAGAAAACGATCCACCTTTTCGTTATTTCGCAAACGGTAGGGGGTGGGCGTCACGCAACATGAGAAAGGGTGCAGCTGGCCCACTTCAACTCAACTCGGTATTCCCACACATACGAGACACACACACACACGAGATCCGTATCGCTTGGCTATGAGAGAGAGAGAATCCTTATGACTTCCTTCGAGTAAAGAAAGCGTAATACAGTTGTATGTTTTGCATTAAATGTATATTTAATCACATTTGTCATTGGCCAGAAGACCGTTAAAGCAGGATCTGTTGTACCACTGAGAAAAGGAATGACTACCCGTGGATCTTTCCATGGGGAAACTTTCTCCCCATTTGCGTCTATAATAGGAGGAAACCCGAAAAACTCCAACAATACAATCAGGGAAGAGATGGTCAGACAACATGACTACTCAGTTTAAAAATAGAGCGCCAGGCATGATTCGATTCCGAGACCTCCTTCATGTGATCATTCTTCCTCTCGAGTACCACAAAAATTATCATATGCACCTTTGAAATCAATTTAAAATTAAGATAACAAAAAAAAAAAAAAAAAAAAATTCATGAAAGACAATATAAGGTTCCGAATTTTGACAAAAAGCCTAAGAACTACGGGTGTGGAACATCGCACAACTTTCAATTACATTTTAATACTGGTCATTCAATTAAAATTTGACATGGTGACAGTTAACGTTTTCACTCGTTAAATTTTCACTCATTATTTAAATTAAAATTGACAGTTTGGCGATATTTTTGGTAATAACTTTTACATGAGCAAAAAAAAAAAAAAAAATGTCGATTTTAATCGATTTACATTACATTGTCCTTTCTTACGCTTGAAACGCAATAAAATCAATCGTTGATGGGCGATGCTCAAGGGCAAAGAGCTCTGTGTTAAAGGCACTCTCTTTTCAACTTTTTACCGCATTTTTTGGTGAAATTCGGAAGTGGAGATGTTTAGAACACCTTAAGAGGCCACAGCAATTTTGATCAAAATCATTAGAGCTGCTTTTTTTTTTTTGTTGTTGTTGCAATAACTGAAAAACACTTTTTTTTTTTTTTTTTTTTTTTTTCAATGGTAGCTACCTTATGTGCTATTTTGACGAAAGCCTTAATGGTAGGTCCCATGGCCACCACCAACCCGTACACCAAATATCGTAGGTCAATTGTTTGGGCGCCGACCAAACGGTGTAGTGGTTAGCGTGCTAGCTTCTAGACCGCGAGGTTGCGGGTTCCGAGTCCCGTGTTAGGCATGGGTGTTTGTAAATGTATGTTGGCTTGTCTAATGACTAATGTTTCGGCGCATTATAGCCCTTGTGTTGCTGACGGCGCCAGATAATCTGAATACAACCAACCAACCAACCAATTGTTCGGAGACTTAAGTTTTCCGGACTTTGTTATGACGATGTTTCGGTGCAGACTAGTCCTTGTGTACCTTCTTTGCAATAGCACACAAATCCAGTACAGCAATCCTCAAATAGAAATGGCAACGGAAAATAAATCCGTAGCGAAGGAACGAGGCAACACAAACAAATAAATGTGTTGCCTTCAACAGCGTGTCCGCTAATAGCACCGAACGTAATCTCCAAACAGGATTTGTAGTTATTTATAAAAAGTTGAAAATTAATTTCCCTGCTCGTTCTACATCTATAATTGGTTTGATTTCGAATAAGATGACCGGTGTCTTTAACTTGAGAGATACTCCCGATTTAGATCTGTGATGAGTAAAGTTGAATAGGAAAATACACATGGTACGTGAGATTTTTCGTATAGTACACAAAGCAAAAGGAAGTAATTTCAAATGTGGATGGAAGAATTACATCTTTGTAATTAAATTGAATTGAGGCAGAGATTAAAAAATTGAAACCAGCTTTAAGGAAAATGAGGTTCTGCTTTGTTCTTTCGTTTAATTATCATGCACACAAGTTTAACTAACCAATTCAAAAATTTACGAAAAGTGGAAAGAAAACGTATTTTATATTAAACTAGGGGGTGTAAAGCATCGCAAAACTTTGTATTACTCTAAAAAAACTAAGCAACGGTTAGGAAATTGGAAATGTGTTGGTACGGTTAACTTTTTCGTACTTTTATTAAAATAATAATAAACGTCAATGGACAATTCCCGCATTTAATTTTTTTTTTATTCAATTCTAAATGTTTCAAAAAAGTCATAAACATAAAAACTTCTGCTCAATGCGCTTCTTTTTCTTCTTTTCTTAATTTGCAATCAAAGTTCCGTTGCTAGACTTTGGCGAGAAAACGATTCACTGGCCTCGAATTGAATGTGACGTCAATGCTTCCCAAACATCTTGGCTTGAAATGCGGCAGAGGAAACCAGTTTTGCAAGTTTCTCGCAAATCGCGCCAACCTATAAGGGATATGGCAATGGTCTAGCAACGCCAACTATTTGGCAGAAACCTCACGATGGCCATAGAAACGGTAGGAACCCTTGACGTCACGGATTTTGTTGAATGTTTTGATCGGACTAGTTTTGGGGCATTTTCTTTTCTTAATATTTAAATAACTAATTTTTTTTAAAAGAACTTCTGTTTAAATTTTTGGAATCAGAAAGAAATTCTTCATAAATATATACTAATTTCACTCGTTTTTAAAAAATGGCGGAATTGTCCATTAGTAAGTTTACAAAAACTTTTTGGGTAAATTCATATTACTAATCTCGCCAAATTTAGCGAGCTAGGCAGCATTTTTGGCGACAAAAGTAGTAATCGATTTCTAGTTATGGATGTGATAATTGCATACAGATAGAAGGACATATCCCTGTATATACTTACTATTACCAGTAGTTTTAACAAAAGCTAAAGTTATATGTTTTTTAAAACGCTATAAATTAAGAATGATAGATTCGATTACGTAATTAATAGTTACTAATTGTTAATTGATACAATTATGTCATTATAATTGAGGGCCTGAAAAGCAAAGGGATCCAAGGGACTTTTCTTAACTTTTGAGAAAATAAACTATAAAGTTTTTTATTTATATTAAATTTGGATGGAAATTATTTTTTGTTCAAATACTAACCTCTAGAATGAAGATATCACTAGTTTCCATAGAATTAAACATAAATAAGAAACTTTAAAGTCTATTTTCTCGAAAGTTGAGAAAAGTCACTTAAGACTCCTTTGTTTTTTCGCCGACCAAACGATATAGTGGTTAGCGTACTAGCCTCTAGACCGCGAGGTTGCGGGTTCCGAGTCCCGTGTTAGGCATGGGTGTTTGTAAATGTATGTTGGCTTGTCAAATGACGAATGTTTCGGCGCATTATAGCCCTCGTGTTGCTGACGGCGCCAGATAATCTGAAAACAACCAACCAACAACCAACCTTTGTTTTTTCAGTCCCTCAATTCACATCATTACAAAATGCGCGATTGATAAAATTCATAAAGCACTTTTATTTTCTTAAAGTTTGGTTTTTACAAAACGAAAGAAAATAGGGCCAAATTATATCGATGCAACTTCGTTCACTAATAAGGATCGCAAAGTATTTGAAAATATTTAAAAGCCTTTAAACTTGGGGGTTTCAATCAGACGAATGAAAATCTGTGTCATTCAGAGTATGTAGAAAAGAATATGTATGAACACACACAACAAAATCGCTGTGGTAATGCCTTGTAAGATGTTCTAAACACCCCAACCTCCGAAATTCCGGTAAAAATTCTTAAATGGCATAACAAATTTTAAAAACGAATGCCTTTAACACAGAGTTCTCTTTGCTTGAACATGAAGAAGTTTTTTTTAAAGGCCCTCATCGCAAAACATATCACCAAACTGGCCATTTTTTCTAAACGAATGATGGAAATATAAAAACGGTAAATGACACAAATTCACATCAGTAATATAATGTAATTGAAAGTTGTCCGATGTTCCACACCCATAGAATATGAGTTGGTGCACACAATTACCAAGTGATGCCAACATGTAATATTTAAATGACTCCAAGTTATATTTCGGGTACCTTAAAGGTACAAACTGATCAAAGATAGCAGTGATACTTTTCCTAACACTTACCTTATCAATAATACATCTGTAAAAACTTAAATAAAAATTAAGGCGTCTTCTCACTTTAGGCACCTCGAAAATAGGCTATTTTCGCGATTTTTTTTTCGAGGATTTTTGCAAACAATTATGGGATAAAATGGATCCTATATAATAAACACATCTTTCAAGTACAAGAAATTCTTATTTTTTTTTATTTTTTTGAACAATTATTATAATAAAACAGTAGCATCGAAAAACCCGTGTAGAAATGTAATGTTCGTGGCTTGTTGATGAAATTTCGGAAACTATCCGGCCGATTGTCATGAAATTCGAATGACATATTCTTCATAGTTATGGCTATAGCGCATATCATCAGATTTTTGATATTCGCGAAAATAACAAAATGGCGCACGTTTTTCGAAAAAGTAAAAAAGAAAAAAAAACGAGTTTTTTTTTGCAGTTTTTTGTAAAAAAAAAAATACTTCAAATCAAAATTTCAAAAATCTGATGATATGCGCTATAGCCATAACTATGAAGAATATGTCATTCAAATTTCATGACAATCGGCCGGATAGTTTCCGAAATTTCATCAACAAGCCACGAACATTACATTTCTACACGGGTTTTTCGATGCTACTGTTTTATTATAATAATTGTTCAAAAAAAATAAAAAAATAAAAATTTTCTTGTACTTGAAAGATGTGTTTATTATATAGGATCCATTTTATCTCATAATTGTTTGCAAAAATCCTCGAAAAAAAAAATCGCGAAAATAGCCTATTTTCGAGGTGCCTAAAGTGAGAAGACGCCGTAACTTCTTACCGGTCCTAACCACTTCCTATCAGTCCCATACATTTCTCAAATATCACCAATTACGAAATCTGGCAAAAAAATAAATAAATTATAAACTCAGTCAAAAACTTGCGTCAAAAACTCAAAAATTCTGAAACCCTAAAAAAAAAAAAAAATCCACCAAAACCCGCTTATTCTTTCCTTTGTTAGAACAAAACTAAGAATAGGGCAACATAAAATATACTGGTAGTTTAAGTGAGGGTGGCAGCGAAGATCGAACGCATATAATTGAGCTCAAGGGAAAATTCTTGATTGAATTCCGAAATCGACAATTCAAAATGTCTCGTAATTTCACTTTGAATTTCCGAAACAAAAATCATCTAATCAAAATTCTACTTAAACGCTGATAAAATATTTGTTAAAAATTTATTAAAGCGGCTCGAATTTATATTTTTCGCAAATTGTGTGCCATTTGTTAGTATGCCATAATTGTCCAATGAAATTGAAAACATTTTTCGCAAAATTCTTTGGATCGATTGTTAGCAAACAATTAACCAAAAATAAGCGAAAATATTACAAAAACATCTTATTTTCGCGCGTTCGTTTGGGCAGTAATTCATTAATAACATGATTGCACACCATAAAAATATTATTAGTTTTAGCGTCTTTGTTTAATCATTCAGGGACGGTACTTAATCTGGATTAAGTGTAATAAGCGGAACAAAGTCCAAATTGATTTGGTCGCTTCTATAAAAGAATTGGCTACAGAATGGATAATTGGGGCGTGAAACGAGTTATATTTACTTCGGACTTTTTTCGAAAATTAGAAATCGAAAAATGTCTAATGTTTTTGGTTGCATAGCGAAACGAAGATGATTGCATTTTGGAATCTTCTGATGATAGACAAACCATTCAGCAACCAAGGCCTAATAAATTCTTCGAATTTGGAAATGGCGGAAATAAAAATTGCATACGATTTTTTTAATACTGTTACTTCGTACATTTTTCGCAGTGAACAATGTTGTTGCATTAGGCAATGCAATTTAAAATGTTATAACCAGGGGTGTAGTGGAGCGGGAACGCGTGGGAACGACGATCCTTTACCTTTTTAGAAGGAGGAACGGCGTTCCCTCACCTAATTTTTTTTTAAATTTGTATTTATTATTATTTTTTCTTTATGTGACACTCAACACAAAGTTCAGTAAGAAAACGAAAAGTTCTTTCGTATCGTTTTCAATCCACAACTTCATAGTTGAGCTGGCAAATTCAAGTATTTGCAAAACACTTTAAAGAGGCGCGGCAACTCGCACATTGCCATTCCATCAACAATCCAACACATCTATTAAACTGTCCCCCCACCCCCCTCCTACCTTTCCAACATGGTGTTGAAATTTAGCAGGTAGTATCTTCGTCAACAAATTATCTGTATTTGTGGATGAATTCCAGAGGTCAAATGTGCATGGCTTGTTATGAACACGGTTTAACGCCAACTATTTTTCAAATAGCAAAACTGTGATCTGGCACATACAATTCCTTGTGCCCTTTCCTTGAATGTTTCTCCTCCCCAAATTTTAACGGGAATGCTCACAGATTTATTAACAAAAGTGATATGATGTTTTTTAGATTTTTATTTATTTTTATTTTTATATCACCCACTTAATTATATATTTGTAAACTTCGCTCCGTACCTAAAAAATTAACTCTTTCAAGAGGAAAAAGCAAATGACCATAAAATATGCATTTTTTGGACAATCCAAAAAAGTGAAAAAACCTGGGTTTCTGACGGAAAAAACTGTTTGGTGCTAAGAATCTAGATGAAAGGTGAGTGCAGAATGCTGCTATTTTGTATTAACTTTTAGGGTGTTTTGAGATCACGGAATTATGCATTTATATTGGCTTGCCTGATGAAGGGAAAATCAAACTGATACGTTATTTGAGCATGACAAAATATATTCAAAACTGTATTGATTTTTTACTCTTACTTAATTTAACTCAATACGTAAAAATAATGGAAATGGGTGGCGCCAGTAAGATGCATGGGAGGACGCTCCTAATAGTTGCTTAAATTTTTATAAAATTGTGGGAATGTCCAAAATTCACCGAAAAAAATAAATTTTGTGCCATTTAATAACAGATTTTATATTTATCATTGTGAGAAGGAAAATAGTTTCGAAAAATCAAGATTTGAGAAAAAATGTTTTTCCCCTTGCAACTTTCTACAAATAATGCTGCTGGCACTCATGCTAATGATTTAGTCCTTTTTCAAAAAGTGAAGGTATTCACATTTGTTGATGTTATATATTTCATTTTGCTTAATATAAAACTGCTAATGGTTTTGTAAATGGGTATAATACATCGAAATTGGGCTGTGAAATAGTAGGAAAGCAATTCAAATGTATTGTAAATTGCTTTTCGGTTTGAGAATGAGAACGCTTACATTTACAGTTATTTTTGAGTTTATTCCAAAAATGTAGCAGCAGTTCGTAAAAAAAAAATCTTGATCCCCAAATTAAAAAAAAACAAAAAAAAAACACTAAATACAGTGTTGGCGATAAGGGAAAGAAATTGACCCGATATTTTTAAAATCTAGTAATTTTGATGGCAGTATCATATAAATTTTGCAGTTTGCTTTCCCTCCCGATTCCATAGCCCGATTCATACTCACTTTTGACGATTATCACCACTGTCGAAAAGACAAACTGAACTGCATAAAATTAAAAAACCAGGAATGCCCTAAGCAAATCTATACGTTTGGCAAATGAGTCTACAGTTGGATATCCTTCTTAAAATAAGAGATAGTTACACAAATAAATATTTTATCAAGAAATTTCAACTTTTCAATTGATATTCTTCTAGTTGTTAATTTCATTTTATTAATGAAAGAAATTTTGAAAAGAAAAGGAAGGGTCTATCTAGCACCAGGAACTTCTCTATATTTTCATCTCGAGATGGAGAAAAACCATAAAACTCTCAATTGACATCTGACACAATCGCAATCTTTTTAATTTATTTCGAAAACAGATTTCGAGGCGCTACAGAATCTGGGAATTTATCCGCACCCATTGCTTGGAAGGCATCTCTGAAATTCTGGAAGTCAGATGATTATATTAAATCTAGGCTTCGAAAACCCAGATCAGCTGAGGACCCGATTAGGGTGGGTTCTAAGTTAAACATGTCTGAATGGAAACTCGATCTCTCATTGAAATTTTTCTGAATGAAAATTGTTGAAAAAATCATGTAAAAAATTTGTTTAAAAATTGTTGTAAAAAATCTGCTTAAAAATTTATGCCAATATGTTTAAAAATGTCTTATAATATATTTATAAAGTGTCAAATAATATTTCAAAATGGGTAGTGCAAAGCAAATTGTTTAATATTCCATATAACTTAATAGTTTAAACTGTTTTTTTTTTTTTTTAATTTAAATCATTTTTTAAACACATTTTTTTTCTGTTTAATTTTTGATGTGTTCATTATCTGTTATGCGATTATTAAAGTAATATTAATAAAGTTATTTATTTTTAGTTATCATACCCCCCCCCCACCCCACGCAAAAAAAATATACGTTTGTAACGACGCAATATAGCGTTCCCACACCTTTTCATTTTACACTACACCACTGGTTATAACGATAAAATTAGTGACATGGCAGAACACCGATAACGGAATGGTCACAAAACCTGGAAATTTCAGGGAATTTTTTAAAATTTCACAAAAATCAGTTTTCTCGTTCTTCCGTATTTTGGCGCCATTTACCCGGAGATTTGAGGTGGTAATCGTTAGAAGTTTAAGGGGGTCCGGTACCGAAAATAAAAAAAACTTTATTTATGTACATTTTTATTTATGTACAATTCAAAAATTTATTTTATGTATGAGATACTATTTATATATCTTTGAGAAAATGTTTTTTTAAATATTGTGTTTAGTTATTTAAAAAAAATTTAAAAACCAAGAAAAATCCATAATAATTGATGTTTGCGTATTTTGATATAAGTCAAGAAAAAATAATTTTTTTTTCAAAGTGAAAGCTTTCTGTAATGCATAATTATATAAAGAAAATTTTGTCGTCATAGAATTTTAATAGGTGAATTAAAAAAAAAATTTAAAAAATTCTCAAAGTTAAAATATTGAAATTTTTGCTTTTATTTTATGTTATCTTTTACGCTAAATGTTATATTTTAAAACAGAATTAAAAAAATAAAATTCTGCGAAGACAAAATATTTAGAACTATATAAATTAAATGCTCCAAAAATTTGAATAGCCAATTGTTAATGGTTCTGGAGATATATCGATTTGAATATGCAACATCGGTGAAAAACACTAGTGCTCGAAAAACGCACTTTAAGCAGACGCTTCAATGTGTTACAACCATTAGTGATGTTTAAATCACAGGTAATTTTGTGGCGTTCTAATCACCGGAGGAATAACATAAAAACATCATTCTCTTCAGGAATGTATGAACTATTTTTTAAAATCAGAAAAAAAAAATTGGGATTTTTAAAGAAATTTCGGTACTGGACCCCCTTTTAATGTTAAGAAATATTATGTAAACCTTTCAATGACTTAAACTATTTTTTTAAAAATTGACATGTTATCTCTTTAGCATACATGTTCTATTTTATTAGGGTTGCCTACACATATGGAAAAAATTAGGGAAATTAGAAAAAAAAAGTTTGTTTTAAAATCAGGGAATTTTTTAAAAATCTGTATGGGAATTATCAGGAAATTTTTTTTCCTGGATTTTGTGGCCGTTCCAATCGGCAAATCTAACACGTTGGACTTCTTTTTCTTAACTTCAGGGATACTTTAATGCAGTATTACTTTAAATAAAGTTATTAAAGACGTTTGATACGAAAAATATAGTTTTGTGGTTAATAATCCAGTTTCTTTGTTTTTTTGCAGAGTTTCTACCAAAATAAAATGTCACAAATCCATGACTTTTCAAGACTGAAGCAAATAATGTTTGACTCAAGAAATCAAGTAAAAATAAAATAATAATGTTATGAATTTTTCCGCTGAGGCAATGACGGCACAGTTTTTCAGATAAAAACTAGTATTTATTCTCTTCAGAAAACTCACAAAATTTATTCACAGATAACAGTGCAATCCCTATTAATCTTCAATACAAGCTTCAACAAGAACAGCTTCGAATATAGCGATTATACAAGCTCACTCCAATAGGTCAACAAAGCGATCGCGATCAGCTTTCAACGAAATCCGAAGTCAATCTGAAAACTTTCCCGTTCTCCAGTCTTTTATATACAAGCGCGTGAGACATTCTCGAAATTTCCAGCCAATTCATAGAAAAGAAATATCTCGAAACTTCTCGATTGCTTTAGGTGTTGCCACCTTTTTCTAACTTGTATAATCGCTATTAATTAATAAATTAAATAAGATAAAAATAAATTACAATAGAATTTTGAAATAATACGTCACTATTTACAATATATACAGACAATTTGTGCAACAATAACCTATATGAATTTTACTAACACGAACCTTGTAAAATGATTTTTATAAAGTTTTATTTAAATTAAGCAAAAAATCCTTGTTTCTGAAACTTCCAAATCAGAAGAAAAAGAGAAAAATAATTTTCCAATCTTTGATTCTAACATATCTTTAATAATAAAAAAAAATATTTGAAGAAAGAATAAGTCAACAATAATAAATTATATCATCAAAATTCAAATGTTTTGATATCAACAATGCAAAACAGAAGAAAGAAGACGATAAAAAAAAAATAATAATAATAATTAAATGTAAACACTAGCTTATCAAAACTTCCATTTCAGTTCGCATGTTATGAAAGTTTTTTCACCTATGAGACACAAATGTGATGTCACAATTTTGGAGTTCAGAAATGTATTTCATTGGCTGCGATTTTTAACTGTGATAGTTGTTTCGGTCGAAACGTAAATTAAAACAAATGAATTTTCGATGAGCTGAATAGCGATCATGGCGTTTATGACGTCACAGTTACGTGATTTTACTTAAAAAGGTATGGAAATCTATAAACTTAACAGTATTTCCATGATTATGGCTATTTTTTTGCACAAAATCATGACTTTTCATGACAAAATTTACCCAATGTCCAAATTCCTGACTTTCCATTTGCGCAGAAACCCTGTAGGGATGTTTAGGGCATATTAAAAGACATTACCACAGCAATTTTGTTCGAAATCCTTAGAGCCTTTTTTTGGCAATAGCTGAAATACATTAATTTTTCAATGGCAGTTACCCTTAACCGCAATTTCTACGAAAACCTTAATGATAGGTTCCCACAAAATTTGAACTTCTTAGGTCAGTCCGTTCGAGAGTTATACTGACCACAGACGTACATTTTTTAGATTTCAGGATATTCCAAAAAAGTAAAAAAATGCAAATAATAATAATAATAATAAAAAATTTAAAAAAAAAAAATCGAATTTATTTTTTGACCGAATGCAATACTTTCATTACCCTATATTAAAGGTTAATTAAAAGTAATTATTTTAAAAAAGCTATATGTGAAGAGAGATTTCTCGTTCTTTGAAATGTAAATTTTTTTATGAAATGATTAAAAAGAGAGAGAGCCACCCTACCAAACATAATCGTGAACTATCGTCTGCGCTTGAATATATTTATATGTTCCGTTATAGCAGCCAAAGGGTTAAAAGTGTTGGACTCCAGAAAATCACGACTTCCCTGGTTGGTTGTAATCAGATTATCTGGCGTCGTCAGCAACACGAGGGCTATAATGCGCCGAAACATTCGTCATTAGACAAGCCAACATACATTTACAAACACCCATGCCTAACACGGAACTCGGAACCTCGCGGTCTAGAAGCTAGCATGCTAACCACTGTACCGTTTGGTCGGCCACGACTTCCCTGAACTCAAAGGTAAAATGGTTCAATAAAAAAACAGTTCAATAATCGAAAAATGTCAAAGCGACCTATTTTTACTCTTCCCCGGTACGTAATTTAATTGTGCTATTCGTACACAAACTGAATGACGTTTCAATTCATTCCCCCCCCCCCCCCTTCTCTCTTTTGAGAAACCTTGAACACTTCCGTATTTACATTCATCATTTAAAAAAACAAAACACTAAAAGCAGAATGGAGAGGTTTTCGGTAAAGAAACGGCTGCTTCGTGTGTGAAGAACTTCCCTAATCAAATGTGCTACTTTGTTTCGAATCAACATTTTTCTATTTTCACTAATGCACTTCCTGTTTTCACTCATCTTTTGCCTTTTCAGCTCCATTTCGGTTCTTCTTCGTTTAAAGGGAAACAACAGGCATGAATGAGATTCATTCTTTTTGATTTTGATTTTTTTTTAGAGTAGTGGTTCTTAAATTGATGCGAAAATAAAAAAGAAAATATTAAGGGTATATGGAGGGGGTGACCCAATGTTTCGCTTTATCAGGTATTGTAAGTCCAGAACCCGAACAGTGCAAGCCATTAGTGTTCTGAATTTTGTTTTATTTTTCGATTCCACAGATTTGTGGTGGTCTCGTGTACAAATGACAGATACAACAATTAGACACTAGTGGTTAGTGCACCTATTTACAATTCTAGGAGTCCCTGGTTCGACTCCCAATCAGCGCGCACCGCTATATTGGTGACTACCGGACAACGAATCATGCCGCCATCTATCGGCGCCTTCTGAAAATACTGAACGACTTCCAAACTACTCCCTCAGAAAGCAACCTCTGGCGACTCATTGCCACACAGCAAGCAACCTCCGACGACTCACTGCGACACAAAAAACAACCTCTGGCGACTCACTGCCACACGCAACGCACTCAACTCACACGCAAACAATTCAATCGTTCGCCACTTAGCGACTCACTGGGAAGGGGCTATGAGGTGGTCTCGTGTACAAATGATAGATACAAAGACCTAGAACTAGTGGTTACTTTTGTCCAGTGGTTAGCGCGCATCTCTACTAATCTAGGAGTCCCTTGTTCGACTCCACATGGCAACAGATTAAAAATCCTAAGTTCCCTGAAGAATTACCGTATATTTTTATTGTTTGAATATTCTTATAAAGACAGATCAGGTAAGTAAAGTATTCGGTAGCTAAAACACTATCTGGCCAAAAGTATCCGGACACCCAGTGGTATGGACTTAGAGCGTCCTGAGGCACATATTAATATGATGTTGGTCCCCCTTTTGCATCGATGACAGCCTGCACACGTTTGGGAAGACTTTCCACCAATTTTTGATAGGTGACCATAGGAATTGCCTTCCAGGCGTCCATCACTGCTGAAGTGAGTGCTTGCAGTGAAGATGGTCGATTTGGCTGGCTACGTAATCTGCGCTCTAATTCGTCCCAAAGGTGTTCTATGGGATTTAGATCGGGGCTCTGAGAAGGCCAGTCCAGTTTTTGGACACCCATTTCGTCAAACCACTTCTGTGCAAGCCTCGATGTGTGAATGGAGCAGTTATCCTGCTGGAAGAGAAATGGGCCTTCCCCGAAATATTGCAATAAAGTTGGGAGTGCAGCATTGTCCAGAATGTCCACATACATCTCAGAGTTCATGTTTCCAACCACAGGAACTAACGGACCCAGGCCAAACCACGAGAAACACCCCCACACCATTATGCTTTCACCACCAAACTTAACAGTCGACACAATGCAGTCACTATAGAAACGTTCGCCGGGCATCCGCCAAACCCAGACGCGTCCATCCGACTGCCAGACTGTAAAGCGAGATTCATCACTCCAAAGAACAGTTTTCCACATGTCCACAGTCCAATGACGGTGAGCTCTACACCATTGCAATCGATGCTTCGCATTCTGTGGAGTGATGTTCGGCTTGTGAGCGGCTGCACGACCATGGAATCCCAAGTCTTTTAACTCTCGACGGAAAGTCCTGCTGTTAACACTAACGCCTGATGAACTTTGCAACTCCTGAGAAATTTCCACCAACGAGGACTTGCGATTTTGTTTCACTACCCTTTTCAGAGTTCTGCGGCTGCGTTCACCAAGTGTTTTCGGTCTACCGGTTCGTTTTTCTGCCTCGATGTTTCCACTTCACAATTACATCACTCACAGTGGATTTAGGCTTCTGTAGAATGTCCGCAATCTCACGAAACTGATTTCCCACAAAGGTGGCATCCCACTATTCTGCCACGATCAAACTCACTAAGCTCCTTTGACTTACTCATTGCCTCACAAACGCATAAATACAATCTGACAAACCACTACCAACACTTCTATAGCTTTCAATTACGTATCAAATTGCGTCACTCGCCAGAACCACTTTTTTAAGGGGTGTCCGGATACTTTTGGCCAGATAGTGTATATACAATTGGTGCTAGCAAATAAGGAATTCTTTAGTTTAAAGTCTGTGAACTTACATAAATTCCATCCCGCAAAATGTCGACTTTTTTGCCCCCCTCTCCAAAGTCACGATGGATCATCCCACCCCCAAAAAATTATGTCACGCCTTGTTTTTAAAATTTGAAACAAAAAATTTATATAGCTTGCAATTTTAAGTTTTTTTCCTCTTCTGAGAACTTTGACAAATTTGGAGCCCCTTTTCACTTAAAGCCGTTTCATTATATCTAACTGAAAATAATAAATTTTACAGCCATATATATATTTTTATAATTTTGATTGATCGCCGTGACCTACTAAAACATCGTCTTCCGTAGCAAACAAAAATCCTCATCAAATTCCAAAGCGGAAACTTTTCCTTTTGAATTCTATTTTTTTATCCCATAACATTTTCTTTTGTTACAACCTAATGAAACTGCTGCTTGTGTGAAAAAAAAAAGTTCTTAGAATTCTTTGCCACATATATCGCTTTTGAATGTACTACACTTCCAAGTTTGAGAGGGATAATTTTTCTTTGAATTAAATGGAGTTCGTTCCCTGGTATATATTTGAAATCGCGAATTTTCTTATTTTCTAGTCTCGATTTCAATCGAAACTTTTCCATTTTTAGAAATGTTACAGCGGAGGTTTTCCCATTCAGTTTTTCATTCCTTTTAATGCCTGTGAAAGTTGTTTTCAAAGGCTTAAAAAGTTACAAGCACTTAAAATTAAAAAAGCGTTCACCATAAAGAGGCTTTTTCCGTTTTTATATCTCTCTCACGATTTCTTTCTTGTTTATCATTTTTGGAAATGGCGGATTATCGTTTGCGACAAGGACTCGTACAAATGCTATTTAATGGCTTCGCGTTCCAAAATGGAAATATATATAATCGTGTTTCTTATTGCCGGCAGAAATTGCACAGATTTGACTTACTGAGTAAGTTGGATATTTTCACAATGATAAACAATATTTTGTTAAAAAAAAAAAAAAAAAATGTTGGAAAGAAGCGGAATCACAGTGATTGATATATCTTGCGATCGATAAAAGAAACAAGAAAAACATTTAGGTTTACTTTCCAGGAAAGCGGCAGTGTTCCGCCGCCAAGTGCCATGTCAAAGCGGCAGACATGCAAGTGTTATATTATGTAGACTGAGCTTAAGCCCGTTTTCGACTCCTCACAGGTCAGCTTCTATTATAGCTGGAACCATGTGTTACGAATTTTTGTACATTTGTAAATATTTCGTAGTGTTAATTTTGTAAATAGGAAAATTTATGTACATTTTGCATAAGGCAGTGCAATAGTTCGTCTTTAGTTTGCTTCCCCGCAATGTGTGTCTCAATGCTTGATAACGAGTTTTACAGAGGTAACGCTAGGAAGCGAGTTTTACAAGGAGCAAGGCATTTAACATTATGGTAATAGCAATCTCGCCAAATTGGCGACGGTTTTTGGCGACTAATTTTTGTCGCCAAATTTGGGAAGAAATCGCCAAATGTCGCCAAACTTGGCGACCATTTGGCGACATTTTCGGTCCCCATGTACATGTATAGGACTCTTCGACTACGATCTGGAAAGTTCTCCAAATATCTACCTCTAGACATTTCAAGAAGTTTCGCCTCCCCTATATAAGGCCGGCCGTGAGTTGAGTCCGGGATTTCGAGTCACTGAATTAGTTGACTAGTTAGTTGACTGGAATTACTGAGTCTCAGTGAGCATTCAGAGAATTCCGAAAAGCGAACTGTATTGCATTGTCTTTTGCAGTTGTGTTGTCAAGTTTTTAACTGCTGTTTTGTGCTCTATTGTTGTGAAAAGAGCTGTATTGTGTCTACTAGAACGAGAAGTTCTGGAGTTGTAAAGGAATCTGAGAAGAGTGATATTGGAATAAATTTCTGCAAGTTTTGATCTGCTTTGGCTTCAAATCTTTCGAATCCGGTCAACGCAACACGTGATTTTTTTATTTTTTTTGGCCATCGAGTTGATTCGGATGAGTATACGAAAAATAACATAATTGCTAGCGTTGAACAAGGGAACATGGCGAAAAATTTCTTTGAAAATTGACAAAGTCACCGGAATTTGTTCTTCTGATTCTTCTGGTTGTGACCGAAGCTTTGCCACAGTTAAAAACAAAAACTATTTGAAGATTGTGGGGCATACTTTTATTTTTTTTTATTCTTCTCAACTTGATTATAGGAAGTGCCTTTTGTATGATTTAATTGGTACGAGGGTCTGTACCCTACGGAAATGATCCTCATACTGGTGAATTTCAGCCAGGCCTGCAGCTTAAACGCTTTAATATATTCCGAACATTTTTTATTTTTTTATTTCTTTCAACTTCATTAGATGATGTGCCTTTTGTATGAATTAATGAGTACGAGGGTCAGTGGCAGGGATTAGAGAGAAAAAATGTGGAGTGATTAAGATTAAAATTTTTCAAAATATCACAAAAATTTATAAAGAAGATGACCCCCCCCCCCGCTAATTAATCACCGCTACGGACACCTTTTGAAATGCCAGAAAAATTTACTTAAAAACAGCTGTCCATTACCCCCCCCCCCCAAAAAATAAAAAACAAACAAACATGCGTTTAACCGTCTTTACATTGTCATTCAGAGGGCCTAGTGAGTTTTCTAAAACATTTAGGTAAGAATTTTAGGGATAATTCCAAAAAAATACAGGTATATTTTAGGGATAGTTCCCAAAAACTTAGGGAATAATTCTTAAAATTTGAGGGATAATTCAAAAACATTCAGGCATATTTCTTTTGAAGCTGATATAGGGCTCCTAACAGGGACATATTCTTTCCGAAGCTTGTTTCAATATCGGTAAAAAAAATAATTCAATTTTCAAAAAATTGAGCTTAAATTTTTTTTTAGCAAAATACGTGTTACATAATTAAATAATTAAGCTATTTGGACCAAACGTGCGAATTGAATTAAATACACTTTTCTCATCTGGAGGTGTATCGGGATTTTTTCTGCGAGTTTTAGAGAAAAATCGAGGAATTTTCGGGAGATTTTTTTTTATTTTTTTTATTTTAGAAATTATTAAAAAAAATTAAGTACAATTTTAGGAATTTTACAGAAAAAGACAAACTTAAGGAATATTAGGAACTGTAGGGCGAATGCGACCCCTGCGCCTTTACCAAGACGTTATTGTCCAAAGAATATCAGTCCAGTCATTTCCTTCCCCCTTTCCACTCAATCTTGCAACTCCCCCCCCCCCCCCCTAACATGAGGTCCTTTAAACAGAGAGCCCTGTTTTTGAAGGTAGACGTGCCTTTGCCTATTTGCTGTCATTCCAAAAAAGAACAATAATAATAATAATAAAAAAAAGTTAAAAGTGTGCGTGCGACAACCCTAAGTGGTGATGGGGGGGGGAGGGGGGGTCGCCAGTGGTGACATACGGGGATAGCCACTTGAGGCGCTCGACTCGTTCCACTCGAGCCGCCAGGTGGCGCTGGCGACCGACACCTCTTCTGCCTCCTTGTGGTGACGAGTTTTAATTAGCGACCGATAAAAGGAGTGCGGGGATGAGGGAGAGAAGGGGGGGGGGGGGGTCAGATTTTGGACCCAGATACTATCATAGTTTTGGTTCTATTTCGGGGGATAGGGTAGTGCGTGATTTGGTGGAAGCGTGAATGCAGTTCGGACGAAATTGTAGGTTTGCCAACAGGATTATTTGCAAGAGTGTGCAAGGCGGTGTTAAGGTTCTTGTTCAAAATTTGATATTTTATAAAAAAAAAATATTTATTGGATTTCTATGGGTTTTAAGTAAAATATATCGAAGGATCAAATTAAAATCTGTATTATGTGACATGCGGTTTTTACCTTAGAATTTGTGAGCGTTCCCTTATTTTTTTTTTTATTTTCAATAACTGATGTGTTAACATAGGGTTAATGAAAGTAGAGCATTTGGTCAAAAAAAATTAATTGTGATTTTTTTTTTTTTTTTCAGAGTTCCCACTCAAATCACAGAATGAAAATCAATGACTTTTAAGGACCTATAATTAATGTTTTTAAGGACCTTTGAAAATTCATTTTCAGGCATCATGTCTATATTTAAATTTTTAATAAAGTATATTCTACCAAAAAAGTTACAAGTTGGTGGATGCGTAATACAAATATATCGGAAAATTTTGATACGGAGCAGATAAGTGGCGGTCACGCGGGGACAGCAAGTCTGAGTTGTATTTTTATAAATTTTGCAGTTGGACAACATCCGTAAAAAATTAAGGACTTTTAAGGACCCCTAAGCATTTTCAAGGACTTTTAAGCACCTCTAAGCATTTTCAAGCACTTTCAAGGCCTTGAAAACAAGTTCAAAAATATTAAGCACTTTCATTGACTTTCAATGACAGTGGGAACCCTGTTTTTTACATTTCTCCACGTTTTGGAACATCCTGATTTAAAAAAAAATGGTATACAGAAAAAATATATGCCTGTGGTCAGCATAACTCCCGAACAAATTGTTCTACGATGCTCAAATTTGGTGTGAGGGTTAGTGGTGATCATGGGACCCAACCATTAAGGTTTTCGGCAAAATCGCGAAAGCGCATTAGGTTGAAATCATGAAAAATCATGCTTCTCAGCAATTGCTAAAAAAATGGCTCTAACGATTTGGATCAAAATCTCTATGCTAATGCCTCTTAAGAGGTTCTAATCGCCCCAACCTACGAAATTCCCGCAGAAATATGATAAAAGTGTAAAAAGTTGAAAAACGAGTGCCTTTAACACAGAGCTCTCTGCCTTTGAGCATCAAAGATTGATATTTTTTTTCTATATCACGCACAAGAAAGGTCATTGTAATGCTTATCAAATAACATCGCCAATTTCGCCATTTTGGCGGTTTTTTTTGTTTTGTTTTATTGCTCGTGTAACAATTACTGCTAAAAATATCGCCAAGATGGCAATTTTTATTTAAATGAATAAAAAGATAAAAAAGGTAAACTACACCACATCAAATTTTAATGCACTGACCAAATATTATAGTGTAATTGAAAGTTGTGTGATGTTCCACACCCTTAGATTTAATTCTCAAGTCCTTGCACTTGCCTCGTGGGCAGATTTTGTTAAAACCAAAACTGAACGTTTTTCAAACTTATAAAAAAACATCCTCAAACAGTAAAGAAATGTAATCATTAAATTGAGTCTCGAATCATTAAATAACGTAATTGTCCCATAGGCATAAATAGATACGATGAATTTTGGTGAATTTCGACTTCCTTCCCAGCATAGATACGCCTGGTGAAGGAAGACTCCAGCTAAAAAAAGAAACACGCAAAGATTCTGGACAGACGGGAGACGAAGTAGGGGGGGGGGGGGGTCACTAATCTCAAACTGCAACTTCTGAATTATACATGCTTTGCAAGTAAAATACTATAACCCACTAAAAAGTTTTTAATATAAATTCTTTGTAAGCACTGCCAATTTTTATATTCTTTAACAGAGCGCAGCTTCTGTTGCCAGAGCGTGGCTGGTGTTTGCATCTAATTTTAAATATTAAAAATATATTTATCAGCAAAATATGCGGTAAACTACTTTTCAAAATTCATTCATTAAAAATGACTCTGAATTTATGCACTCACGTCCAAATATTTTTTATTTATTCTGATTGAAACAATTTTATTATTTATTAACTAAAATAATTTTGGCTATAGGAAAAAGTTTCTTCAATGATCGGTTAAATGCTATTTCAGCGCGATTCGATGACGGCAAGTTGTTTCATTAGTATTTCGTAAAAGCGACCTTTTAGCGACAGTCGCCAAAATCCGAAAGAATACATTGTCATCGACATCGAATCTGCCAAGTTTCAGCCCGATTGGATGACGGCAAGGGGGTTAATTAGACCGACGCAAATTTGCTTGCTATCGGCATAACCAGTCGCACACAAATAAAATCGAAATAAATATAAAGGATTTAAAAAAAGATGTAATAATCACCATAAAGATCATTATTACCCCACTTCCCCATCCAAAAAAAAAATTAACATAAGTTGGTAACCAAAAGACCAATTTACTACACAGAATTAGATGAGATACAATATGGCAATTAATCTATTGGTGTCATCTGCTTGCAAAACCACTAATGAGCAATCCAGAAGCTACAGTTAAAGAGGAGAGAGAGGAGATTTTATGAAGTATTAGTGATTTTGGCAAAACAAACGTGTTTAAACTGCAGTTAACCTCCCACATTGAACGATTGACTCAATGAGGAACTTGCACAAGTGAGGAAAATGAATATTTTTTTGTATTTTCTAGTGTTATCCAACGAATATATTCGAGCAGTGCAATTATTTTTGATCTTTATGCTTTCAATTAATCAAAAATCGAGTTTGAAATTAGCCGAAATCAAAGCAAAAGTCACTTGACCAAAAACGCATGAAAAAAAAAAAACCGTGACGTGGTTACGCAGAGATAAAGTCGCAAAACGAAGGAGAAACCACACTCATTCCTCGTCTAAAACAGGTTTTAGACTGGTTCATTACCTGCGCGTTGACGTTTCACGCAAAAGTGGCTTTTTCCCGCCAAATCGCAAAGTGAAAAACTAAATTTTTTTTTTTAACTATCTATCCGAGCTCAAATTTTTGAAAGAATGGTATTGCTTTTCATGATTTTTTCTCTACTTTTATTGAAAAATAAAACCAAGAAACGTGAAAGTTCCTCATTGCCGCATTGGAAATTTTAAAGGAAGTCCTAGTAAGGATCAATCCCTATATTCGCTATGTTACAATCTTCTAGCCCAGTGCATTTAGAAACTACTTCGTATAAAACCTTGAACTTTGGTGAGTAGGTACGAAAAAAGTCACTTAATGAAATGGTATAAATCGCTTTCATTTAATGTATATCTATAATAAATGAATATTAAAATAGCAAGTGACAAAACCAGATGGAGCCACTGCACATGCATTGACTACCATACATATATAACAATACATATATTTACATATATAAATAAAATACATTAGATGCTATTTTCGAATTTTTAATTTATGTCATTTCATTAAGTGATCATTTTCGTAAATGTCCACCAAATGTCCAGGTGGTTTTATCAAGTAGTTTCTAAATGCACTTGGCTAGAAGATTGTAACACGGCCTGTACTGAGAATAATCCTTACTATGATTTTCTCATAATGCAAGTTAGTTCATCAAAATAATTCTCTCACGTTAGAAAAAGACGTATTTGTACATGCGAATTGGCAACACCGGCAATTTCTTTAATCTACAGTTGTTGAATGGGCGAAGCGAATATTTGTAGCGTTGTTGCCATATTTAAAAATATAGAAGAGA
Organism: Linyphia triangularis; assembly: GCA_963978545.1. NCBI lineage: Eukaryota > Metazoa > Arthropoda > Arachnida > Araneae > Linyphiidae > Linyphia > Linyphia triangularis. The sequence goes on along the minus strand of OZ021723.1, from coordinate 104,614,271 downwards.
ACGTGCTCAACGATCCAATGAGAACATAGATGAAAATTTGAAAAGGAGAAATGCCGAAAGATATCGTAGATACAGACAAGCTCGCATTGGAAATGTTGTTGTTGAAGAACACGATGCAGATTCTATGCGGGAAGTTTGTTCTTGTAGTAGAGTCAATTTTTGTGGGGAAAAAATCTAGGAAATGTGTGAATAAATACGATGAAATTCAAGTTTTTTTTTTTTTTTTGCTATTGATTACGACACGAAAACATTGCTATGCATTACACTGGGACAGGCTAACTTTAGCTCATTAAATACGCAACAACGATGCGTGAACCGGTTTTACCGCGCCCTGATTGGCTGATAGGAAGGATGTGTGACCGATTCGTTAAAACTTTTAAAGTATGCGTGGTTAGAAAAGTAAAATGTTAACTAAAAATTAAATGTAAAAGCGCTTATTTTCTGTTTATTATTAACTTATTTTTCAGTATGATAGAAAACTATGTGCGCACGTTATCAATATTACTATAAAAGTCGAGAATTGTCCGGAACTATATTGTTGCGTGGATGGGTTCGAAAGATTTGAAGCCAAAGCAGATCAAAACTTGCAGAAATTTATTCCAATACAACTCTTCGCAGATTCCTTTACAACTCCAGAACTTCTCGTTCTAGTAGACTCAATACAGCTCTATAAACAACAATAGAGCACAAAACAGCAGTTGAACTTGACACACAACTGCTAAATCGCCGCAAAAGACGATGCAATACAGTTCGCTTTCGGAACTCTCTGACAGACAACCAAGTCAGTAACTCCACTCAGACAGTATCTCAACTAACTCCAGTCAACTCACTAACGGACTCAACTCAGTCACTGCCGGCCTTATATAGGAGTCAAACCTTCTTGAAACTTCTAGAGGTAGATATTTGGAGAACTTTTCAGATCGTAGTCGAAAAGTCCTATACATTTACATGGGGACAGAAAATGTCGCCAAGTTTGGCGATAAAAATTAGTCGCCAGAACCGTCGCCAACTTGGCGAGATTGCCATTACCATGATGTTAAATGCCCTGCTTCTTGTAAAACTCGCTTCCCAGCGTTATCTCTGTAAAACTCGTTATCAAGCATTAAGACACATATTGCAGGGAAACAAATTAACGACGAACTATTGCACTGCCTTATGCGAAATGTACATAAATTTGCCTATTTACAAAATTAACACTACGAAATATTTACAAATATACAAAAATTCGTAACAACATCTTTAAGCGGAAATATCCATCCTACAGCGTGTAACTCAAGGGTCAAGTTACGTTGTCTCGAGGTAAAGAACATATCACGAAGACGTGTCTTCTTTTAGCTGGTTTGCAGGGCGAACCAATGAAGGTTGCAAACCAATATCACCTCAATATGCGACCTAAAATTAAATACTTTTGCGCGTTCTTCAACCGCGCCTCACATGACCTTGAACAGGTAACGGGAGGGGGGGGGGGGGGAAACAACTTCACTTTTCTGCGTTTTAAAAAAAGATGCACTCCAAGAACTCAACTACTTCCGGAGAGTTCTTTTTAAGAACGTCTCAAATCAGCACCCTCCTTCCGAGCTCGAACACTTTAGCCGGAGAAAAGACTTTACCCCCCCCCCCCCCCCACTTTTGAAAGAGAATATCTGTTGTTTGCATTTTCTATAAGGGATGTGAACTTTTTGCAACCGGCCATTCTTAGAAAGTAAACTAATCAAACGCTTGCATCTACAATCGTGCATCCTCTAATGGTTTGTGGGCCACGCCTAAGAGCAGAATACAGTTTGTTTGGCCTCTGCCATATCTACGAAAGAATGGCAAGTCATTCGGAAGAAATCTAATTATATTGCAGCAGGGATGAGAGTGTGATCAGAGAGCAAAAGGGAGGAAATCCAAAAAAAGCTCACAGAAGGAATACACAAAAATTCATCAAAAAAAAGTATGCATGAAGGATGATTCAATAATTTTAAAAGATACAATGGAATTTCTCATACTATATAATAATTACATTTCAAATATTAGGAGCTTGTGAAGTAATCTGTGAGGAAAGAGGAGCCGAGAGGGAAAATCTTTTGTTTAGACATGAGAGGAAAAGTATACTTTTTTGCAGGAAAAACTGGTTCTGATCAGAAAAATGCGGATCTTCGAAACAGGGACAACAAAGAGGAGGGGGAATGTTACATAAAAAAAACCAAAAAGGAGGAAATCCTCCAAAAGAAGGAAAACTGTCATCCCTGGTTGCAGACAATTTCCAGGGTGGTCACAAAATTCGGGGGGGGGGGGAAAAAAGATCCCTGATAATTCCCTGACAAATTTCAAGAAAAATTCCATAACTTTTTTTCAAATTTCCCCAATTTTTCCAGATGTGTAGACTAAATAGAGGGCCAAATAGATAATATGCCAACTTTTAAAGAAATGGCAGAAAAGAAAATTTTAAATTATACAGTAACATGAAACTTCTAACGATTACCACCCTAATTCTCCGGGAAAATGGCGCCAAAATACGGATGAATGAGGAAACTTGCCTTGAAACCAATAGGAAAATTCCCTGATTTTTTTTTTCCAGAATCAGATAGCTTCCCCGATATTTCCAGGTTCCGTGGCCACTATGTTTTCTATAGATCAAATTTCAGGTTTCACAGTTATAATAATAAGGGTAATGTGTACTAAAAATTCAACAAGGATAACAATTTTGATTGGGAGTTAAAGCGTAAGGTAAGCTTTCGTTGTGCGGGCGACGGTGATTTGATCCAAGGACCATGGTATCTCGAGACAGATACTTTACCTCTGTGCAAAAGAGTACTCCAGTGCACAGAAGTTTTATCTATTATTTGAGGTCGCTACAGGAGTAAATGTCCTTATTTGAAGTTTTAAAATACAAGTTTTAATTCGAATGAAGTCAAATAACTTGCATCAGCAGCAGAAATAGATAACACACTCCAAACTTTCGAAGTCCTTTAAGTGATAGCCCGAGAGGCCAATTTAGGTATCTCATCGAAAATCATTCAGATTTTTTTTGTAGAATGTGGGGAAAAAGTTAGTAGACTACGAATCCACTGGTCTGTCGTGGCAAAAATGGCCGAAACAGGTCAAAAATCAACTCTGATTGAGTTGAACTAAATCCGATAGCCAAATATGACATAACGTGCCAAATAATGAGCATTCTTTTTTATTTGGTAACACATCGCTCTTTAAATTTCAATTAAGAACGTTGCGAGACGATTCAGATATCTGGCGACGGTTTATCTACATCTTTTTAAAAGTAAGCCAAGTTGGCAATAAATTTTACGTCACTGATGACGTAACTGATATCGCCAATTTGACTTTCTTTTAAAATATGCAAGTTTTCCGAGCAAGAGATCAGAAATCGTCCGCGCCCTTTCTCAATGAAAATCGAAGTGCGGTGAGTTACCAGACGAAAAAGTGTTCACTTTTTGGCAAGTTATGATATATTTGGCAGTCGGATTTAGTTCGACTCAATCAGAGTCGATTTTTGACCAGTTTCGGCCATTTTTGCTACGACAGACCAGTGGATTTGTAACCTACTAACTTTTCTTCACATTCTACAAAAAAAAAAAAAATTAGAATGATGTTCGATGGGGGTGCCTATAGTCGAAGTCGCCTCTCAGTCTATGATGGTTTCCGTCTATCTGGGCAGGACAGACAAACATGGAAGTGATAATACTTTTCCTTCGGGAACACACATAATCATCAATAAGAATCTGACTCTTCAACGACAGCTCGAATGTAATAAAAACCACCTTTCTGTTCAGGGCAGCGCGCTTTTCGTGTCGAATTATAACATTTCTTCCTATAACAACAACAACAAAAAAAGAAGAAAAAAAAGGCCCATGCTTTATAGCGTGACTAATGTGCATTTCAGCGGTAAAGCGCCATTCAGAGCGCGTCAATCGCTTTTGTGTCTCGCATTTAATAGGGCATTGAAATCGAAACCGCTTTTACAATATTCATATCCTGCTCGTCTTTCTCTCCCGCATACAACTAACTATACAAAGCCCTTTCATAGGTTCATTTGGCGACGACACGGACACGCCCGACAGTCGAAAGAGAATTGTCAATAAATATAATCCATAAAAACAAAGTTTTTTTAACATAAAAATGTCAATTTTTACGCTTGGTGTTCGCACTTAATTTGAAATAGTAAAAAAAAAATCTCCGTCAACAAAATTTGCGGTAAACTAATTTTGAAAATTTATTTATCAAAAATGAATACGAATATATATTTTATTTATTCTGATTAAAACAAATTTATTATTTATTAAAAACAACTTTGACAAAAAGAAAAGAGTTTCTTCAACGATCGGTTAAATGCTATTTCAGCGCGATTAGATGACGGCAAGTTGGTTTTTTAGTATTCTATAAAAGCGACCTTTTAGTGACAGTGGCAGTCCTTAAAATTCGAGATAGAATGCATGAAATCATGACAAAATCACATTTTTTTTAGAAATTGAAAGGGGGAGGAAAAAAAAACAAAAAAAAAAAACGTCTCTAGCGATGTGTTGTAATTTTCAATAATTTTTATTTTCAGAAATCCTATACATTGTTAAATCGATAACAATTAAAAGATTCACGCATAATATAGGCGAATCCGGCCCCCGCGAAAAGCTCCAACGTAAGTCATACGGGGGGCCCGCCTCTAAAAGTTAGTGGCGAACACTACTCTTAAAAAAAGAATCACCCACCTTATTTCGGATTATATTATCCGATTAAACTCTATAGAAAAGGGAGGTGGTGTTAAACGTATTGGAGAAGCGAAACTCGTCTGCATTGCAACCACTTTCCGGAAATTGCTTTTCAGCACCCTGCATCACTTTGCCAAACGGATTTTATATTCCCGGCCCATAAACGGTCGAGGGGCACAATAAAAATTCCTAGCCCAAGGGGGCCAAAGTGAAAGTTGATTCCTTTATTACTTCGTCCATTACACTCGCCCCCTTTTTCGTATGAGGAGTGGATGCGTTTTTCACCTGTTCCGATGGGCTCATCGTAAAATGCGATATACGAATCCTGAGCTTCGTAGTAGCCGAGGGTTGGAGTACCTCAGTAATCTTGACTCTCTTTTAAAAGGTAGTCCTAGTACTGGCTATGTTACAATTTTCTAGCCCATTGCGTTTAGAAACTACTTTGTATAGAAACTTGGAAATTTGGCGAGTATATAGGTACGAGAAAGACCACTTCATAAAATGAAACAAATTGTTTGCATTTAATGCCTATATCTATTGTAAATGAAAATTTAAAAAAAAGCAAATGGACAAAATCGGGTTTGGTTGGTTGTTTTTCAGATTACCTGGCGCCGTCAGCAACACGAGGGGTATAATGTGCCGAAACATTCGTCATTAGACAAGCCGACATACATTTACAAGCACCCATGCCTAACACGAGACTCGGAACCCGCAACCTCGCGGTCTATACTTAACTTCAACTTAACTAGACATCACTTTTAGACGGTAGATCGTCACAGTGCTCATAGGTATTTAATCCATTTTGGCGGCGTGAAAGCATAATGTTCGCCAAACCACAACAGAACAAAAGGCTCTAAGGTTTGGCGAGAATTATGTCTTCACTCCGCCAAAATGGATTAAATACCTATGAGCACTGTGACGATCTACCGTCTAAGTGATGTCTAGTTAAGTTGAAGTTTAGTATAGAAGCTAGTATGCTAACCACTATACCGTTTTAGACTGAGAGGCGACTGCAGTTTTTGGACCCCATCGAACATCATTCTGAATTTTTTTATAGAAATTGGAGAAAAGTGAGTAGATTACGAATCCACTGGTCTGCCGTGGTAAAAATGGCCGAAACTGATCGAAAATCGACTTTTAATAAGTTGAACTAAATCCGATTGCTAAATGCGCCATAACTTGCCAAATAATGAGCATTTTTTTTTTTTTTTTTTTTGGTAACCCTCACTCTTTAATTTTCAATTAAGAAGGTTACAGGCGATTCGGATGTGTGGCGATGGCTTACTTGCATCTTTCACAAATGAGCCAAATTGGAAAGAAACATTAGGTCACTGATGACGTAACTGATGTCGCCAATTTGGCTTACTTTTGAAAGATACAAGTTTTCCGAGCCAGAGATCAGAAATCGTTTGCGCTTTTTCTCATTGAAAATCAAAATGCAGTGGGGTTGCCAGACGAAAAAGTTTGTTCTCTTTTTGGCAAGTTATGACATATTTCGCAATCGGATTTTAGTTCATCTCATTCCAAGTCGATTTTTGACCAGTTTCGGCAATTTTTGCCATGGCAGACCAGTGGATTCGTAATCTACTCACTTTTCTCCAATTTCTATAAAAAATTCAGAATGATGTTCGATGAGGTCTAAAAATAGCAGTCGCCTCTCGGACTATAGAGAAACTTGAAATTTGACGAGTAGGTACGAAAAAGATCACTTCATAAAATCAAATAAATTGTTTGTATTTAATGTCTACATCTATTGTAAATGAAAATTAAAAAAGCAATGGACAAAATCAGGTTTGGTTGGTTGTTTTCAGATTATCTGGCGCCGTCAGCAACACGAGGGCTATAATACGTCGAAACATTCGTCATTAGACAAGCCGACATACATTTACAAACACCCACGCCTAACACGGGACTCGGAACCCGCAACCTCGCGGTCTAGAAGTCAGCACGCTAACCACTATACCGTTTGGTCGGCTGGACAAAATCAGGTGGAGTCACGGCAAATACATTGACGTTAGGATTTCAAATACAAATTAAAATTCACTAATTTTCCCGAGTTTTTAATTTATGTCATTTCATTAAGGAATCATTTTCGTACCTTCTTACCAAATGTCAAGGTGGTTATTCGAAGTAGTTTCTAAATGCACTGGGCTAGAGGATTGTAACATAGCGAGCATAGGGAATTATCCTTACTAGGACTTCGTCAGACAAAAGGGAGATTAGAAACAACAACAACAACAGGATTTCTTCCTCTTTCTTTCTGTTTCACGCGCAAGAAAAGACAATATAAGGTCTATCAAATAACATCGCCAATTTCACCATTTTGGCGACCCATTTAAAAATTTTTGCCAAACTGGCAATCTTTTATTGAAATGAGCGAGAGTATGAAAACGGTAAATATCAACGGTAAACATCAATTTTAATGCAGTGATCAATATTATAGTGGAGTTGTTTACAGACAGATAATGAGTAGTTTTAGATAATTGCGTTATTTTTTTAAAAAACAAATGACATTTTAGCTTGTCACATTTATGTTTCTGTAAAAATAAAGTTAGATCCAGTCATAATTTTTTCTGCTTTTCTTGTAAATTTCACAATTTAATTAAAAAAAAGAAAAAAAAAGTGATCGGTTTGAAATTTTAAAAATTCATTATTTTTCTATATTCTATATTTTTGAATTCTTTGAAAAAAAAAAAAAATATTTAAGAGACATTGCCAGCATGTACCCCCCCCCCCCCACACACACAGACGTAATATTTAATTGTCTTTGTCATAATATCTGCCTTAATAATATAACCCAAAAAACAAAATTTTTAATATAAATCCTTTATGTGCATTGCCAATTTTTACATTCGTTAACATAGTTCCGATTCTGTTGTTAACGTGTACTTGGTGTTTGCATCTAATTTTAAACATTAAAAACATCTCTATCAGAAAAATATGCAACAAACTACGTTTCAAAATGTATTTATTAAAAATGATGCATTTACGTTCAAATGCCTTTTATTAGTTTTGATTAAAACTGTTTTAGCAACAGGAAAGAATTTCAACAATAATCGGTAAAAATGGGATTTATTAGAATTCCAATACGATAGAAAACTTGATAGAATGCATTGTCATCAACATCGAATCTATATGCCAAGTTTCAACCCCATCAGATGATGACAAGTGGGTTTAATAAGAGTTCTGCAGATTTACTCGAAAGCCACAACCACACAAACAAAATCCAAGTTAATATAAAGAGTTTAAAACGTGTATATAAGTTAGCTTAAAAAATCTTCAATAACAATAATAAATAATAAAAAAAACCTTATTCTATTCATATACTCCAGAACAAATTGACCTACGATGGTTCAAATTTGGTGTGCGGGTTGGTGATGGCACAGGAACTACCATTAAGGTTTTCTTCAAAATCGCGCATAAGGTAGCTGACATTGATGTCAGTATTATAGTGTAATTAAAGTTCCAAGTTTTTTTCGGGTTTTAGAGGAAAATCGGGAGTTTTTCGGGAGCTTTTTTTTTTACAATTTTATTTAGGAATTATTGAAAAATGTAAGTGCAATTTCAGGAATTATAGGGAAAAACAAAAATTTAAGCAATATTAGGAATTTTTTAGTACGAATGCGACCCCTGGAAAACCAAACGTCTTAATTTGCGAGGTGTCTGAAACTGTTCGATTTTTTCCACTTTTATGACTACTGGTGGATCGAGTCACGTGACCATAAGGGCGTTGGGAATGTTTTCTTACATAGTTATGAAAGGAATCTTCTTCAAGATGTCAAGGCGACTGACTCTCGTCAGGACGAACCTCTGAGCGCGCGCAAAGATGGAACTTAAGGCGTCTTCTCACTTTGGGCACCTCGAAAATAGGCTATTTTCGCGATTTTTTCCCGAAGATTTTTGCAAACAATTATGGGATAAAATGGATTCTATATAATAAACACATCTTTCAAGTACAAGAAAATTTTATTTTTTTATTTTTTTGAACAATTATTATAATAAAACAGTAGCACCGAAAAACCCGTGTAGAAATGTAATGTTGATGAAATTTCGGAAACTATCCGGCCGATTGTCATGAAATTTGAATGACATATTCTTCATAGTTATGGCTATAGCGCATATCATCAGATTTTTGATATTCGCGAAAATAACAAAATGGCGCACGTTTTTCGAAAAAGTAAAAAAAAACGCGTTTTTTTTTTGCAGTTTTTTGTAAAAAAAAAATACTTCAAAATTTCAAAAATCTGATGATATGCGCTATAGCCATAACTATGAAGAATATGTCATTCAAATTTCATGACAATCGGCCGGATAGTTTCCGAAATTTCATCAACAAGCCACGAACATTACATTTCTACACGGGTTTTTCGATGCTACTGTTTTATTATAATAATTGTTCAAAAAAATAAAAAAAATAAAATGTTCTTGTACTTGAAAGATGTGTTTATTATATAGGATCCATTTTATCCCATAATTGTTTGCAAAAATCCTCGAAAAAAAATCGCGAAAATAGCCTATTTTCGAGGTACCTAAAGTGAGAAGACGCCTTAAGAAAGCGAAAGTCAGTTTCTTCTGGAACAGATGCTTGAAATTTCTCACGCTATATTTTTCAAAATTACAATATGCGCACTGCAAAGATTGGGCAGTGGATACTTTTTATACTTTCAATAACCCATATGTTTACATGGGGTAATGATATTATAGCACTCGGTCAAACAAATTTTTTTTTTTTTTTTTTTGCACTCCTTTACGTTTTGGAACACCCTGATTTCAAAAAAGCGAAAATGCGGTCTAGAAGAAAATATCTGTCTGTGTGTACGTGGTCAGCATAACTCCCGGACAAATTACCCAACTATGGTCAAATTTAATGGGAGGGTTAGTGATTGCCATTATGGTTTTCGTTAAAATTACGCACGAGCATAAGGTTGAAATCGTGAAAAATCATGTTTTTCAGCAATTGCTAAAAAAACCCAGCTGTAACGGTTTTGATATTAAAACCGCTGTCATAATGCCTCTTACGGTGTTCTAATCATCACCACCTCCGAATTTCCCCTGGAAATGAGATAAAAGCGTAAAAAGTTGAAAAACGAGTGCCTTTAACACAGAGCTCTCTGCCCTTGAGCATCGACCATCAACGATTGATCTTTTTCAGTTTCACGCCCAAGAAAGGACAATGTAATATCTATCGAATAACATTGCCATCTTGACAGTGTTTTTTTTTCCCTTTATCCCACTTAAAAATTATTGCCAAAAATATCGCCAAACTGGCCATTTTTATTTAAATGAGTGAAAATATGAAAACGGTAAGTAACACTATAAATAGTAATGCAATGACCAATATTATAGTGTAATTGAAAGTTTTGCGATGTTCCACACCCTTAGTTTCAAAACGATTAAGAATTCTCATTAAATTAAAATTAGAAAGTGTTATTTAGCTATTTACTAAAACATTTAGCCAAAAAATTTGCAAAATCACTATTGTTGTAATCTGAAGCCTAGTCCTCAACGTAAAAGGCAAAGTCAGCTAAGGGTTGAAAAGTATTGATATTTGGTTTAAAATAGCTTTAAATCTAAAATTCATAATGATTTTATAACAAGAAGTTATTACTTTAAATTACACATCAACAGTGGCAGTAATCATTTCAGCATTTTGTTAAAAAGAAAATTGTGACTTCAGCGTCTTTGCTAGAGGAACAGTGTACTTCAGCTTTAGCTCTGTGACATATTACCTATGGTTGGGGACGGTAGTTGCTTTAAGTACATCAATTAGTACAAAAAGGTGGTAAAGGTAGTGTTGTAAAAGCAGCTCTTTAGCGACAGCCTCCAAAACTAGAGACAATGCATTGCCCTCAAGAATGAATCTAATTGCAAAGTTTCAGCTCAGTTGGATGCCTACAAGTGGGTAAACTAAATTAACCGGATTTGGCTGCTACACATCCACAAAATCAGTTAATATAAAAGATTAAAAAAAAAAAAAAAACTCTTATTCTAACATACTAAATATCATTATGATGAGGCAATAAAATTAGATACCATCATAAATTTAGGGAAAATTATAGTATTGTGTTTTTCTTACATGAATTATAGTTTTACAGTAGACTTTTTCTTGATAAACTATTTTCATTATGATATTTGTAAAAATATTTTAAGTTTATACATGTGTAAGATGCAGGTATATTTAAATTGAGAAGTTAGCCTTTTGACAAAAAATAATGACTATTGCTGATATCTTTATCTGACATTTTCTCGGTGATGACTTTTTGAGTTTAAATGGATATTCTTGTTATGAATATATGAAAATTTCCACAATTATTTTTCATACATATTTCTTTAAATTGTGATTAAGAATTGTGTACTTTTGAAATTTTTTTTTTTTGGAACTTAGCATACTATGAGTTTTAAGTAGTTTATGCAAAAAATATTTTTTAAATTTCTTTCTAAATATTTTATTGAAAAATTCTAAAGATAACTTATGATATGAATTATAAGAAGTAATTTAATGCTAAAATGAAGTAATTTTTTTAAAAAGTTTATTATTAAATATCAATTTAAGAGCTGTTAAAATATTGAGGTGTTTTTTTAAAAAAAAACTTTTTAAATTTGATAACTTAAATTTTTTTTTTTTTTTTTTTGAGTTTCAAAGCATAATACAGTAGTGCATGAAAATTTTCAGAAATAAAGATTTTAAAATTTTGATTCATGGAACCTCTTAATGTTATGTCCAATTCGATATTTTATTTTTGTCTGGACTAACCCTGTTGTTGGTCCAAATTTGTATTTGTATCAAAAGAACTCTCTCTCTCAAGTAAAAAGAAAACTGTTTGACATTAGAGAATAATGTTTCATTTATTAGAAATTATTAGAATATAATACCCATAACCTAAAATGCATGTCAACACATGTATTAACTATATTCTTAGTCAAAAGGGGATTATTTTGGGTAAAAATTCATCACTATTTCCTAATGTGCCCAGATTTTTCTGACTAAAAATTAGGACACATCTCTGCCAATAGTGAAGGTATTTTTTTTTTTTTTACGCATTCTAACATCTCCAACGTTCAGGGTTTTTTCTGACAATATAAAATATACATTGTAATTCACACGTTTATTTCTTGGTTGAGGCTATTTGGTTTAGCAAATTTTTATTTGATTTTGAGAAATCCAGAAACTCTCTGCAAGAATATGAAAATTTAATTTTAGTTATTAACAAAGATTTCAGAGAATCAACAGTAAGTTGTGCCTTCTCAGAAGTTCAAATTTTATTAACAATACAAAATGTCCTTTCAACGGCAGGAATTGATCCCTTTTAACTAAAGCCAAATTACACCATTTTCATAATACTAGTATTAACAATTTCAATTGAGTGGAATCTCCAGAAATTGCCTTTCTTAATTTTTTTTTTTTTTTTGATTAACAAAATTCTGAAGAAGAACAATTTTATTTTGTTTAGAAAGACTTTGGCAGGGCTCTATAAGGAAAAGCGGAACAATTTGGCAGCAGGATGAAAAGCGAGACTGTCCTGCCACAATTAGGACGTCTGGTCAAATTACTATTTCTTAGTAACCCAAACTGAGTTACATAAACCAGAATCAGCGCATTGTGCCTCTGCAGCATAACTTTAACAAAAAAATTTTTTTTTTTTTTTTTTTTACTGTTTTATACAATAAATCATCTGGTAAAAGCATAGTTATGTAACCATGAAACATACTTTAGATTTTGGTCCTGTCTTCGCTTAAATGCGAAATTCATTTTTTGCAACTAATTTTCAAATAACAGCAACATTAATATACTTGCTAAACATCGACAGTACATAAAAAAATTGTATATTTTACTTGATCATAGACGCAGGCAACTTTATAAAGAAAAGGGGCAATCATTTTTTTTTTTTTTTAAATTTTATCATTTGTAAATAAAAAACTGTTCAAATTAGTAATAATTAAAAATAAATTTATTTTTAATTTTTGAAATTCCAGACAAGAGGTTGGAGGGAGACCAAAATGCTTCATTTAAAAATAAAAAATTATACCAAAATTATAACAATGCAACAGATTTTGTTAAGGAATATGATTACATACTTTTATATTCTTTCTCCAATAAAGTAACATACTTTGCAGAAATCTTTAATAATTATTAATCATTAGAATCATAACATATTATTAATGCTGAGAAAATAGTATAAAACAATACATGAAAATCATGAGTAATTTAAATTCTATCAAGGCAAATAGTAATGATCATTTATTTCTGCGACAATGTCGCAATATCAAGAAATTTCTGCTTTAGGGTGTTACAATAACTTAACGGTTTCCATCCATGTTTGAACTCTTTTAGGTGCAGAAGTACCAGTTCTGCTCCTAATTGAAAACCCATTATATTTTAAGAAGGTTATGGGCTACATTAAGAACGACGATTGCTGCCTCATTGCACGGGGGAAAAGAAACTCTCACCGTTCACTTGGAGGATAGAAAAATGCTCAGAACCCGTTCTCAAACTTAATGGTCCTCAACTAACGACGATTGCCGAAGGAGACAAAACATTTGGACAGCGTTAATGCAAATACCAGACAAGCAATGATCATCTGAATTTTGGAAAAATGAACGGACAGGTTCTTCGAAGTGCATTCTACTTTTATTGCGAGTCGCCTCACTTTTTCAGGGTTCCCACTCAAATCACAGAATGAAAATCAATGACTTTTAAGGACCTAATTAATGTTTTTAAGGACCTTTGAAAATTTGTTTTCAGGCGTCATGTCTGTATATAAATTTCTAATAAAGTATATTCTACCAAAAAAGTTACAAGTTGGTGGATGCGTAATACAAATACGTCAGATAATTTCGATACAGTGCAGATAAGTGTGGGTCAAGCGGGGATAGCAAGTCCGAGTTGTATTTTTGTATTTAATAAATTCTGCAGTTGGGCGCACAGCATCCTCAAAAATTAAGGACTTTTAAGGACCTCTAAGCATTTTCAAGGACTTTTAAGCACCTCTAAGCATTTTCAAGGCCTTGAAAACAAGTTCAAAAATATTAAGCACTTTTAATGACTTTCAATGACCGTGGGAACCCTGCTTTTGGTAAACAGGATTTTGAGTATTTTATATTCCCTCTAAAATCATAGATTGAAAATCAATGACTTTTCAAGGACTTTTAAGGACCTAGGTAATATTTTTTCAGGACCTTCAAAAATTTGTTTTCATGGATCAGGTCTTTAATGTGTGATTTTACAGCTGCTTTGCCCAGAGCGTTAATATCAAAATCTTTCACGCACAATTTGCGTTTTGCCTTATAAACATACTTTGATTATGGTCTTTGATTTTTTGGCTCGCAAAACGCAAACACCAATCTCGCGTGTTCGTCTCGCAGAGTACTGTGTGTAACTAATACCATTCGATTTCTACTCCCCGAATCGGCAAATCCGAACCAAAATATGTACAAGCTGATGCATGCTTAATACAAATACACCAAAAAATTTTGGTGCTATGCAGATACTTTAAACAATTAAGGACATCTAAGCATTTTCAAGTACTTTTAAGGTCCTCTACATTTTCTACAGGGTTCCCACTCAAATCACAGAATGAAAATCAATGACTTTTAAGGACCTAATTAATGTTTTTAAGGGCCTTTGAAAATTTGTTTTCAGGCATTATGTCGATATATAAATTTTTAATAAAGTATATTCTACCAAAAGAGTTACAAATTGGTGGATGCGTAATACAAATACGTCGGAAAATTCCGATACGGTGCAGATAAGTGGCGGTCACGCAGAAATAGCAAGTCCGACTTGAAATTTTTATAAATTTTGCAGTTGGACAATATCGGCAAAAATTAAGGACTTTTAAGTACCTCTAAGCATTCTCAAGGACTTTTAAGCACCTCTAAGCATTTTCAAGGCCTTGAAAACAATTTCAAAAATATTGAGCACTTTTAATGACTTTCAATGACCGTGGGAACCCTGTTCAAGTACTTTTCAGGTCCTCTAAGCATTTTCAAGTACTTTTAAGCATTTTCAAGTACTTTTAAGTCCTGCAAAACCCAAAACCAGCTAAAAAATTTTAAGCACTTTTAGTGACAGTGGAAACCCTGGTAAATAACATAAGAAATAAACTGGTGACTGAATACGACAATACCAAACTAATTTTTGAACGTTATATAAAGTGTCACCTCGTTATTGCATAACACCATTCAACAGCAGACGATTTTCTTTTTTTTTTTTGTAACCAGATATAATTAAGTGTAATATTTATGTAGAAAATTGTTCAGAAGGGGCATTCATCGGTTTATTGACCAAGTTTAGATTTGTTTGCTTATGTATGGCATCACTTATTTTGTATTAAAAATGTATCCTAAAGATAAGCTAAATTAAACGGTACTTTTCCATTAAAGGGGGCTGTTGGCAATATCCAAGTACGGTACGTATTCTGCGCCAAGGGGATTTTCGCCAATAAATGGCAGCAGCAGATATTTTTTAATAAAAAGTTAACTGCCTGTGGTTGCCATAATTTGGCACTGTTTTATATAAACGATTCTTGGAGCAGAATCCGTACCGTACATGGATATTGCCAACGCCCCCCCCTATAACGGAAAAGTACTATTTAAACTTTTGGTGTAAAGATAAAGCTCAGTTATTGTATAAAATAACTAGGATTTTTGAAAAAATTATAGGAGGAAAATAACAAAAGCATTCATCAAGAATATTACAAAGCATTCATCAAGAAAGTTACATTATCGAAAGAAACGGTACAAATGTAGTACAGGACATTTCTTTGGCATTTTTTTCCCAGTCAAATGCTGTTTCTGGCAACATGTTTTATTTGAAGTTATATATCAATTTAATTTATCAGATATTTTACTTCAATTACTGTCTTTTTCATTTTGTCGAATTTTCTAGACGAAATATGTTGAATACTACATCTGTTACAAAAAAAACAAAAAAACACTGTGCTGTTACGATGCCCTCTACGTATTTGGCGATTAATCAAAGAAGATTCATGAGTGAAATCCTGTCGATTTCATTAACACCTTACACGGATAGTTAACACACAAAAAAACACACATTTACTACTTTCACTTTCAATAACACATTGTTTATGAATATGCCATTCTTAATACGTTATCCCAAACACAAATGTGCAACTAAGAAAATTCGACAGCTTTCAATGTTTATGAAAAAGCGATTTTTCACCTACAATTAAATCATTCTCATACTAGATACCAAGTACAAAAACACTTACTTTGAATCAAACGAAGTTCATTGCATGTTGTTCTGTCGAAATTTCTTCAAATCCGACGTGAAACCGAAACAGGTGACGGCAACTGTTTTCGCTTGACAGTTGTATGAAGTATTAGCAATGAATAATATCACTTCATAAACAAAAAGTTCTTAACATGCCGATTATTTGCAGACGGCAGCGGCACCCCCAACCCAAAACAACTTTCCTTGGCGTCGAGCAGTGGCGAAAAAGTGACCAATTTTCGAAGCCAACACCCTCGCTTTTCACGCCATGGGAGACAGCGCCGCCGCATCAGGAATGACGTCATAGAAGAAGTGTGACGTCAACGAAACCAAGGAGAGATGAATCTTTTAAAATCATGGAATTCCGTCTCGTTCGAAGTCGAATTTAATATATGTTTTTGCTTGACTGTACACATCTCATTAGATTTTAAACGAACCATGAAAGCTTCAGAACTTGAAGCTTAATTTACATACTGAAATCTGAGTTTATAATTTGACTATTCATTTAACGAAACGTGTTGCCAGGCGCGGATCTACAGGAGATTGAAGGGGGGGGGGGCACTTGCATCCCCCTGGCTCTTGAAAATTTACAAAAAATGAGGAAAAAGATGAAAATTTCAAGATAAAAAAAAAGCAATGAGCATTTTTTTTTTGTATTAATTTGCTTCTTTCCTATATCGTTTTTTATAGCTACTTGCGTGACGATTTTCTGGAGCTTGTTGTCTATGATTATCAGAGGCTGATGAGTAAAAGTATTTATTCCTTATATTGTATAATCATTTCCTGTGCAGCTCTCAAAATTCTAGGAAAATGTTTTTGCTTTTTTTAAACCATCAGATATACAATCTTGAAATCTATTTTTAGAATTCAATTGAACTTATTCCAATACTGCCTTCGTGTTTCATTTTGATTTTTTTTTTTCTCATTAAAATCGAAACTTGGCAGAAATAAAAAAGAATGTTACTCTTCTGTGTTTTTGCATCTTCCGAGTTCCTCCATTCTAAACACTCCTCTTGAATGCCGTGAGTTGGACGATAACAAAAATCGTTAAAATTATATATTTTAATAATTTTACTGTTTTTTTTTTTTCTTTCTGTTTAACAGGGTTGCGCTTTCAAAAAAATATAACATGAATTTTTACTATTCTCAAAGAGTATAATTTAAAATGCATAATTATTAATTGACATTTCTAAAAAAATTAATGATTTCGAAAAAAGTCTAGTCTTGCACCCCCCCCCCCCCTTGCAAATATTCATGGCAGCGCTCATGTGAACTGTACTTCCAGATTACTCTGTTTTAGTTGGTTTTAGTCGATATAAATTGTGACACGGGATAGAGGTCGAAATCATTCAGTTTATTTTGAGATAAAGTCGTTGTCTGTCGCAGTATTTTTTTACAGCCAATCTTAATAAATTATTCAAATTATTCTTTATGAAAACCATCTGGCTGAAAGTTTCTTTATATAGTTTCTTCGTATACGTAGGGAAGAACTCTGTTCCGGCATAATTAACACATACTACAAAATCCACAAGGTGCCACAAAATCGTCAAGCAAATAGCTATATGAAAAAAAAAATGACATAGAAAAGAAACAAGACTAAAATAATAGAAAAACAAATACTTATTGTAACATAAAAACATTAAACAGCATAAGTGCTTTTCTTAACTTGGAATTTTCAAGAGCCAGGGGGGGGGGGGGTGCAAGTGCACCTCCTTGCCCCCTCCTGGCGGCGCCCATGCCTATGAATGAATGCATATATAAAAGATTCGTTGTAAAAACTTAGTTTTTATGGGTTAATTTGTTAATCTTTGAAGTAAGACTCACTGCAGTTGTTAGTTTCAGAAGTTTGAAAAAAGTAACGAGCGTGAATTCGCAGGAGGAGACGAGTGCCACACTGACCCATCCCTCGGAGGCGGAGAAGCGATCTCGAACCGAAAACTAGTTCGCGTTCGCCGCCGCCGGTTGTTGGTGCCGTTCTCTCTCGGAGGAAAGGACCCGTTCATCCTCGACTCACGTCAACCGAGTCAAATGTAGTCCAGAATATCTCCTTTCGGGAGAACTCTTTATCTATGTAGGATTATTATTTTCCTCGCGCTTTAAAAGATATTTCATCTCCTCGCGTGTCATATTTTCTCTTATTTTACCGGAAAGAATTGGACTTAGTAGGCAAATAAGAGAGCGAGTAATCGTAATGGACCTAGTATGTCAAGGGGAGTCGGACTTTATGTGAACATTAAAAAAATCAATTTTGAGATTAATATTGTTAAAAAAAAAAAAAAATTACAAACCATTTTGAATCCGACGCACACTGGGGTATTTGCCTCTAAAAGTGTGGCCAAAAGTCGATTTTTCAAAATTCCTCCTATACTTAACTTCAACTTAACTAGACATCACTTAGACGGTAGATCTTCACAGTGCTCATAGGTATTTAATCCATTTTGGCGGCGTGAAAGCATAATGTTCGCCAAACCACAACCCTGTAGAGAACAAAAGGCTACAAGGTTTGGCGAGAATTATGTCTTCACTCCGCCAAAATGGATTAAATACCTAAGAGCACTGTGACGATCTACCGTCTAAGTGATGTCTAGTTAAGTTGAAATTTAGTATAGACACTTGAATTTTTGTACATATATTCTTTATTAAGTGTAGAACCTTACCACGTATTAATTTTTTTTTTTAATCTGAGATCCCAAATGTCATAGCGATTAATCGAAGGTTAACGTTTGTAGGAAGTGTGCATTTCTCTTTTCTCTTCCCAATGCAAGCACAATATTTTAACAAGCAAAATTTTAAACTTTTTGTTTCAATTTTAATTTTAACACGATATATGTGTCTTCTTAAGGTCTATAATTAAAGGTTTAACCACTTAAAATTTAAATTTATATAAATTTAATGAGCATATTAAATCTTGTTCAGTCACAAAACTCAGCTAATTTTTCTTGCAACATTTTATTTTTAGGAGTGTTTTTGTTATACGATTGAGTCTTATTGAGCAGTGGTTTTTATAGCATTTTAAAGACCACATATTCTAGTTCCTTATACCTTAAAAACATTTTGCGGAATTTTGCGGATGCGGATATTACAAGTGTTGACGTAGAAGACGTCATTTTGACGTACTGGCAAAAACTTCACTTATGTTTCCTATTAATCATTATTTATGATAATTTATAATGAGAATTACGTATGGTATTTGAATAACACCGTATAAAATCGTAAAATAACTAATTTGAAGAAAAAGTTTAAATATAATGAATATTTTAGATAGTTTTTTCGGTTTACCACTGAAAAGCCTGTAATTAAAGTTAAGATAGTAATGAAATTAAGCTTATAATGAGAATCAAAGGGTACATTTAAAGTAAGTTCACTTATAAAGAGTATGAATTCTTAAAAAGATGAGTAAGAAAGAAAAAAATATTGGTAAAAAAACTATTTTTACCTTTCTCCTCTGGGAGCAAAATATAAATATGCAGAGTCAATTAGATCGCACAGATACCCTTGTACTTAATTATTTTCAGAAAGTTATAGAAACAATTTGTTTTAATAAGATAAAGTCATGACAATTAATAATGAAATGTGGTTGTGACATATCCCAACAAACGAAATACTACAAACAAACAGTTCGAATTTCTTAAGAGTCAGACGTCAATATTTTTCAAAGTTCTCTGGTGCCTTTACGATTTCTTTGAGAACAACTGAGAAAAAAGTCACTTGTAAAGACCCCATAACTCATCACCTTGGTATTGTCGAACAATCAGATTACAATTCACTAATTGTACCATAAATATAACAAAACGCCCCGAGGTACATTACATCTAAACAAAAATCAGTTCACTCAAAAATACAAAAGATGATGTAGAAGTTAAACATTATCTTTTACTATGGTTGATTCCATGTTGTTACTAACACAAAACCAACCATAAAGTGGTTATATGCGGTGCAACATCCAAAAACTTAAACGATTTAACAAAAACACAGGAGATTGATGAAAAGACCCTTCAATTCAGATTATCTACTTTTCATGCGGGTAATCGTTTGTTTGATAGCATACCCTATTTAACGTACAAACTGGATTATTAAAAGTAGCAAATTCGAACACTAGAAGATAAAAATAGAGTTAAGAAGAAAAAACTGAAATCCAAGAAGAGCTCAGATGCAAGCTTGGTTTCATTATTCAAGTACCAAAACCCAGATTTGGAAACACTAATGAATGCAATACAAGTAGAAGGTTTTCCAACGATATGGTCTGGCAGCTGAAACCACGGGATATAATGTGAATTTGATTCACTGATTGAAGATAAATTTATAAATATTATCTAGTAGTTATATAACTGTTACAAAGAGATTTTCTAACAACACCATTGATTCAGCCAAATTCTATGTATAACCATTCCCTCGGCATCCTATGACTCTAACAATGCATAAAACGCTGTTATATGATCCCATAGTTCTAAAAAAAGCCTTATTGCTAATTGGGAGGTTATGATAAGAAATTGAGGAGGTAAAGAATACACATTTAAGGCATATTACTTAAAATAGTTTTAAAAAAATTCAAGAAAATAATGGAATACAGATGTGCGGAATAGACTGCTATTGAGCTCTGATCAGATCATAATAAATATGAGATGTATTATACCTCCTAAAAGGAGTAAAACCTTTCATAAGAATACATAGCATTGTTTTTTCTCGAGTATTTTATACTAAAACCAAATAAAGCTAGATTAGAATCTGAATAAAATCTTCGAATAAGTCATCAGATGAAGAGCCAAGATAAGCTATTTAGTGTAAAACTATCAATATTAAAATACCAAATAATTATGGGATTAATATTGAATTCAATGAACATTTCGAAAATGCAATGATATTTTTTTAACATGGAACATATACAATGATAAATCATAAATGAATGATAAATCATAAATGAATGATAAATCATAAATGAATGATAAATCATAAATGAATGATAAATCATAAATGAATGATAAATCATAAATGAATGATAAATCATAAATGAATGATAAATCATAAATGAATGATAAATCATAAATGAATGATAAGTCAAGTACAGAATGGTTTAGCATAAAATTACCCATTAATATTATTCAATAATAATGATATTAGTGTTTAAAAAAAAAAAAAAAAAACGTATATTTTTAATAGAATCATTTATTTTTTTTCATCCAAAGAAGAAAATTCTCTATTTTATTCAATAAATTAAAGTGTTAACGCATTTAAATACTATTCTGGCGCGAAAATAATTTTGGCCAACTTTTCGATGCAAATACTCCAGTTGCTACGTTGCTAAAAGTTATAATCTCGCTAAATTGGACGTATTTTCTTAGCGATATATTTTGAAATAAAGTGTTGTGCTTCAATTTGTATTATCATTTTCAACTTTAACGGCCCATATATCCAAACACAATTTTGGAGACGAAAGGAACATTTACTCAAAAACTATTAAAGATAAATGCCTAAAATTTTTAACATATATATTACACTATTTGAGAGTTGCACTGTTTAATATTTTAAAAATTAAAGATTTTATACAGTTTTGTTGCCACCAAAAATGAAATTTTTTGAAAATTCCATAGAATCTTAATTTGTTGATTTTTTTTTTCGAGGAACAAAAAATTTTTAAAATTCTACTCAAATTGTTTAATATATTGGTAAGGATATCTAGTAAAATTTTTATACATTGCCTTTAGAGGTATGTGCCGTAAACGTTAAAAACGATATTACAAATTGATGTTCAATGCTTTTTTTTTTTTTTTTTAATATATAAAAAAAATACTTTTAATATAGCGAGATTAAAACTTTTTGTACCGTCGGATTCAAAATTGTTAAGAGTTTTTTTAAGAATATTAATCTCAAAATTGATTTTTTGATGTTCTTAAACTCCGACTTCCTTTAAATAGTTCTTCATGATTAAAAATTATCACTTTGCTTATCCTATAGACATAATGCAATATTTTTCATTGTGTTTCTTCTGTTGAAGTATTTCTAATTTAAAACATGCGAACATTTATACCAGATACAATAACAAAAAGAAAAGAGATGAGTAAAAAAAATAGTTGTTTCACTAACCTAACTAACACTAACTAATAAATGTTTCACTAACCTAAGGAAAAAATATTTTTATTTCAATTAAAATGATTGTCGAAGAAAATTTTTTAGTTAAGTAGGTCCCTAAATGGTATGTGGCTCGAAGCTCGTTTATCCATTCTGAAATAGATCAACTATTCCATAGACTGCTTAACTTTTAGGCACTAAACGTTATCACCCTACTTATCACAGCATCTGCATTCCTTGGCTAATTGCACATTCTTAAATGCCTCCAAGCTACCCCGGATACAAAGACAATCCAATCAGACAGTTGACTAGGACCAACCAATAAATAAAATCCGTCGTCTTTTTCTAACGACCTCATGCCTTCACTTCATATCTCCCCATCCCATTCGAACCAACTGGAACCGCCCCGGTCAACCCTCTCCCCCCCCCCCCTCTCTTGTCATATCCACTTTGCAGGGGCGCTGCACAATGGGGCTTCCATTAGAAGGGGGGGTGATGGAATTACCGAGACGCTGTTGTCCCTCCTATATGTGTTCTCGCCCTCTGGTCCATCAGGGAAGATTCGAATCGCCGTTAAAGTTTAGGACGGGGGGGCTTAATGGAATATTGCGAGAGATCCAGTCGGATCTAGTTTTGGACCGGGTGATGAAACAGTTTGGGAGATTGTAACATGTATTATACCAGAGCTCTTGTTCTCATTAAGAAGAAGATAGCTGCAGACAGTAATGCTTGTCCCAGTGGCGTATGTGCATATCTTTTTTTTTTTTTTTTTGCATTCGATTACTAACCAGTTTTGCCCGGTATTTGGTGTAGTTTAACCATCGATTATAAAAGCTCGAGATACTTGATTTGAAACCAACACATTTGTATTCCTAATAACTGAATAATGAGTTCAGAATTTTCATGAATTTCATGGGCGACCTCGTACCCATCAAATCATACAAAAGGCACTTCCCCTTACCAAACTGAGAGGAATAAAAAAGAAAAAATAATAAATAAAAAAAAGAATGGCCTGAATATATTAAAGCGTTTAAAGCTGTAGGCCTGGCTAAAATTCCCAACTATCGGGATCATTTCCGGGGGGTACAGACCCTCGTACACATCAAATCATAAATGGGGCAATTACTGGAATCAAGTTGAAAAGAATAATAAAAGAATGGTAAAAAAAAAATCATCAACTAGTTTCGGCTGTAGTCCTGACTAAAGATTTGGTCACAAAACCTGAAGAAGAAGAATCAGAAGAAGAACACAATTTAGGTGACTTCGGATATTTTCAAAGGATTTTTTTGCCATGATTACTTGTGCAATGTTAACAATTACGTTGTTATTTTTCGCCCACTCACACGGGGCTACACGATGGCAAAAAAATCAGGGTTCTGGCTATAATAAAAGCTGAGCTGTGTGTGTGTGTGGGGGGGGGGGGGTCGAAAACAGGCATAAGCTTGGTCAACATAATATACACATGCATGTCTGCCGCTGCCGCTTTGTCATCAGACTTGACGGCGGAACACTGCCGTGCTCCTAGATTATTATTTTTTTTTTTTTATTGTTTATTGGAAACTTTTCGTTCCGATTCTGAAACGTTTCACAACTTTGTTCTAAAATTTTAACGTACGAAAATTAATTTTTTAACCTCAAGTTGATTGGAATATCGTTGTAGAGCATTTTAATGAAGCACACTTAAATGTGTTTTCGATCATATTGGATTAAACATTGTTGTAAAACATTTATATTTGGTTTCATGGTAGTGCATTACGACACGCTCACAATGAACTAGTTTACCAAGAGTTTACATACGACAAAATAAACATTGATTCTATCAAATGGAACTTACCTCAAAAAGTATTCGCGTAGTTTTCCAGTTCCAACTGCTTCATCTATAAAAAAATAAAGAACCTTATTTAGAAACTAAAAGTATCCAAATATAATTTTTATTTAAAATTGTTAATTGTATAAATTTTTTAAAACCTAAAACTAACTAGGAGTGTGGAACATCGCACAACTTTTAATTACACTATGTAATATTGGTCATTGCAGTAAAATTTGACATGGTGTTACTTACCATTTTCTTATTTTCACTCATTTAAAAAAAAAAAAAAAAAAAAAAAGGCCAGTTTGGCGATATTTTCGGCAAAATTTTTTACATGAGCAACAAAACCCGCCAAATTGGCAAAATTGGTGATTTTATTCGATAGAAATTCCATTATCCTTGCTTGTGCGAGAAACGCTAGAAAATCATTCATTGATGGCCAATGCTTAAGAGCAGAGAGCTCTGCTTTGAAGGCTCTCGTTTTTCAACTTTTAACGTTTTTATCGCATTTTTATGGGAATTTCGGAGATGGGAATGTTTAGAACACCTTCAGAGGTATTACCACAGCGATTTTGATCGCAATCGTTTGAGCCGTTTTTTAGCAATTACTGGAAAACCTGATTTTTTTCAATGGCAGCTACCTTATGTCATGCGCGATTTTGACGAAAACCTTAATGGTATGTCCCTGTGCCATCACCAGCATGCACTCCAAATTTGACCATCGTGGGTCAATATGTTCGGGAGTTATGCTGACCACGTACACACCAACATACATTTTTTCTAGATCACTTTTTTGAAATCAGGTTGTTCAAAACGTGAAGAAATGCAAAAAATCGTTTGTCTAATGACGAATGCTTCGGCGCTTTATAGCCCTCGTGTTGCTGACGGTGCCAAATAATCTGAAAACAACCAACCCAGTGGGAAGTAAATACTATAACGATGTATGCATATCAGTTTCACATTTTCAAGCAGCTCGCTCGCTCATACTTTGGTGCATTGAAAAAATAGCGGCCCTAGGTACACAGGTCTCTCCTACTATATCTAACTCCAATAATCCAACTTGAGTCTATTTGATCAACTCTTAATGTTTCGAACAGACAGAAGGACAGACTTGGAAGTCATTTTCTGTGATATATTTAGATTTTAGTCACCCTTAGGTAAATGAGAATCAGTATAATTTTAAAATTTATAAATTCAATATTGAAATTATAAAATCAAACTTATCTTTCATTTATACGTTGCATTTGGCATACTAGTTTATATTTTCAAATAAGGATAAATATTTACCGAATTACAGAAATCCTCCCGATGATACTACCGCGTAAGATGAGCAGTAAGACAAACACTTTAAATGTCTTTATTAATAGCATTCTTAGAAATAAAATTATATAATTGTACATACAAAAGCCTCTTATATACTGTTTTATAACAAAGTGCAAAACATTAAACTTTATTTAATCATTTTTAATCAGAAATCGTGGTGAAAGTAGCACTTTACAGAGAGAATTGGCAGACTTTCCCGCATGCCTCGGGCTCAATTTTTATTTAGTTTTGGTATAGAAATGACATTTTAAGAAGAGATGCATTGACTGGAGTTGCCAACATTAGTTTATATATGCATTAAAAATATTTTTTTGCACGTGATTATAAAAAATATTGTGGGCAACACGTGCGAAAATACTTTTTTCAAACTCGGTAAATTGTTAAGCGTTTTACCTCGTTTGAAAAAGTATTACTTTCCCAACAAGTTGCATAAATAACTATTTTAGTTGGAATTTCTGATAATCAATCGCTGTTATTAACACTTAGCACTCGGATGTCCCCCTCTCAGGGGACAATAAAGTTAATTTGTGATTACGGGGAATTAACTTATTTCAGCACAACTTTTTGAGGAATGCATGTTTCCCGGAAGTTTTCATTTCAAATGGCACAAGAAATCAAATCCAAACATGGTAAAATTACTAAGATGTATAAAAAAAATAATTTCAGCGGATTTTGTGTCAGAAGAGAACGTGAGAAGTGTGGTCAAGACGGTCCGAGCACTTCTCTGATCCTCTTGACAGGAACGATAAGGAGAGTTTGTAGATGTTTTTTGTGGAAATTGAAATTTTCTTGCGCAAGAGCAACACTAGAGCAAAGCTGCGCAGAGAGAGAGAGAGAGAGTTTGCAGAATAAAGGTTAGTATGTGAGCATACCAACTGCTTCGCACTGTATGGTGATATTTCTAGATATAAATAAACAAGAAAAAAATAATCAAACACCAAAGGACACATTAAAAGTCTGCCAAAGCACTTATAGATCAGTCGAGAGGTGATTTCCGGGAACCGAGAACGCGTCCATCCACATCTTCGGCGGACAACAGACTAAATAATAAGCTACATATTTCCGATGTGGGAGAAAGATAACCGGATTGTATTGTTTGTTCTGACTGGAAAACACTTGGTGGAAGACGTCAAACTACTTATTATTGGTTGGTTGGTTGTTTTCAGATTATCTGGCGCCGTCAGCAACACGAGGTGCTATAATGCGCCGAAACATTTCGTCATTAGACAAGCCAACATACATTTACAAACACCCATGCCTAACACGGGACTCGGACCCACAACCTCGCGGTCTAGAAGCTAGCACGCTAACCACTATACCGTTTGGTCGGCCTACTTTGTATTATCAAACGTGCACAAATCAGCTTGAAATACATATTGAGGAGTGTTTCAAAGTTTATCATACAACACAAAACTTTAAAAATATATATATATTTATATTGATTTTTTTGTAAATATTTATTTCTCATGTCAACCAATTCATATAAGTCCAATATTATCATAATACGTTACTTATTTCCAAAACTATATTAAATAATATGAGGATTCATAAATGCCACAAAGTCGCGCTGAGTAGCTGGTAGCTAACGTCCAGAATGGTTCGGAGTGCAAAGGCTTAAAGTTAAAAATTATCATAAAGCATAAATTTAAATCATTCAATAAAAAAGTGATGCGTATTCGGAAATTAAAACACTGGTGAAATCATGCATTCCGTTCTCTCCTTTGGGAGGGTATAGAATCACGAACAGAAAGCAAACTGTGAAAAGGATTTCCTAGTTATTATCGGAAGGAGGCAGTAATGACCAGAAGAGGTAATCCTATTTGACCGATAGAGACGTGGTGTCAGGCAAAAATGAAACAAGTTACTCTACTAGAAACAGATTATCGGAGAGCGTTTAACCCCTTCCATTATCGGCGACCTTTTTTTTTTAACGACAATCCATTCATGACTCCGCTGCTGCAATAACAACGGCGCATAATTATCCCGCTTGTAAATGGAAATGAAGCCACG
The DNA here is from genome assembly GCA_963978545.1 of Linyphia triangularis. Lineage (NCBI taxonomy): Eukaryota > Metazoa > Arthropoda > Arachnida > Araneae > Linyphiidae > Linyphia > Linyphia triangularis. The sequence goes on along the minus strand of OZ021723.1, from coordinate 104,587,129 downwards.
TCCATGATTCTTCCGGGGGGAATGTTATTGGATATTTATCTTTTTCTTTTTTTTTGAAAATCAGTGTCAGGGTTAATCTATGGCCATGTCAAACTAATTTTGAAATTTGTAGAAACCGAAGGCTTTTATTCGGAGACGGATTGGTTTTCTAGATCGACTTATTATACAGAGCCACTGCAGTGGTGAACGCTCGCCATAGCTTCAGACAAGCTACTCTTAGCTAAATATGCAATCCTATGGAGCTTATTATACTGGACCACAGATGTGGCTAGAGGTTGCCCCTGTTGCTTGTGGCGCACATACTCTAAAAGCTATACATGCAATCCTATGTAGCTTATTATATTGAGCCACACAAGTGGCCAGTCCGGGCAAAACAGTGACTATAATTATAGTATAACTGAAAGTTGTGCGATGTTACACACAACCAGTTTTCTTACTGATTTTTAAAAACTGATAAAAATCTATTAGAATGGTGGAGTAATACTGACCTTAAACAAAATAAAGTTTCTGTATGTGTTACGACTGTCCCCAATATGGGGTTAGTAGTTAGAAACTTAACTTTTAATCCAAACTGCTCTTGTAAGCAGGGCCGTAGACAGGGGGAGGTACCCCGGGACAAAGCCCCCCCCCCCCCCCGAAATGATGTGAACTCTAGTTTTATCACTTCCCCTTCTTTTTTTTGTGTAACTGGTTATATGTATTTAATCAAATCGTCGACCATAAACCTCCCCCCGATAAAAAATCCTGGCTACCGAGTTGCTTATAGAGTAAATATGCAAGTGTTTATAATTAAAGTTCAGTTTTCAAAAAACTGCATATAACCCATAAAAACAAAGTTTTTAATATAAATCCTTTATATACATTGCCAGTTTTTACGTGCAATTGCAACTTCTTGAGCTCAGATCGAAATTTCATTGTGTTTCACCACTTAAGAACAAAAAATCCATTCTGAACTATATACTAACTTCTCTCTCTCCCCCTCCCCCCCTCAAAAGTTGATTGAATACATTGTCATCAACAACGGGTCAACGATCTACGAAAGCTGATAAGTTTGACGTAAGGCAATAGAAACACATATCTTTTATTTATATTGATTACAACAATTTTGGCAACAGGAAAGAGTTTCAACAAATGATCGGTTAAATGGGGTTTATTAGTATTCCGAAACGGTTATAGAAGCGTGTGTAAAAGCGACCTTATAAGGACAGTGGCCGGCCTCAAAATCTGATAGAATTCATTGTCATCGATATCGAATCTATCTGCCAAGTTTCAGCCCGATTGGATGACGGCATAGGGGTTAGTTATGCCTCCTCTCCCCATCGAGAAACATACCCACAGACACACAAAATCGAAGTTAAGAGGAAGTCCTAGTAAGTATACTTCCCTATACTCGCTATTTTACAATCTTCTAGTCGAGTGCATCTAGAAACTACTTAGTAAGAAAGCATTGAAATTTGGTAAGTAGGTGCGAAAATGATCACTTCATGAAATCACATAACTTTAAAACTCGAAAATAGCGTATAATCTAGTTAATTTTGTATTTAGGGCCAATGCATATACAGTGGCTCCACCTGGTTTTGTATTTTGCTGTTGTAATCGTAGAGCGGCTGTTCCGGATTATCTCATCCCGTTATCCCCAGTTTTTCCAGCAATGCACAACATTTTAAAATTTATAAAATAATATTTAAAATAAAATATTTTTTTAATATTGTTATGAATTTTTCCACTGAGGCAATGATGGCACAGTTTTTTAAAATAAAAACTACTGTTTATTCACTCTTCAAAGGCACAAAATTTATTCAAAGACAACACTCTAATCAATCTCAAGCTTCAACACAAGCTTCAGTAAGAACAACTTCGAGTACAGCGATTATACAAGCTCACTCCAGTAAGCAAAGCGATCAGCTCACATCGAAGTCCGAAATCAATCTGAAAACTTTCCCGATCTCCCGGTCTTTAAATACTTGGCGCGAGAGATATTCGCGAAATTTCCAGCCAATTCGTCGGAAAAGAAACGTCTCGAAATTTCTCGATTGCTTTAGGTGTTGCCACCCTTTCCTAACCTGTATAATCGCTGTTAATAAATAAAATAAGATAAAAATAAATTACAATAGAATTTTAAAATAATACGTCACTATTTACACTATATACAGACAATTTGTGTAACAATATTTTTATTAGGATGATAGTTTAAAACCCACTGAAAACAAAATTAATAATAATAATAATAATAATAAAAATTAAATTATATATATGTTTGAATCAGAAATATAATTAGAAAATTATTGCAAGGAAAACAACTGTACAGTTTCGCCCATTCCCAGGACGCTCAATGGGTTTAATATAAAGGATTTTAAAAAAAAGAAACAAACTTTTTTGAAAGTTCAACTATA